>CANTUR010000104.1:0-642500 GCA_947683625.1 Mallotus nudiflorus | reverse complement strand
TATCTTTTATCCTATATACATTCAATATAGAAATTTATCTAAGTATGAGAGGCTTTTAGTTATGATAAATTTAATAGGGTAAATTAAAAAATTTACCAAAATTTTTATGGAGTGTATTTTAAAGTAATACTTAGAGATCATTAATCCTATATGTCCAAGGTAATTTGCAATTGATTTCACACCAATTGGAGGTGTATAAAAAGAGAAACATTAATATTTGCACAATAGGGTCTGATTTCAACATAAACAAAACATTTTCATCTCAACATGAGTTATAAAACTCTAAATATAGTTCATATAATTTTACTAATCATACTTAGATGAATTTTCAGTTATGACTTATAGCATATTTAATAGGGTGAATTCAAAAATTTGGCAAATATTCTATAGATTGTATTTTTAAGTAATATTTTTCAGATCATTAATGCTATATGTTCAAGATAATTTATAATTGGTTTCACACTAATTGAAGGTGTATAAAGAGAGAAAGTTTAAGATATCTACAACAAAGTCTAATTTTCAACGTAAATTGTACAATAAAATGTATAGCCATAAATAGCTATTAAAAAAGAAAAAATAGATTTTCTCTATTTCTATAAGTTTTATAATACACATTTCAAATTTTCTTTAGGTACAAAAATAATCTCAATATGAGTTATATAATTCTAGATATAGCTCAAACAAATTTATTTTTCATACATGGATGAACTTTCAAAATCTTGAAAATTGAAAATTCCACTTATCTTTAATTATATTTTTGTCTCAACTTATCTCCTATTGTTTCAACTCTAATCTTCCTCTTTAGGAGCTCTCTCTCTCAAATTTTTTGTTGCAAATTATTTATTGATCTTTGCCTCACTTTGGTTTCTTTTTACAAAAAGGTCACAAAGCTCTCTTCTTCTTCTTTTTTTTTTTTTTAGAAATAAAGGTTACTCAATACTCACCACTTCCCAAATAATTATACATGTGTTTTTTCTTCCCAAATAATTATACATGTGTTTTCTCTTTTTTCATTTAGTTTTTGATAGCATTATAAGATCCTTTTCTCTATTATTGAAAAAGAAAAAGTATATAGACATACAACTATACAACAATAAAAAAAATATAATGTTTCTTTTCCTCTCCTCTTGAAAATGTTGCACATCAGTTGTCATCTTTAGAATTATTTTTTATTTTGCTAAAAAATATCTTCTTTTAGTATAAATAATTGGTGCTACCTTATATTAGGGTGTTTATGGTTCGATTTGGTAAGTTTAGAGTATAAACTTCTAACAAAACTAATAAAGTCGGTTTTCAAATTTGACAACTCTTAATCAAACCAAATACCATTAAAAATTATACAAATCAATGATATTTGAATTCGGTTTGGATGATCGATTTGGTTGGTTTAATAAAAATAATAAATAAATAAAGATTAAAATTAATTATAATATATTTCATGAAATCTAGTAAAAATACAACAAAATGGAAAATTCATATTATATACATATCATTCAAAACATAATAATAATATTTCACCTTGCTAAATCCTTCAATTTGAATTTCCTAATCTTCTTGGAGTAGCTTTGTCACCCATAATAGAAGTGGGTGGATTCTTCCCAAAAGGGACTTTACAGTTAGTAAGGTAGATTCCATAATCAAGGATAAAGATGGGCATTGACTTATTGTAGGCTTTTCAAGCTAGATGGACTTGATCATGGGCTTGATGTGATGTTTTTTAGGCCAAAAGTGTGGGGGTTATCATCTAGTTTGCTTTGCTTAGTTTTGGGTTGGAATTCAGTGTCCTAGGCTTGGCTCAAATTATTTTCTTTATTAGGCTCATAGTGGACTTCCTTTCTCTTCCTTTATAGCCTAAAGCAATCTTCTTTTTCCTTTATAGGTTTGGTTGGTAGTTTTTTTATTTGTATAGCCATTATCACTTAGGTTGTAGTTATCCGTAGGAACTTAGTTTTAAATGTCCATCATTTGAACTTCTTCATCATGCAAGGATAGCATTCCTAATAAAAAGATAGGGTCACTCCTAGTAATAAGAAGTTAAGACTAAATCCAACATTAGTTGCTCAATTTTCTATGAGAGCATAGCATGGCTTGAGGTGAGAAACTAATATGAGGAAAGGTAGACATTTGCTTTTTTTAAAAGGCCAAGCATGAATCCAAGGACCATAAGCTTGATGCTTGTTAACTTTAAAGGAGATCTATTCCTCTATTTTGTAGACATTACAATTCCTAGAAGTGTGGTAAAAAACCATAGAGATAGCACAAATTAAGAAGACATTCATATTGAAACATAATATATTGATTTTTATTCTCCCTCTTATTTATGAAACCCTTTGGAAGGGGTGTTTTGAGTCTCACCCGAACTTTTAATCTCATGATATGACCCCATTCATCATCAGAAATCAGAATAAATGTTCTCAGTTATAGAGATGAGTTCTTCAAATAGCTTTTTAAAGATTTTCTTTACATTTTTATTAGGTAGTTGATTTAGTGGAAGGCCCATGATATATGAGGAGAGACCCAATTCTTCAATAAATAGATTTAGATTCCATTCACTAATAACTATTAAATTTTTATGGATGGACTATGGTACTCCATGCTTGACTATTTCATGATCCTTATGGTTTGCGAATTTGAAGAAAAAAGTATTTTTCTACTTCAGGTATTGCACTTGGAAGTTTGATGCAAAACTTTAAACTTAAGATAAGATGTGCATAACCATATTAGTTAAGTAGGACCTTGAACAGAGAATCTTACCTATAAGCCGATTCTTGAGATGTCCTGAGTTTTGAACGTCTACTATTGTTAATTCTAGCATCCATACTTGTTCCTCTAACTTTGTCATCTTCTCATTTATGATTTAGGGTGCTTCATAAGGCTATTAATTAAAGAGAGAAATAGTTTAAGAGTAGTAAAAAGGCTTAGAACATAAGGGACTTCATTATATCATTAGGAGAACATGATATCAATATCTAATAAGAAAGTATCACACGTTTAAGTACTTTCATCTATCTCACCCATTATATTTTACCACCTTTTATTATATTTTTTACAATTCCATAATATTTGGAAGAGCATCATTATAGGAAGCACACATATTAAATATAATCCTTACTAAATGTATAAGAATAAAGGGAGAAAAATAAATAGTGGAAAATCTAAGGGCTTTTTAGTTTTAAAAAACATTTTCTATTTTTAGTTTTCTTTTTCTTTTCTTTGTTTTCTAGCTTTCCATTTTTGTTAATGTCAATTATTACATAGTTTTTATGTTTAATTTCCATAGGATTTATTAGTATTTCTTTATATTTTATTATTTATAATTAGTGTTTTATTAGGATTTTAGTTTATTAGCTTAGTTTTATTTCCTTTTTAGTTTCCTAGTTAATTTACGCATTTTTGGTATATTTTTGTAAGAATTTTGTTTTCCTAAAGAGTCATGGATTCAAGCTAATAATTACAGAGCTATTTTATGGAGTTATTTTCCTAATCGGAGCAGGTTTTGAATGAGAAAAATTATTGTTTTGGTCTTTAGAGGAATTTAGGATATTTTTCTCTATAAATAAGGAATTTTAACTTTAGGTTAAAGAGAGCCATTTTAGGAATTAAAGAGCTCAATAAAGATTGAAGATTGAAGCGTGATCAAACAACTTTTATCTATTATTCTTCTTCTTCTTCTTCATTCTTTTGTTATGTATTTTATGTTTGTAATTCTTTTTAAAGCCATGTTTGGCTAAAATCTTTTTAATGTTTAGGATAGAAGTAGCTATTATATGATATGATTAAACACAAGTTTATTAATTTGATTTTTAGCTAATTCTATGTGTTGAGCTTAACATCTTGTTATCATTCCAGGCCTGTTTGATTGCATGTTTATGGGTAAATTAACCAACAAGAGTTAAGGGAAATTACTAGCTTAAGACTTATAGGACTTAGACTACTCAATAATTGAGAGTAGGCGAGATATTTAGGGGACTCTGACAGTAGGCATCATCTATAGTGGTAAATTAATTATTAAGGAACTTAATGAATTTTGGTTAACTTCTTAACCACAAGAGTAGGTTAAACTTTAATCTTAACATGCTTAATTGAACTCGAGAGAATTTACCCATAACTGAAATCAAAGTGTTTAATAATTAAGTGTTCATGATTTGATTGGAATAATGAACTAAACCTAATCTCAATGTTTTTATCACTTGATTTTCTTTTAATTTCAGTTTTTTAATTTATATTTTGATTTATTAAATTTCTTTTTTGATTTTCTAACTAGGAACATAAGTAGAAATATTAGTATTCAATATTCAATCCTCATGGGAACAATATCTTTTATATTACAATTCACAATCCGTACGCTTATAAGTTTTGAACACAACAATTTTTCCAAAATAGAAAATGGAAAAATAAAAAATTAATTTATTTGTTACTTTTCATTTTGTAATTTTTCATGTTCTCATAAATTTTATTTTTTTTGATGAACTTTATTATAATAACTTTCTATTTAATATAATAATAATAATAATAATTATTATTATTATTATTTTTTAATTCATATGATATTATTTAATATTTATTTTATAAAAATTTTAAATCATATTGTAAACACTCAATTTCAGAATAATAAAATATGGATGCGATAAAGAACTTCAATGATGAAAATGTTATAAATAGGTCCTCAATACTTGAAGTTTGAAACTTCAAAAGTCTGAATGTATTTTCAAAAAGAGTTTAATGATTTTTTAAGGACTTAATTGTAATACCTTTTAACACCTAATTGAAAAATTTAAATTCTTTTAGGGGTCTTTTTATAATTAAAAGTTTTTAAAAAAATTGGAATTATAGAATTCTGATAATTCTAATTGGAATTCTATAATTCCAGTCATAATTATATAATTCCAATCAAAATTACACAATTCTAGTCGGAATTATACCTTGTCCATCCGTTTTTTTTTATTTTTACAGAAAATAAAAATATTTTTCTTGAATTTTGGTTGGCTAAAATTTTTTCTTAAATTTATTTTAGGTTTTATCTAAATAAAGTCCTTTTAAAATTGGAACTCTTCATACATATAGGACCTAGATTTTTGGGTTTTCCTATAAAAGGAGAGCTTAAGGCTTTTTTTTTTCTCTGTGATTTATTAATATTTTTGAAGCAAGGAGCAAGATATCTTGGAGAAAAGAATAACAAGTTTCTTGAAGGCCTACTAAAAATAACGGTGATTGATCTTAGTCTGAGGAGTCAACCACAGTGCATCCATAATCATCTTCTCCTTCTTTATTCTCTATTATGTTTTTTTTGTTCCTATGGAATTTTAGTTTTACTTAATTTTTACTGTTATTTTGTTTATTCACTAACCATTGTTTATTTTTGTGTTGGTGATTATGGAGAGGATCACTTAATGAGTTTACTCAAAGAATAAAATCCATGAAGGTCCATGGAATGCCATGGATGGAACCTTGTATCTAAATACAATTTATAGGTTTTTTGTTTATCATTATTTTAATTTTTTATTTATTTTTGGGTTGTATTAATTTTCCTTTCTTATTATTTTCAATAGTTCTTCGTAATGCCCCAATAGTGAGAATAATGAAATTTGGTTTGTGTTCTTGTGTGTTTTATTTTAATTATTTGGTTAGTAAAATTAAGGTTTTAATTAGGTAATTAATTAAAATTAATGGCTATAAAAATCATTAGGTTGTTCAAATAAAATTAAATTAGATTTAAGTGGATAGAATTAGGGTTGCTTGTTGATTATTTTATTTTATTTGTTTAGAGTCACTTTAATTAAGTTAGGGTTTTTAGAATCAGTTAAATTAATTGTTTGATCTTTTATTTGTTTATTTTGATATTTCTTATTATTTTTGGGCTTATTTATTCCTTTTTTTTTATGCGTTTTGGGCTTTAAGCTCATATTAGTTTTTAGCCCATTTAGATAAATTTAGGTTTTTTTTTTGGGTTTAATTAATTAAAATGCATCTTTAGGTCGATAATTAATTAGACTTAGGGTAGAGATAACTTAGGCCCATTTTAGTTAATTTATACATAGACCCACCTAATTTAATTAATTTAGACATATGCCCACTAATTTAAATACTTCATAATTTGTAGATTTAGACCCATTTTTAGAATTAAAATAAATAGATTTAAGATCACTTAATTAAAATTAAATTAGGCCTATTAGTCTTTAGACTCACTTGTAAACTAAAACATGTAGATTTAGCTCATTTAATTAAAAATCAATGTGGATTAGACTAACTTAGGGATTGTTGATTTAAATGAATGCATTGTTTACTTGTATATTTCATGACTAGTTTGCCTGAAGTTGATTGTTTTAATAAGAGTTTATATGAAAGTGCATGTAAATAGAGGGTAAGATAGTAATTCATAAAGTAATTCTAAATGAACACAAGACTGAAAGAAGTTAGTATTCCGTACCCAGAATCTTCTGGTTATGGTGCTGGCTTTCTTTTAAGGAATCGAGTACCACTATTTTTTTATTTGTCCCAATTATTACCCTGGGTGGTCTGTCCTCATCTTTGTGCCATGTCTTTGTGATAGTGGTTAATGTATACTCTAGAGCCCTGAGCTCAAACAATGTCGCAGTTGCTAAAATCTTGGGCGCATGCTAAACCCCGCCATATAAAATCTTGGGCTAAGTATGAGGCATGCATTTATGGGCTAGAAGCAGCACTAGTAGTTGGAGCTAAAGACCTACTAGTTTATAAAGATTCCATGTTAGTCATTAGCTAGGCTAATGATGAATAAGAAGTGAAAGAAGAGAGGTTAAAACCTTACATCTATTATTTGAAGAAGATAATAAGAAATTTCACTAAGTGTCTCTTCATGCATTTACTAAGAGATGAGAATCAAATGGTAGATACCTTGGCAATGCTTTATTTAATATGGGATAAACCAACAGGGATGATGATGAAGCCTTTGGTAATAATGAAAATGAAAGCTCTATGTTATAGGGAAGAAATAATTATGAATATTTAAATAGGGCCAGAAGAAAGCCATGGTTTTACGACATCAAAAAATTCATCGAGGAAAAGAAATACCCAAATGAAGTGACTTCCAAAGAAAGATATGCCGTTCAGGTTCTTGTATGCCATTATACAAGTAATGATGGGGGTATTATACAAAAGAATGTTGGATGGAATACAACTGAGATGTCTCAAGAAGGATGAAGCAGAACAGGCAATGAGAGAGATTCATGCAGGGGTTTATAGATCTCATATGAATGGGATGATTCTGATGAAGAAAATATTTCGACAAGGGTACTATTGGATGAGCATGGAAAGAGACTGTATTCAGATAGTGAGATAATGTCATCAATGTCAGATACATAGGAACCTCAACCATTTTCCCCTACAGTGCTAAATGGTTTAACATCTCCATGGCCCTTCATAACATGGGGAATAAATATAATAGGGGATATAAGACCAACTGCCTCAAATGGGTATAAATATATAGTATTGGCAATTAACTATTTCTCCAGATAAATAGAAATAGAATCTTTTGGTACCTTGAAGGCTAGACAGATGGCAAGATTCATAGAGAAGAATCTCATTTATAGGTTTGGGATTCCACATCATGTTGCGATTGAAAATGGTGTTCAATTTTAAGTAGAGACAACTAAATTATTGTAGAGATACAAGATCGAGCATCATAAATCCTCACCTTATCGACCTCAAGCTAATGGTACAATAGAAGCAGCTAATAAGAATATAAAGAGAATCCTCTCTAAGATGTTGAAAATGTATAGAGATTGGTTTGAATATCTTCCTTTTGCCTTGTGGGGATATAGAACTACAACATGCACTGCTATAGGACAAACGTTGTTCTTATTAGTATACGGTTGTGAAGCAGTTTTGCCCATAGAGATAAAAATTAAATCTTTAAGGGTTGTTATGGATGCAAAAGAGATATGGCCACCTCGTGTCTTTTAATGAGAGAAGGATGGAGGCTTTATTTTACACTCAGATTTATCAAAGAAGGATTGTGAGAGCCTTTAACAAGAAGGTTAAACTTGGAAAGATAAAGGCTGAAGATATAGTACTAAAGCAGTCAAGGGCAATGGTGTTGGATCCAAGAGGAAAATTCATATCAAATTGGAAAGGACCGTATTTAGTTAAGAAAATCCTACCTAAGTGAGCTGCAAAGATATTGAATCTAAAAGGGAACAAGTTCACTGAGCTAATTAATCTAGATTGCCTCAAGAAATACTACCTTAAAAAAAAAGCTCGCTGGCTAAAAAACCTGAAAAGTCTAGTCAGGTAAAAATTAGGACATTCCCACTATTTAGAAAACCTAAAAAGGGTTGATAGGCAAAAATTAGGAAATAAGGTAAAAAAGGTGATCTCGTTGATAAAAAAACTCACAAAGAGCTAGTTAGGTGGAAATTAGGAAAATGAAAGTGAGAAAAAAATGTTCAGTTAGAAAATTCAAAAGGACTAATTAATAACAAGAGTTATGTCATATGTTATAATAAATGTACTCATTTTGGCCCTAATTAATGAATCAAATTGAAATGGAATTCTTGTTTGAATATTGCATATTCTATCTTTATTATAAAGCATAAAGACTTAAAAGGAAAAAAAAACATGAGAGTCTAAAAAATAGATTTATGATATCACTATTTTTGTTTTTGTTTCTTCTTTTATGACTCATCTAGAAATACTTGAGTCCTTTTGTACTTATCAAATCCTAGTGAATCTATAGCTTGCATGATAACCCAAGCCTTATAGTTGTCATCAGTAGTCATATCAGCATCCAAATACATGTTCCGCTCTAATGCTCTACGAGGCCATAGGTTCTTCATTTTGTTAAAGAAATCTTGTCTCAGAGGGAAGCCTTCAAAGTTAGGTATAACAGTCATAATAAATTATGGACAACCATACTGACAGCAAAGGTGTGAAGAGAAAAAGAAGGTCGAAAAGTGCAACCCAGGAATAGGAACACAATGGTCATATAGGTTGATGGTTACAAACTTTAACTTCCATTAAAGACAGATCCATGTAATCTCAATGTCAATAATGCCTTTCATCTAATCAATCCATTGATCTATGGTACACTTGTCCTTCATCTTTGATGGATGAGACTGTAGATAATGAGGTTGATAAATCAAGGCATTAGTGGGAGGCTTAAGTAGACTCAATTTCTCTTATAGCCAAATCTAAAAAAAAAAAAGAGGAAGCTAAGTTGAAAACCTAAAAGGGTAGCTTAGGAAAAAAAAATTTGTATACTTGAAAGAGAAGCAAACTACCTGAGAATCAATTTTGAACCTTAAAATTATCCAACCCAATGATAGTTTCAGCAAGTATGACAAGCATAGGGTTAGCTCTAACTTCCACTTGTTCTAGGATACTGACAATCCTTGTATCAGCATCCGTATGGGATGCCACTAGTAGAAACTGGGCATACAAGCAAAAACATATAGTCCTAATCCAGGCCACATTGTTCTTATCCCTAGTCCCATAAGAAGTGATTAGAGAAGAAAGACTGATAGTCCTAGGCTTATATGCATACATGTAGATGTCACTTGGGGGCATATCAAAGAATGCCACTAGTTTACTAAGGAACTACATCTTAAGATTAGGAAGAACAATCATAGCAGTTGAGTCTAAAGAATAGCTAAGGATAGCAGCAAACTCCTTGATTAATGGACACAACTTTTGTCCATTAAATCTAACTACATGGTACTTGATGTCCTAGAACGTGGTAGCAACATGCAATAAATTATGGTTTATTCTTAGATGTTGAAGAGATTTCAAAGATTTGACATGATAGGGTAGTAGTTTATTCCAATAGTCTCTATTAAGGCTCTTAAGAAACTTCTTCATCAAAGCAAGGGTGGCATATGTCATGATGAAAGCAAAAAAAAAGAAGGATAACAGATAATCCTTTTAGTAGGCCCTTTATATAGGCATAAAGAATAATATGAATGGGATTGGGATTTTAAATGTGTAGATTGAACTCAAATCAGAAATCTAAATAAAAAAGAAGTGAAGAGCCGAAGTCAAATTTTTAATTGGAAATTTAGAATCCCAATTGAAAATTCAAAATTCTGATCAAAATTTTAGAAATCTAATAAAAAATCCAAAATTCCAATCAAAATTCTAGAAATCTGATTAGAAATCTATAATTCTGATTGGATTTCCAAGATTTTTAACTAATTAAAAGGAGATTAATTAAGTTTTAGGGTTTGATCCAAAACAAAAGTTTATAATCCATTAAGAGAAAGGGGAACAATTCATAGGAAAAAAAAGGAAGATAAAATACAGTTATGAAAATAAAAAAAGATCAGTCATATTGAGCTTCAATGTCTAGCCAGGGACTCCACCCTCTAGCTAGATTATTGCTCTAACCTGGGGGCATGGAAGTCTTAATGTTATGATCATCGAAACCAAGACTAGTAAGCTGTCAGTAAAGCCCCTCTTTCTTATGCTTTATATCTCCATTATAACTCTATTGCATCAATAATAGTTAGAATCATGCATATTATACATAACATGCATACATTTTCTTCCTTATTGTAAATACTAACCCTCAAACTATCTATAATCTGTATAATAAATAATCTTTGGGATGAGGCGAGTCCATATAGATACTTTGCCTATGTCCAAGGGATCTGTAAAATGCACTTACATGTAAGATGCACTTACATGTGAAGCATCAGGAGGATAAAAGCCAAGAATCTGAGTTGTATCAAAGTACATGTGCTGCTTAACAGGGGTCTACTTCGCAGGAGCCTAGTAAAATATAGACCTATCAAGTAAGGGAACATCGCCCATAATAGTACTCAAGGAAGCATCACCACGAGCAGCTCCACTATGCTCAGTATGCTCAACCTCTTGCTTAGTCCTCTTAGTGTCACCGTCAGTCTCCTCTTCCATAGCAACATTAGTAGCTTCTTCAACCTGCACAAAAAAATAAATGTCATTTGCAGTGATGAAAGAGATGAAGTGAAAAGTGATAGTAAAGAATGGTGACAAAAAACATACCTCAGTTAGGTCCGTAGGAACCTGCTCTAGGAGATTCCCTCAATTATACTCTTGATAGTGGTAAGAATGCTTAAGAAGAGTCAAAGCATCATATCCCTCAAGAGCTGCTATAAGCTCAAGACCAATCAGGCTACAACTCCTTAACATAGAAGAGGGAATAGAAGAAGGAACATGCCTCCTGGAAGGTCCCATAAGCTAATGATAAACATGCTCACTAAGATACTATATCTAGCAGCCATAACTAGGAAGAAAAATCCTCATAGTCTTAAGCCTTATAGCAGTAGTCATAAAACTGTTTACTGGATATCTTCAACACCAACGAGCCAATCTGATTTGACTTGCAAATTCATTCATACAAATTTTATTTAACTTTTACAATTGATCAAATACTAATAATTAAATTTATCTTACTAGGTCCCACTCTAAAGAGTTCAGCAGGTCTCGATAAATCTATAAGTTATACTTGACACTAGCAAGACCAGAAGAACCTCATCTCTATATTAGTGGAAAACTCCTATCATAGCTAATAGTGCTAAAGCCTCAGATCATCTCAATCTCAATGCCTCATATCTAAAAAGAAAAAAAATAGTTAAAATAAAAAAGTGTTGTAAAGGAGCAAAATTAAAAAGGGGGTAGAAGACACAAAGAAGACATACATACAAAATATGACAAAAGTCGCACATCATTATAACACCTTTAAAGATAGTATCTAGTCTATAGTGGAGATAGGCAAGAGCTGTAGATCCCTAATCAAAAGCAGTGACTCTAGCAAGATTATGAAGGTGACCAAAAAGCACAATGCTAACTTCATAACCTGTCTTATAAAAGAGGATAATGCCTAACAATATCAACAAGAAGCATCTCACCTTCTAAAGGATTTGGCGAGGTGTGGTGGTAGGTAATCTCTTGAAACCTTGAACAAGAGAAGAAATAACCAAATCCTTCTGATTCTTCTATGATGGAACAAACCCGAGCAAGTCATGAACATAACAACTCCTAGCATCCTTTGGAAGAGTGTAATAGTGGATATCAAAAAGAATTGGGGTACCCCCGAAGGAAATCCCAGTAAGAGTAGAGAAGCTCATGGGAGAAATAGTTAGTTCGCTTACTCATGTATGGAAGAATCAAGTAAAGAAGGAAAATTTACCTCATCTCCAGCCTGTGAACATTTATGGAGGTGTAAGCAAGTCAAAGGGAGCACCTCTTCCCCTTCATTGAGCCCTATATTATTTTAAGGAAAATGTAGTCAAGATATAATTGAATCTAATTGTCTGGACCTACTTCCATGTAGTCTGCATTATAGGTGAGCCATAGGATTAGACGGATCTCAAATTGGGGGTTAGATGAGAAAATAATTGAAGAAATAAGATTTGAGAATCCAGAGAAAAATAAAGGAATGGAAGGATAGGAAAATGAGAAATGAATCGGCAAAACACAAAGATTATATTAAAATGGCAAACATCCACTTTAGTCCCTTAACTTGGTTTGCATATAAGTCTAACATTTTTCTTACAATTTAGTCCTAAATTGTAATACTATATGATTTGATAATTCATGAAATTATTAAATTATTAATATAAAAGAAATCAACATTACACAATCGAGTGTAATGTATGCCTACCCAGATTATATGACTGAGTGCAGTTAACATTGTACGATCGAGTGTAATATGTCATTTCAATTCAGACTATACAACCGAGTATAGTCAACATTGTATGACTGAGTGCAATATGTCATTTCAATTCAGACTATATGATCGAGTGTAGTCGACATTGTACGACTGAGTGCAATGTGTCATTTCATTTCACATTATAAGACTGAGTATAGTCGACATTGTACAACCAAGTACAATATGTCATTTCAATTTAAACTATAGGACCGAGTGTACTAGACATTGTATGACCGAGTGTAATGTGTCATTTTAATTCAAACTATACGATTGAGTGTAATCGACATTGTACGACCGAGTGCAATGTGTCATTTCAATTCAGACTATACAATCGAGTATAGTCGACATTGTATGACCGAGTGTAATGTGTCATTTCAATTGAAACTATACAACCAAGTATAGTCGACATTGTGCAACCGAATGCAATGTGTCATTTTAATTCAGACTATACGACTGAGTATAGTCAATATTATATGACTGAGTGCAATGTGTCATTTCAATTCAAACTATACGACTGAGTATAGTCAACATTGTATGACCGAGTGCAATATGTCATTTCAATTGAGACCATATGACCAAGTGTAGTCAAGTGTATGACTGAGTGCAATATGTCATTATACAACCGAGTATAATACATCCTTTCAATCGAGACTATACGACCAAGTATAGTCAACATCATATGACCGAGTGTGATTTATCCTTTCAAACCAATGCTATACGTTTGAGTATAGTGTTTCTTCATATATTTTAAGTTTATGCCTATTGTTGTACGACAACACAAACATTCATCATGAATCGATGATTACTTGGAAGCAAAAAGGAGCACAAGTAAGTACTCAAACTTCGTTATTAAGAAATTGTGTGCTTATTTGCTTTGCCGTAATTTGTTAAGCAAATAGTAACAAAGGGGGGTAACTATAAACACTCAATTTTGCGATAATAAAATATGGATGCGATAAAGGACTCCAATGATGAAAATGTTATAAGTAGGTCTTCAATACTTAAAGTTTGAAACCTCAAAAGTCTAAATGCATTTTCAAAAACACTTTAGTAATTTTTTAAGGACTTAATTGTAATACCTTTTAAAATCTAATTGAAAATTTTAATTTCTTTTAGGAGTCTTTTTGTAATTAAAAGTTTAAAAAATCAAAGTTATAGAATTTTGAACGAAATTACACAATTTTGATTGGAACTATACATTTTTCATCTATTTTTTTTATTTTTATAGAAAATGAAAATATTTTTCCTGAATTTTGATTGGCTAAAATTTGTTCTTAAATTTATTTTATGATTTATCTAAATAATATCTTTTAAAATTGGAACTCTTTATATGTATAGGACCTAGGCTTTTTTTATTCTTCCTATAAAAGGAGAGTTTAAGCTCTTAAAAAGGGGACTCCACTTCTCTCTCTCTCTCTTTTTTACCAAGACCTGACTTTTGGAGCTCTCTCTTTCCTGGAGGCTTTTTTTCTCTGTGTTTTATTAATATTTTTGAAGCAAGGAGCAAGATATCTTAGAGAAAAAAAATAACAAGTTTCTTGAAGGCCTACTAAAAATAACGGTGATTGATCTTAGTCTGAGGAGTCAATCACAGTGCATCCATAATCAGCTTCTCCTTATTTGTTCTCTATTATTTTTATTTTATTCCTATGAAGTTTTAGTTTTACTTAATTCTTATTTTTATTTTGTTTATTCACTAACCATTGTTTATTTTTGTGTTAGTGATTGTGGAGAGGATCACTTAATGAGTTTACTCAAAAAACAAACTTTGAGTGGTCCTCACAGTCTCCATTATAACTAGGAGTAGTCCTTAACCAAGCTCACGATCCATGGTCATGACCCTAATAAAAGCCCTTCAATGTATAAAAGGCCAATGGTCCTCATGAGTATGATCATGACTATGATCACACTCGAGACTAAGCTTATAGAAAAATCTCACAATCACGATCCTTAACCAAGAATAAAGACCCAAGAAGGTTAATGTTCCTTATGGTCCCAATCATGATTATGACTATGATCACGGTGTTGGGTTTTATGATTCAAAAATGCAATGAAAAGTAAAAATTTTAACCATAAACCGTAACCCGGATCTAAGTAATTCGATTAAATGATTAAAAACTAGGGTTTTTAAATCTTACCATAAATGCAGAAGAGGTAAGACTGTTAGAAGGTAGAGAGGAGGTTCATTTCGGTGACACCTTACCTCGAGCTTTTGATTTTGGTAGTTCGGATTAAGAAGTCTTCAAAAGAATCTGTCCTCCATAAGAGTCCACACGAACAACCCTTGATTAAAATGAAATTTTTGTGTGCTAGCACTTCTCTTGATTTCTCAAAAATCAAGAACAAAAACACTTTGTGTTTTAGTTTTTCAAAGAGGAGAAAAACAAATTTTGGTGGCTATAATTGAGTTAGTGAAACCCTAGAGAATATAACATATTTATAGACCTCTAATTAGGGTTTCACTTACCAAAAAAAATTTTAGTTATTTCTCAATTATAATTATTATGATTTTATTTAAAATTAAATCAGATATAATATCCTATTTATTTAAGATAACCTTTACCTTAAATAAATAAATTATTTATTTATTTTCACAGAGCATATTTCAGCTTCTCAAAACCATATTTATTTTTGGGCTTGTTCTAAGTGTGTAACCCTGTAGGTTCACATGACATTGGCAATGGACCTTAATTCTCTGTTTAGGCCTACAAGTCATAAGTGGCCTCTAGTAAGAGATTATGACTACCCATGTCATGTGAAGTCAATAATCCGACATAACCTAACTTATAATAAATATTGTAATCCCTTTGTCATATGATATCTTGATTGAATATAAGGCATAGTTTCTGTCATCCTTATATAATTCAATCATATTATTTATTAACTCTAAGTAGACTGAGAATGATAACTCTTTATCAATTCACTTTAGCATGACCATGCATTTTCCTCAGTCTATCTTATCAAGGGCCTCGTATATATCTTACTCAGATTAAATGAGGGACAAATTCTTTCTCAATCACTCACATTCCTCACATAACTCATTTCATATTCAACAATAATCTATTTAATCATCCTATTAAAGACAATGTTAGATTATGTCAAAATATATAATAGTTACATAGAAATCCATGATGATTTCAAGGTCAAAGGACTAAACCAATATTATTATAAGGAGAATTACTTATGACAATTATCTATGTAGTATTCTCATGATGGGTCAATCCAGTACATTATTTCCCAAATAAGTACCTATGAGTTGACTTAATATCTCATATTCATGATTACTAAAACATAATCATCAATCAATATCATACTAGCCATAACATATTGTTATGACTAGGGATAATTTGAATAGAACTCATATTTAATCTAAGGGTTTTACTATCAAGTCACATACTTGATGACCTTAGTAAGAATTGACTATTCAAGAAATTATCATAACACAAAATGATAATGAAAATTTCCTTTTTATTAAATAAAATGATAAAGTAAAAATAAGGTCATACATGATTGACCTAGTGCATATCACTAACATACGGTCCATATAGCAAGTTAGCAACAGTCATCAGGATGCTCAACAACTAGTTTAATCAATAGTTATAATTGTGACATACACCATAACAACTATAACATGTCAAATTCCTGCAAAAAGCTATTTTCAAATTTAATGAAGGCAAAAAAAGCTTAGAGACAAATTTAATGCACACCAACAGCTAGTTTTTTTTATCTCTAACTATAAAATCAAGTGTTGGAGGATCATTTACAATTTATATACTTTGGTTGTTGAAAAATTTAATTTTTTAGAAACTTTATGCATTAACTCTTCTCCTACTCTTCTTTCAAAAATTCTGAGTACTATTTGAGAGTGGGTTGTGTTCTGGCTTAGGATTCTTTTTTTAGTTGTTTCTTGGGCTTAAGTGTAAAAAGGAATTGGTTTAAATGTTCACCATTAAAATTCTTGGGATTTGGTTTAAGAGTGAGCCTTGAGAATTCTTATGTAAGGTTTGAGATGAACCTAAAACTCATTGTATAATAATCAATCTAAATGAATAGATTGAAGTAGGTTAAAAATCCTAACTTAGGAGAGTTAGGTGGAGGTAGGTTTAATTGACAAATCGAACTCCTTAAACAAGTGCATTCAATCTTCTTGATCTATTAATTTCTTATTAATTTTGTTAAATTTCCTTAAATTTTTCATTAGCCCTATTCACCCTCCCCCCTTTAGGGCACTTATAAAATATACTAAGAAAAATTATAAAATAAATAAATTTAGCTAAATTATTTTTACATAATAATTTTTCTCCACAATGTCTTTAACTCTTCAAATGATGTCTTGAACTTATCTTTATGGTGAAGGGGCATAAATATACTTATTAGAGCTTTAATTTTCGTCCTTATTACCTTTTTATATTTATTTAATGTTTCTTTCACTTTTTATAGGAGAATTACTACTTATAATCGTAAAGGGAGGTTTCATAATGATGACCTTTAGTTTCATAGTCGTTGGAGCTCTTAAATAGCCGTTATAGAGGCTGCCACATCAGCAAGGTGAAGCTCACAATTTCAATCACAATCTAGACCACACTTGTAAGCATCACTACCTTTTTCATTCACTTGAGGTTCATTTGCTCGAGATTGCAATTAGGATGCTTACAACTATAAGGATTGTGAAAGTCATAACCACTTTAAATGCCATAAATTCTGCTCTCATTTGGCTTTTAATGCTCCTCACGATCATGACCAAGATCGTGAGGAGTCTTGTGATTCCTAAATAAGTTTGTTTTAACTTTTATTTGTTATTCATTGATTATGGCTTCAATCATAACTTGAATTCATACTTAAACACACATATTATTAGACTAAAATTGATTGTTAAAGTCAAAATCAAGGGTAATTAAAGATTGATCATACAAAGGTCAACATGTTTAATATTAATTTATTGGCAAAGAATGTTTAGAGGGTTATAACATCACCTAATTCTCTGTTCACTAGAATTTTTGGAGGCAAGCCTGAGGGAAAAAGTTTTTCAAAAGCAAAAAAAAAAAAAGAATTTATTCTTCATAAGGTAAGCTAGCTTTATGGTGGAAAGAGATATAATAGTTCATGGAATTATATGGAATATCCATTTGGGAGAAAATTGAGAATTTGGCAAGATCCACAAATTCCAAATCTTTCTTCATTCAAAATTGATTCTTTTAAGCCTATAAATGTAAAATTTAGTAGAGTGGTTGATTTAATTGATCCAAATATAGAACAGTAGAATAAAGGACTTCTTAATACTTTTTTTTTAAAATTGAAGTTTTAAAAATTATTGAAATTACTTTAAGTCTAACATATTAGAGTGATAGAATGGTGTGGCATTTTGATCAAAGGGGAGTCTATTATGTTAAATTGGTCTTTGGGGTTCTAATTACAAAGATGTAAAACCAAAACATACCTCAATAAACCTCTTTTTAGAACCTAGACAAAAAAAATTTTGGTTTTCAATATAGAAAAGAAAAGTTCCACCAAAGCTTTAGAGTTTTTTAGGGTTATGAAAAATGCTATTAGCTATATGGATAATCTCTTTAAAAGACACCTAGACCATTCCCCAATGTACCAAATTTGTAAATGTAAGAATCAGACAATAGAACACATGTTATTTACCTAACAATAAATAATGTGTGGTTTAATTCTCTTTTGGGCTCTAAGCCATAGAGTATAGCTTTTCTTTTGATAAATAACTGGTGGACTGGGTGTGTTCAACTATGAAAGTAAATGATAATTGTGAAATTCTTAATTAAATTATATATTTTTATCGGTATATATGGAAAAGTAAGAATGACCATATTTTCAAATGCAAAGTGTGATCTTATATGTATAATGGAGAATGTCCTATAATTGCCTGAACTCAATTTAAAGACATTTTATTTTGGCTCAAGGTAACTTTGGGTTGTTTTATAGCTAATATAGATAGTGGTACATGGAATGCTCCTACTCCATATGTGGTAAAGTTCAATTCTAATGCAACTTTTTTATGGGAGTTAAAAATATAAACCTTAGAAGTGGTGGGAAGAAATAAACAAGGAAGGGCCATTAAAGGAGCTATTTAGAAAAGGCAAGCTATGTTAACATTGGTAACTATAGCTATGGCTCTTCATGAGGCAATGAATCTAGCAAAAAGAGGAGAAATATTGAAGTCAATTTATGAATCATATTGCAAGATTTTAATGGATTCTATAAACAATAACTAGATTGCCGCTCCATGGGAAATTGATGATGCGGTACAAGATATTCCCAATTTGGTAGCTTAGGAGAAGGAATTTAGCTTTCATTATATAAAAAGATTAGCAAACAAAACTACAAACTAACTTGAAAAAAATGAAAGTGCCTTAGAGGGAGGTGAATAGGTTTATCAAACAATAAAAGAAAATTAAAAGAATTCTAGCAAGAATTAAAAAAATGTTGAGAAGGAAGAATGATGAACACAAGAATTTGAGGAATTAGGATTCTTAAAAATCCTACGTCTCCACCTAACTTATCCCCAAGTTAGGATTTTGAAGCACCAAAAATCTATTCCCTTAGATTGATTTTTACAACTTGAGTTTTAGGGTTAACTTAAACCTTATAACTTGAGTTTTCAAGACTCACTCAAAAACCAATACAAAAGTGTTTTTAAGGCTCATACTTAAATTGATTTCCCAAGTGTTTTAATGGCTAAACACTTAAACTAATTCTTTTATAATAGAATCTCACTTCCTATTTTCTTAACCCCAAAAAATAGATTAATAAGAATTTTTATTCTAACACTCATCAACTTTTACAAGAGTTATATAAAAAAATAAAATGAATTTTAAAACAGTTTAGAGAGCTTAATTGAATACTTTAAAGTATGATTCTTAACCTCTAAATGATCTTCAGAGGTTGCATTTATACTTAAGTAATTTAATTATAGTTGTTAGAAATAATAATTTCATTTTAAACACATTCAAATCAAAATCCACCTTGAATGTAATTTGGACTTTTGAGATGTGAATGTCATGCTTCCGGTCAAGATATCATCAATCTTGGTCGGGGTGCCTTAAAAGTAGCCATTAGTGGTCGTTGTAAGTTTGAATTTCTCTAGTCCTAAGCACAATCTCGATTGGGACATGGCTTGGGATTAGATCTGCCTAAAAGTCAAAGTTTTGCTGAATTAGGTCCCGATCGAGACTGCTTATTCCAAGTTAATGAGAAATTAAGTTGAGTTCTTAGTTCTCACTTCATATATTCTAAAATATTCAACCTTTTTTCTGAGTTTTTAGTTCTACTTCACATATTAAAGAGTTCTACTTCTCTCAGTTCTTGTTTACCTCGATGAAGTTCATAAACATCTTAGTAAAGCTAAAATTTATCAGGTGGTAAAGTTTCAATTTCACAAGTCATTAGTATCTATATGGATTTTAATCATATCTTTACTGCTATTTCTCAACATATATGCTACCAAATGCCAACATGTAATAATTAATATATGCCAACTAACTACCACTATTTTAATCACCATAAAAATCAACATGTACTCTAAAATAATAATAATGAAAATAAAGGGATTAATTTTTTTTTTTTGCATCTTCTTCATAATAGCTACATAATAAAAAAAAGCTAGAAAACAAATGTTAAGACATAAGAAAATTTTGATAACAATGAAAATGGAATGTAAGAAAAACATCACAAAGCTTGAGTCTAGAGCTAATTAATCGTAGAAAAGTTCTAGCTTGAAGGTTACCAAAATAACAAAATCATCATAAGAAACTCATGGCCCTAATGAACTTGAACAGTGAAATGAAGTGAGTGGAAACAAGTCTATTATTGATATTCATTTGTGTTGAAGCTAATGAAACTTAACTTAAAGTGCAAGTATATATATATAAGCCAATAAATGTGCTCTTGAAGCTTCATTTTTATAGTGCTCTTTGAGCATGTTTATTGTGATTGAATCTAAGCTTGGACTGTAGTGCTCTCACCAAAGACTGCATCACTTTTTTTTTCTCTCAATTTGGATATGCTTCTTTCTTTGTCTTTACTTACTTGCGAACTAAATATGAGCATTATTGCTTGGAATTATCAAGGCATAGGAAATGAGTTAACATCTAGATCTCTTAGAGATCCCACTAAAAAGCACCAACCAGAACTAGTTTTCCTCATTGAGACTAAACAGAGACAAGGCAAGATGGAAACTTTAAGGAAATCAACTAGTTTTATATATGGTGACTATATGGAACGTGAAAGGCGATTGGGTGGACTTGCCATTTGGTGGTCAGGAGTTTGGAATATACAATTATAGATAAATTAAAGAACTATATAGAAGCAACAATTAAAAGAGAATAAGAATGTGTGTTTTTAGGTTTTTATGGAGCCCCTGATAAATGTGATTGGAGATCAGTGTTTTAAGATCTTTAACACATATGTTTAAATTATCAAAAACCTACTTTGATTGCTAGGGATATTACTATAATAGCTAACCCAGATGATAAAAAAAGGGGTGCGCCATTCCATTGGAGCTAAGTAGCCATACTTTTAGACTTCATAGAGGTATGTAATCTATAAGAGCTTGAGTTTTAAGGCAGTAAATTCACTTAGCAGAATCATCAAACTAGGGAGAATCAGATAGTTGCTAGATTGGATCAAGCTATGGTGAGTGAAAAATGGTGTGCTATATTTGAAAATGCTCATGTCATTCATAAGAATTTTGACTTTTCTAATCATAGACAAATTGTGAATAGATTAAAATGGCATCATTGCACACTTCAATAATGTTTCAGATATGAGATTAAATGGTCCAGAGATAGTATATGCGAGGAATTAACAAAATAAAGTTGGGAAGAAGAAGATTGATCTCAGCGTCGAGGTATATCTCAGAAGCTCATATTGTGTGTGATTAAACTTAATAATTTAGGGAGAGAACAATTTAGTAATGCTCAGCATAAGATTGTGCAATTGAAAGATAGGATTAATGTTGTGCAAGAGGGCAATTATAATGAACATGACAGAGCTGAACTGGAAGTGTTAAAGAAATAGTTGAAGAGTTTATGCGAGGAAGAGGAATGCTATTGGATGCAAAGCTCTAGAATTCAGTGGCTAAAAGATGGTGATAAGAACATGAAGTTCTTCCACATGGCAACAACATAAAGAAGAAGTTATAATTAACTTATAAGATTAAGGGATACTCAAGGCAATTGGCTTGTTGATGAATATAATATCAAATTGGAGGTGAATTCTTATTTTCAAAGGCTCTATAAAAAAGAAGGCAACATTATTAGTTCGGGGATTTTAAATTACACTCTAAGGGTAGCTATTGAACAAATGAATTGGAAGTTGATGACTCAAGTTTTGAAAGATGAAGTAAGAGTTGTATTTTTTCAAATGGGAGGAATCAAAGCCCCTAGACTAGATGGCTTTCCTAGTGAGTTTTTCCAGTCCAATTGGGAAATTGTGAAGGTATATATAGTAGAGTTGGTTAGAAATTCATTTATGTTAAGCCTGATTGATGTAGCGAAAGCTTAGAAAATTGGATAAATATTACTTGACATTGAATTGCGCACGATTATCGTCTAACAATCTTCTATAACCTATTGATTTACGCATAAATACCAAGAAATAGGCATCAACAATCATTGATTCACATAAAGGAATACCGAATATTGAAAAAAAAAATATAAATTTGATTTATTAATTCAACAAAATTCGTCCTCAAACAACCTCAAAGAGATAAATAAATAGAGTTTAGGGAAAAATCCTAAAAAAAAAAGGAAGAAAAGACTAAAAAAATCCCAAAAAGGAACATAAACTTTTAAGCCAAATTTAGGGGCCTAAACAAAGGAATTTGGGCCAAAGATGGGTTGCTACAAGCATAATGTGTAGCACCTATTATAGGGCTCTGAGTTATCTTCGATTTAATATATTATGAGCCTCATAGTTCAATTGAGGTCACCATGACCGTCCATTTGAAGTCCAAGTGTGCACGCCCCCTTTGTCAAATCCATCCATAAATGATAATGCAACATTATCCACATCATTGGTGCTTTTGGAAATTAATAAAACAAATATTGCTCTGGTACCAAAAGTTAAATATCTTGAGAAAATGATAGAATATAGGCCAATAAGCTAATGTAATTTTGTTTACAAAATTTTGGCAAAAACTATGGCCAATCAATTATAATAAACGGCTTGACAAACTTATCACTCCTTTTTAAATAGCTTTTATTCCAGGGAGAAGCATTCAGGATAACATTATAATAACTCATGAAGCTATACATGCGCTAAACAGGAAGGGTGGTGCTAGGAATAATTTTATGGCTATCAAGCTAGATATGGAGAAAGTCTATGATCATGTGGATTGGAGTTTTTTTTATAAAGTTCTAACTCAAATAGGGTTTGTGTTGAATGGATAAAATTAACCATGAGCTATATTTCCTCTGTGCCCTCTGTGGTTGTTATTAATAGTGAGGAGCAAAAGTACTTTCAGCCTCAACGTGGACCACACTAGGGTGATCCTCTTTCACCTTATATTTCTATTTTGATAACTGATGTGTTGTCTAGATTCATTTCAATAGAAGTAGAGATAGGTGGTTTAAAAGGTTACAAGATAACTAAGAGGTGTGATATTATTACACATATATAGTTTGTAGATGATACTATTTTATTTGGCAAGGCTAATATGGATAAAACTAAAAAACTAAAATTATTATTAGTAGAATATGGCACTACTTCAGGCCAAAGAATTAATTTGAGAAAATCTGGTATTTTATTTGGTATTAACACTTATCATGTTCGAAGATTAATCTCAGATGAATTAAAGATAGCTGAAATGATAGCCCTTTTAAGGTATCTAGGAGTGCTAGTAGAATGGGGAATGACAAGAATGTAGATGGGGAATTGCATAATTGATCATATCAGCCAAAAATTCAATGGATGGAAGATGAAATATTTATTAATGGTTGGAAGGGATGTGTTAATAAAGGCGGTGGTCCAAAGCATTCCAAACTATCCAATGATGTTATTCAAGCTTTCTATTGGTGTTATTAACCAAACAGAGAGAATTGTTAGGAATTTTTAGTGATCTTAGGATGCAAGCTTGAGGAAAATATACTGGGTTTCGTGGAGTAAAATTATGTGCAATAAAAGATTAGGAGGGTTGGGCTTTAGAGACCTATCTTTTTTCAATATGGCGCTTTTTGCCAAGCAAGGTTGGCGCATTTTACACAACCCCCACTTGATGAGCTCAAGAATTTTGAAGGCTATTTATTTTCTTTATTCAGAATTTGTAAGTACAAAGAGAGGTCATAGACCCTCTTGGATTTGGAGTAGCTTGTTAGTTGGAAGAGAAGTGTTAAGGAAGGGTTGTATGTGGAACATTTCTTAGGCAACATGGTGAACATATGGTCAGATCAGTGGTTGTTAGGTTTGTCAAATTTTAAAGTGTCAACATCAGCCCCCTGAGTATTGACATTCTGTTAGTTCGGGGCCTTATGGACTGATCACAACGAAGGTAGAATAAAGGTGTTTTAAGGCAGCTTTTTTCTTTAAAAGAGGTGGATGCTATAGTGAAGATTCAAATTAAAAGTAGACAAGGGTGAGATAATTTAGTGTGGCATTATGACAAGATGGGTAGATATATTGTAAAAGTTGGATATAATCTGCTTAAAGGAAAGAAAATGTTATGAATAGTTTAAATAGTTTAGGTGTATCATTGTATTTAGATACTAAAATTTGGAAGTCGATTTGGATGCTAAAAGTTCATGTTAAAGTGAAACATTTTATGTGGAGTTGTATTCAAGACTCAATAGAAACCAGAGTTAATTTGAAATAAAAAGGGTACAAGTTGAATAAGGTTTGTGAGATTTGTGGACAGGATGCAGAAACTCTTAAGGATGTTCTTTTTTGTGTCTATGGGTGGGAATGATTTGGTTTGGTTCTGCTTTGAATTATGAGCCTTTGTCTTGTGGCTTCAGTTCATTTCAGCAATGGTACGTAAATATAGTGGAATGGTTAGCTAAGTCATAAGACTTAAGTTGGAATTGGTTGCTTGTATTTGTTGGAATGTATGGAAGGGTCGAAATCACATGGTTTTTAAAGAGAGGAAAATGGACCCAATTAAGCCTTTCTAAAATACAAAACCAATGAGTGAATGGGTGGGTTTTACTAGTTTGGATAGAAGTGTCAAAAGGAGTCACATAGAGAAAGAACAATTCTAGGAACTGTCAAAGAGAAATCAATTATAGATTAATTATGATGCTTCAATCAAGCATAACAAAGCTGAAGCTCAGACAACGTTTGTTTGCAAAGATAATAGCGGGAAGCTGAATGTTCCATGGCGAAGTGCAGCTCTCCTTTAGTGGCTGAAGCTCTAGCTATCTGAGATGCGTGTCGGTTTGTTTCGTACAGAGATTTATCTAATGTTGTCATTGAGTCTGATTTGAAGGTTCTGGTTAAGGCTGTTTAGGGTGATATGGCAGATTTGGACTAGGAGATAAAAGTGATTATGGAAGAAATTAAAGAGTTGCTTTCAAGAAATATAGAAGGTTTACTCTTCAAAAAGATTAATAGGAAAGCCAATCAAGTAGTTGATTGGTTGTCCAAAAACCCTTTTCTTCTTCATAATATTGAAAGATGGAGCAACTTACATTGTAATTTAATTAGACTGCTCGAACAAAATGCTTTTATATGTACTATCTATTCTTATTAATGATTTTGATTCCTTTTCCAATAAAAAAAAAAAAAAGAAACTTGACTTGACAGTTAAAGAATTTAATTTGTTAAATTAGTTTAACTAGTCATGCACTATACTTATATATAGATATGGTTCTTATTTATTTGTACTAGCAAACTCAGTAATATACATGTTGTTACTAGGTGTAAAATGTCAACTTTAAGTATGGCTTTTACTTGTAAAACATGCAATATTGATGCTATATAAAGAGCAACTCTGTTACTGAAATTGTATGGAATTCAATACCATTTTATTCTTCTTAGTTTCTTTTTTATTATCTCTCACCATCCAAATAATGTTATCAAAACTTTCATTATATTTTTGAGGGGTTTGTTTTTGTTTTAAAAAATCAACATAGAGATTTCAATTTGTTTAGGATTGTGTTCCTTCCTTTCTAGTTTTAATGAAAGAGGTATATAGTTTTATATTTGAAACTTTTTGTTTTTGTAAACAAAATATAAAGTTGTGCATTTTTAAATCAAGATTTTCATGAAGTTATTGATGAAGAATTGTTTGTTGCAAAAATCAATTTTTGAAAACTTGTATAAATTTTGTGTAATGACCTCAATATGTTCTAAAAATCTCAAGTTGTTGAAAAACCTTCAAATCTTGAAACTGAAAATTATTATAGGACCTTCAAGTTCATAATTGAAAAATGATTAAAAGACCATCATGTCTTAAAACTGATTTTACAAACAAATAGTAGCAAGAGGTTAATTGCATAGAAAGTTATCAAATTTTACATTAAATTTTATTTTGGTTTCATAATTTTAGTATGTATTTTTTTTTTTTGGTTTCATAAATTTAATATGTTTTTTTGTTACAAAATAATGGTTTTAATTATATAGAAAAGTCATCAAAATAATTTCGACTACTTTAGATAACATAATATATAAAAGTTACAATATTACAATTCAACTCAATAAAAATTATCATTTTATACTGTTATTCCACCAATAAAAATTGTCATTTTATACTGTTATTCCACATTATTAATAAAATTGTTGATCATAATTTTATTTTACTTTTTTATATTCAATCTTATAAAATTATGATCAACAATTTTATAAATTAAAAAAAGTGATATGATAGTGTGATTTAGTTAAACTATGATGTGATAATTTTAAAATGTTATATCATCTAAATTAACCAAAATTATTTTAGATAATTTCATTGTTGATTAATTTAATATTTTGTAACTAAAAAAGATATAAATTAAAGAAATTAAAATAAAATTTAATATAAAATATGATATAATTTACCCAATAAACAAGCTGTCTTTTTTTTTTTGTCACTAATAACCAAGCTCTATTGAGATGGTCGTGAACACGACATTCTCTTTTTTATTTTTTCTGGGTTCATGACATGCTTTGTGTTTTAAAAATTCCTAGTTTATAAATAAGAGATGAGGGTAATTTTGTCACTGTAAACATCAGTAGAAATGACAAAGAAAAATAGGCTGATTCTAATCGGCATACGATCAACAGTACAGGCATTGGAAGTAGTGAAATGCACGTAATTGTAAGAAAATGAAATAACAAAGTTCAGATACTATTTGCACAATTTTTCCTCTAGGGAAAGGGTAGTGTGTCATGTAGTTAAAAGTCAACAAGTAGCGATTGCCAGGTCGCCCAAGCCAAGCTAAATTTTCCTTTTTTGTTACGGCAAATGTTAAATTTTCAAATTGGACTTTAAAATTTCTTTTAGTACTGATAAAAAATTTTCTTTTATTTAAACTAATAAACAAATTGATAACATATATATATCACATAATTATAAACTTTTAAAAAGTTTTGAGCCTACATACTATTTTATTTTTAAAACATTTTTTTAACTTTTCTTAAAAATTTATCTAAAATTTTTTATAAACTTAAAAATTTATAAAACTTTACAATTATGTGACACACATTTCAACAACATTCATCAATTTTAATTATTAATTTAAATAATGTTTGATTAATCAACTATTAAAATTAAATTGATGAATAAAATTTTAATATTGAACTAATAAAATTAAATTATGAATAAAATAGGCTTAAATTTTTTTTTAAAACTTTATAATTAGGTGATATATATTTTTTAAAAATTTTTTTGATTTTATAGATTAATTTAAATAAATTTTCATTAGTTAACCATTAAAATTTTATTTGACATATAGAACTTATTTGTAAGAGTTTTTTAAGATAAAGTTCACAAAATCTAATTTTTTTAAAAAAAATCTATTAGAACCGAAAAAATTTAAAATAATGTGAACTTAAATATAATTGAAGGTCCAATTTAATCCTCATATATATATATATATATATATATATATATATATATATATATATATATATATATAATGATTTGTGTAGTGAGTAGCGACGTTATAATGCGTCGCTATCC
Organism: Mallotus nudiflorus; assembly: GCA_947683625.1. Classification (NCBI taxonomy): domain Eukaryota; kingdom Viridiplantae; phylum Streptophyta; class Magnoliopsida; order Malpighiales; family Euphorbiaceae; genus Mallotus; species Mallotus nudiflorus. The sequence goes on along the minus strand of CANTUR010000104.1, from coordinate 614,724 downwards.
ACTACACAAAAACAATAATGCTCCTCTTTAATTATTTTTTTATTTTATTATTAAAAAAAATCATAAAATATAGATGTTTAAATCCTTACAGGATAAGTTCACCTGTATGCAATTTAGATTATATATATATATATATATCAAAATTTTGAAATTTAAAAACAAAAATGAAAAAATATACCATTTGATTATGAAAATTTTTTTTACAAACTATTGATGTTTAAATGTTTACATGACGGATTCACTAGTGTACAACATAAGTTTTAGATTCAAAAAAAAAAATATTTTCACCAAAAATTTGAAATTTAAAAACAAAAATGAAAAATAATGTCATTTCATTATTAAAAAATTACAAACTATAGGTGTTTAAATCTTTATACAACGAATTCACTCATATGCAAGTTATGTTTTAGATTAAAAAAAAAATTAAAAAAAAAATTAAAAATTAACTTGGGAGACAAAAAAGGCATTGCCCTCCACCTACAACGGAGATACATCTGGCGAGTTACAACATGTATCCTTATATATATATATATATATATATATATATATATATATATATATATTTCCTTATATATTTTGATACATAAACTATATAATTAAGGAAATTATTTTTAAAATTTTAAAATTTACAATTTATTATTTTCTGTTGCAACTTACGATAAGAAATATTATTCAAATTATAATGTGTCTATATAAAAATATAAAAGAAAAGGAAGGTAGACTTGGACATGACTTATTGACTTGTTTACATAAATCAATAAATTTTGTCAAAGATGCCAGGCTCCAAAATAGTTCACTAAAAAAATAAATAAAATTTATATTCAAATTAAAATAAATAAAAATTAAAAATTAAAATAAATAAATAAATTATAAATTATATTAAATAATATATAAAAAGTATTAAACAATAAATAATATATTATAATAATATAATTATAAAATATAATAATTACAATAAAATAATTAAAAAAATATAATATAAAAGGAAATAAATCAAAAAAAGAAACAATTAATTATTTATTAACTTCAAAATTTTTTTTATGGAACATATATATAAATATTCATAGAGTTTTATTTTGGAGCCTGACGTCTTTGACAAAATTTTTTGATTTATGTCCACAAGTCAATAAGTCATGTCCAAGTCTCGTCCCAAGAAACGGTAAATTGTAAATTACGAAATTTTAAAAATAAACCCTTAAATGGATAATTTTCAAAGTGTTAAAAAAATTTAAATTTTTTTTATAGAAACTAAATAAATAATTTTCAAAGCACTATTGTTGTAAGTTGCGATGTACAGCGACATCGTAATTCGATTGTACTTATAATTTTATATCTTATTTTTTAATACATTGAGTTTTTATCGCACAAAAAGGTATAACAGCAGTAGCCCCTGTAATGTTAAATCCTCATAATTTTTGTTTTCAACCAATTAATACATTAAAATTACCAAAATAACTCAACCAAATTTATTAAAAATTTTAAAATAATATATTTTAACCTTTTTTTTTTATCTAATTGAGATATAGGCCATCTATTTCTAATAAATTATTATACTTAAAAATATATAAATTTAATAAAAATTACAAAAAATTGTAATGAAATATTTAGGTTTTAATTTTTCTTTAAATATTTATATAATTAATAAAAATATGAATTCAAAACAAATTATATGTTAAAATTTTAACTAATAAAAAAGACATAAATTATTTAGTAAATAAAATATAGTAAATCATGTTTACCTATGTATATAATTTATCATATTTATCCAAAAATATTTGTAATTATTTTTCAAAAAAATATGCTATATTATTTATAATATAAAACAAATGATTGGCATATTATTTTTTATACAACTATATATCTATTTTTAAAAATTCAAAAATTAAATTTAATACTAATAATAATTGCTTAATTATAACTTACATGTTATTCAAATATGATTAAGGTCTAATATTTTTTTAAAAATAGGTGAACTAAATTATTTGATAATAATAAATAAGTTATTAATAATATTATAAATTTAAATTGTATAAGTTTAAAGATAATATCATAATAAATGTTATTTTATTCATTTGAAAATATATATATATATAAAATAACCTGAATATTTTTTAAATTATTTTATATAGTTAAATATCGAGAATTTCAGTATTATTAATTATTTATATCTTATATTATTATTATTATTATTATTATTATTATTATTATTATTATTATTATTATTATTATTATTTTATTGAATTGCTATATCTAGTTAACAAATTTAAATATTTATTTGGAAACTATTATATCTAGAGATATTAAAGTTATTAATAATATTATTGTCATTATTTTTAAATGTTATTATAATTATTATTTAGTATTATTATTTGCATTATTTTAAACTAAGGGTATTTTATTATTGTTATGTGTGTGTGTGTGTGTATATATATATATATATATATATAATGTTCAAAAGCTCAAATCCGGTCAACCCCTCCCTTCTCCTTCCTTTTTCTCTTCTTCCCGTTTCTTTCCCTTCATTGTCACTGTGTTACCAACACCATCACCATGCCTCGTCGGACGACCACCACTCACCACCAGCACCTTCCCCTTCCTCTAGACATCAACTGCCGTTGTTGAGGATCGCCTGAAGCTGCCAAGATCGCGAGTTGCAACAGCAATCGAGAAGGAGCTCCACATCGCCAGCGTCAGCTTTGGTGGCCATTGCTCGTGATTTTGGGCTTGCCAGACTCATTGAGCTTCGGTGAGTCCATTTCTAACCTCCTTTGAGGCTCATTCTCCATTGATTTTGAGTTTTGAGCTAGTTTTTGTTTATGTCTAATTAGAATTTTGTATTTTTATTTAATTTTTGGCTTTGATCCATGGTTTTTTTTTTCCTTTAGTAAAGTTGTTGTATATAGCTCAAGCTTCCCAAAAATAATTTTTATGTATTTTTTTGAATTAATTTCATTTATGGGTATTTTTGAATATTTTAATAATATAAATTGAATTTTTGTTAATTATGTTAATTAATTATTTTGGTTGAAATTTTGAGTTAATTAGTGTTAGTAATTTAAGTTAGTAATTTTAGTATTAATAAAATAAGTTTTAGTGAATTTATATAATTTTTGAGGAATTATAAATATTATGTGATTTTTTGTTATATGGGTAAATTGTGTGATTTTGTTGAAAATATAGTTAAATATTATGTTTTAAATGATTTTATAATTTATTAGGGTATTAAATTAATTTTTATAAATTATTTACTATTTGTAGTTAATTAATACTAATTTTTAAAATTATATTCAAATAATATGTTAATTACCATTTTGGTGATTAAATGGATTTTAAATTACTTTTATTATTTAATTAAGCTATTTGAATAATTAAATGTGAAAATGACTATTTTATATTGAATATTTGAAAAAAAAAAGAATTTTTATATAATTATATTAATTATTTGAGATTTTTATTATTTGTTGTGAAAAATATTTATATTTAGTGTTTTGATGTTTAAATAAATTATATTGTGATTTATTATTGAATTTATGGATTTTTTAGGATTTTAAAACATTATTATTTATATTTATTTTATTCATGTGTTGTGAACTTCGATTGGAAATTGTATAGTTTAAGGTCCTAACCCGAGGTGTTGAGCTTATTTGAATATTAGAAGTGTGTTTGCTAGCAGAGTTGACTCTACTTTGGTAGAGAGATGTCCGTTTTACAGATAAGACTTTACCGAATTTTTGATAAATTTTTCGTAAAACATGATATCATGTCAATCCTAATTTTCAAATTTTGAGTCAAGTTTTCCATAGAAATTCTAGAAGTTAGGATTTTTGTTTTCTGATAATCATTTTATTTTCTGTCTTTTAGCCGTCCCTCCTGTCACGTCTACCAGTCGAAGTCGGACACAATGTAGCAGAGAAGTGCCTTCATCTTATAAGTTAATATTTGATATGCGTGTCGGATTTTTGAATTAAATACATAATTACTAATGAATTTAATTTTACAAGATTCTAGTCGGTATTTTTTAAATAATGTTGTATGAATTAATTTATAGTTGGTTTATTTTATTTTATTTTTTTTATTGTAATTTTCATTGTTTTATTTAATTTCATTTATTTTAAATAAACTATGGTATAACGGATTACTTAATGAGTTTCATCAGGACCATGTGCGCATCGGTAAAATATTTGATTATATTAATTATATTATTAGGGCCGAACGTCTGGTGATACTTTGCTCTTGGACACTACCAGTAATATGATATTTGATTTTATTGATTAAGTTATTGGGGCCGAAGGTTTGATGATGCTCTGCTCTCGGATACCGCTAGTATAGTTGGAGGAATATTTATTAAATCACCGAGTCGAAGGTTTGGTGATACTTTGCTCTCGGATATCGTCAGTGATATTGGATTAAGTGATGTGACTACGGTTGTGCATCATGGTGATGTTTTGCTCTCGAGATCCGGTAGTCTTTGATATAAGTGAGTCGTGCGGCTGTTAAAAATTGAAGACTAGGGTTCTACCTAATTTTTAAACTAAAATGTTTAAAAGCATTTAAATATTTATTTCCTTCCTTTTGAAAAATGGATTTCTTATATATATATCAAAGAGTTTGAATAAAAATTATAAATATAATATTTTCATAAAAACCTATTTTCAAAAAGGATTTTCAAACTGCATTTATTTCTTTTATTAGTTTATTCAGTGAAGTCTGACTCCCCTCAATTTATTTTTTTAGGAGTTTGGGAGTCTTTTGTTAGGCCTACTTCTCTACGTTTAGTAGCTTCTTCATCGGCTATCTTATGTAGGTCTATATAGTTGTGTTTATATTAGTATCCGTGTACCGTAGTAAAGAACTGTATAACTGCATATTTTAATGTGGATATTATGTATTGAGATTTATGTACTCAAATTCTATTTTATATAACTGATGATGTTTATTTATTCATAATGATGACATGGTCTGTTTAAATTGAGAAAAATCAGTTTGATAATATACATCATGATTAAATTATTTTATTATAAGGTTTTAAAGTGAAATATTTTACGTTTTTCTTTTAAGGCTTACTGCAGGTTTCGGTAGCTTTAAACTTTCCTATTCCCTAATGCCGGTCACGTGCCCCTGGGTTCGGGTCGTAACAATATATATATATAATATTTCATTATAAAATACTTTTATAATTTTTGAAAATTATATATTTTAATATTCTATTTAAAAAAAAATGATTTACATCTCAATTAGATAAGTAAAGGCTGTTGGATTATTTTAGTAATTAAGGATATAATTAGTTAAAAATAAAAGTCATAAGGATTTAATAAAAAAAATTTTGAAATTGCGAAGACTAAACACTGGATTTTTTTTTTAATTGTTGTTATTTCTTCCTGCCAGTAAGGGATGAATGTAAAAAAAAAAGTAAAGTTGCCATATGACAAAAATAAAAGTACAAGGATAAATTGTCAAAAAATTAAAAGTACAGGTAGAAAAATGGATCAAATTCTATGATAAGAAATAAATCTTTAGTCATCAAGTAAGAAATGAAACATTGTGATAAAAAACACAACACACCATGGAAAGATCTACTCTACTCCTGTGCTTCTTCTCTTTATCCTCCATCTTCATGACACCCATGGCTTTTGACACTCTATCTGCAGCTGAATCTATTAAAGATGGCCAGACAATCGTTTCAGCTGGTGGCACGTTTGAATTGGGATTTTTCACCCCAGGAGATTCTGAGTATCGATACTTGGGCATATGGTACAAAAAGATATCTACTGGAACTGTTGTCTGGGTTGCCAACAGAGAAGTTCCACTCACAAATTCATCTGGAGTTCTGAAATTCAATGCCAGAGGACTTCTCGTGCTTGTCGATCGGGAAAACTTGACCATATGGTCTTCTAAAGCACCAAGAGTTGTGCAGAATCCTGTCGCACAGCTATTGGGGTCGAGAAATTTTGTTATCAGGGAAAATAGTGATCATGACACTGGAAGTTTCTTGTGGCAAAGTTTTGATCATCCTGATAACACATTACTACCAGGAATGAAGATGGGGCGACTGGCTGAAGGCTTGGATGTTCGTTTATCATCATGGAAGAGCACAAATGATCCTTCTAGAGGTAACGCAGACTATCAGATCGATTCCAGTGGTTTACAGATGGTTACCACGCAGAAAACAGTTTTCAGGTGTAGATCAGGGCCATGGATTGGCATTAGTTTTAGTGGTATTCCTTCAAGACCAAATAAAATTTATACTTATTCATTTGTTCACAATGAAAAGGAGATATATTATACTTATGACCTAGTTAACACATCAGTTTTCTCCAGGCTTGTTTTATATCAGAATGGTATATTGCATCGGTATACATGGATCGATCGAACCAAAGCGTGGAATCTATACTTGGCTGCACCGTCAGATGATTGTGCTAACTATGCATTATGTGGTGCTTATGGCAGTTGTGACATTAGAAACCTTCCCGTATGCTCGTGTTTGAATGGGTTTGTGCCAAAATTTAAAAGTGATTGGGATAGAGCAGATTGGTCAGAAGGTTGTGTTCGTAGGACGCCTTTGGTTTGTGAGAAAGGAGATGGGTTTAGAATGTTTTCGCATGTTAAATTGCCGGACATGAAGAATTTCTCAATGAATGGAAGCATGACCCTCGAAGAATGCAGGGTGATGTGCCTGACAAACTGTTCTTGCATGGCTTATGCCAATTCAGATATCAGGGGAAGTGGAAGTGGATGCTACTTGTGGTTCGGAGCCCTTCTTGACATGAGACAGTACAAAGAAGACATGGGGCAAGATCTTTACGTCAGGATTGCTTCTTCCGAATTAGGTAAATATAATACTAGCCACTCCACATATATGCATTCTTTTACCATGGTCACCAAATGTTTTATGCCAATATGGAGCACTTTCTGTATCTTATTGACCTTTCTGTATCTTATTGACCAAAGAATTCTGCGTTTAGCTATTGAAAACCAGGCCAGCTCCAATAACAAGAAAGAAGCAGCGATCACAGCAATCTCAGTATCGTTAACAGGACTGATCCTGCTTGTCCTGGGTGTATGCTTGTTCATAAGGAAAAGGAAGAGAAAGAAGAAGCAAAATACACTGGGTAAATGATTCTACAATATACATTTCATTGATCCTATGAATCTTGGCATGTGATTTGTTTTGCATATAATGTTCCTATTTACTACTTCACAGCGAACTGGGAAATCAGTGTCGAAGAGAACTACTCTGTTAATAACCAGGAGGAAAATATAGAGCTCCCCCATTTTGACTTTGTCTTCATATCAAAAGCTACAAATAATTTCTCGTTGAGCAATTTGATTGGGAAGGGCGGCTTTGGACCGGTTTACAAGGTAACAGATCAGACATTCTCCGTTACCAACGCAACTAGTTTCTTACGGTGAAGAACTTTAGAAGAACCTTTACCTGATTAATTACAACAATATAATCCATTTGCAGGGAATACTTAGAGGACAGGAAGTTGCTGTAAAGAAGCTCTCTGAGGATTCTAGACAAGGGACTCTTGAATTCATGAATGAAGTTAAATTCATTGCCAAACTTCAGCACCGAAATCTGGTGAAGCTTCTTGGATATTGCATTCATCTGGAAGAAAAGATGTTAATCTATGAATTCATGCCTAATAAAAGCCTAGATTTCTACATCTTTGGTTAGCATCTCTCAACCCTGATGATTTTTCCATGGAAAATTTCCAACATTATTTCATGAATTGCTCCAAATTTTTGTGGATCATTTTGACAGATGAAAAACGAGGCAAGCTACTGGACTGGACTATGAAATTCCACATTATCCATAGTATTGCCAGGGGACTTCTATATCTTCATCAAGACTCCAGACTAAGAATCGTTCACAGGGATCTCAAATTGAGCAACGTTTTATTAGATAATGAGATGAATCCGAAAATATCTGACTTCGGAATGGCTAGAAGTTTTGAGGCTAATGAAACTGCAGCGAATACAAACAGAGTAGTTGGGACATAGTAAGTCCGTTTTATTATTTTATTCAAACAGAGTACTAATTTGACTTTTCTTTTTTTTGGTAAAAAAGCACTCGTTCAACATTAATTTTTCCTGCAGTGGTTATATGTCGCCAGAGTATGCTATTGACGGGCTATTCTCCATTAAGTCGGATGTGTTCAGCTTTGGTGTTATGGTGCTGGAGATAATCAGTGGCAGGAGAAACAGGGGATTTAGTCATCCAGAGCACCAACTCAACCTTCTTGGGCATGTAAGCTTTACATTAGTGCTTGATCCTGCATTGTTAGGCTACTGTCATCAGTTTACAAAATGGATAATATTTTGCAGGCATGGACACTTTTCAAAGAAGGAAGATTTCGAGAGCTGATTAATGGGTTAATAGTGGAATCTTGCAATCTACCAGAGATGTTAAGATCAGCTCACGTTGCTCTATTATGCGTGCAACATTGTCCTGAAGATAGACCAAGCATGTCATCTGTGGTTCTGATGCTGAGTGGTGAAGGGGCATTGCCTGAGCCTAAAGAGCCAGGATTTTTCACTGAAAGAAAAATGGTTGAAACTGAACATAATTCATGTTCCCTTAATGACGTTACAATTACAACGATTGAGGTTCGATAAGGAAAGCTGCGGTTGTTGTAGGTCTCTTATTGTGCCAATATTTTCAACGAAATCAACATTTTTCATTTCAAATGGAGATAATGTAAAGCATATGAAGTGGGTGAGTTTTGGATCTAAGTTTAAAATTGGTTAGGTCTTATTCCTTAATGTATTAATCCTTTTATCTTATTTTTTTTTTAACAACTATATTTTTGGGAGGTTGGAGGGTAGTGGTATTCGAATCACTAACCTCAACTAGTTGCCAACCATATTAACCCTTACCCTTTTTATTTAGTTTTAGCGTACCTTAATAGTTAAATATGTTTTAAATATATTTTTGTCAAGTGATGTGGATGAGGTATCATTGAAGTTTATTGATGAATTTGATAGGGTGGACTTGCACACTTGAACTTCAAATGAACGTTCGTGGTGGCATCGATTGATCCACGGGGCTCATAATATATCAAATCGAAACTGACTCAGAGAGCTATAATGAGTGCTCTAACTTTGTTTGCAGTAGTCCATTTTCAGATCCAAATTCCTTTATTTAAACCTTTAAATTTTACTTTAAAGTTTATGTTTTTTTTTAAAAGTTTTTTGTATTTTCCTTTTTTGGTTTTAGAATTTTTCCTAGGTACTATTTATTTGCCTCTTTTAATTGTTTTGAAACAGTTTTTTGATGAATTAAAATAAATTATAGACACAATTTTTTCAATTCCTCTAGAATTTTTTGAATCAACAGGATTTTGAACTATTGATTTCGGGTATTTTTTGAATCAATGAATTTAGTTTTTATTTCAAAGTTTGCGCTTGATCATCAAGTTATGCTAAGATTGAAGTAATTATCTAAATAATGTCGGTTAGTTTTAAAACAATTTTTAAAAAATTAGTCTACTCGCTTTTGGCATGAAAAATTCAAAGTATACAACTTTTACAATTTTATCTCAATTTTTTTTTTCAATTTTGACAAAAATGTTATTATTGAGCAAATGTTTGATAATTTTAAAACAATTAGTTATTTCATCAAAATTAAATAAATATGTTAATGTGACATCTTATAAATGTCAAATCTACTTTATAAAATTGTTAAATTTATAATGGTCAACTTGTATAAAAAAAAATCCAATAGTTTGAAATATTTGGCAATTTTAATCTAACTTTCAAATTTTGATAAGATATTTTAATTTAGCCTATTTATTCAATTTTAATACAAATAATTATTTTATTAAAAATTAAATAAAAAGCATAAACACAATAATAAAAGAATCGAATTTACTTTTGACAAATTATTAAATTTATATACGATTGTTATTATAAAAATTTTAAATATTAAAGATATTGTTAATATAAAAATTATTACTCTAAATAATTAAATTTTTTTGAGTATTTCATAATTATTAATTTTAAAATATTGTTGTTGTTATTGTTGTTTTTGTTGTTGTTGATTTTGTTGTTGTTATAATTATTACTATTAATTGACCATTTGCATGATCAATCTAATCACCTATATTTTGACTTTAACAATTCAATTCTGAGTTACTAATGTATTTGATTTAAGTGTATATAATTTATGTTCATTGTAATATTTATTTGAAGGTGAAAAATTCAAGTTTCTCAAAATGGTGGGCATGTGGTGTCACGATCGAAAGTATCCACATGATCCAACTCTTGGTCAAGTTAAGTTTAGGATAAATACCTTCATAGCCTCAATCATGAACCTGAGGTTGCTGATTAGAAGCCTGCTCATGATTATGAGCATGGGATCATGATCACAAAGGAATTGAGCAAGTTCGAGGATTTCATGCAAAGACCCTCATGATCTCAGTCATGATCACGAGGAGAAAAGTCATGATCATGATCAAGGACGATCACAGTTGCAAGGAAGAGCATACTAGAAGAGCTAAAGAAGTTAGTGACCTTCATGATCCTGGTCACGATTATAAGGAGTGTGATCACCGTCGTGATCAAAGTCTCATGGTCGTGATGAAGATGAAGATAAAGGCAAGGTTGAAGGTAGTTGTAGATGATGGGGTTTAGCGCGTACCTAAGATCTCAGCAACTGCGACATTATTTGAGTTCAGAGCTCTAGAGAACATATTAACTACTGTCATAAAGACATGGTGGAGATGAGAGTCACCACCTAGGGTAATAATTGGGACAAATCGAAAAATGATAGTATTTGATTCTCTAAAAGAAAGCCAACACCACAACCAGGAGATTCTGGATATGGAATACTAACTTTTTTCAGTCTTGTGTTTATTTAAAATTACTTTATGAATTACTATCTTACCCTCTATTTGCATGCAACTTCATATAAAACCCTTATTTAAACAATTAACTCCAGACAAACTAATCATGAAAAATACATGTAAACAATGCATTCATTTTAATTTATAATCTCTAAGTTAGTCTAATCTACATTGATTTTAATTAAATGGGCTAAATTTACATGTTTTAATTTTCAAGTGAGCCTAAAGACTAACGAGCCTAATTCCAATTCAATTTTAATTAAGTGAACCTAAGCTTATTTATTTTAATTCTAAAATGGGCCTAAATCTATAAATTATGAAGTATTTAAATTAGTGGACCTAGTTCTACATATTTTATTTCTAAAATAATATTAAATCTATAAATTATGAAAAAGGTTTAAATTAAATGAGCTAAATCTAAATTAATTACATTAAGTGGGCCTATGTCTAAATTAACTTAATGAGTCTAAGTTATCTCTACCCTAAATCTAATTAATTATGGGCCTAAAGATGCATTTTTATTAATTAAACCTAAAAAAACCTAAATTTATTTAAATGAGTTAAACCCCAACATGGGTTTAGGGCCTAAAACACATAAATACAAACAAACCCAAAAACAATAAAAAAAAAATATAAAAAACAATCAAATAAAATATCAAACAATCAATTAAATCTATTCTAGAAATCCTAATTTTACTAGTCAATTAATTAAAATAAAACACACAATCACACACACATGATTTCATTATTCCCACTATTAAGACTATTACAATGAACTATTGAAAAATAACAAGACAAGAAAATTAATACAATCCTAAAAATAATAAAAACAAAACAAAATCAAATTTAAATAAAGAACTAAATAAAAAATCTAAAATACTATATTTAGCTACAAAGCTCAATCCAAGGCATTTCGTGGACCTTCATGAATTTTGTTCACCAAGAAAAATTATTATGTAATCTTTTTCATAATCACCAACACAAAAGAATAAATAAAGATTAGTGAATAATTAATAAAATAAAAAATATAATTGAAATTTAGTGAAATCAATAATAAAATAAAAAAAATAAACGAACATAGGAAGGGAGAAAATAATGCTTATGGGTGCAGTATAGGTGGTTCTTCAAACTAGTAAAAAATCACCACTGCTTTAAAGTAGGTCTTCAAAAAAATTTGTTATTCCTTCTTCCCAAAAGCCTAATTCTCCTTGCTTCAAAAAACAATAAATCACAAGAGGATATATTTTTATGTATTTCTTAGTGCCAAAACGAAATCTCTAATACAGAGAAAAAGAGAGCTGAGAGAGTTGTCAAGAGGTTTTAGTGTTGTTCTCTTTTTTATTATTTGCTCCCCCCCCCCCACCCCCCCCCCCCCCTCTTGTGTGTGTGTGTATAAGGTAGTCTTTCATAGAAAAAACCTAGCTAAAGAAAAAAAAAGTATCCTATTGTGATTTTTTTTTCACAGAGTTTTAGTTTTAAAAAGAACTTTAATTTCCTAAAAATTTAGATAAATATTAAAAATAAATTTTTAACCAATCAAAATTTAGGAAACATATTTTTATTTATTACAAAAATACAAAAAACGGATGGAAAACCTATAATTCCTATCAGAATTACAGAATTCTGATCTTTTTTACTTTTAATTACAAAAAGACCCCTAAAAAAATTAAAATTTTCCAATTAGGTCCTAAAAAATATTACAATTAAGTCCTTAAAAAACCAAGTAAACTCCTTTTGAAAATGCATTCAGACTTTTAAGGTTTCAAACTTTAAGTCTTGATGACCTATTTATAACTTTTTCATCATTTGAGTCCTTTGTCGCATCCATACTTTATCATTTCGAAATTAGGTGCTTACAGTAGTGGCCTTCACAATCAGGGTCACAATAAGGGTAGTCATGATCCAATTGTCAACTTTCAAATGATCAAAATTTTCTTGCCACAATTACTTTTCTCATAGATCGAGATCATGAGGGGTAGGGTTACGATCGTAAGCCTTTAATTTTTAACAAAAAATTAAAGAAATAACTAATTATGCAAGAGAAGCTTTGGGATGGTGGAATAATTTTCTAATAAGTATGTTTCCATCCCAACTACAAATAATTGTTACTAATCCTCATTTAAGAGGTTGGTGAGTTTTGGCGAACATTTTTTATTTTAAAATTAATTATGCCCAAATTGTCTTCTTTTATTGGGAATAATTAGGGTGTGTTCTAATTTAGATTCTTCTTCATTTTCTTACTTTAACTAGAGGAATTGGTTAAACATTTATCCATGAAACACTTGGGATAGTGGGAACTTGGTTAGAGTTTACCCAAGAAAAGCTCTATTTGTGTAAGGTTAGAGTTGAGTCACAAAACTCATTTTGCAACTCTATTTAAAAACTTAATAGATAGGAATTAGTGATTAGAAACTCTTAACTTGGAACTAAGTTACATTAAGATATTGGTTCATTGAGGAATTGAACTCAAATTATTTATATCCCTTTTTAATCTCCATCTTAAACTCTTTATAATTTTCTTAATTTTTCTCTTAATTAATTTTTCTTTAATCTAACTTTATCCTATTCACCCTCATATAGGGCCTTTGTAATTAGTATCAGAGCTTGAATTATATGCACTTAATTGCTAGAATCAAGTTCATGGAAAGTAAATTTCTTAACTTCTAATCTTTTAGACCATTCTTTAGCAATGACTCTCCTATCAAAAGTACAAGATGGAACTATATCTAGATAATGACTCGGTGAGGTTAAGGGATGTGGTTCTTAAAGGGTAGAATTTCCCAAAAACAACCAATCACAATGTTGAAGAGCAATTAGAGAGAAACCAATGGTCACAACAATAAAAGGAAAAAAACTACAAGAACAAGAAGTCCAATAGAGAGTGAATTGGAGTTTTTGCCCTTTTTTATCTGTTTATTTGATGGAACAAAAATGGAGGTTTAAGTTGTGCTAGGTTGGAGTGCATTTTGCAAAAGGTAGTATGGAGGCAAACAAAATTGTAGGTTTGGGGTATATTACTAATAAATTAAAAGGATATTTTAAAAAATAAAGGTATTTATGTAAATGTCTTTGAAAAAGAGAAGGGCCTTTTTACAAAATAACTAAGAAAGTAAATATTTTACAAAATTACAGCTGACTTAAAAGTCTTTTTTTTTTTAACTACAATACTCTTCCTTCTTTCATCTTCTTCTATTTTTCATCTATTTTCCTTTTGTCTATTGGTTTTTTTTTTCAATTTTTCTTGATTTATTTTTAGTGGTTGAACTTGTTTTTGTTGTGGTTTTTTGTAATATCCCGTGTTTTTAAATATTTTTACACTGTACCGGGATATGCAGTGTTAATAATTTTTGTGTATATATTATGATATTTTTACGAGTTGATATGTATTTAAAATCTATTTTAATTACTGTGTCTTATTTACAGTGCTTTACGTAAAATTTTCCCGGGACTTGCATTTTCGGGGAAATTTTCACATAAATAATTTGTTATTAATTATTTTAAATATATTTTCGGACTTGCATTAACTCATACGTATTTTTTAAAATACTAAATAAAGCCTATGTGTGTATATATTTATTTAATTAGGGTTTAGTATTTTACCCTAATATTTAATTAATTAATTAATTGTTTTATTATTATTTAGTTATTTTTAATTAATATTAAATTTTAAAATATTAAATATTAAGTGTGTGGGTGTGATTTTTTTCAAATATTGTATTAAAATTATTTTTTTATTATTTTTCTTTTTTTCTTTTTCTTTTTCTTTTTCTTTTCTTTTTCTTTTCTTTTCTTTTTCTTCTTCTTCTTCTTCTTCTTCTTCTTCCCGCGCGACCACCTCCCCCTCACCGCTGCAACTCTCGATCCCTGGCCGTCGGTGTGCCGCCAGTAGCTCCACCTTCCCCAGCCAGCCACTCCGCCACCCCCAGCCTCCTTCCCCGACGCCGACAGCCTCTTTTCTTCCATTTTGGCCGAAATTCCTCTCCTCGCCATTCACTAACTTTCTGGCCACCGTTTTTGACACCGCCAGTCTCTTTCTTCTCCTTGAGCTCCGGTGAGTGTGATTCTAGCTTTGGTTTGAGCTGAAATGGTCTTGTTTTGCTTAGGTTTCAAATTTTTGGTTTCGGCCATATTAGGGTTTTCGATTTTTTTGAGCTTTGAAT
The DNA here is from genome assembly GCA_947683625.1 of Mallotus nudiflorus. Lineage (NCBI taxonomy): Eukaryota > Viridiplantae > Streptophyta > Magnoliopsida > Malpighiales > Euphorbiaceae > Mallotus > Mallotus nudiflorus. The sequence continues at coordinate 599,717 of CANTUR010000104.1, read as the reverse complement.
TGCTTGATTCATGAAAACTCCCTTCACAAATGTTGATCCCAGTAGCTTAATCTACATGTGTGAATTTTTTTGGAATTTTTGGAGATTTTTTGGATTTTTGGGTATTTTTGAATATTTTAATATTATTTTCTAATTTTCGGAAATTAATTATTTAAATTATGAAATTGTGTTTTATGGTTAAATTAGGTGTTGAAATGAATTATAGGAATTTATTTGGAATTTTTATGAATTTCTATGTATTTATTTTGAATTATTGAAGTTTATGGAATTTTGGGAAATTAGGGTTAATTATGTTTTTAATTGAATTTAATTGGATAATTGAGTTTAATTATTGATATTATTGATATATATGTTGAGAAAATTAATTTTTGATAATTATACTATTTTTGGTGAATTTTTGAAGTAATTTTAGTATATTTATATATATAAGGGCATTTTGGTAATTTTACCCTAAATTGGCTAAAAATGTAATTTAATTGGTTTTAATAGTTATTTAAGGTATAAAAATGATTTCTACAAATTATTTGGTATTTTTAACTAATTAAAACTATTTTTCATGAATTATTTTCAATTTTATATATAATATACGATTTTTCTAATAAAATCAGTTTTTATTGGTTTTTACAGTGTTTTAAGGTTAATTATATAATTTATATTTATTAAATGTATTTCTATGATATAAGGGTATTTTTGGTATTTTCAGAATTATTCTGTATTTGTGGACCCCGGTCGGTAGACTGTAGTTTGAAGTCCGACTGAGGGGTTGTGGTTGAGTGTTGAGCTTGTTTTTCGAAGTGTATTTCTTTGCAGGGTCGGCTCTACTCTTTGAGTAGAGAGATGTCCATTTTACAGGGGAGGTTCTGCCGAATTTTCGGTAGAATTCTCGTAAAACGTGATGTCCAGTCGAACCATAATATCAATTATGTGTTTAATACTCTAGATCGAATTCTAGGATTTTTGTTAGGTTTATTCTAATGTTGGTTATTTATTGTTTGTTTAGTTGCGCCGAGACCGAGGGCTAGTGGACCAGGCCCGTCGGACCCATCTCGAGGAGCGCACTAATTTGTGAGTTACTATACTATATATATATGCCTTAGGGTGCATGATTTTAGAAATATATGTTTTATTTTGATTAAAATGCATAAATAATGTGATTTGTATTTAAGTATATTTTTGGTATATATTAAATTATATGCATGTTTTATTAATAAATCATATTTAAAATGTTTTTAAATATATTTCTAGCTTAATTTGTAAATTGATTGAATTCATTTGACATATATATACTCGAAATATACCTAGTTTACTTTTGGTATATTTCCGGTATATATATGGTTTATATTGTTATTTCATTTAAATTCATGCATCATTTATTTGTGAATGAATGTTTTACATTTATTAATGAAGGATATCGATAGAACGTGCTACCTAGTGGGTAGCACTAGGACCGAGTACGTACCGGTACGCCTATAGTATTTAGGCTATACTACTAACTATTTGCGGATATTGATTGATTATGATTATTTGATGTGTGTGATGTGGTTTGGAGGTATGATTGCTGGAGCTCGATTGACCAAGTGTCTCGGGGCCAATCACACTGGCAGTCAGACTGCTGAAGCTTGGTTGACTTAGTGTCTCGGGGCCAGTCTACTGTCTAAATGGATTAAGTGGACATATTTGGATTAAGTGAGCCTGTATAGCTAGAGTGTTGTCTAACACTGTTTTCGAGGTTGCGATATTCTAGGGTTCTATGTGATCCTTCATAAACGATGATTTTAATAAAAATATATAAAATGATTTTACTGCATCTGTGTGTAATTGCTTGTATATATACATATTATATATACTATTGACTGTATGCATTGCCATTTAGTATGCATGTATATATATTATAGTAATTCACTCAGTGAGGTCTGACTCCCCTCCGTTGACTATTTTTCAGGAGAGTCAACATCTTCAGACCTCAATAGCAGGCCTGTACGCCGAATTTCTTCCGCCCCGACTTCTTTGTGTAAACTGTTTACTTGAGTCTTATTTTTATAATCTAGACACTGCAGTAGTTGTAAATTATTTATGGAATTTTATGTAATTTATTTATGTGAGATATTGTATTATATTTGAAACTAGATTTGTATTAAAAGATTTATATATATATGAGATGAGATTTGACTTAAATCCAGTTGGTGAAAATACTATTGTGATATTTATGATTTTCATTTTCGCTGCATTTGATATTGTTATTATTATTATCGCATGTTTATTTTATTTTTAGGCTTGCTATGGGTTCTGGATTCGAAAGAATTCCCGTTCCCTAGCGCCGGTCATGGCCCCTGTTTTGGGTCGTGACAAAGTTGGTATCAGAGCGGAGTTTTGTGTCAGGGCTTAGTTGTGTGAGTAGTGGCCCTAGTTTTCAGAGTTGTGTTTTCTGTTGAACTACTGCAGTGAATTAGGTTCGAGTACGTCTTGATAAGTATTCCTTGCTTAGTTTTCAGCGTTATTCCTCCGTTGTCTGTTTTGTCTGAATCTTTCCGTTTGTCTTTTCAGCATGAGGAGGTGAGCACGTGTCACTCCACCGGTCGTTGAGGCCGAGGATGATGAGTCTTTTCAGGATGAGGTTTTTCCTCCTGAGCAGCCAGTTAGACATAGAGGTCGTGGTAGAGGTAGACCTCGAGGAGCAGCAGGTCACCATAGGCAGAGAGAGTTATAGGACGAGGAGCCTGTTGAGCCTGAGTTTGATGTTCCTGTTCCTCCAGTTGTTCAGCCTGTTCAGCTTGCTTATCAGTAGGGTATGTCTGACCCTGAGGTAGCTTTGTTCTATGCTCGAGTTGGCAGGATTGTGTTTGATGGGACTTCCGATCCGTTAGATTTTCTGCACGCGATTGAGACTCGGACTCGGACTGCTCATATCGAGTACCAGCGGATTATGATCGTTGAGTTGTCTGTCGAGGGACCAGCCTTAGATTGGTTCATTCAGATGATCCAGCCTTATATGATGACGATGACCTGGGCTCAGTTCCGAGAGCGATTTATGAGGAGATTTTGTCCAGAGCCGCTTCGTTTGAGCTATCGTCTCCGTTTGACCAGTATTTCTCATGGAGATCGATCTGTAGAGGAATACACCCGAGAGTTTCTTCGTCTGGGTAGATATGCAGAGGATCTGATGCGAGATCAGTATTTCACGGTCACTACCTATGTTACTGGTTTGGGTTCAGCTTTTGCTGGTATGCCTATAGTAGGCCTTACTCTCGAGTCTGTGATTGAGTTAGCCAAGGAGATTGAGCTGAGGCTAGTTAGGTAGGGAGCGATGCCTGATTACTACCAGCTAGGAGTTCAGTCGACTGGATTGCAGGCTACTCCGTATTCGAGTTTTTCAAGTTGGTTCGAGTAGTCAACAGTGAGGTCTGACTCAGCAGAGTCAGAGACAACAGCAGTGAGTGCATCGGAGCAGTAGACATGCGTCGTGGGGGTCAGTGTAGATCGTTCAGATTTGGGTTAGGTGCTTCGAGCAGCAGCAGTGGTCGTAGTTCTGGATCAACGGCCAGTGTATACCAGACTTGCGGTAGAGTCCATCAGGACCGTGTTATCTAACACCACTGATATGCTTCAGATGCAGACAGACAGGACATTTTGCCAGATCGTGTCCTTATTCTGGGTATCAGCAGCAGTAGATTCCGTGATTCCCTCAGCAGTCGATTGCTAGTGCTGCACCCCGTGCCATTTCAGTTACCACCCAGCTCAGCATCAGAGTTCCACTCAGTTTGTTCCACAGCAGAGTCATGGTAGAGGTACTAGAGGAGTGCCAGAGGTGTGGCCAGGCTTCTACCAGTCAGCAGGGAGGTCGAGGTCAGCTAGAGTCTTTCATCTCACTCAGCAGATGCTCAGGCATCTAATGCAGTCGTGGCAGGTATTATTTCTGTTTGTTACCTGGATGCATGGGTTTTGTTTGATCCGGGTGCCACGCATTCGTTTGTTTTCTCCTGTTTTTGCTTCTAAATCTTATTGGCAAGCTTCGAGGATGGCTTTTCCTTTGTCCGTTGCCACTCCTCTGAGCGATTCCTTAGATGCTGATATTGTTCTTTCTGGTTGTCCAGTTCTCGTGGGAGGTAGAGAATTACCCACTGATTTGATATTGTTGGATATGATGGAGTTTGGTGTTATTCTGTGAATGGATTGGTTATCTCAGCACTATGTTGTAGTAGATTGCAGGAATAAAGAGGTGATGTTCAGAATTCCTTATGAATGAGAGTTTAAATTGTGGGTGATAGGAGTTCAGCACCTCAGAATCTTATTTCTGCTATTACGGCTAGGAAGTTATTGAGAAAGGTTGTCAGGGATATTTGGCATTGGTCAGGGATACTTCAATGGAGAAGTTGTCACTCACAGATGTTCCCTGTTGCTTGTGAGTTTCTTGATGTTTTTCCCGAGGAGTTGCCAAGTTTACCACCTCACAGAGAGATTGAGTTCTATATAGATGTGGTTCTAGGTACTACTCCTATATCTATGCCACCCTACAGAATGGCTCCTACAGAGTTGAAGGAGTTGAAGGAGCAATTGCAAGAGTTGTTGGATAAAGGTTTCATCAGACCTAGTGTTTCTCCTTGGGGTGCACCAGTCCTGTTTGTGAAGAAGAAGGATGGTACCCTGAGACTGTGCATTGACTACAAGAATTGAATAAGGTGACAGTGAAGAATAAGTATCCTCTTTCGAGGATAGATGACTTGTTTGATCAGCTATAGGGTGCACAGTTATTTTCTAAGATTGACTTGAGGTCGGGTTATCATCAGCTGCGTATCAGTGAATCTGATATTCCTAAGACAGCGTTTCACACTAGATATGGCCATTATGAGTTTCTGGTGATGTCTTTTGGTTTGACTAATGCACCAGTAGCTTTTATGGACTTGATGAATAGGATATTTAGACCGTATGTGGATCAATTTGTGGTAGTCTTCATTGATGATATACTGGTATATTCTGGGAGTATGGAGGAGCATGTATATCACTTGAGGATTGTACTACAGACATTGAAAGATCATTAACTTTATGTTAAATTCTCAAAGTGTGATTCTGGATGGAGAGTGTTTCTTTTCTTGGACACGTAGTGTCTAAAGAAGGTATTCAGTTGATCCACAGAAGATTGAGGCAGTGTCTGAGTGGCCTAGACCTACTTCTATTATAGAGATTCGGAGTTTTTCTGGGTTTAGCCGGTATTATAGGCGGTTTGTGCAGGATTTTTCCAGAATTGCAGCCCCTATGACTCGCTTGACTCAGAAGAATGTCCAGATTTGAGTGGTCAGAAGCTTGTGAGAACAGTTTCAGTTATTGAAGGAGAAGTTGACCACAGCGCCAATATTAGCTTTGCCTAATAGTGTGGATCAGTTCACAGTTTACTGTGATGCCTCTAGAATTGGTCTTGGTTATGTGCTGATGTAGAATGGAAAGGTGATAGCCTATGCTTCGAGGCAGTTGAAGAAGCATGAGCAGAACTATCCTACACATGATCTTGAGATGGCTGCAGTGATCTTTGCTTTGAAGATTTGGAGACATTATCTGTATGGGGTGACTTGTGAGATATTTACTTATCACAAGAGCCTTAAGTACATTTTTCAGCAGCAAGATCTGAATTTGAGGCAGAGGAGATGGTTGGAACTGTTGAAAGACTATGATTGCGAGATCTTATATCATCCGGGTAAAGCTAATGTGGTAGCAGATGCCTTGAGTAGAAAGTCCTCAGGTAGTCTTGCTCACATCGATGTTGAGAGGAGACCATTGATCCAGGAATTGCATCTGTTAGTGGATCAAAGTTTGATGATAAAGATTAGTAGATCGGGTGGACTACTAGCTCAGTTTAAAGTACGATCTGTACTGAGGGATAGGATTAAAGCAGCTCAGAGCGAGATCCTATTCTAGAAGAACTTACAGAGAATGTCAGAGCAGGGAAGTTCACTGATTTCACACTTGATGATGTTGGTGTGTTGTGGATCAGTGGTAGATTGTATGTTCCTGAAGTGGATGACTTGAGAGAGGAGATTTTAGAGGAAGCACACTCTACAACTTATAGCGTTCATCCGGGCATTACTAAGATGTACCACAGTATCAGAGACTTTTACTGGTGGGATGATTGAAGAAGGATGTCGCTAATTATGTTGCTAAATGTCTAATGTGTCAACAAGTGAAAGCTGAACATCAGAAGCCTTCTGGGAAGCTTCAGCCTCTTCCTATTCCCGAGTGGAAGTGGGGAAAGGATAGCTATGGATTTTATGGTCGGTTTACCTCGTTCAAAGGAGGATACGACTCCATCTGGGTGATCGTAGACAGATTGACAAAGTTTGCACATTTCTTGCCTGTGAAAGCCACATATTAAGTTGCTAGATTGGTGAAGTTGTACGTGAAGCATATTGTGTGCCTTCATGGAGTACCTGTGTCCATTGTGTCAGATAGAGGTTTAGTGTTTACTTCTCGTTTTTGGCAGAAGTTGCAGGAAGTGATGGGCACTAGGTTGGATTTCAGTACTGCTTTTCATCCTCAGACAGATGGTCAGTCAGAGAGGACGATCCAAGCACTGGAAGATATGTTGAGGATGTGTGTCTTGGATTTGGGAGGTAGCTGAGATGATCATTTGTCACTTGTTGAGTTTGCATATAATAACAGCTACCATAGCAGTATTGGTATGGCACCCATATGAGGCGTTGTATGGAAGGAAGTGTAGATCCCCTCTGAGTTGGGATGAGATTGGTGAGAGAGCTTTGACTGGACCTGAGATGGTTCAGGATGCTGCAGAGAAAGTCACCGTGATTAAGCGCAGATTAGAGACCGCAGTTAGCAGACAGAAGAGTTATGCGGATCCTAGGCGTAGAGATGTGGAGTTTCAGGTTGGAGATTTTGTTTTTTGAAGGTATCTCCGATGAAGGGTGTGATGAGATTTGGCAGGAAGGGTAAGTTAGCACCAAGATATATCGGACCGTTTGAGATTCTGGAGAGAGTTGGCACTATTGCATATCGGTTGGATTTGCCTCCGAGTATATCACAGGTGCATCCAGTATTTCATATCTCGATGTTGAGGAAGTATATCTCAGATCCTTCACACGTGTTGCAGCCTGACAGTGTAGAAGTGAGTAAAGATTTGACGTTTGTGGAAGAACTTGTGGCGATCGTTGATTATCAAGTTCGATAGTTGCGTTCGAAGCAGATTCCGATGGTCAAGGTTCTGTGGCGTAGCAACAAAGTTGAGGAGCATACGTGGGAGATTGAAGGCTGAGATGCGAGCTTCTTACCCGTATCTCTTTCCTTCTTGATCCTGTTTTCTGAATTCGGGGACGAATTCTTGTAAGGGGGGAAGACTGTAATATCCCGTGTTTTTAAATATTTTTACAATGTACTGGGATATGCAGTGTTAATAATTTTTGTGTATATATTATGATATTTTTACGAGTTGATATGTACTTAAAACCTATTTTAATTACTGTGTTTTTATTTACAGTGCTTTACGTAAAATTTTCCGCGGACTTGCATTTTCGGGGAAATTTTCACGTAAATAATTTATTATTAATTATTTTAAATATATTTCGGACTTGCATGAACTCATTACGTATTTTTTTAAAATACTAAATAAAGCCTATATGTGTATTATATTTATTTAATTAGGGTTTAGTATTTTACCCTAATATTTATTAATTAATTAATTGTTTTATTGTTATTTAGTTATTTTTAATTAATATTAATTTTAAAATATTAAATATTAAGTGTGTGGGTGTGATTTTTTTCAAATATTTTATTAAAATTATTTTTTTATTATTTTTCTTTTTTTTTTCTTTTTCTTTTTCTTTTCTTTTCTTTTTCTTTTCTTTTCTTTTTCTTTTTCTTTTCTTCTTCTTCTTCTTCTTCCCGCGCGACCACCTCCCCCTCACAGCTGCAACTCTCGATCCCCGACCGTTGGTGTGCCGCCAGCAGGTCCACCTTCCCCAGCCAGCCACTCCGCCGCCCCCAGCCTCCTTCCCCCGGCGCCGGCAGCCTCTTTTCTTCAATTTTGGTTGAAATTCCTCTCCTCGCCGTTCAGCAACTTTCCGACCACCGTTTTCAACACCGCCAGTCTCTTTCTTCTCCTTAAGCTCGGTGAGTGTGATTCTAGCTTTTTTTTGAGCTGAAATGGTCTTGATTTGCTTAGGTTTCGAATTTTTGATTTCGGGCCATATTAGGGGTTTTTGATTTTTTTGAGCTTTTAATTGCTTGATTCATGAAAAACTTCCTTCACAATTGTTGATCCCAGTAGCTTAATCTACATGTGTGAATTTTTTTGGAATTTTTGGAGATTTTTTGGATTTTTGGGGTATTTTTGAATATTTTAATATTATTTTCTAATTTTCGGAAATTAATTATTTAAATTATGAAATTGTGTTTTATGGTTAAATTAGGTGTTTAAATGAATTATAGGAATTTATTTGGAATTTTTATGAATTTCTATGTATTTATTTTGAATTATTGAAGTTTATGGAATTTGGGAAATTAGGGTTAATTATGTTTTTAATTGAATTTAATTGGATAATTGAGTTTAATTATTGATATTATTGATATATATGTTGAGAAAATTAATTTTGGATAATTATACTATTTTTGGTGAATTTTTGAAGTAATTTTAGTATATTTATATATATAAGGGCATTTTGGTAATTTTACCCTAAATTGGCTAAAAATGTAATTTAATTGGTTTTAATAGTTATTTAAGGTATAAAAATGATTTCTACAAATTATTTGGTATTTTTAACTAATTAAAACTATTTTTCGTGAATTATTTTCAATTTTATATATAATATACGATTTTTCTAATAAAATGAGTTTTTATCGGTTTTTACAGTGTTTTAAGGTTAATTATGTAATTTATATTTATTAAATGTATTTCTATGATATAAGGGTATTTTTGGTATTTTCAGAATTGTTCCTGTGTTCGTGGACTCCGATTCGGTAGACTGTAGTTTGAAGTCCGACCGAGGGGTTGTGGTTGAGTGTTGAGCTTATTTTTCGAAGTGTGTTTCTTTGCAAGGTCGGCTCTACTCTTTGAGTAGAGAGATGTCCATTTTACAGGGGAGGTTCTGCTGAATTTTTGATAAAATTCTCGTAAAACGTGATGTTCAGTTGAACCCTAATATCAATTATGTGTTTTAATACTCTAGATCGAATTCTAGGATTTTTGTTAGGTTTATTCTAATGTCGGTTATTTATTGTTTGTGTAGTTGCGCCGAAATCGAGGGCTAGTGGACAGGCCCGTCGGACCCATCTCGAGGAGCGCACTAATTTGTAAGTTACTATACTATATATATATGCCTTAGGGTGCATGATTTTAGAAATATATGTTTTATTTTGATTAAAATGCATAAATAATGTGATTTTTATTTAAGTATATTTTTGGTTTATTTTTGGTATATATTAAATTATATACATGTTTTATTAATAAATCATATTTAAAATGTTTTTAAATATATTTCTAGTTTAATTTGTAAATTGATTGAATTCATTTGACATATATATACTCGAAATATACCTGGTTTACTTTTGGTATATTTCCGGTATATATATGGTTTATATTGTTGTTTCATTTAAATTCATGCATCATTTATTTGTGAATGAATATTTTATATTTATTAATGAAGGATATCGATAGAACGTGCTACCTAGTGGGCAGCACTAGGATCGAGTACGTACCGGTACGCCTATAGTATTTAGGCTATACTACGAACTATTTGCGGATATTGATTGATTATGATTATTTGATGTGTGTGATGTGGTTTGGAGGTGTGATTGCTGGAGCTCGGTTGACCAAGTGTCTCGGGGCCAATCACACTGGCAGTCAGACTGCTAGAGCTCGGTTGACTTAGTGTCTCGGGGCCAGTTTACTGTCTAAATGGATTAAGTGGACATATTTGGATTAAGTGAGCCTGTATGGATAGAGTGTTGTCTAACACTGTTTTCGAGGTTGCGATATTCTAGGGTTCTATGTGATCCTTCATAAACGATGATTTTAATAAAAATATATAAAATGATTTTACTGCATCTGTGTGTAATTGCCTGTATATATACATATTATATATACTGTTGACTGTATGCATTGCCATTTAGTATGCATGTATATATATTATAGTAATTCACTCAATGAGGTCTGACTCCCCTCCGTTGACTATTTTTCAGGAGAGTCAACATCTTCAGATCTCAGTAGCAGGCCTGTACGTCGGATTTCTTCCGCCCCGACTTCTTTATGTAAACTGTTTACTTGAGTCTTATTTTTATAATCTAGACACTGTAGTAGTTGTAAATTATTTATGGAATTTTATGTAATTTATTTATGTGAGATATTGTACTATATTTGAAACTGGATTTGTATTAAAAGATTTATATATTTATGAGATGAGATTTGACTTAAATCCAGTTGGTGAAAATACTATTGTGATATTTATGATTTTCATTTCCGCTGCATTTGATATTGTTATTATTATTATCGCATGTTTATTTTATTTTTAGGCTTGCTACGGGTTCCGGATTCGAAAGAATTCCCGTTCCCTAGCGCTGGTCATGGCCCCTGTTTTCGGTCGTGACATTTTTTATTTTTATTTTTCTACTTGCTTTTTATTATTTTTTCTATTTTTGAATTTTTTTCTTAATTTATTTTCAATTTCTTAGCATATTTTTGTTTTAGTTTTGTGGTTGCTTTTTATTTTTTCTTGGTTTATTTTTAGATTTTTGAGCTTGTTTCGTAGTAATTTTCTGGTTATTTTCAGGATTGTTTTGAAACAAACCATAAAATAACTCAAAAAAATTAGAAAACAATTAAGAACCATAAACAAATCTAGAAAAACAATCAAAAAGCAAAAACAAGCAGAAAATAAACTAAAAAAATTAGAAATAAAAAAGAACCAGAAAAACAATATATACCTTCTCAAATTATCATATTTTTACCGCTTTTGAATTGTATAAGAAATAAAAATATATCAATAGTATCTTTATTGTACATTATTTTTAATATATGAGTAATATAAAAATAGTATATTTAATTGTTTTTTTATTTTAATTAATTTAATATAATTATTTTTATTTGTTAATTCAATATATGCTCAAAGCAAACTTTTTTTTTTTACAATTTTTCTAACAGTATAAACTTGCTCAAATTATTATATATTTATTATATTTTAAACTGCATAAAAAATAACAAAAATATGAATAATATACTTATTATGTACTATTTTTAATATATAAATAGTATATTATTTGTATAATATACGAATAATGTTAATGATATGACCTTGGCCAATAGTGTAATGGTCATACTTTAACTTCGTTATATTTATATTTTATTAATAAAAAAGCATTTTCATTGTTGCTGGCAAATTCTAATAAGTTCCTTGAATAGATAATTTTATTTAAGGTCATCACATATATGACTTAATAGTAAAAATCATAGGTAATACTTAAATTCTATTATAAATTATCCATAATCGATCATTGTTATGGGAATAACAATGAAAAAAGACTAGTATGAGGCTGATTAATAATTAAATTTTACTAATCATGTATATGAAATATTCAGTCAAACTCATAAGTACATGTTTAGAGAAAATGATGTACTGGATTGATCCACTATGAGAATACTATATGGATATTTGTCCTAAGTTATTCTTATCATAGTAGTATTTTTCAATCTTTTGACCTGAAATCACCATGGTTTCCTATATAATAAGTTATGTATTTTGACATATTCTTACGTCATCTTTAACTAGATGGTAAAACAGGTTATGATTGGATATAGAATGAGTTATATGAGGAATGTGAATGATTAAGATAGAATTTATCCTTCATTTATGATTAAAAGATATTAGTAGGCCCCTCAATGAGTTAGATTGAAGAACAATGCATGACCATGCTAGAATGAGTTAATAAAGAGTTATCAATATCAATCTATTTGGGATCAAAAAATAATATGATTAAGCAATATAAGGACAACATAAACCATGCCTTTTGTTTATGTTCAATCAAGATATCATATGAGAACATGACTATAATACACGTTGTGGATTAGATTATATCAAATTATCGATCTTCACACAACTTGGGAAGTCATAATTATTGCTAGAGGCCACTTATAACTTATGGGCTAAAATAGAGATTTTAGACCACTACCAACACTGTGTGAGCCTACAGGTTCACACACTCAAAATAGGCCCAAAGCAAACTTAGGTTAATCCACTAATGAAATTCTCTCTGTATAAATAAATAAATATATGGGTATATATATATATACACACACACACACAATTATATATTTGTTTATTTCCTTATTTATTTAAGGTAAGTGTTATCTTAAATAAATTGGAAATAATTCTATTCATAGAATAAGAATCAAAATAGAAATAGAAGGTTAAACATACCAAAATTATTTTGGTAAGTGAAACCCTAGAAGGGATGTCTATAAATACATCTCATTCTCTAGGGTTTTCGTAATCCAATATTATTCTCTATCTTCTTTAACTTGTTTTGAGACAAGAAAAATATACACAAAGAGAAACAGAAATAAGAAGAATCTTAGAGATAAGGTGATAGCGCACCAATCGCTTTTGAATATCCTGTTCATGTGGATAGCAGTAGAGGACGTGGTTTTATTGATGGCATTTTAATCCAATAAGAAGACAAGAAAAACTTGAGGTAAGGTATCATTGGTGTTAACCCCTCTAATCTTTCTAACCTTCTTATCTTAAGATTGTCTTGGTGAGTTTTTAGAATCCCTCTTAATCAATTTAATGGAATTGCATTGATCCTGTAAGGGTTTCATAATTATAATTTTTATTTTCATTGCGTGTTTGCATTATGAAAACCCAAAAAATAATACATAAATAATATATTAAAAATTTGCCTATATTTTTACTATTTATACATTTTTAACATTTTATAGATTGTAAGAAGGGCTCTCAGGCAAAGGTAGTAATTGCGTAGAAGCTACGCTCACAATTAAAGCAACCAGGTGAAAGGGTTGCATTCGCACACTAGCCATGCTTGTGGCAGAAAGGGGTAGCTATAGGAAACCATGTTCATGTGAAATCTGCACTTGTACAAGGCTTGAAATCACTTGGAGGTTGACAACTGCATATATTCACGATCGCGCATTTAACTGCAATCATAATAAAAGACTACTCTACTGCACTCTATTCCATTTTCTCTATTTTTTTTGGCTCATAACTCCATCAAATCACCTTTATTCTTCTTTTCCTTAATAAAAACAAAGAAAATATAAAAATATATGTTTCTATATGCTTTTTTATACTAAATTTTATTCAAAATGTACAAGTGCATGCAAATTAAACACCTAAAACTATGCATAATTTGACACTAGCAAATACCCCCCACACTTGAATCATTGCTTGTCCTCAAGCAAACTTAAGAACATAAATTATCAAAATAATAAAAAAGGTGTATATCTACAATTTCATTAAGCATATATATCAATCTCCTTTTAATAACTAGTTTACACATTTCAATACAAGGTTAATAAATCAAGTGGAGAATTAAAATTACCAAGTGAAGAGAATGTTATTCACTTGCAATCACATAAAAATGAATTAAAATCTTAAGAAAAGTATGCATGAATGAAAAAGACTCTAATTTAAGGTCATTCTTAATTTGGCATACAGAAATCAACTCTTAACCTTTTTATTTTGTTTTTATGCTTTTTCTTCCCTCTCTCAGTAGTTCCCTATCTTTCCTAAACTACTCAACATGAACACCTTGAGAGGGTTCTTTGAATAACCATACTCTTATTAAAGAGCATTGGAGTATATGGAATTTAAGTTCCTAAGAACAATTTATTCTTTTTTTTTTGTAAGAAATGGAAAAGAATATTTTTATGATTCCTTTCACATATAACCAAAAACAACCCTAAAAAGGAGTTTAATTCATACACAATTATAATCAAGCAAGCAATAACATGCATTAGATTGATAAAAAACTAAAAAATTTCAATTGAAAATGTTAACCAAGTTTAAAAGACATAAAACTAACCTTTAAAAGGAGATTAAAACATACAGGCTTGACAAATATAGACAATATTCAATACTAAGATAATTTGTAAAAACTTAAGCATTGAGTATCAAAATTTAAAAAATTTGGGTTAAATTACACAAATACAAATGCATGATACCTAAAATATACTAAAAATGAAAATAAGCAAAATGAGTCCCCCCCTACACATACATTTGGATTGCACATTATCCTCAGTGTGAGTAGGGTACCTAAATGCAAAACATAATAATATACAATGCATAAGCACAACCCAAAAATTAAAATAAAATTCATAAGTAGAAAAATAGACATGTAAGTGCATGAAAAATGAAAAATAAAACTAAACTAAAAAATAAAAATAAAAATAAAGTTAGGGAAAAAAGAGATTACTCCCTTTGTGTAAGAGAGCCCAGAGGTGATAGAGAAGGTGAGGGGATACTATATCCCGTGGCTATTATGAAATTGTCAAGCATGTTTCCTACATTTCTGATATCTTTTTAAGCTCTTCATGCTTAATGTTGTGGTCTTGCTCCATTTTTTTCTAACTTGGCAATCACTAGTCTCTATCCTTTTGCATTTGGTTGCTATAGGGCATCTTGTTCGATTAGTTCCTTTGGGATGTCCTCAAAGAGCTCTTATGGAATAAAGGTGAATTCTTTGAATGGCCCTTCAGATCAGCTGGCCCTAAAGCAAGATTAATTCTGTTGGTGGAGGAGCTCTATGTCCTTAGTAATTACCTCGGCATGGAAAAGGAAATCATGGTTAATGGAATCAGATGGAATCATAGTTATGCGAGTGGATGTAGGGTCAAAAGTACAAAAATTAATGCAAGTGCTATGACTATGTGACCCATAGAGATTCAGATTTTTGCTTTAGTGCTCACATGCAATAATTGTTGTAAAATGAAATGAGTGGTGTTAATTAGGATTTTATGGTGCAAACCCCATAAGAGAAGCAACACTTGTTTTAAGACCGTACTTGTTTCATTTTTATTAAAAATTATGGAGCTCATAAAATGATGTAAAATTAAATAGCAATGATCTTTGCCATTAGGGAGAGCTCCACTTCCTAGGTAATAGGTTAATCCGACAAGGACATTCCAAAACTCGACAGGGTTAAAATGTCATACTATTAGACCTTGCTTTGGAAAACTAAAAACTTCAAACATAATATCATCATTTATCTCATATAGTTTTCTAAAGAAACAAAAAGAAAGGGCGTTATCTTAAAACTTGAAAGGTTATAAGGTAGTAAAGAACTAAGTGTGAGCTCTTTATCTATGCCATGGTATAAAGTGATGAATTTCCCCTAACTTAATTTCTTATATAAAGATTCTAAAGTACCCCCATTAACCCAATTATTACAATAAATCTTTATCAAAATATTTGCATGTCATAATTTTATAGGAGGTGAGAGAAACATACCTTACACTCTTATCATAATTATATATAGGGGATCAAGCTTGATAACTGGAGCAATCAATGTTTAGCAGTGGTTGGTAAAATGGTGATTGCAGCGGTTAAGGAGAACTTTCTCTCTTTTAGGTTGGTCCTTATTCCTCATAAGTTTTTTCCTTTTTAGTTGCAAGTTGCTCTGGCACGAGGAGGCTTGGTGGAAATGGAGATTAATTATGATTAGGGATTAAATAAGAGAAAAGAAAGTATTAGACGAATAAGAGATAAGACGACTATGGTTTGATAGGGAAGAAAAGAAAATTTTTAGTGGAGAGAAAATATGAAGGATTTTTTAAATTAGGGAAGTGGTGGAGTTAATATCGCCTTTTTAATAGGTGAGACTCTGCAATCGTAAAGAAAATGCAATTGTAATAGATGGATTTAGGGGTTTAAAAATCTTGATCGCATCTTGTTTTATGATTATAAAAAAAGGCTCTAGGGAAGGATCAAGTGATGCGCAATCATAGAATTAATGTGATCACAACTGAATATTGAGTTTTGCAAATTTAATAGTTACAGACAAAATGCGATCACAACCAAATGATTTAAAGATTGTGAAATAAGAACAATGTGATCATAAATGGAACTTGATAACAATAGATGGCTGAGCTCTGAAAGGCTTTAGATTAGCGATCGCAAGTTAGAACGCGATCATGGAATTTTCCTGGAAAATTGATTGAGCGATCGCGTGAATAGCAGCAGTTGTGGATTTTTCCCTGCAACTAATAAAAATGCCAAGACTTCATATTAGCTTCAAACACTTCTTTACCGTAATAGCTTATTCCAATAAACACTCAATAAATAATCAACTTCAAACACTAATAAAAATCATTAATAATTAAAATAAATATCATTCAATAATAAATAAAATAGAAATCATAATTAAATTAAGAGCCTGCTAAATATATAGTCTATAGCTTGACTTCTCAATGATGCTTTTAGTTCACTAGGTTGAGAGGAAGTGCATCCTCATCCTTCGTTGTCATTCCAACTTGATACAGCTTACATCTTTGACCATTGACTTCTAATTGCTCTCCTCTAGAATTTTCCAATGTGAGAGCTCAATAATCAAAGACATGTATAACTTTAAAGGCCCCACTCCATTTGGACTTAAGCTTTCTTAGAAATAATCACAATCTTGATTTGAACGACATAACTAAGTCACCTTCTTTGAAAGATTTAAGAACAATCTTTGTCATACCAATGTTTAGTTCATTCCTTGTATAATTCAGCATTTTTATAAGCTGAATGATGAAGTTCCTTAAGTTCATAGAGTTGCAAAATTCTCTTCTTTTTAGTTGCATTAATATCAAAATTCAGGGCCTTGGTTGCCTAATATGCCTTATCCTTAAACTTAACTGGTAAGTGGCATGCTTTACTATACACCAAACGATATAGGGTCATGCCTATTTATGTTTTAAAAGCTATTTGGTAAGCCCATAGAGCATCATCAAGTTTTACTGACCAATCCTTCTTCGAATTTCCTACTATTTTTTTCAAGATTTACTTCAAAGCTCTATTAGTGATCTTAGTTTGGCTATTAGTCTGAGGATGGTATGGCATTGCTATTCTATGAAGAACTCCATACCTTATCACTAATCAAAGCTCTTGGAACATCAAATATTGCAAAGATTTTTTTTCAAAAATTTGAAAACCACTCTAGTGTTATTAGTTGGTGTTGTTGTAGCTTTTACCCACTTTGACACAAAATCTACACTAACCAAAATATATTGGTTTTTTTAAGAAAAGGGGAAAGGCCCCATGAAATTCACACCCTAAACATTGAAAAGCTAAACTTCTTGAATATTTAAAAGTGGCATTTTATCACGCCTTATAATGTTCCTCATTCTTTGACATTTATCACACTTTTAAATAAATTCCCTTACGTCTTGGAACACCATAGCCAAAAGAATCCATTGTCAAGTACTTTTGATGCTTCGAAATGGCCATTATATAAAGAGCTATGACAATGTGCAAGTATGAAAGTAATTTTTAAACTAGGCACACATCTTCTCATAAGGCCATCAACGCACACTTTATAGAGAATAGGATAATCCCACCAATAATGTTCGATTTTCGAAAGGAACTTCTTTCTTTGATAATATATCAACTCTTGTGGCATCACTTCATAAGCAAAATGGTTTTCAACATTAGCATACCATAGAGGCTCTATATATTCAATAGAAAAAAGGAATTTCTCTAGGAATTCATCATTGATTTCTCCCTAATCAGGTGGTAGTTTGTCATGTTGCCCTAATCTCAATAAGTGATCAACTTCAACATTCTCATTTCATTTTTTGTCTTTAATTTAAAGATTAAGTTCTTATAACAATAAAACCCAATGTATTAGTCTTAGTTTAGCATCTTTTTTTAAATAGATATCTTAGTGCTGTGCAGGGTCAATGTAAACAATAATCTTCAATCCTAAAATATAAGAATAAATTTCAATGGAAAAAACCATAGCCAATAACTCATTTTAGTGGTTGTGTAATTCAATTACGTATCTAAAGGGTTTGGCTAGCATAATAAATAATGTGATATTTGTTATCTTTTCTTTGTTTAAGAATGGCTCCCATTGTAACAACGTTGGCGTCATACATTAACTTGAAAATGAGTGACTAATTAGGTGGAGAGATTATTAGTGTTAAATTTAAAGCTTTCTTCAGTTTGTTAAAAGCAATCACAAAAGATTCATCAAAGTTAAAAGGTATATCCTTAACTAATAAATGAGTTAAGGGCTTGGCAATTTGATATAAATCTTTTATAAATCTTTAATAAAATTCAGCATGTCCTAAGAATCCTCATATTCCTTTGACTGAAGTTAGTGGAGGTAGCTTTTTAATAACTTCAATTTTAGCTCTATCCACCTCTACACCAGCATGAGAAATCTTATGACCAAAGAAAATACCCTTATCCACCTACAATGGCATTTCTCCCAATTCAACACCAAGTTAGTGTCCTCATACCTCTTCAATACTTTATCCAAATTTGACAAACATGATTGAAATGAATCTCCAAAATGAAGAAATCATCCATGAAGACCTCTGTTATCTTCTCTATCAAATAAAAAAATGGATATCATCCACCTTTGAAAAGTGATAGGAGCATTGCATAATCCAAATGACATTCTTCTATGTGTAAAGGTGCCATAAGGATATGTGAAGGTTGTTTTCTCTTGATCTTTAGGAGAGATATATATTTGGTTATAGTCAGAGTACCTATCTAGAAAGTAATAGTGTGTATGTCCAGCTATCCTTTTAAGCATCTAATCTATAAATGGAAGAGGGAAATGATCCTTGCGTGTGGCGTTGTTGAGTTTTTTTATAGTAAATGCATACCCTCCAACAACTTACTACCCTTTTGGAGATCATATCACCTTCCTTTCTTTTAATAACCATCATACCTTCTTTCTTCAAAACATATTAAATCAGGCTAACCCATTTGCTACTAGAGATAGGGTAAATTATTACAACATTTAACAACTTGACTATTTCCTTTTTTTACTATTTCTTGCATATTTGGGTTGAGCCTCTTTTGCCTCTTTATTGTAGCTTTATATCCATTCTCCATTACTATATGGTGTATAACAAAAGAAGGACTAATTCCCTTGGTGTCTGAGACTAACTAACCCATTACCTTCCATCTCTTCATAACCACTTCACAAACTTGATCTTTTTAAGCCTTAGTAAGTTTATTAGAGATGATAATGGGAAGAGTGTTTCTTGTTATAAGGTAAGTTATCTCAAATGGCTTGGTAGAGGCTTGGGCTCAAGTTAGGGTGGTTTATAGATAGAGGTGTTGGTGAATCACTTCGAATTAAGAGTTAAGGTTTAAAGGTGTGATCCCTTTCCTCTTCTTCAAAGTGCTCATCTTCAACTTAATTTTCTCACTCCATCTTTTCTTGCATTTCCCTTACACAATCATTAACCACGTCCACTCTCATACATAATTCCTCTTCACATAAAGGTTGTTGCATCAACTTAGATATATTGAATTCTACTCACTCCTCTCTAACTCACAATGTGATATTCCCTTCATGCACATCTATCAAAGCCTTTCCGATAGCAAGAAAAGGTCTCCCTAAGATTAAGGTGTAGTGCTTATCTTGCTCATAGTCTAAGATCACAAAGTCCATTAGAAATAAAAAAATTTCAACTTGAACACACATATATTTAACTACACCATATGGCTTTTTAATTAAAGGATCAGTTAGTTAAAGAGTTATATTGGTGTTGATCACCTCTCTAAGATTAAGCTCCCTAAAAAGTGAATGAGGCATAAGATTAATGCTAGCACCTAAATCATACAAGCATTTAGGAAATTTTTTAGAATTAATAGTGCAAGGAATTATAAAAATCCTTGGAACTTTAAGTTTGACTGGAATTTTTTTGAAATGATGGAGCTACAAATCTCTGTTAAAGGTGCCATCTTATTATCATTCCACTTCCTCTTATTGATTATAATGTCTTTAAGGAATTTTGCATACTTAGGCTTCTCATTTAAAGCTTTCGAGAGAGGTATATTCAACTCTAACTTTTTGAAGGTTTCTCTGAATCTAGTAAACCTTTGCTCATCATCATTCATCTTCCTTTGCCTCAAAAGAAAGGGTAACCTTAGAGCATACTTTGATGTATCTTCAAGCTTATTCTCTTGTGTTTGCACTTACACATATTCAATGTTCACCTCTTATTGCTCTTTTTCTTCATCAGCTTTCAATGGCAACTGTTGAGGTCCTCAAAGTTCTCTACCACTTCTAAAGGTAATTGTCTTGACTTGCTCTTTTGGGTTGACTTCTGTGTTGCTTGGAAGATGACATTGACTTTTAGTAGCATCTACATTTGTTAGTTGGCCAAGTTGAACCTCTATGTTATAGATTAATAAAGACTGGTTCTTAAACATTTTTTTATAGTTCTCATTTTAGCTGTTAATCTTTGAGCTGATAACTTACATGAATTTATTAAATTTTAACTTTATAACAACAAATCTCCCATTAATAGACTTAGCTTAGAATCCATATGGTTTTGCTAGTTTAAGGAATTAGTTTGAAAAGCCTTAGGAGTTTTGGTTATTACTCTATGAGAAATTGGGGGTGGTTTCCCTAATCTTATTGTAAGTGTTTAAGTACGGGTTATTGTTTTGTTGCCTTAATTGGAATTGGTTTCCAAGATAGTTGTAATTTTCAAGAGTATCTTCATACACATTTCCCCCTCCAAAACCACACTCAAGAGTTGAGTGGTCAAGCACATGACAATGTTCACAAAACATGGCTAAAGATAAGGTTGGGGCAACATTACCTCTCATAGCTAAATTACTAATTTTCTTGTTTAGTACAATAAGTTATGCTTGAATGGATGTAAAATCATCAACTCCAAGTTTTTTGCTTTGTTTAGGAGCCAAAAGTCTATCCAAAGGCCATAAACAATTATTATTA
This sequence comes from Mallotus nudiflorus, assembly GCA_947683625.1. Classification (NCBI taxonomy): domain Eukaryota; kingdom Viridiplantae; phylum Streptophyta; class Magnoliopsida; order Malpighiales; family Euphorbiaceae; genus Mallotus; species Mallotus nudiflorus. Next base: position 578,801 of record CANTUR010000104.1, on the reverse strand, counting down.
GCCATCTCCTCTAAGAGTTCAAATGCTCTTTTAATAGTTTTCCTCATTAAAGATCCCTTTGCAATTGCATTAATTGTGTCTCTTATATACCTCATCATACCATTATAGAAGTTTTAAATGAGAACATCTTTGGGGAAGGCCATGGTATAGACAACCTCTTTGTAATTCCTTAAATCTCTTTCATGCATCACACAAAGGCTCATTCTCATATTATTGAAATATGGTAATGTCTTTAACAATATTTGTTGTCTTTGTTAGAGGAAAGTCTTTTACTAGAAATCCTTTAGCAAGTAAGTCCTAAGTGGTGATTGATGTTGGAGGCTGTGAATTTAGCCATACCTTGTGTAATATCCTGTGTTTTTAAATATTTTAATACTGCATTGGGATATGCAGTGTTAATAATTTATATAAATATATTATGATATTTTATGAGTTGATATGTATTTAAAACATATTTTAATTATTGTGTATTATTTACAGTGCTTTACGTAAAATTTTCCCGAGACTTTTATTTCCGGGCAAATTTTCACGTAAATAATTTATTATTAATTATTTTAAATATATTTTCGGACTTGCATGAACTCATACGTATTTTTAAAATACTAAATAAAGTCTATGTGTACTTATTTATTTAATTAGGGTTTAATTAATATTACCCTAATATTTTATTAATTGTTTATTTATTTTATTGTTATTTAATTATTTTTAATTAATATTAAATATTAAAATATTAAATATTAAGTGTGTGGTGTATATTTAATGTGTGTAATTTAATATTATTTTAATATATAGTATAAAGTATATATATATACATATAATATATCAAAAATTAAACTTTTGGAAAAATTACCATTTTGCCCCCGAAGCATCTTCTTCCCCGATCTTCACCCTCACTGCCGTCCGACACCTGGAACTGCCGATTTCTCACCATTGGTGTGCCGTCCGGTGTGCCACCACCTTCCCCAGCCTTCCTCGCCGCCTGTAGCAGTCGTTTCCGACGTCTGGGGGTCGGTTTTTGGCCGGAAGCCGACAGTTTGCAATTTCTTCACACCTCGCGATTCCGGCCACCGTTTTCGACACCACCGGTCTCTTTCTTCTCCTTGAGCTCCGATGAGTGTGATTCTAGCTTTGTTTTTAGCTTAAATGGTCTTGATTTGCTTAGGTTTCGAATTTTCAATTTCGGCCATATTAGGGTTTTTAATTTTTTTGAACTTCTAATTGATTGATTCATGAAAACTCCCTTCACAAATGTTGATCCTAGTAGCTTAATCTACATGTATGAATTTTTGTATAATTTTTGGAGATTAATTTGATTTTTGGGTATTTTTGAATATTTTAATATTATTTTCTAATTTTCGGAAATTAATTAAATAAATTATGAAATTGTGTTTTATGGTAATTATAGGTGTTAAAATGAATTATAGGAATTTATTTGGAATTTTTATGAATTTCTATGTATTTATTTTGAATTATTTAAGTTTATGTAATTTTAGGAAATTAGGGTTAATTGTGTTTTTAATTGAAATTAATTGGTTAATTGAGTTTAATTATTGATATTATTGATAAATATGTTGAGAAAATTAATTTTGGATAATTATACTATTTTTGGTGAATATTTGAAGTAATTTTAGTATATTTATATATATAGGGGTATTTTGGTAATTTTACACAAAATTGGCTAAAAATGTAATTTAATTGGTTTTAATAGTTATTTAAGGTATAAAAATGATTTCTACAAATTATTTGGTATTTTTAACGAATTAAAACTATTTTTCGTGAATTATTTTCAATTATATATATAATTTATGGTTTTTCTAATAAAATGAGTTTTTATCGGTTTTTACAGTGTTTTAAGGTTAATTATGTAATTTCTACTTATAAAATGAAATTCTATATTATAAGGGTATTTTTGGTATTTCTAAAATTATTCTATGATTGTGAACCCCGGTTGGTAGACTGTAGTTTGGAGTTCGACCGAGGGGTTGTGGATGAGTGGTTGAGCCTGTTTTTCGAAGTGTGTTTCTTTACAAGGTCGGCTCTACTCTTTGAGTAGAGAGATGTCCGTTTTACAGGGGAGGTTCTGTCGATTTTTCGGTAGAATTCTCGTAAAATGTGATATCCGGTCGAACCCTAATTTTGATTCTGTGTTTAATATTCTAGATCGAGTTCTAGGATTTTTTGTTAGGTTTATTCTGATTTCTGTCGTTATTGTTTGTTTAGTTACGTTGAGACCGAGGCCTAATGGACCAGGCCCGTCGGACCCATCTTGTGGAGCGCACTAAGTGTGAGTTGCTATTTTATATATATATGCTTAGGATGCATGATTTAGAAATGCATGTTTTATTTTGATTAAATATGCATAAATAATTTGATTATTTCTTAAGTTTATATTTAGTTTATTTTGGTTTATTTTTGGTATATAATAAATTATATGCATGTTTTGTTAATAGATTATATTTAAAATGTTTTTAAATATATTTCTAGCTTAATTTATAATTTGATTGGATTTATTTAATGTATATATACTTGAAATATACCTGGTTTACTTTTGGTATATTTCTAGTATATATATGGTTTATGTTGTTATTTTATTGAAATTCATGCATCATTTATTTTTATGAATGTATGTTTTATATTATTAATGAAGGATATCAATAGAACGTGTTACCTAGTGGGCAGCACTAGGACCGAGTACGTACCGGTGCGCTTATAGCAAATAGGCTATATTACTAACCTATTTGTGGATATTGATTAGTTATGATTATTTGATGTGTGAGATGTGATTTGGGTGTGATTGCTGGAGCTCGGTTGACTAAGTGTCTCGGGGTCAATCACACTGGTAGTCAGACTGCTGGAGCTCGGTTGACTTAGTGTCTCGGGGTTAGTCTACTGTCTAAATGGACTAAGTGGATATATTTTGGAATAAGTGAGCCTGTATGGCTAGAGTGTTGTCTAACACTGTTGGAGGTTTCGATATCATAGGGTTCTATTTGATCCTTCATAAAAGATGATTTTCAATAAAATATATAAAAAAATGATTTTTCTGCATCTGTGTAAATTTGCCTGTATATATACATATTATATATATACTGTTGGCTGTATGCATTGTCATTTAGTATGCATGTATATATATTATAGTAATTCACTCAGTGAGGTCTGACTCCCCTCCGTTGACTATTTTTCAGGAGAGTCATCATCTTCAGACCTCAGCAGCAGGCCTGTACGCCGGATTTCTTCCGCCCCGACTTCTTTGTGTAAACTACTTCCCTGAGTCTTGTGTTTATTTTATCTAGATACTGCAGTAGTCATTAACTATTTAAAGAGATGTTGTATTATATTTGAACTGGATTTATATTAAAAGATTTATATATATGAAATGATGAGGATTTGATTTAAATCCAGTTGGTTGAAATGTTATTATTATATTTATGAGATTTTTATTCCCACTGCATTATATACTGTTGTTATTACTATTGCATGTTTATTTTATTTTTTAGGCTTGCTATGGGTTCTGGATTCGAAAGAATTCCCGTTCCCTAGCGCCGGTCATGGCCTCTGTTTTGGGTCGTGACACCTTAGCTCTATCTTTATGTGTAAATGGGAAAAGCCTCAATCAAATAGCATCATTAGATACTCCATTATACTTAAATATGTCATATATCTCCAAGAAGTTAGCTATATGCATGTTCGAGTCCTCTAAAGGCAATCCATGAAATCGAAGAGTGAATTGGATTATCTGTAAGAGTTCTAATTTAATCTTAAAGATGTTTACTTAGACATTAGGCCTTTATAATACTCTATCTAGCTCTTTCTAAACCTAGCACAACAAACTCAAGTAGATTTCTTTCTTAATCAGTTTGTTATGCGCCATGTGCATCCATATTACTTAACATACTCTTTAATCTCCTTTGATTCTCTCTTTCAAACTTTGATAAGTCTAGAATAAAAAGTAAAAAATTCTTGTAGTTTATTTAATCTCTCCTATGTACCTAAAACAGAAATCACAAATAAAAAAAAATACTAAAAATAACAAATACTCTAATCCAAAATAATATCAATTAATTATGAAGTTAGGGCAACAACACTAAAAACTTATTGCTTTTCGTAAGTGCACAAGTCAAACAAGTAATAAAGTAATGAGCATAAGTGTAGTCTCCATAGGGATTGGAGACTAAACACCTATTAATCTCAATTGTATATGTTTAGAGCTATCAATGGTGGTTTTTTCAAAGAAATTATATAAGCAAATTAACAAATAAGCTGAAAATGTAAATGAGGCTATTATTGATAAAAATAATAAGGAAATAAATGATGGTGAAGGCATATTGTTAGGAGAATTAGCATGCCACATTATTATTAAGTCAAATAACATATTAGTTCAAGCTTTAATGCACACCTCAAGTTTTTTAAAACTGTATTAACAATCTCTCTCTAGCAAGGTTAATCTCACTAACAAGCATTGATAAAATCTCATTATACAACTTAATTCTCATTATCATTATACAATAAGATTAAATCTAACTTGAAACGCATTCAATAAACTTATGGAGGATTAGATCTAAACAAACTTTCTCAGGTCATTGAAAGATCTAACAACTGTTTATGGGTTTACTAAATCTACTATCTTCAATGCATAGATTTAAATAAGGAATGCAATTAGCCATAATACAATACTCAACAAAGCTTAGCAAACACAATATACAAATTATAAATAAGAACTAATATATTAAATGAACTCAATTCAAATGGGTTTCCAAAATCCCAACAACATTCAAAAGCTTAGCCGCTTATGGTTATTAAAACCAACATTCAATATTCAATTACACATAAGATATTAGAATAAAAAGATAAAAGTGAGAAAATATTATCCAAGGAGCTTGAATCTTCATATGGGTCTTCCTCTTTCAGCTTTTTTTTCTCTTATTTCTCCTTCTTCCTTTCTCTTCTTCTTGTATGGTGTTTCTTGTGAGTGATCCCCTATTTTATGAGAGCATGTATGAGCATGTGTGTAGATTATGTCCTCCTATCTAAGTAATTCATGCCTTTTGCCTTTTTTAGCCCTTCTAGAATATATCCTTTCACCTCCCTTTAGATATTTCTCAAATTTAGTGCACCTCAACACGTTCTGTGCTAGAAATAAACAAGTCACGATTATATTTTTTTTGTATACTTTTTGTTTATTTTAAGTTTCTTATAGAATAACAAAAAAAGACTTTAAGATATAGACATGTTTGTGCTTCCTTTTCTATGGAGAATGACTGACAAAATTATTTTCAGCATCGTCTAAATACAAAATTAAATTAGAAACCAAAAAGCAACAAAAAATAAATTGCAAAAAACGAATAACATTATATACTACATTAACACCCTTCACATTTTGTCCACCATGATTGCTAAAATGAGTATGAACAAAAATAGAATCAACATTTTCAACACCCTATCCAACAAAAATTAATTACAAATAAAAAAAACATATAAAAAACAAAAAGTATTTAAGACATAAGTGCATGTTAACCTCTTTTAACAAAACCCAGTAAAGATTAATTTGATGATACTACTAGATTTTTAACAATTTTATTTATAGGATTATATAATTTTGTATTTATCTTAGTTTATTAAAATTAAAAAAATTAACATTTAGAAAATAATAGTAAATTTATTAAAAAGAAAGAGAAAGTAAAAAAGAGGGAAAACAATAAAAATAAAAACGATATTATATTTCAGCATAAAATGTTAAAAAAAAATTATGAAATAAAATCCAAAAAAAAAAATATATTGGTTGATACTTCATTAATATACAAAGATGAAAAAAGAAGAAAAAAATAAAAAAATAAAAATTTTGAAAAAATATGAAAAAAAGAGAAATTATAAATAATAAAGAGAAATTAAAAATAAAAAAAAGGAAGAAGGAAAGACTAAAAATAAAAAAATAATAAGATAAAAGAGATATTAAAATACAAAACAAGAAAGGAGAAAAGACTAAATCTGAAAAAAGAAAAAATAAGGAAAAAGAAAAAAATTTAAAACAGAGAAAATGAATAAGGAAAAAATAAAGAGAATAAAATAAAAATAAAAAAATAAAAATAAAAATAAAGTAAAAGAAATAATGGTGTACTTCTATAAATAAAAATTATATTAATGTAATAAAAGTGATAAAAGAAGTAAAAAAATTAGGATATTTTGATTAATAAATTAAAGAAAGTGTATATTTATGTAAAAAGCTCATAATTCTATACCCACCGGGCCACCACTATCGATGGCAACGTGGGAACAAGCTTATGTCAACATGATAAATGGAAACTCAAAGTATCTATCTTCTATTATAGATGCCATGTCTATTTTTTGGCTTAATTGTATATTTATTTATTTATTTATAATTTATACAAGGACCATTAATTTACAATCTGAACCAAATAATAATAATAAGAAGTCATCTGTATGGGAAAAGGCTTCAAAATTAATTTTTACTGTGTATATTTATATAATATTAATATTATTAAATTTCATTATCTAATTATAATTATTAATAAAAGTTTTACTGATATATATTTAAAAATATGTATTAATAATTATAATTAAATAAAAATTAATTTAACAATTTTAATTCTATTTATAAAAATAGAATAATAATAATAGTAACCCTATAAATTATATCATTTTATCAATTAAATTCTATAATTTGTTTTTACAATCAAATTGTATAAGTTTTTTTTTTCTTTTTTGTTACAATCAAATGTAATATATATATATATATATATATATTTCCTTTAGTTCTATATGTTAGTGAAAGTAATTTTTTATTAGTCGATTCTTAAAGTGAAACTTTTTTTTTTTACATTTCAGTCTTGAAATTATAAAAAAATTATTTTTTATTTTTAAATAATAATTATTTATTTATTTATTAATAACTTATTATATTATTTAACTTTTATAATACTATACAACTCTCTAAAATTATTTCAAGAAAATCTAAAATTTTAAAAAAATTCTAAAATTATTATTTTATTAACAATGATAAATAAAATTAATTAAGTATTTTTAGTTGTTCTTAAAATTAATCCAAAGCTTAATATTTGGTTATACACTAAATTATGCAGTGTTTAAGTTTAACAAACTTGTTATATTTTGGTTTATTGATTTCCAGGTAAGGAAACTGTGGATGGAAGAGAAGCCATTGGAACAATGTGGATTCTTCACAGAAAGGAATAGGCCTCAATGTTCATATCAGCAAATGAAATGAGTGCCACATTGTTAGATATCATGATCATTCAAATTTCCAAATCTTAATAAAGCAAATGTATTTCAAATTAAATTCAAAATGTAATTAAGTAGTCAAGAAAATTTAGTTAGGGGAGGTGTTACTTTTTCTACAAGCTCGTTATAAAATTTTTATACACATTTTTTATTAATAGAAATAATATCATTTGAGTATCAATGAATTATATAAAAAAGATAGTTATTCCTTTTTAAATTAATAATAATAGAACTCAAACTTTACACCTTATAATATCCTTGGATACTTGATTACTTTCTCACTGACATTTTTGTACATTTTTTTATTTAATGAATGTGTCTAAATAATGATTGATGAAATTGCATATTATTTACTATGAATTAAAGTTCTATTTTCTTCTTTGAATTAATAGGTATTACAATTCTTTTAATAATAGAGAGATAAGTAATTTTTTAAGTATTGGTATTGGTTTCACTTTTTGACACAAATAAACACTAATGTCACAAATTAGTAATGAAAAAAACCATATCTGTTATCATTCCTATTTTTCTGAAAAAACATTAATTATTAGACCATTTTCTTATTATGAATGTGAATGAACAATATATTGCTTGTGAATGAACAATATATTGCTTGTGAGAGAATAGTACTCAAATAGTGAAAATAAAATCTCTATATAAAGGGATTGAAATTCATTAATGAGAAGGTTAAGATTAAGAAGAAGAAAAGATAGATTACTCTCCAAATTCTTTCAATATTATAGTTTTCTAAATTCTCTCCAAACTCTTTCTAAATTCTCTCAAAATCATTCTACTATAAAATATTTTTCTTCTAGTTAAATACTACTAAATTCAAGTTTAGTTCTATAACAAAATAAGTAATTTAATCTTTATTTCACAACACGTTATCAGCACGAGGAGCTCTCGATCAAAATAATAAGGTACATATTTCTTAATATTTAATATTTATGAATATATTAGTTGATTATATATTATCATGGATGGCTATGCCTCCTACTAATTTATATATTTATATTTATTTCTTCAATCTAACTTTATATTAATTGTTATTTTTATTTTGTTTTACTAACTACACCATTGATGCAAATATTGCTAGAAATGGTTCTAACCTTATGGATGGCTATGCCTCCTACCAATTTATATTTATGCACATTTATTTTTTTTATTATTTATGTTAATGGAAGGCTATACCACATTTTATATTAATGGACGGTTTTGCCCCATATTTATACATATCGTTATGTTAATTCACTTGCTATAAATAATCATATCAACATTATTTATTGATTTTACTTTATACAATTTATTTCTCAATATATTATATATTAAAAAAAAAAAATTTCTAATGGCTATATTTTTATTACCAACGGTAATATAACGGTAATAAACGGCTATATTTTTCATTATAAATAGATGAGCTATAAATGTTATTCATTCACACAAATTCATACATTTTCTCTTTCTCTCTTTACTCTAAATTGTAAACATGATTTGGTATATTTATATTTGTGTTTTGATCATGACTATTATAATTGTTTTAGGAATAATTAATATGGAAGATGATTTTCTATTTGATATAATTTCAAGTATTATTGTATCATTTTTTGTACCACTATTATTTCTTGCAATATTCATTCATGATATAATTAATTAGTAAATTCTGATCATGTTTGATTTTTTTTTAGTAGTCATCAAATTTATGAATTCTAATTGAGTTATTTTTTTTAGTTATCATAATGACAAATCTAGCAAAGCTTGAGTTCGTTGCTCTTGACATCACGGGAAAAAATTATATGTCTTGGATTCTAGATGTAGAAATGCATCTTCAATCAATGGGGTTAATTGATACCATAAAAGAAAATAATAACACCTCATTGCAAGATAAGGCCAAGTCTATAATTTTTCTCCGTCGTCATCTTGATGAAGGATTAAAATGTGAATATTTGACTGTCAAAGATCCAAGTGTTCTTTGGAAGGATCTAAAAGACAGATATGATCATCAAAGAGATGTAATACTACCAGTAGTCACTGATGAATGGAGAGCTTTACGCTTTCAAGATTTCAAAAAAGTGAGTGACTATAATTCTGCAATGTTCAGAATAGTATCACAATTAAAATTCTGTGGACAAACAGTCACAGATGAGGATATGCTGGAGAAAACTTACTCCACATTTCATGCATCAAATGTTACACTGCAACAACAATACAGGATGCAGAGATTTAAAAAATATTCTGAACTAATTTCATGCCTACTGGTAGCTGAGAAAAATAATGAACTCTTGATGAAAAATCATCAGTCCCGTCCCACTGGCTCAATAGCATTTCCAGAAGCAAATGCTACAAATTATTCCAGATATAAAAATTATAATAGCCGTGGACGTAGGAGAGGTAGAGGTCGTGGACGTGGAAGAGGTCAATTCTTTGGCCATGGTCATGGAAATAAATATAGTAATACTCCACAACAAACTCAGACTCAACCTCAAAAGAAGTTAAAATCAGTCATCAGTGGTGTTCAAGAAAGGCCTCAATATAAGTCTGAAACTGTGTGTTTCAGATGTGGTAGTAAAGGACACTGGTCACGAATTTGTCGAACACCACCACATCTTTGCCAACTTTATAAGGCATCATTGAAAGGCAAAGAAAAGGAAATAAACTTCAATGAGCATCATACTCATGTTAATGATACAACTCATTTAGATGTTTCTGATTTTACTGATGATTTTACTGACAATGGAAATTGAGACATCTATAATTTTAAGTATATTGTTATTACTTATTTGATTCTGAAGAATATGTTATTGTTATGTATGTTATTTTTAAATTAAATAAAATGTCCTACTTTATAATTATTTTATGTTTTTACCTTAATTGATTAATTTTATGTTTATCTATTTTGAAGTTTAATATGGATTGTACTCAACATAAAGACAATATTGGAGATCTCTGCATACCAGATAGTGGTACTACACATACTATCTTGAAAAATAGAGATTATTTCTCTGAAATAAAGCCCACAAAGGCAGTTGTAAAAACAATATCAGGTCCTGTAGATCTGATTGAAGGAATTGGCAAAGCTAAATTTATGTTACCAAATGGAACAAAGTTTATAATTGATGAAGCTTTGTTTTCACCAAAATCAACAAGAAATTTGTTGAGTTTTGATGACATATATCGAAATGGGTGTGATACCCAATCTATTACTATAAATGGTAACAAATATTTAAATATAGTTTCCTATGAATCAGGAAAAATGCAAGTATTGGAAAGACTGCCAAAACTCCCTACTGGATTGCATTACATGCATATACATGTAATTGAATCAAATATGGCAGTAAAAGAAAAATCTTATGATCCTTCAATAATAAATTTATGGCATGACAGATTAGGTCATCCTGGATCAGTAATGATGCGAAGGATAATTGAGAATTCACATGGGCATCCCTTGAAGGGGCAAAGAATTCCTCAATCAAATGAAATGCCATGTACAGCTTGTTCTCTTGGAAAATTAATCTTGAGACCTTCACCATCTAAAATTCAAAATGAATCACCTATGTTTCTTGAAAGAATTCAAGGTGATATATGTGGGCCAATTCACCCACCATGTGGACCATTCAGATATTTTATGGTATTAATTGATGCATCTAGTAGATGGTCACATGTTTGTCTATTGTCAACTCGTAATGTTGCATTTGCAAGGTTGCTTGCTGAAATTATTAAATTACGAGCACAATTCCCTGATTATACAATCAAGAGGGTAAGACTTGATAATGCTGGTGAATTTACATCTCAAGCATTCAATGATTATTGTATGTCTACTGGGATCATTGTTGAGCATCCTGTTGCCTATGTACATACTCAAAATGGTTTAGCTGAATCATTGATTAAACGACTTCAGTTTATTACTAGACCATTAATAATGAGAACAAAGCTTCCCATTTCAGTTTGGGGTCATGCAATCCTACATGCTGCTTCATTGATTCGCATCAGACCTAGTGCATATCATAAATACTCCCCATTACAATTGGCATTTGGTCAAGAGCCAAATATTTCCCATCTCAAAATTTTTGGTTGTGCAGTATATATACCCATTGCGCCACCTCAGCGCACAAAAATGGGTCCTCAACGAAGATTGGGAATTTATGTTGGGTTTGAAACACCCTCGATTATTAGATATCTTGAACCTCTAACTGGTGATGTTTTTACAGCACGTTTTGCTGATTGCCAATTTAATGAGGTTGTTTTCCCAACATTAGGAAAAGGGGAGAAAGAAGTGAAAAGGGATATTTCATGGAATGAACCATCATTATTGCATCTGGATCCTCACACAAAACAATGTGAATTAGAAGTGCAAAAGATTGTGCACTTACAAGCAATTGCAAATCAATTGCCAGATGCATTTACTGATACAAAAAGAGTGACTAAATCATATATACCAGCAGCCAATGCTCCTGCTCGTATTGAAATTCCAGAAATAAAATCTGAGAATAAAGACACTCATGAGTCTAAAACACGCCAGAAGCGTGGAAGACCAATTGGTTCTAAGGATAAAAATCCTCGAAAGAGAAAGGGAGTAGATAATCATATTGATAGCGAGGAAAATATCCCTGAAGAAATAGAAAATAAAGAAAGTCATGAAACATTGTCATATACTGTTGCATGTGAAATCATAAATGACAAAGATGATCCTGAACCAAAATCAGTCATGGAATGTCAAAATAGGCATGATTGGATAAAATGGAAAGATGCTATGCAGGCTGAATTGGACTCACTAAACAAACGAAATGTTTTTGGGCCAATTATTCCTATGCCTAAAAATGTGAAACCTGTAGGATACAAGTGGGTCTTTGTACGAAAGAGAAATGAGAAAAATGAAATAATAAGGTACAAAGCTAGACTTGTAGCTCAAGGTTTTTCACAAAGGCCAGGAATTGATTATGATGAAACGTATTCTCCTGTTATGGATGCAATTACGTTCAGGTATCTGATTAGCCTAGTAGTTTCTAAGAAATTAGAAATGCGTCTTATGGATGTTGTGACTGCTTATTTGTATGGATCACTTGATAATGACATTTATATGAAAATCCCTGAAGGATTTAAAATGCCTGAAGCATTAAGTATAAAACCCAAAGAAATGTATTCGATCAAGCTCCAGAGATCTTTATATGGGTTAAAACAGTCTGGGCGCATGTGGTATAATCGTTTAAGTGATTATTTGATTAATAAAGGATATGTGAATAATATTATTTGCCCATGCATTTTTATTAAGAAAACAATATCCGGATTTGTGATTATAGCTGTATATGTTGATGATTTGAATATCATTGGAACAGAAAATGAGATCCATGAAGCAACAGTATACTTAAAGGAAGAATTTGAAATGAAAGATCTTGGAAAAACCAAGTATTGCCTTGGTTTACAAATTGAGCAAATGCACAATGGGATATTTGTGCATCAATCAAATTACACAGAAAAGATCTTGAAACACTTTAATATGGATAAAGCAAATCCTTTAAGTACTCCAATGGTCGTTAGATCACTCAATATTGAAACTGATCCATTTCGACCCTGTGAAGAAAATGAAGAAATTCTTGGTCCTGAATTTCCATATCTCAGTGCCATTGGAGCTCTAATGTATCTTGCTAATTTTACTAGACCTGACATTTCTTTTGCAGTTAATTTATTAGCGAGGTTCAGTTCAGCTCCAACAAAAAGGCATTGGAAAGGGGTCAAACATATACTTCGATACCTTCGAGGAAATGTTGATTTGGGTTTATTTTATTCTAACAATTCAAAACAAGAATTGATTGGTTATGCAGATGCAGGACATTTATCTGATCCTCATAAAGCGAAATCTCAAACAGGCTATGTGTTCACAAATAATGGAACTGCAATTTCTTGGCGTTCCCAGAAACAAACGCTTGTCACTACTTCCTCAAATCATTCTGAAATTATTGCACTACATGAAGCAAGTAGAGAGTGTGTGTGGCTTAGATCAATGACACATCATATTGAAGAATCTTGTGGTTTTCCAGTCAACAAAAGTCCAACAATTTTATATGAAGATAATGCAGCATGCATTGCACAGTTAAGGGAAGGATATATCAAAAGTGATAGAACCAAACATATACCTCCAAGATTCTTTTCATACACTCAAGAGCTAATAAAAGACAATTATATAGATATCAAGTATATTCAGTCTAGCCAGAATTCAGCTGATCTTTTCACAAAGGCACTTCCAACTGCAATCTTTAAAAAGCACGTTCACGATATTGGAATGCGACATCTACATACTATGTGAAGGAAGATTATACATATCAACTTGAGGGGGAGAATATCATGCACTGTACTCTTTTTCCTTAAGCTAAAGTTTTTCCCACTGGGTTTTATTTAGCAAGGTTTTAACGAGGCAGTTGCAAAATATTGTTATTCAAGGGGGAGTATTATGAATGTGAATGAACAATATATTGCTTGTGAATGAACAATATATTGCTTGTGAGAGAATAGTACTCAAATAGTGAAAATAAAATCTCTATATAAAGGGATTGAAATTCATTAATGAGAAGGTTAAGATTAAGAAGAAGAAAAGATAGATTACTCTCCAAATTCTTTCAATATTATAGTTTTCTAAATTCTCTCCAAACTCTTTCTAAATTCTCTCAAAATCATTCTACTATAAAATATTTTTCTTCTAGTTAAATACTACTAAATTCAAGTTTAGTTCTATAACAAAATAAGTAATTTAATCTTTATTTCACAACATTTCTGATTTTTTTTTTCCTAGCCATTATTTGATCTTTGTACTTTTGTTGGTGATAGACTTAGTCAAGATGTTTCAGGTAACTTGAAAATGAACAAGATCGACAAATTCAAAAGAAAAAAAATTGCTTGAATAGACAGATAACTTCAACTTATCTTTCTAACTTATTAATCTTCGAACCAAAAGACAAAACAACTTCAACTTGCTTGAATAGACAGACATATGATGACCATATATCTAAATGGATCATTGGCCCATATATATTTCGAGTACATTGAAAAACCACATCTTAAAATTTGAAGGAGCCAAGATCCAGAAAGAGAGAAAAATCAGACGAACAATAATTTTGAAGACAATAGGACAAGACCTAAAAACATAATATGTTGACAAGACCTAAAAACATAATATAACAACATAATGAAAGAATTTTTTCCATGCTCAAAATATTAAAATTACACTGATATATTAAACCTGTGAGACACACTTTGAATAAATTACGCTTCACTAATATAAATATAATGTATATGATTACAGTTTCAATTATGAGGTGTAGTTTAATTGAAAAAAGATAAGAACTTTCAAACTATACCGAAATATAGATTACAATTTCAAGCTATTTTTTTTTTAACAAACTTTGAATTTTACATTTGCTGAATTAAAAACATGATAAACAAATAATATAAATAAAGTAGAATTAAAAAGTATTGAAATAAAAGAAAATTCTTTGGTAACTTTTTTTTTCAATTACTTTTTTTTTTCTTTTTCTTTATTACCATTGAGTAAGAGTGTATTTTATTATGGATTGAAAATTATTAAAAAAGTGTACATTACTTTATAAAAAATAAAGTAATGATAGAATACACTTGAAATAAAATCTCTTAAAGAAAAGTTTAATCTACATTACGTGTATTGTACTTATTGGTAGGATTTATAATAAAGAGATATATATCTCATTTTTATGATATTCTATATTTACTTTGTTTTACTTGGAACTCCTTCCTTTAAGTAATTTCATATTTCTTTAACGATTTAAATGGCTTCAGACTTCACAGACTATTGTATGGAGAAAACTCTTGGCTTTGAATTTCTTAGCCTTCTCTTCAGTGAATTGTCTATTTTCAACTGCTGATAGATTGTTTAGTAGCAGATGAGGATCTTTATCAATTTCAACTATTTCCCATAAGTCAATAACAGCCTAAGTGGAATAGTTATAATCATTAAGAATGGGAGGTGCAATGAATGAAAACGTATTTGCTGTTGTAGTATTTGCCATTTTGAATCCGAGAAAGATAGGAATGAAAAGAGAGAAAGGAAGGTGTTTTGGTGGGTTGTTTGCCATTTTATGCAAAATTTAAAACTTTTTTCCAATTTATAATACTTTTATTATTTTTTTTATAAAAAAAAGGGCAATTTCACCATTCCTTTAGGCGAAATTGCATGAAGAAAAAAGTCTTCACCCACAATTCGCCACCAGAACAAGCGAAAAGAGAAAAAAAAAAAAAAAATTTTTGCTTGCTCATCTCGCCATTTTAGCAAATGAGCCAATTCACTGCCAAGAGAAAAGCCAAGACAGGAGGTGCTGATTCTCGCGCTGATTCTTGCCTGCCTGCAAAACATATATTTAAACATATATGCTGGCGATATATGCACTCCACTGTGCCCATTAGCTGCAAAAGCAATGCACAGCTCATGAATAAAAGACATCATATAGTTTTAACACAGTTTCAACAGATAGGAATAAAGAATAAAGAACGTTATTATATACCACAGTAGCTCCAACACTCCGAGTTGGATTGATTTCAGCACCTGTTATGGGTGCAAACCCAATTTGCAAGAACGCAAAAAACATGAAGAATATATACTTATAATGAAGCAAGAATAATTTTGTTTCAGTACTAATTGTGTTCAAACTCATTAATTAATTGATTCACAACTTTAAAAAAAATGAGTTAATGTGAATTACGTCAAATGTAATTAAAAAATAATATCATTAACATTTATAATTAATCTGAATTATCAAAAATATATATTTATTTATTCTATAAATAACTTAACTAATTTAATTCCATAAATAAAATTGCATGAAAGTAAAAAAAAAATATTGTGTAAAATAATGTACTGTTGAATTTAGACTTTCAGTATTGTGCTGTGGTTTAATTACGTACGAATTTAGAACTAGAAAAAGTGCCTGATTTTTATTTTTTTTATAAGCAAAAATTTTATTAAAAAAGTGGAGGAAAAAACCACTTGAGGAAAACACTCGAAGTGATGAAAAAACTAAACAAACAGCAAGCAAATCAGTAGCTTTTCCAAGTTTATAAATACAAAGAGAACTATTGTCTTCGACGTCAATAGACCATAATAGAGCAAGATAAAATGCAATAAGTAGACTGCAAAAGATCCCCTCTCCGCTAAGTACTGCGTGGCTCCCCACCATTTTCCTTCTTTAATGTTTGCCTCCGCCCATGGATACATATATATTTCAAATTAAATGCAATGACATCTTACAATTTAACTAAGATTATAAATTCCGCACATTTATTTATCTATAAATTCTAAGTACTCATAGTTTAAAGATAGAATATAATAATAAAAATTTTATATTTAATTAAATAAAAATGATTTTTATATTTTTTATATATTATTAATTTAATTATTGATTTTTTATATATAGGCGAACGCCATCTCTTCCCAAATTGTTATAGTCAAGTGCATAGCTTCACACCTGAAATTTACTAAATTAACTTATAACATTACTTAACTTTTATTATGTTTTATTCAACATTTGAATTTTTATTTTGAACCTATCTAACTCTTATAATATGTAAAATTTAAGTATTTTTTAAATTAATGTTGATATGAATATAACAACTTATATAAATTAAAATAATGTTATATGAAAGAGAGAATATAATTAAAATTAAAATTAAAATTTTTTAAACTTTTTTTTAGTACTACTTTTTAATTTTATTTAAATTATATTGAAACTAAATTTAACATTTTATATATTAAAAATTATTTAAAATTAAAATTTTATTCATTTTGATATTGTATGAGTTAAAAAGAATAAAAAAATACAAATTAAAAGATGAAAAAGATTTAAAATAAAAATTTAAAATTAAATGAAAATAATAAAAATTAAGTGTTATAGATTAATCATTAGTAAAATATGCATTCAGCCAAATTGTTATTATCACCATTCTTTATAAAGATGCTTTGTGATAAATATGTATCATGAAGAAGCTTCTAGCAAAGAGTCTATATGAATGTGTAGTGGTCTTCTGGAGTGCTTGACCAATCATTTAGTATGAACTTGTGATGGAAGATTGGAACTCATTATTTACGTGATTAAGCTTGATTGGCTCAACTATTTTTTTTTTTTCTTTTTGAAAAGAAAAAAGGCATAAAAGATAATATGGCATTTTCGAAGAGAGTAATGGTGATTATAGTCAAGGTTTTGATTAGAGTACCTAAACCTTATACATATCACATGCGATTAACTGGTGTTGAATATTATAAAAGAATATTTATTTATAGTGTGGAAATAGAACTAAAATAGAAAAAATATAAAAGCTTTTACAAAAAAAATCTTTCAATGATAAAAATTATATTATGCTATTAACATGCATATTGAGATATAGGGTGTGGCTCAAAATTAAAATAATTAAGTATAGGGATAATTACTATGTGTCTCTATATTTTACTTTATTATATTATTTTATTCTTAATATTTAAAAAAATATTTATTTATCCTTAATATTTATAAAATTTTATACTATTTCATTCTTAAAAAATGATTAATGAATATTAATTATTACAGATATTATAAATAAATAAATATTTTTTTAAATATTAGACATGAATGAATATAATAAATTAAAATATAAGATATATACAGTAATTATTCTTTTAAGTATATGCTACGATAGATTGAGTTAAATGATTGAAGGAAAAAAGTAAAAGTAAAAGTAAAAGTAAACGTAAAAGTAGAAGTGGAAGAAGGGGCGTGAATTTGAGAAAATTGTGTACAAGCAAAGGCAACATTAAGGATAAAAAAGTAATTTTCAAGAGCAATTAGTTTCCCCGACTGGACTGGCGATGCTGGGGGGTGACTCATTGATAGTCGATAATTCTGCACCCGTCGCTATTGATGGCGACGCGGGAACAAGCTTCTGTCAGCATGATAACTGGAAACTCAAAATATCTATCCTCTTTTCTAGATCCCATGTACTATTTTTTTGGCTTAAATGTATATTTATTTATTTATATTATATACAAGCACCATTAATTTACAATCTCAACCAAAAATAACAAGTCACCTGTACGGCAAAAAGGCTCCAAAATTAATTTTTACTATGTACATTTATACAAATAAAATAAATATTATTAAATTCATTTTATATAATTATAATTAGAATAAAATTATATTTTTCCGTTGTATTTTGTCATGCTATATTATTTCATAATTTATATTTAAAAAATATTTATTTATTTTTGACATTTATTTTTTTTAGCACTTGTTAATTCTTCTATAGCAATAAAATAGTATAAAAAATAAATTTCAAGGGTGAATAAATATTTTTTACAATGTAAAAGATAAAGTATTATAATATAAAAAGATATAGGAAAAAATGTAATTTTCCCTTATAATTATTAATAAAAGTTTTGTTTATATATACCTAATATATATATATATAAACGATTATGATTAAATAAAAATTAATTTAACGATTTCAATTATATTTATAAAGATGAAATAATAATACTAATAGTCCTATAAATTATATCATTTTGTCAATTAAATTCTATAAGAATTTTTTTAGCAATTAAATTCTATAGGTTTTTTTTTTTTTTAAAAAAAATTTTTCATTAGTCATATCTGTTAATCAAAGTAATTTTTCATTAATCAACTCTTAAAGTGAAACTTTTTTTTATATTTCAGTCCTAAAAATTTTAAAAAATATATCATTTTTATATTTTAAATAAATATATTTTTATTTATTTATTTATGATTTATTCTATTATTTGACCTTTATAATAACTATATAAATCACTAAAATCATTTCAAGAAGTTTCAAATTAAAATATATTTTTTTTCCAAAAATTATTATTTTTACTAACAATGGTAAATAAAATTAATTAAGTATTTTTACTTGTTCTTAAATATAAATTTTAATTAATATATCTTAAATGAATAAATATCTTTTACACTTGGATAAATTCAATTAGTTTTCTCAATTTATAATTTATGTAATATTTTAAATAAAATTTAAACTCATTTATATCTTAATTAGACAATTTTTTAAAAAATATTTCTTTTAGTTAGGCTATCTTATAGAAATTATTTGAAGAATAATATATTTAGTTAATAATTTTATTTATTATTATAAAATATAATAATTATAACAATTAAAGAAATAGAAAAATAAGAGCGAAACATTTTAAAAAATTTGTCTAATTTAAATTTGATTGAGTTTAAAAATTTTTTGAACTCTTAACACAAATTATAATACTGACAAAACTAAATGTGTTTTTCCTTATAAAAAATATTTATTCATTTATGATATATTAATTGAAATTATATATTTAAAAATAATTAACAATATTTAATTAGTTTTATTTATCGTTGCCCATATAACTAATAATTTAAGAAAAATATAATTTTTATTTTTATTTTAAAAATTATTTTAGTGTCATATAGTTATTATGAAAGTCAAAAAATAGACAAAGTCAAAAATAAAAAAATATTTATTTAAAGTATAAAAATAACATTTTTTTTTATATAGATTTAGGACTAAAATGTAAAAAAATAATTTTAAAGATTGACTAATAGAAAGTTATTTTAACTGATAGATATAATTAATGAAAAATCTTTTTAAAACTTATAGAACTTACCTGTAAAAAAAATAACATAATGTATAGGATTAACAATGTTATATCCCTATAAAGATTCATATGTGTACTAAGAATGACTCTAAAAAATTAATACAACTAATATTTTATGAATTAGTTAATTTTCTACAGTTAACTTTTATTTTAATTCATTACATGCTTAAATTTATTTTTAGTCATTTTAACACTTTTTATTAATTAATAAATACTTTAAAAATAACTAGCTACAAATTTTCATATTGTAAAAATATTTAAAAAGAATAAAAGCGAAATTCAAGTGTACGTATCTTACTAGTTAAAGCTCAAATATAGTCTTAGTTAATTGCACATTTTCATCACTAAAGTTTACCACTTTGATCTATGTTTTTTTTAAACTACTAAATTTGTCATTAAGCCAATAGGCTAAGGGAAACAACAACGTCTCATAACACAAAGATAGATGATAGATTTTCTGCATACAGTGCCAGGTAAGGAAAGTGGAAGTCACTAGATTTTACTTCTACAAATATGTTGGTAGAAGTAATAAACCTAACTAACACTAAGAAAACATTCTAGAAAGACAAAAAACAAAACATGAAATTTATTTTCCTTTTCAAATAGCTGAAGTATCAAGTATCAATTGGTTCTATAATGAGATCTTTAAGGTTACTAACTAGAGTGTGTGAGGACCTTACTAAATCCTTCAGTTTGAATTTCCTAAACTTCCTTGGAATATCTTTGTCACCCATAATGGAAGTCGCTGGATTTTTCCCTAAAAGGGACTTCACAATAAGTAGGGTAGATTTCACAGACGAGGATAAATATGGGTTGCATTGACTTGTTTTAGGGCTTTTCAAGCTGGATGGACTTGTTGATTAACATGTTGTGATGATTTATGGGCCAAGAGTGTGGGGGTTATCTTCTAGTTTTCTTTGCTTGGTTTTGGGTTGGAGTTTAGTATCTTAAGCTTGGCTTAAATTATTTTCTTTGTTGGGCCTATAATGGACTTCCTTTCTCTTCTTCATTATGCAAGGATAGCATTCCCAATGAAGAGATAGGGTCACTCCTAGTAATGAGAAACTAATATTGAATCCAATGTTAGTTGCTTGATTTTCTATGAAAGCATAGCAAGCTTAAGGTGATAAACTGATACGAGGACATGTAGACATTTACTTTTTTTCAAAGGCCAAGCATGAATCCAAGGGCTATAAGCTTGATGGTTATTGACTTTGAAGGAGATCTCTCCCTTTATTTTGTGGACATTAAAATTCCTGGAAATGTGTTTAAAAAACATAAAGATATCATAAATTAGGAAGATGTTCATATTAAAACACAATCTATTGGTTTTTGTTCTCCCTCTTGTTTATGAAACCTTTTGGAAGGGGTGTTTTGAGTCTTATAAAAACTTTTAATATCATGATATGACCTCATTCATCATAAAAAATCAGAATACATGTTCTCATCCATAGAGATGAGTTCTTTAAATTGCTTTTTAGAGATTTTCCTTGCATTTTTATTGGATAGTTAATTCAACGGAAGGCCCATGATCTCTAAGGAGAGATCTAATTCTTCAATAAATAGATTTAGATCCCATTCACTCATAACCATTAAGTTTTTATAGATGAACCATGGTACTCTATTCTTAACTCTTTTATGATCCTTATGGTTTGTGAATTTGAAGAGAAAAGTATTTTTCTACTTTAGGTCTTGTACTGGGAAGTTTTATGCAAAACTTTAAACTTAAGATAAGATGTGCATAACTAGATTAACTAAGCAGGAACTTGAATAAAGAATCTAACCTATAAGCCGATTCTTAAGATGTCCTAAGTTTTGAACGTCTACTATTGCTAGTTCTAATATGCAGACTTGTTCTTTTAACTTTGTCATCTTCTCATTTATGATTTAGGGGTATTTGCTTTGTGAGGCTATTAATTAAAGAGAGAAATAGTTTGAGAGTAGCAAAAAGGCTTAAAACATAAGGGAGTTCATTCTATCATTAGGAGAACATGATATTAATATCTAAGAAGAAAGTATCATAAGTGTAAGTAGTTTGATCTATCTCAACCATTATATTTTATGACTTTTTATCATATTTTTTTATGATATCATAATATTTGGAAGAGCATCATTACAGGAAGCACACATATTAAATATAATCCTTAATCAATGTATAAGAGCAATAGGACAAAAATAAATCATGGAAAATCTAAGGGCTATTTAGTTTTGAAAAATATTTTCTATTTCCTTTTCTTTTTTCTTGGGTTTTCTAGCTTTCCATTTTCCAAAATGGAAAATAGAAAAACAAAAAATCAATTTATTTATTACTTTTCATTTTGTAATTTTTCATGTTCTTATAATTTTTATTTTTTTGATGAAATTTATTATAATAACTTTCTATTTAATATTATCATAATAATTGCTATTTTAATTCATATAATGTTATTTAATATTTAACTTATTTATTTTAATAAAAATTTTAAATTATGTACACTTAATTAATTTCAATTTGAAGATATAAAATTATTGTGGTGGCGGTGGAAGTAGTAGAGATTGTAGTGGTAGTGGAGGTAGCAGAGATTATGGTGGTGGTGGTGGCAGAGTTAGTGGAGGTTATAGTGATAGTGGCATTAGTAGTGAAGGTTATGGCGATGGTGGTGTTGCAACCATTATGTCGGGAGGCTATGATGGTGGTGGTGGAGATGGCAAAGGTGGTGGTGGTGGTGTAGCTACTATGTTAGGAGGTTGCGATGGTGATAGTGGTGGCGGTGGTCTTACAACCACTGTGTTAGGAGACTGTGGTGGTGATGGTGATGGTGGCATAAGTTATGGAGATGGAGATATTAGAGATTATGGGGGTGGTAGCAGTGGCAGTGACGACAGAGGTTATGGTGGTGGTGGAGGTTGTAGTGGTTGAAAAGGTTATGGGAATGTCAAAATATTAATTAAAAACTTGGAAAACATATTTTATTTTGTAAAGCCTTTTATAATTTGAAAAATTTTGAAAATAGTTTTCCAGTTTTCTAAACTAGAAAATAACACAACTAAAAAATAAATTATATTTTCTAATTTTCTTAAAAAAAATTTGGAGAACAGAACTTGTTTTACAAAACTAAATAGGCTTATAATATTTTCTTTGGTAAGAGAATGCCAAGAGACACTAAGAACAAAATCAAAGAGATCTTCAATACGAAAAATTTGGATAGTGTGGGGAAATATTTAGGTTTGCGTTCATAATGGATAAGTCTAAGTATCAAGCTACAAAGTTTTTGCCAGATAAAATTGGAAATAAAGCACAAGGATGGAAGTAAAAAACTCTTTCTCATATAGTGTAGGGAGGTGATGATTAAATTAGTTTTGACAATAATCCCATTTTATGTTTTTTTTTATTTGAAATTTCTAAAGTCTTTTATTTGAGATCTTCTCAAAATTATAAAAAAAAATCTCATGGAGGAAAAATATTAAAAAGAGAGGAGTCATGAACTGGTTTAAATGGAATTACATGACAATCAAAATTTTAGGTGGTTATGGTTTTAAGGATATGGGTTTTTGTTTGTTGTGAACCTTAGAGGGAGTGAATAGAACTAATTAAGATTTAGAGTAAAAATTATAAATTAAAGAGAAAATAAGAGTTGATTTAGGAAAGAATATATATGAATAAGAACAAGAATGGAAAAGAGAATTGACATAAAGAATTTAAGGAGTTTTCCTTAATAAACCTACATCTTCACCTAACTTATATCTAAGTTAGAATTTTTAATCACCCACACTAATCTTATTCCTAAGATTCATTACAAGATGATGTTTTTAATGGCTCACACCACACCTTATAACAATAAGTTTTCTGGGCTCACTCACAAACCTTTATAAGTAGGGCTATAAACAAGCCAAATTGCTCGTGACTTGATAAAAACTCATTTGAGCTTATACATTGAAGCTTGTTTAATAAACAAGTTGAGCTCAAACTATGCAAAACTTGACTCATGAAGCTCACAAACATATTAGAATAGAAGCTCACGAGTCATCTCATAGTTTTAATATTTCATAATTTAATTTTAGATATATACTATATAAATTCTTATTGTAAGAACTATTTTAAAAAATATATTATTAGAATCAAATCATATTTTTTATTAAAGATATTATAATTCATTTAGTAAATAATTTATTTTCAATTTTTAATGTATAGTTTTAATTTTTTAAAATTTCTTTAGGCTCCTTTAAGTTCATGAACAACTCATGAACACCAAGTGGCATAGTAAGCTCAACTCTAGTTGGGATGGATTATAAATGAATGAAGCTCGAACTAGCCAAATTTCATCTAGGCTTAGCTTGATTGCATCCTTATTTATAAGCATTTTTCTCTAGGCTCACACCAAACCTATTCCCAAGGGTTTTTAAGACTTGCACTTAAACCTTTCCAATTTAGTTTTCAAGGCTAACTTAAAACCTTTACAACAAGCTATTTTTTAAGGGATCAACAATAACTAAAAGAGAAAGAACCTCAAACCCACTTCTTTAACCCTAAAGAATGAGTAGATGAATGAATCCTACCTCTAACATTCACTCAGCCCTTATAAGAGGGGTACACACAAATGTTATAAGAGCTTGTTTACAAACAAAGAATATGTTAGCCATTTGCATGATTAAGACTCTATCTAACCTCATTTTGATTTTAATAATACAGTTTTGAAGCACTAATATGTTTACCTTGAGTATGTATAAGTTAGTGTAAAAAAGTACTTAAAAATCCTAGTAAAATACCAAAGATGGATTGCTTATGATCCGTCTAACAATTAGGATCAAAGTCATAAGCTCAAAGATGCCTAAAAGCCTTAAATGAAGTTTAAAGTTAGGGGTCCTCAAGATTTCCATCACAACTGTGACCACATTTGTAACCAAGCTTATGACTTTAACTCATAAGCGTAACCAAAAGTTCCTTTAATTGACAAAAGTCCAATGGTCCTCAAGGTCTCCATCAAGATTGGGACTAGTCCTTGACCAAGCTCATGATCTATGGTCATGACCATAATTAAAGCCACCTTCGATATACAAAAGACCAGTGCTCCACTTAAGTATGATCACGATTGTGATCACACTAGTGACTAAGCTCATGGACACATCTCATGAGCACGAGCCTCAACTAAGAGCAAAGATCTAAGAAGGTCAGTATTCCTCATAGTCCTTATTATGACAATGACCATAATCAAGGTTCATATGACAAGTTAGCAACAGTCATAAGGTTGCTCCAACAGCTAGTTTAATCAACAATTACGATCGTGGCATACACTATAATGAATGTGACATGTCAAATTCTTATAGAAAACTATTTTCACATTTAATGAATGAAAGAAAGCTTGGAGATGAATTTAATGCACACCAATAACTATTTTTTTAATCTCTAACTATAAAATTAAGTGTTGGAGGATCATTTACAAGTTAAATACTTTGGTTGTTGAAAATTTTTATTTTTTCAAAGCTTTTTGCATTAACTCTTCTCCTACTCTTCTTTCAAAAATTCTAAGTACTATTTGAGAGTGGGTTGTGTTCTATCTTAGGATTCTTCTTTTACTTATTTCTTGGGTTAAAGAAAAGGGAAGTGAGGATTTAAGTATAGATAGAAATTAGTTTAAGCATTCACCATTAAAACACTTAAGATTTTGTTTAAGAGTGAGCCTTAAAAACTCTTGTGTAAGGTTTAAGTTGAGCCTAAAACTTATTGTATAATAATTAATCTAAATGAACAAATTGAAGTGGGTTAAAAATCCCAAGTTGGGAGAGTTAGGTGGAGATGTAGGTTTAATTGACAAATTAAACTCCTTAAATAAGTGTGTTCAATCTTCTTCATCTCTTAATTTCTTATTAATTTTGTTAAATTTCTTTAAATTTTTCATTAGCCCTATTCACCCTCTCCCCTTTAAGGCACTTATAGAATATACTAAGAAAAATTATGAAATAAATAAATTTAGGTCAATGACTTTTACATAATAATTTTGCTCCATAAAGTCTTTAACTCTTCAAATGATGTCTTGAACTTGTCTTTATGGTGAAAGGGCATAAATATAGTTATTAGAGCTTTGATTTTTGTCCTTAATTCCTTTCCATCTTTATTTAATATTTCTTTCACTTTTAGCATGAGAATTGCACCTTACAATCATAAAGGGAGATGTCACAATCATAACCTTTTGTTTCATAGCCATTACAGAGGTTGCCACATCCACAAGGCAAAGTTCACAATTCCTATTATAACCTAGACCATGCCCTTTTTCATTCACTTGAGTCTTACTTAAGATAGTAATTAGGATGCTTATAACCGTAAGAACTGTGAAGGTTACTGCCACTTCAGATGCCATGAATTCTACTCTCATTTGGCTTGTAATGCTCCTCTCGATTGTGACCAAGATTGTGAGGAGTCTTATAATTCCTAAATGAGTTTATTTTAACTCTTATTTGTTGCTTACTGATTATGGCTTTAATTATAACTTGAGTTCACACTTAAACACATATTAGTATACTAAAATTGATTGTTATAGTCAAAACAAAGGGTAATTAAGGATTGATCATACAAAGGTCAACATGTTTAATATTACTTTACCAGCATGTTTGGACGGTTATAACATCACCTAATTCTCTATTGACTAGAATTTTGAGAGGAAAACTTAAGGGAAAATTTTTTTTCAGAAGCAAAAAACAAAAAAGAATAAATTCTTCATAAGGGTAAGCTAGCTTTATGGTAGAAAGAGATATAATAGTTCATGGAATTATATGGAATATCCATTTAGGAGAAAATGTGAGAATTTGGCAAGATCCACAAATTCCAAATCTTTTTTCATTCAGAATTAATTCTCTTAAGCCTACAAATGTAAAATTTAGTAGAGCAGTTGATTTAGTTGATCCAAATATGAAACAATGGAATAGAGGACTTTTGAATAATAATTATTTTTGTTCAAATTGAAATTTTAACAATTATTGAAATTACTTTAACATATAAAAGTGATAGACTGATATGACATTTTGATTAAAGTGGAGTTTATTATGTTAAATTGGTTTATGGGGTTCTAATTACAAAGATGCAAAGACAAAACATACCTCAATAATCCTCTTTTTAGAACTTAGACAAAAAAAAAATTTGGTTTTCAATATAGAAAAGAATAGTTCCACTAAAGCTTTAGAGTTTTTTGGAGGGTTATTAAAAATACTATTAGCTATGTGGATAATCTTTTTAAAAGACACTTAGACCATTCCCTAATGTACCAAATTTATAAATGTAAGAATCAAACAATGGAACACATATTGTTTTGCCTAACAATAACTAAGATGTGGTTTAATTCTCTTTTAGGCTCTTAGCCATAGAGAATAACTTTTCTTTTAATAAATGAATGGTAGAATGGGGTGTGTTCAACTATGAAAGTAAATGATAATTGTGAAATTCTTGATCAAATTATATATTTTTGTTGGCATATATGGAAAAGTAGGAATGACTATATTTTCAAATGATAAGTGTGATCTTATATGTATAATAGAGAATGTGTTATGACTACCCAGACTTAATTTAAAGACATTTCTATTTTGGCTTAAGGTAACTTGGGTAGTTTTACAGTTGATATAGATAACGGAACATGGAATGCTCCTCCTTTAGATTATTAAAGTTTAATTCTAATGCAACTTTTTTATGGGAGTAAAAAATAGAAACCTTACAAGTGGTGGGAAGAAATAACCAATGAAGGGTCATTAAAAGAGCTATTTAGAAAAGCCAAGCTATGTCAACATTGGTAATTTTAGATATGGCTCTCAATGAGCAATGAATCTAATAAAAAGAAGAGAAATATCAAAGACAATTTTTGAATCATATTGCAAGATTTTAATGGATTCCATAAACTATGCCCAGACTACTACTCCATGGGAAATTGATGATGTGGTATAAGATATTCTCAATTTGGTAGCTTAAAAGGAGGAATTTAGCTTTTTTTTTTTTTATATAAAAATATCAGCAAAAAAATTGTAGACTAACTTGAAAAGAATGATAGATATTCAATGTTCACCTACTTGGATTGTAAATCCCTCAAAAAGTTAGGTTGCTATTTTGTAGTATGATGCCATAAAAACTTTTGAGTTTGAATGAAATTCATATTTTATTCAAATTATATTTTATAACATTTTTCAAATTTTATTTTATACTTATCTAACTCTTTTAATACATGAATGGTACTCTCATTGATATAAAGTTATGCAACTGTCATAAATTTTTTAGAATTCGAATAGTCTCACTCCATGTGTTTTTGTCTTCATTTAGCATGTTACTTAGTTTATAAATTAAGTAATTATTATGTTCAATTATCATGATTTTGATAGGTTTATGCACCTCTATATTTAGCCAATGAGTGAAACGTAGCATGATTATATTTTTATCAACTTTAGTTATATTTTTCTTTACCTATAATGGTAAATTTTATTTGTAATCATTAGTTTTACTTCTATTTAAGCATGTTTCATGTTAATGATATACTAAGTTGAGTTCTTAGTTCTCACTGCACATGTTCTAAAATATTCAACATTTTTTCTTAGTTTTTAGTTTTACTTCATGCATGACAGAGTTATACGTCTCTCAGTTCTTATTTACCTTGATGAAGCTAAGATTTATCAAGTAGTAAAGTGTCAATTTCAAAATTCATTAGTTTCTTTTGGATTTTACCATATCTTTATTACTATTTCTTATCATATATGCTGATAATTGACAATATGGGTTAGTTAATACAAGCCAATTAACTACCATTATTTTCATGACTATAAAATTCAATATATACTCTAAAATAAAAATAAAAATAATAAAGGGATTATATTTTTTTTGTTGCATCTTCTTCTACTTCCTATTATCCTACTACCATAATAGCTATATAACACAAAAAAGCCAAAAAAAATTAAATGTTAAGACATAAGAAAATTTTAGTGGCAATGAAAATGGAATATAAGAACAACATCATAAAGCTTGAGTCTAGAGCTAACTAATCGTACCAAAGTTCTAGCTTAAGGATTACCAAAATAACAAAATCAATATAAGAAACTCATAGCCCTTATGAACTTCAAACAATAAAATTAAGCGAGTGGAAACAAGTCTATTAGTAATATTTATTTATATTGAAGCTAATGAAACTTAACTTGACAAATAAAAAATTTATTTATTTTTTTAAATTAGTTTAACTAGTCATGTACTATACTTATATAAATATGGTTCTTATTTATTTATACTTGTAAACTTAGTAATATACATATTGTTATTAGGTATGCTAATTTACCTTTGAGTCTAGGCTCTATAAGGAATCAACAAAGGGCAAGGTGAGAGGTGGGGAGGATCCCCACAAAACCTCCGATGCCTAAGTTAGAGACTGTAGAGAGACATTTTAGAGAGAAAGGTTTATCAGAGAATATAATGAATGAGAATGAGGGATATAGAGTCCTATTTATAGAGATAATGATGCTTAAACCTGAGAGGAATATGATTCTTTGATATAGGATTTATGCCTATTTGGAGAGTCTTTCTTTATGTCTTAATTAGGAATCCTTCTCCTATTTGATTTGGACATCTTTATCTCTAATTAACCCCTATATAGGAAAATAAACCCTTAGTAGAATAAGAATATATATATATATATAGGGTATCAAGATATTCAGATATTTATGTCTGATGTATCCTAATTTGGTAAATGCATGGTGATGAATAACCTAAAATAGTGCTTCCTATACGTAATTACATATGATGCAAAATGGTGAGCTTGAGTGGCTAGCCTCAGTCATAAAATATAATGGTAATGATGCTTAGTGTAGAGTCTTGACATTTCTTGTGTTTGAATATAAAAACTTGAAAGTGCTAGTTGGACTTATAAATGCTCTGTGTTTATAAAATGTCATGAGGGATCAACCCATTAGTTTTATAGAAAAGATCTAATAGAACTAACTATTGCTAGAGTTTTAAATACTTGGTATTATAGAAGTGACCTGAGTCTTCCAAACCTTAGTATTATAATAAATGAATTAAAGACTAGCTTAATTGTTGGACTTGAATGCTTAGTGCATTAGAAGTGTGGTCTGAGTGTCGAACCTTAGTACTATTGAAGCTGCCTGAGGGTGCCAAATTCAGTCATTGGACTTAAATGCTTGGTGCATTAGAAGCATGAACTAAGTGTCGAACCTCAATACTATCAAAGCGATATGAGGGTGCTAGCTTCAGTTACTAGACTTAGATGCTTGGTGCATAAGCACAGCCTGAGTGCCGAACCTCAATACAATCAAAGTGACATGAGGATGCCAGCTTTAGTCACTAGACTTAGATTCTCGGTGCATTAAAAGTGTGGCCCAAGTGTCTAACCTTAGTATTATCAAAGCGACATGACGATGCTAGCTTCAATCATTAGACTTAGATGCTTGGTGTCATCTAAGCTTAGTGAAAAATGCAAACAGCTAGCAGCGAGATAAGCAAAACTTTTGATTTCCTTATCTTTTAATATTTCTTTTTGAATTTTGAATTTCGTAACTGTCACATCTGTTCGTGTGTTAGAAGATGAAACATTTTAGCTGCTATAATGATAACTGCTCGATTAATGGGCTTTTCTTTTGCCTGAAATTCCCTTAATGCTAGGTGAGAGAGATGTAAATAACCATAAGGGTAGTAGTGGTCATTCTATAACCTTCTTCTTCTCCTTAAATAAGCCAATCCTTTTACTAGCCTTATTTTTGCTTCTTTGATACATTTTTTTCTTGTTGGTTTTGCTTTCAAGTTTTTTATGCTCCTACCTCATTTGCATTTTTTGCATACTTTCTTTCTTGTTAATGATATGTACTAGGTTAATTATATTTGACCATGTTTTGACTTTATCATTTTATTAATAAAGAGGCATTTTTATTATCATTTTTTTTGTTATGATAATTACTTGAATAATCAATTTTTCCTAAGGTCATCAAGTATGTGACTTGATAGTAAAACCTATAGATTAAATGTGAGTTCTATTTAAATTATCCCTAGTCATTATAATGTATGAAGGCTAGTATGGTGTTGATTGATGATTATATTTTACTAGTTATGAATATGAGATATTAAGTTAACTTGTAGGCACTTATTTGAGAAATAATGTATTGGATTGACCCATCATGAGAATACTATATAGATAATTATCATAAGTAATTCTCATTACAATAATATTGTTTTAGTCCTCTAACTTTGAAATTACCATAGATTTCTTTATAACTATTTTGTATTTTGATGCAATCTAACATTATATTTAACTGGATGATAAAATAGATTATTATTGGATATAAACTGAGTTATGTGAGGAATGTGAACAATTGAGAAGGAATTTTTCCCTCATTTAATATGAGTAAGATATCTATAAGCTCCTTCATAAAATAGATTAAGGAAAATGCATGGCCAGGCTAAAGGGAATTGATAAAGAGTTATCATTCTCAATCTACTTGTAATCAAGAAATAAAATAATTGAATTGTATAGGGATGATAGAAACTTTGCCTCAATTAAGATATTATGTGATAATAGGACTACAATATTTACTGTAAACTAAGTTATATTAGATTATCAACCTTTACATAACTTGAGTAGTCATAATGTCTTGCTAGAGGCCATTTATAACTTGTAGGCCTAAATAGAGATTTCAGGCCCATTACTAATGTCATATGAACCTATAGGGTTACACACTTAGAAAAAGCCCAAAATGAATATGGGTTTACCAAGTATGTGTGTGTATATATATATATATATATATATAAGGTAATGATTATCTTAAATAAATAGGAAATTATTTCTGATGGAATTTGAATAAAATCAGAATTGGAATGAATGGAATATACCAAAAATGTTTTAGTAAGTGAGGAATTACTAAAATTTATTTTGCTAAGTGAAACCCTAATTAAGAGGTCTATAAATATGACATATTCTCCAGGGTTTCACATTCTAACCATTCTATCACCTAATTTTTTTTCTCTCATTTAAGAAAATGAAGCATAAAGTTTTTTATTTTCTTGAGTTGTGAGATAATAAAAAAGGGTGCTAGCACACATTGCAGATTCATTTTTCAAAGGGTTATTCATGTGGATACTTATGGAGGGTGTATTCTTTTGGAAACATTTTCATCTGATAAAAGAGAATAAAAAGCTTGACATAGGGTGTCACTGGTGTGAACCTCCTCTCAACCTTCTAACATTCTTACTCGATTTTCATTGGTGGTAAGGTTTTTGAAACCCTAATCAAATCAATTTTTTAAATTGCATGGTTCTTAGTTCAGGCTTATGATTAAAGTTTTTAAATTTTCATTGCGTTTTGAATTATGTAACTTAACATTTCTTCCTTCTTCTTCTAGGTGAAGACTCTTCCCTTTTTATTTTTTCTTTATTTCTATTTTATAGAATCCATAGCTTTGAGAGAAAGTAAAGTCTAATTTATTTGAATCAAAAGTGGATGATGGAATGCTAAAATGGTATATGAGGAGGTATGGCATTCCTCAAGAGTATGTGTTATATAATGTAGAAAGAAGGTTTAAGGCTCATGAGCATTTTTTAAACATGGCAAGGATAATCGTTTATACTGGCCAATTAGAGGGGGGCTTTAGATTTCCTATGGACCCTTTTGTGAAGATTTTCTTGAATAGGTTTAATATAGCATATAAGTAACTACACCTTAATAGCTATAAGATTTAAATAGGATATATAAAGTTTATGCATAGGCAAGGTAGGGAGCCAAATTTGAATATGTTTTGGTATATGTATAGTTTTAATAAAAAGAAAGGGAAGCTGATCTTTTCACTTTCGGCTATAGCTCATCAAAGTCTATTTATTAAGCTTCCAGACTTATAGAAGTCCTAGAGGCATAGATTTTTTTATAATTGAACATCCTTTAAACTTTTTCAACGTCTAGTGCCTATGGGTTGATGAATGTCAAAAGTTATCATATCCCTTATAACTGCCTAAAGAGGACATGGACTTGGCATTCAAAATCCATCTTAAAAGCATTATTGACATGAGGTATGTTGTCTTTCTTGGAGATATATCCAAAGAGTTTATCCTAGAGATGAAATTGTTGATGGTAGGTACTTGATCTTTTAAAGGTATATTCTAACTCTTCTACTTTTTTATTTGTAGATGGGTAACTTTTTGGCCTTTGTAGACAAGATACATCTTTTAAATGATGTATTTGATACCTAAAAGGATGCTTAACTCAACCTCCTCAAGAACTAAATGTTTCAAAGGTCCTAGCTATTGTTAAATCCAACAATAAAAGAAAAGTTATAGTTGATCCTTCTCAAAAGGAAATATCTTAGTCTTGTAAAAGGCGGTCCCAGAGCGAGGACTTAGATGCTGAGGAGGAAGAGCTAAACACTAAGGTTTTTGTCAAACACCCAAAATTTTTTTTATCCTTAAATATGAAAAAATGGATCTTAATGAAAATAAAGTCTTTGAGTATCCTAAATTCTCAAATTAAGGATTAGCTTGCTGAGTGTCTATGGCTACCTGAATATATCCAATAATGGATGGATGTGGATAAGGAAGAGTTATTCAATTCCATGATTGGGCATTCTCTAGAAGTAATTATCTTCTACTTTAGTTTGCTTGTCCATATGTATATATATTCTCAGTTATGACCTTCTCCTTTCTTGTAGATGACTCAAGCCTTGCTACTGGTTAAAGACAACAACAACTTCCTTTAGAGCCAATATAGCTTGAAGGAGGTGAAGGTTGGGACAATAGCCATATATTATGAAAAGAAAGTGGAGACATAAAAAAAGGCATTGGAACTTTGCTAGATGAAGCATATTGAAGCTAGATTTATGGCTAATGAGAGTCAAGAGAGAGTTGAAGAGCTAGAACATTATCAAGCCTAACTTATCGGGGCACAAGACTCCAAGCTTATAGCTTTAGAGAAAAAACTTACATAAGGAAATAAATCTTGAAAATTCAAAAAGAGGAATTATCAAAATATGGGAGTGTTGGAGGATCCTACTTGCTTAACATCCTGATCTACACTTTTGTGACCTAAAAAAATTACACCCAATGATATGGTAAATATAGCTACTAAAAAAGATGCTTAGACTAAGTCTTCTTCTAAGCGATTGAAGAATTTGAAGGTTACTATTAGGAAGCTTGCTATTGAGAAATAATCTTTTGAGCAACTAGAGGATCTAAGGTTTGTTAGGAGAAATCTTCTTATGATGCAACTGCTTCTAGTTTTAAACCAACCCTCCTATCTGAATCCTAAAATTCTAAGAATGTGAATCTAGTTCCCTTTGAGGGGATCGAGCCTCTGAATATTGAGGTAAATTTGTAAATTACTTAATAAAAATTCTTCTTCTTTTTCTTAAACTAATGTAATAAAACATTTTGAATAAAAAATGAAGTATTTTATTTCTTTAAAACTTGCTAAACTCTAAATACATTTATTGATAGTGTTTCCCGAGATTGTTTGAGTTCCAGTATGGAGTTAGCTCTTTTCCTTATTCATCTTTGATCTTGTATGCCCCTTTAGCCCTTAGTCATTCTTTTAATAACTTGGGAAGGGCCTTCCCAATTAGGTCTAAGCTTGTTTATTCTGGAGTTGCTTTTGCTAATGTCAGCCTTTTTGAGTACCCAATCTCTGACCTTAAACTGTCTTGGACGGACGTGTTGGTTATGATACTCCCTGATCCTCTACCTTTAAGTTTCTACTACAATGGATGCTTGTTCTTTCTCTCTTCAAGTAGATCTAGGCATATCCGAGCATTGATGTTGTTAACATCCTGATCTAGATCTTCAATTATCCAGTAGTTTGATAACCTAATTTTTACTAGGATTACAACCTCTATTCCATAAATTAATTTGAAAGGCATTTCCCCTATGGAGGTCTTGGGTGTTATTCTATATGCCCAAATGACATTGTTGAGTTCTTTAACCCAGTTTTGCTTCTTTTAATCTAACCTCTTTTTTAGACCTGCGTGATGATCCTATTAGTGACTTATGTCTGACCATTTATTTGTGGATGAGCTACTAAAGTGAATTTGAGCTTTATATTGAGATCAAAGTAGAACCTTTTTAACTTCTCATTGTTAAATTACTTTCCATTATCCGTTATCAAGGTGTGTGGTATGCCAAATCTGCATATCACGTCCTTTCAGAAAAAGTGATGAATCCTAGCCTCAATGATAATTGGGATAACTTCAACTTCTACCTATCTAGTGAAGTAATCTATAGCCACGATCACATAATTTAGTTTGAGATGTTGAGACTGGAAATGGACCTAGGACATACATTTTCCAAATTATAAAAGGCCAAGGACTCCTAATTGGATGTTGAATATTAGAAGGCTTATGACTGAGGTGAGTAAACTGTTGACACTTGTGGCATTCCTGGACTAGTTTCTGAGCATCTTGAGACACGGTAGACTAACAGTAGCCCTAGAACAATGCTTTTTTGATCAGTGAATTATGAGACTTATGAGCTTTATAAATTACTTCATGAATCTCCCTAAGTATGTAATTTTCTTCCTTTAGTAATACACACTTAGACCATGGATGTGATAGTCCACCTTTTATAGAGTTCCCCATTAGGTATAGAATAATGTGCAACTTTTATCTTTAACTTTCAAGCCTTTAACTTATCTTATAGGAGTACGCCATGTTTGAGAAACTGAATGATTAGCTTTATCCACTTTGTTACTTCCTGGATATCTATAATCTCTGTTTCCTCGATGCTTGGCTTTATCAACTCTTCAGTTAGTTTAAGCTCTTTAAATGTTAGACTATCTTTTATTGCTAACTTGGCTAGTAATTTTGCTTATAAGTTTTCACTTAAGGGAATTTCAATGATTTCCCATTATCCCTTTTCTTACTCGAGCTTTTTTAGGAGTTGTTTGACTTTTTCTACATACTTGACTATGCTTAGTACCTTGATCTAGTATGTTCCTTTGACTTGGTTAACTATTAGTTATAAATTAAATTATATTTTAAGGTACTCGGTTATGACTTCTATAACTAGCTTTAATCCACTGATGAGTGCCTTATATTTGGCTACATTATTAGTGGCATTATACTTTATTTGCACCCTATATTTGATTGTGACTATGCTCGACCCTTTAAGGATAATTCCAATACTGGATCTATGGATGGATGAAGCTCCATCGATGTATAAATTTCATTTTGGATATAAAGAGGGGACAAAGTCTTCTACTATCATCTTTTATACGAAATCTGCTAAGGTCTATGCTTTATTTTATTGTCGAGGTTCATAATTGATGTCTAATTTTGTAAGTAATATTTACCATTTGACCAATCTTTTGGATGTATCAGGTCTTTGTAAAATTTTCCTTAATGGAAAGCTATATCTTATGATGATTGAGTGAGCTTAAAAATAATACTTGAGCTTCTAAGATTATGTATGACGATCATAGCTTATTGTCTAATTTTGGATACAAGAACTCTGAACCTCTAAGTATTTTGTTGATATAGTACACTAGACTTTACTAACTTCCATCTTCTCTAACCAGTACTGATGCAGTTAATTCTGGACCAACCGAGTGATAAAGGTACAAAACCTCACCAAGGATTAGTTTGCTGAGCAGAGGTGGTGAAGATAGAAACTTCTTAATGTCTTTAAAGGTAGCCTAACATTCTTCATTCCATACAAACTTCTTGAACTTTTTTAGAGCTTGGAATAGTGGTAAACACCTTTTAGCTGAGCAGGAGATGAAACACCCTAAAGCTATTATTCTACTATTTAGTTTTTGGAGCTCATTTAATGATGTGTCGCTTTCATCTTGAGTATAGCCTCCATCTTCTTTAGATTGGTTTTGATTCCTTTATAGGATATCATGAATCCTAGGAATTTGCCTCCTTTAACTCCAAAAACACACTTATCTAGATTAAGCTTGATTCGGTACTAGTCTAGTTTTTAAAGGATTCGATTAAGATCCTTGGAGTGTTGCCTTATATGTTGGCTTT
Organism: Mallotus nudiflorus; assembly: GCA_947683625.1. Classification (NCBI taxonomy): domain Eukaryota; kingdom Viridiplantae; phylum Streptophyta; class Magnoliopsida; order Malpighiales; family Euphorbiaceae; genus Mallotus; species Mallotus nudiflorus. Next base: position 541,954 of record CANTUR010000104.1, on the reverse strand, counting down.
TAATAATGATATCATCCATATACTTCCACATTCTTCCCAATCTAATTCTAGAACTTATGGTTCATTAGCCTTTGCTACGTTGCACTGACATTCTTTAGTCCAAAGAGCATAACCTTGTAATAATAATAAAGGCCTTTGTGGGTGATAAATGTTGTTTTCTATTGATCTTCCTTCTTCATTGGGATTTGATAGTACCCCTGAGCAGTGTCTGCAAAGCTATACAGGTTATAATAAGTAGTCGAGTCTACTATCTGATCAATTACTGATAACCAATAACTGTCTTTTGGGCATGCTTTATTAAGATTAGTATAGTCTACACCTATTATATACTTCCCTTTTGACTTTTTAACTAGCATCACATTAGCTATCGATTCTGGGTGTGTGACTTCTCTGATGAATCTAGCTTCTAACAATTTCTTTGTTTCCTCTGTGATCACTTTTTACCTTTTATATGCAAAATTCCTCTTTTTTAACAACATGTTTTACTCCAGGTTGATGTTCAAATTGTGTAAGGCAATTCGAGGATCCACCCCAATAATCTTTGATGCTTTAGAGGAAAAGTTACTTGAATGTTTGATGAGGACCTTACTTATTCCTCTTTTGACTTTATCATCGAGCTCATTCCTAATTTTGACTATCTTTCCTTTAATAATTTGTAAAGTCTGGACTTGATTAAATGGATCAAGATTGGCTCCTTGTTTCTTAATCTCCAAGGATTCTAATGCGAATGCTTCTATATGGGGTTTGATAACTAGTTGAGAGTATTGTCTGGGTATATGTTATTATGACCTAGCCTTCCAGAAGAATCTTCATGGTCAGATGCTTGATGCTTGTGATTGCATCAATTTTATAAAGGATTAGTTAGCTTATAATGCCATTGTAAATGAGAGAAGATCAATAACACTAAATAGAGCTTTGATAGCTTTTATATCTCTAATATCTCGAATGCCTACCATTAGTTATATCAATCCCATTGGCTGTATAATTCCACCATAAAAGCTTGTAATGTGATTTTAGATAACCTTCAAATTAGTGAAAGAACCACCCATTACCTTGTAAGCATTCTAGGAAAGTGCATTGACAACACTTCCATTATCAATTTGTAATCTTTTTACTAAGCAATTATTGATGAAAGCATTTATCACTAAGGCATCATTATAAGAATATTGAACTTGTCTCCCATCTTTTAGACCAAATGTGATGGTCTGTTTCTTTTTAAAAGTGAGGCCTTCTTCCTTTAAAGTTCTCTTAAGTTCCTCTCAATTGCTTCCCTTTTGGCTATTATGTTGATGACTTTAGCTACTTCATTTTGAGCTTTCTTTTATTTTGGCCTATCTTTGTCTTGATCTTTTGGTTATATTCCCTCCTTTAAAGTTTAAATGAAAGAGGTGTCTGGTTTTATATTTGATGGTTTTTGTCTTTGTAAATAAAGTATAAAGTCATGCATTTTTCTATTAAAAATCTAGATTTTCTTAAAGTTATTGACAAAGGATTGTTAGTTGCAACTCAATTTTCAAAAACTTATATAAATTTTTTTGCAAAGGACCTTAATATGTTTTATAATCTCAAGTTGTTGAAAAACTTTCAAATTTTGAAACTGACATTTATTATAGGACCATCAAGTTTATAATTTAAAAATGATTAAAAGACCATCATGTCTTAAAACTTATTTTACAAAGGTAAGACAAAGAGAAGCAAGGAGTTAATTGTATAGAAAGTTATCAAACTTTACATTAAAGTTTATTTTGGTTTCATTACTTTAATTTATTTTTTTTTGTTACAAAATACTAATTTTAATTATAGAGAGAAGTCACCTAAAATAATTTGGGCTACCTTAGAAAACGTGACATACCAGAGTTACAAGATTATAGTTCAACTCGATAAAAATTGTCATTTTATACTATTATTCCAATTTCTTCATAAGATTATTGACCACAATTTTACTTTACTTTTTTACACTCAATCTTATAAAATTATGCTCAACAGTCATATAAATTAAGAAGGTGATATGATAGTGTGACATAATAATTTTTGTTGAGTTAAACTATTATGTGGCAATTTCGATGTTTTTTACACTTAATCTTATAAAATAATGGTCAACAATCTTATAATTTAAAAAGGTGATATGATAACGTGACATGATAATTTTTATTGAGTTAAACTATTATATGACAACATCAGTATGTCATGTCATCTAAATTAACAAAAATTATTTTAGGTAACTTCCCTGTGTGATTAATTTAATATTTTATAACTAAAAAGATATAAATTAAAGAAACCAAAATGAAATTTAATATAAAGTTTAGTAATCTCTAATACAATTTACCTAATAAATAAGCTATATAAAGATGGTGGTGAACATGACATTCACTTTTTTTTTTTAGATTTCTGGGTTCATGACATACTTTTTGTTTTAAAGGCACAATACATACTTAGCTCCTGATACTTATAGCGAAAATTTTAACTACTCCTTATACTTAAAGTTTGACCTTATAGACACCTCAAGTTATAATATTTGTATCTTTTAAATACTTCCATCTTTTTTTAGTCCTCAAAATTTATGTAAATTATCATGTTAATTCTCTCACTTTTTATTATTCTTTTATTGTTTCTAGTCATAATTTTTATTAATATTATTAACTTATTTACACTTTCTAATTATTTTAAATTGAAATGATAAGTATATTTTTAATTTTTTTTTAATTTTCACATAGTTGAATTAAAATTCAAAATATTTTTTTTACATGCATACACTTAAATAATGTATATCAAAACATAAACTAAATTTATATTTTTATAAATAATATTTTTTGAGTATGAAGGTGGAGAGGGGAGAGGGGAGAGGGGAACTCCCACCTCTTACAAGTGTCATGTCCTATGATGGGATTGAAAACTATCCCATCTTAAACTAGCTATCTATAAATAATATTTAATTATAATTTTTTAATTTATATTATAAAATTTGTAATATTTATAACTATAATGTTATCTTCAAATATTATAAATTCAATTTTATTATTAATTGTTATAATTTTAAAAGTATTAATAAATTAAAATTATTAGATTTTGAATAATTTAGTATGAGATATGACAAAAAATTTAAATTAATAATTGAATAACAAAAAAATTATACAAATATAGATTATATTCTAATTTTAAGTTGATATTATTAAAAACTACATATAAATAAAATATTTTTAAATTAAAATTAAAATAAGTGAATATAAAAAGACTATGTTTACAGTTTGAAACTAATTTCTACTTTAATTTTGGTTAATAGTCGAGTAACAACTTCTTTTTGTTCAACAGGAGACTAAGCTTATGGTTTCTTATATCATTTGCATTGCCAAGAGCTTAGTGCTAATAATGATCTTTCTTTAATCTTGTCTTAGCAAAAATCTCTTTTGAAGAATAAGAGTCGCATTAGATGGCTTTAGGATGGTGATCGAAACTTTAAATTTTATCATGGCCTTCTTGTTAGTTGATGAGCTTAAGGTTTTGGTTGTTATATGTTGATTAATGGAGATTTAATTGATAATTTTGATATTATTAATACTTATGTTGTGGATTATTTTTACAAGCTTTTTTCTTCAAATAAGTTTCCTCGAGATTTTTCAGAAGTTAAAGAGGTGATTCCTTTTATGGTCATAGCTATAGACAATTTGATGCTTACTATGTGGCCAACTAATGATCTCATTCATATTATGGTTGTCACCATGGATCCCCATGGTGCTCTTGGCCCTGATGGCTTTATAAGTCTTTTTTTTTGTTCTTGTTGGAATATTATTATTATTTTTTTATCTTTGTGATGTAGTTCATAACTTTTTTACTACTAGTTCTTTACTTCTTGGCTTGATTTCTAATTTGATGGTTCTTATTCCTAAGATCTTAGGATCTAACTTTGTTGAAAAATTTCATCCCATGATTTTAAGTAATTTTTTCTTCGAGATAATTACTATAATTTTAGTAGATTGATTATGTCCTATTTCTTCTAGAATTATTTCTAAAAATCAATTTGGTTTTCTTAAAGGATGAAATATTGAAGACTGTATTGTGGCAACATCTAAATCTTTTAATATTATTCATAGCTTTTTCACTACTAGTTTTTTACTTCCTGACTTGAATTATAATTTGACAGTTCTTATTCCTAAGATCTTGGGATCTAGCTTTGTTGAAAAATTTCATCCCATAATTCTAAGTAATTTTCTCTTTGAGATAATTACTAGAATTTTAGTAGATTGGTTGGGTCCTATATCTTTTAGAATTATTTCTAAAAATCAATTTGGTTTTCTTAAAGGATGAAATATTGAAGACTGTATTGTGGCAACATCTAAATGTTTTAATGTTATGCATTTTAGTGATAGAGGTGGTAATATGGCCTTGAAAATTGACCTTAGAAGGGCTTTTGATTATTTGTAATGGGATTTTATTTTGGCAATCCTTCACAGCTTTGGTTTTTCTAACAATTTTTATGATTGGATCTTGAAAATTTTTTAGTCTAAAAAAATTGTCTATTTTAATGAATGGCAGTCCTAAGGGTTATTTTTTAATTTCAAAGGGAGTTCGTGTGACGACCCAAACTAAGAGTCATGACTAGCGCTAGAGAACAGAAATTCTTTTGAATCCGGAACTTGTAGTAAGCCTTAAAAATAAAAACGCATGCAATAAATAAATAAAAATATGACATAATTAAAACTTTAAATCGATAAAAAAAATAAATCCATAAATATTATTTCATAAATAAAATATTCATACAATATTCTGAATATAGAAATCTTAAACTGAAACAACACACTACTAATATAAATATACTACTACTGTAGTTTTCTAGAATACAATAGGAGTTAGATATAAAATATATATAGTCTAGCCGGGGCTGAAGAAGACCGGCATAAAGTACCACTATTGAGGTCTGAATAAAAAGAATCTCCAATAAAAAAAATGGTTGAGAGGGGGTCAGAGCTCATTGAGTGAATTATTATAATATATAAACAAACACCTCCTAATGTTATATGCAATCAAGCATTTGTATATATATATATATATATAGGCATTTCACACAGATGCTAAAATTCACTTTTATATATAAATGCAGAAATCATTTATTTAGGTGAAGGATCAAATAGAACCCTAATAATATTTGTAACCTCAAACAAATATCTCACTAACCATGCAGGCTTACTTAATTCCAAAGAAATTCTCTTATTCGATTTTTAGACAGTATATTAGCCCTGAGACACTAAGTCAATCGAGCTCCCGCAATCTCATTGTCAGTGTGATTGGCCCCGAGACACTAGGTCAACCGAGCTCTAGTAACCACACTACTCACTCACTGAAATTCTCAATATCAAATTAATCAAATTTCACCTCAATGATTCTCACAATATCAACCCTAAAGTCTAACGAATCGGTATGTACACAGTCCTAATGCAGCCCACTAGGTAGCATGTTATGTTGATATCCTTTGTATAAATTGTATATTTATGGAAAATAAATAAATGTATAATTAAACACAAATGTCATTATTTATAAAAGAATAAACCATTTATATACCAGAAATATACTAAATATATTTCAAGTATATATGCTACATATAAACCAAAATCAATTATAAATATACCAAAATATACTTAAATGCATATTAAGAATATATCAAATGCATACATTGCATATATATTGAAATATACCGAAATATACTGAAAGTATACTAAACATGTACTTATTCATTTAATGAAATAATTCATATTTAAACTCATATTAAAAACATTAAAATTCATAATATTGCATCAACATGAAATGTATATATAAAATAATAACTTACTCGTTTGCTCTCCTCGAGACAAACTTGACAGGCCTGGTCCGATAGGCCTCGATCTTGGCACGACTAGAAATTAAATATAATATTAATAAATTTCTAACTTCTACTTTTAAGAATTCTAAAAGAAGACTCGATCTAAGAATTCAAAACTCGGTCAAAACACAAAAACTTAAGATCGACCCAACATCATGTTTTACAAGAATTCTACTGAAAATTTGGCAAAACCTTCTTTGTAAAACGGACATTTTTCTACTGATACTAGAGTCGATCCTGCAAGGAAAGCACACTTCTAAAACACATAGTGCTCAACACCTCGGGTTAGGACTCCAAACTACATAATTCCTGACTGAGGTTCACAATTCATAATAAAAATAAATATTAAATCATAATATATTAAATCATTAGAAATCCTTAAAATTAATAATAAATCACAATATAATTTATTTAAACATCAAAACACTAAATATACTTATTTTCACATTAATAAAATAAAAATCTCAAATGATTATATAATATTAATAAGATCCAAAATTTTCAAATCTTCAACATAAATAGTCAAATTCACATTTAATTACTCAAATAGTTTAAATATATAATAAAAATTGTTAAAGACCCATTTAATTACAAAAACAGTAAATAATTTATTATTTGAATATAATTTTCAAAAATTAGTATTAATTAGTTAAAAATAGTAAATAATTTATAAAAATTATTTTAACACTCTATATAATTCTAAAATCATTTAAAACATATTATTTAACTATATTTTCAATAAAAACACACAATTAACCTATATATCCTAAAATCACATAATATTAATAATTTCTCAAAAATTATATAAATTCACCAAAAATTATTTTATAAATTCTAAAATTATTAACTTAAATTAATAATACTAATTTAACCAAATTTCCATCAAAATAATTAAATAACATAATTAACAAAAAAATCAATTTAAATTATTAAAATATTAAAAAAATACCCATTATTAAAATTAATTCAAAAAAAAATATTTTTGAGAAGCTTAAGCTACATACAACAACAAATCTCAAAGCAAAAATTCATAGTTCAAACCTAAAAATTAAATAAAAATTTAAAACCCTAAAATACAAACTAAAATTTGGACATAACTAAAAAATGACTGAATTTAAGCTTAAACAGAGCTTGGAATTAGACTCACCAGTGCTCAAGGGTTCTAAAGAGTCTAAGAACATGAGCTCTTATGGCCGGAAGCTCACCGGCGTCCATGGAAGCTTGTCTCAGTCTCTCTCATTTTTCGATAACTATGGTGACTACTAGTGGTGGAGGACGACGGCTGGAGGTGGTGGTGGTTGCTGGTGGTGCAGTGGCGGTACAACATGGTGTGGGGGTGGTGTTGCATAGTGGCTATGTCGTGAAGAAACGAATAAAGAAAGAAAATGGGAAAGAAAAGGAAGATAAAAGAAAGAGAAGGAAAAAATAGAGTTGACCACGTTTTTAATTTGCTTTTGACTATACACACACACACTTAACTTACACTTGTCACACACACACAAATATATATACATATATATATTACACATAAACACATGCACATTACAACCCACTAACACACTAACATAATAATAATAATAATAATAATAATAATAATAATAATAATAATAATAATAATAATAATACTATCACGTGCATAATAGTAATAAAATAATAATAACACATGCATGCAATAATACTAATAATAATAATAACAATAATAAATAACGACAATAACAACAACAACAACAATAATAATAATACTAATACTAATACAATAAAAATATTAAAAATAATACTATTAAAAATATTAGCAATGAAAATGATTTTAAATACTTTAAATAATAAAACTCACAAATAATTATTTTTACGCAAATAAAATATTTAGAATAAAATAAATGAATAAATATACACGAATAATGATAATATATAAATTAAAATTAAAATTTTATTAACACTGCATATCCCAAAATAATTTTATATTATTTAAAATATCAGGTCATTAGTTCCCCGGGGAGATTCCTTATCTCCATTAATTTTTTGTCTAGTTGAGGCTTTTTTTTTAAGTCACACGCTATCTTCTATGGTGAGTTCGGGTCTTTTAGTTCCTATGTTTAATGGGTGCAACTTGGTTTGTCCTTTGCATTTGCTATATGCGGATGACATTATAATTGTTGGAAAGGCTTCTTATGCTAATATTGATATGCTCACTCGTGTTTTCAATGATTATTGAATTTTATCTAGGTGTTCCCATGTTTATTGGTGCTCCTAAAAAAGATTGTCACAGTCTTATGCTGATAGAATTATTGATAAAATGAAAGCTTGGAAGGGTAATTTTTTGTCTATGATAGGAATGTTAGCTTTAATTAAATTTTTGTTAATGGGTCCCTTTTGCATTGTTTTATGATCTATAAATAGCCAGCTTCTCTTTTAAACTTTCTAGAAAAAGCTATTCAGAATTTTCTTTGGACATGATTGATTCATCCTAAAAAATTGGTTTCTATGACTTAGGATCAATGTTGTTTGCCCCTTGATGAAGGTGGTCTTACTTTGAAGTGTTTATTTTATTTTAATAAATCTCTTTTAAAGCACGTGGCTTGGAAGCTTTGTTGTAGTTATTTATTTATTTATTCATTCTTGCGCTAGAGATTTCTCAAGTATGGTTCTCTGAATACTTCTTTTTTGTGTTCTTCAATTGGCCCTCTATTAAAGAAGTTTATTAGGATTTGCAAGCTTATTCATAATGGTTACCTTCTTTTTCGTCCAATTTAAACTTTTAGACTTCAAACTTTCTTAGTTACACTATTGCAAAGAAGATTGGTAACCCCATGTCAGCTAATAAACATCTTTTCACCTTTATTGCTACTATTTTTTGGGATAGTGATTAGCATGTGCTTGTGGATTTTTCTATTGCTTATCCTGACATTATTAATGATCTCACAGATGTTATTTTTTTAGCTACTTTTAATGGCCATTTTATTTGGAGATTTTCTCCAAAGGGGGTATTTTCCTTGTACGCATGCTGGTATTTTTTTAGGGATTCGATTCCTAAGGTTATATGGGGGAGAGAGTTATGGAGGCATTATCTTCCTCCAAGTTTATCTCTTTTATGCTAGCATGCATTCCTTTAAAGATTCCATCAAATGAGAACTTATAGGAAAGTCTTGCCTATTATTTCTTGATGTCGTCTTTGTGCTAATGCTTACAAATCTATTGATCATATGCTTGTTTTTTGCGCTTATGCAGTAGCTTTGTGGACTACCTTACAAGCTCTTTTTTAAGTTCATTTTCCCATTTATGGTTCTACATATGAATTGTATAAGGATAACTCTTATATTATTTTTTCTAGTCAACTAATGATTCTTTGGAAGGTTGGCATTATCACTATCTATTGGCTTTTATGGTAGCTATGCAATCAGGCCACTTCGAGATTGCTTTGTGCCCATCTTAGTCTTTTTCAGGAATCTTTGCTAATATATTAAGGACAGTAAGCTTTTCAAGGCTAGTCATACGTGGAACTCTCAATTATAGCTGCTTATTCTTTAATGGCTTTGTGTTGCTGGTATTCCTAAACCATTTTCTATTTATTGTGAAATTTTTTGTTTTCTTCATATTCAGAATTGGTTCAAGATTAACACAGATGGAGTGGCAAAGGGCTATCCTAGTATGGCTAAGGCAAATGGGATTTTTTTAGCTTTCTAATGGTTACTCAGTTAGTTCTTTTATAGCTCCTCTTAGTTGCAAATTTTCATTCGAGGTGGAGTTGATGGCAGTTATAGTTACAATCAGGTATGCTATCCAATTTAACTATAACCCTCTTTTGATTGAGAGTGACTTAGTTGATATTATTCTGATTATTCAAAGTCGAAAGAGTGATGTTTCATGGAACTTGCGTGATTGTCATCAGTGTCTTATATCTATGCATTCTCTTCAAATTTATGCTTCACATATCTTTAGGAAGGGTAACATGGCGAAGGACCAACTTCTAATTTAGCTATTGATTTTTCTTATGAAGCTTGGTCGCCTAATTTTCCTTCGGAGTGTTTTGAATTAGTTGGAAATGATGCTATGGGTTTTCATTCCTATAGGTTTTCATAGTGTCTGTTCCTATTGTATTTCTTTGCCCTTTAAGGTTGTAGTCAACATTGGTTTCTTTTTCTCATTAATAAATATCCTAATCTTGATATGTGATGTGAGTACTAAGGAGGTGCCAATCTAGCTGAGACTTCTGGGTGCACTTCAAATACTAGTGTTAAGAATTCTTATAAAAAATAAATTTGGTTAATAATTGAAAAAAAAGTAGTAGTTTTATTATTGTATATATCTTTGTTAACAAATATTTTATTCAAACTAGCAATTAATATCTAAAAAATTGAAATATTTTAACATTCATAAAATTATAAATGATATAAATCACATTTTTTTCCTTTTATTTGATCAAATAATTATTTATTAATTGCCTATTTTTGTTTTTACTTGTGGCAAACTAATTTATTTCATATTAAATTATTCAAAATTCAATAATTTTGATTTACTTAATACTTTTTGAATTACAACTATAAATAATAAAATAAAATTAATGATATTTGAAGATTTCATTCTACATATAAAATATTGCAAACTTTATATTTAAATTATAAAATTTTAATAATTAACTAAATAATCAATAAAAATGTTACTAATGACAAGGATGTACGATATTCAAATCTATACATATAAATAAAATTTTATTAATTTTAAATAATATATTGAAAATTTAAAAAATTAAAAGTATAACTATCATTGTAATTATAAAAAAATTATAATATATACATGTATAACTATAGTTTAAGATTTTATTTGGAAAACGCTCACCCTGTCGCTACCACCAGATCTCCCTGATAGTCATGAGCCCACTCTTTCAAGGACTGTTGACGATTATCTAGGTCATGCAGATCTTTTTAATCGATCCGCAAACCCTGTAAACCCTTTAACAAGAACTTCTCCATCTTCTTCTTTAGAATCGAAGATGCATGCTGTTATTTTGAATAACTCTACCCAGTTTGACATTCATCCTTTAGTTGATATTCTAATTTCAAAACATGGCACTACTCATTCAATGAAAATTAACCATAAAATATATTGCAAAAGATTGGCTTTATGTCAATACAGTTTGATCGTTAGGGTTATTTTAAATAAGGGTGACTCTCCTTGGACTCCTCTTTAGTTGAAGGATATACTAATATCTATTTAGGGCATTAAAACTCAATGGAGATTAATTTCTCTTAGTCGAGCATTCTTTCATGTTCTCCTTTCTTTTGCTCAGGATAAAGACTTTGTTTGGAGGCATGATTCTTTGATTATTAATCTTGGCATTCTTAGGTTACAATGTTAGACTCCCAGTTTTGATCCCTTCAAAGAGAAAACTTCTACTACCCAAATCCGTGTGAGATTTTATAGGTTACCATAGGAGTTATAGGATCCCTAAATCTTACTTGATATTACAAACAATATTAGTATTCCCTTAATTTTGATAAAGCAACTCTATAAGGAGATTTTGGCCACTTTGCTCATATACTCATTGATATTGATTTGTCATCGACCTAGAGGTATAATGAAGTTCTTGATTGTGAAGGCTCTCTCTTTAATGTTGAGGTATCATGTGAGAATCTTCCATTGTATTGTAACACCTGCCATTCTATTAGCCACAATAGTCCAACTTATAGACTAAATAACCTAAAAATTATTAATGGTTAGCTCAAAAAAGGTAAGGATGTTACTTCTGCTTGTCAAGCTTCATGTGGTTATTATTGGGTACAAAAGGTTTAGCATCAAAAAGATATTGTTGATACATAAATTCCTTTAGAAAAATCTTTCCATAGAATTCAACAAGATGTTGCTTCAAAGGAGAAATAAACTAAGGATCGTATTGACGATGAGGTTAGTTGTGACACTATGCAACCCCATGCAATTTCCAATCCACAAACTTTGGATGTAGCACTTCAAAATTCAGACGTTGAGGCCTCAATTACTTCTTCTAATGCCAAAATAGCTCCTTTTACTAGTCATTGTGCAATTAGGGTGCAGGAATTGGTTATTAAGAAGTCTTAGGTTAACCAAGTGGATGAGATATTGCATTAAATTTCTTATAAGAAGAAATCAAAAAACACATCTTCATATGTTGTTTTAATTAGATTAAGGCTTGTCACTGAGGCTTCTTCAAAATCCTTCCAATGAAAATTTTATTTTGGAATTGTATAAGGTTAGTGTAAGCACCCAATTTTGGGATGATTTGAGTTTAGATGCGACAAAAGACCCAATAATGAAAATTGACTATGAAATTATATTTATTGGGTCTAATTTATTGATTTTGAAATAAATTATAAATTATTTTTATTTATTTTTTATTTTTAGGACATACCTTTCAATTTCATTTTTCATTATTTCGTTAAAAAAAACTTCAAAAAAAAAAAAGAGAAAATTCAACAAAAAAAAGGAAGTAGCCATTGAGAATTTATATTTCCGATCGGAAATCCACACTTTCGACTAGCACTCCATAACTTATTATTATTATTATTATTATTATTATTATTTAATATTTATTTTATTTATTATTTTATTTTATTTTACTTTTATACTTATTTTTTATTGGTTGTTATCTTTATTTTATTAGATAAATATATTGATAAATATTTTTTTATTAGATAAATAATGTGTTCTTAGATCAACATTACATGTCCGAGTGTAGTGTATTTGCAAATCAACACTATACGTCCAAGTATAGTGCATTTTCAAATCAATGCTATATGTTAGGTGTATAGTGTATTTTTGAATCTCGTCGCTAGATGTTCCACGAGTATTATCGTGAAATTTGCTAAATGCTTTACCATTCGGCCAAGTGTTGCATAGCAACATAAGCATTCATCATGAATCAACGATCACTTATAGGCAATAGCCTTAAGGTGCACAAGTAAGTATCTAAAAGAAATAGTGTGCTTATTTACTTTGTCGTAATTTTTCAAACAAACAATGATAAAATGGGGCAATTGTAAGCACCCAATTTCAGGATGATTTGAGTTTGGATGCCACAGAAGACCCGATGATAAAAATTGATTATGAAATTATATTTATTACTTTTGAAATAAATTATAAATTATTTATTTTATTTTATTTATTTTTTAGGACTTACCTTTAAATTTCATTTTTAATTATTTCTTTAAAAAAATTTTCAAAAATAAAAAAAGTGAAAATTAAAAAAAAAAGGAAGTAGCCATCGGAAATGTAGATTTCCAATTGGGAGGGTGGATGGGTCTCCTAGGATTTTATTATTTTTTCATATACTTTCTCTGATTTTTAGCCGGGAGCCATAATACACCTACTTGGATTTTTTATGTGCTTTTCTTTAGTTCTTCACCAACAAATTAGATCAAATAAACTAAAATCACAAATAAACACAATAAAAGTCATAGACTTTCATCAACAATGATCATCATTCTGAGGGAAATCAAGATTGCATCTCATTCTCAAATTTCATTCTCCTTCTTCTTTTATTTTGATTTTGATTTTATTTTTATATTTTATTTTGTTTATTATTATTATTATCATCATCATCATCATCATCATCATCATCATCATCATCATTCATTGATTAATTTTTTTATTTTTCTATTTTTATTCTCTTGATAGATAGGGTGACATGAATTCACTATGGAGAACAAAACCTACGAAGAACCCATGAAAATTTATGGAATGCCATGGATTAAATTTTGTATTTGAACATAGTTTTTAGGGTTTTTGGGTATTTTATTTATTTATTTATAATTTATTGATTGTTTTATTTTGCATTTTTATTTATTTGGCTTTTTGGGCTATATTTAAGTTTATTTTTAATTTACAATTGATCATTGTAATAGCTCCAGTAGTGGGAATAGTGGAATCTTATTATAGAAAACTGCAGTAGTAGTGTATTGTATTAGTAAAATGTTATGGCAGTAAGAGATCTATCTCTGAATATATTTTTATTTTATGAAATGACATTTAAGGATTTATTTTTATATCAATTAAAGTTTTAATTCTGATGTATTTTATTTATTTATTGCCTGCTTTTTATTTTTAAGCTTTGCTAAGTTCTGGATTAGAAAGAATTCTCGTTCCCTAGCGCCAATCATGACTCCTCAGTTTTGGTTGTGACAGCTATGGTGCACAATTTTTTGCAAATAAGGACTTTAATTGGTGGTATAAATGCCAGTATTATGACTTTAATTCCTAAGTCTCAGGATATTTTTACAATGGAAAATTTTTGCCCTATTATTCTTAGTAATTTTATTTATAAAATTATTACTAAGATCCTTCATAATCATTTATCCTTAATTGCCATGCACATCATTGCTCCATCTCAATTTGGTTTTATTAAAGATAGACATATTGAAACTTGTATTGTTGTAGCTTTTAAAAATATCAATCTTTTGGATACCAAATGTTTTTATGGTAATATGACTTTAAAGATTGATATTAAGAAAGCCTTTGATTCAATATTGCTTTTAGAGGTTCTACATCGCTTTGGCTTTTCTGATAAATTTTATTCTTGGATTTTAGTTGTGCTTTATTATGCTAGGATTTCTATTTTGGTTAATGGAATATTATCAAGTTACTTTCTTATTCAAGAGGAGTGTGCCAAGGTGATCCATTATCTCCTCTTCTATTTTGTCTTGCTGAGGGTTATTTGAATAGGAAAACTATATACTTGGTGAATGATTCTATTTTTATTCCTATGCATGGGGTTGTAAAGTTCATTGCCCTACTCATCTACTTTATCCAGATGATATTATTCTATTTGATAGAGCAACCAAATCAAATATCTGCAATTTAATATGTCTTTTTGAAGCTTATGGGTAGATGTCAAGTTAGTGAGTTAACTGGCATAAATATGAAATTTTTTTTAGTAAGTATGTTTCTTATTCTTAGATGGCTATGTTTTCTTCTATGTCTAGTATAAAGCATAGGATGCTTCCTTTTAACTATTTAAATGTTCCTTTGTTTAAAGGTATTCTTAGGCATAAATGGTTACAACCAATTGTGGACAAGGTGATTTCTAAATTTGATGATTGGAAAGGAAAATCTCTTTTCTATAGCTGGCCATGTTGCTCTTGTTAATTGAGTAATTTATGGCTCCTTTATTCATTTGTTTATGATTTATAAATGGCCTATGGCTCTTCTTCATTTCATGGAGAATATGATAAAATTTTTTGTTTAGATGGGTTCAACTTGCACTAAAAAGCTTATCACAATTAAGTAGGATGATTGTTGCTGCCCCAAAGATTTGGGTGGATTAGGTCTTAAACAGCTTCATTATTTAAGTTCTACTATACTATGTAAGTTAGCATGGAATGTGCACTCGGATTCTAGTTTTGTTTACTCTTTTCTACGCACTAGAGATCTTACTATTTTTGAGACAGCTCGACTATGTCATATTTTCTCATATATTTGATCTTCCATTAAAAATTGTTATTTTGATCTCCATCATAACTGCTAATGGCTTATTGGTTCTCCTTATAACCTCTATTTTTTGAATGATAATTGGTTAGGTTATGTCATTACTAACCAAGTGGATATCCCTTTATGGTTGTACCCTTATTTACAGACAAAGGTTTCAGACGTCTTTGTTAATGGTGTTTGGGATCTTTCCTAAAATTTTTGAAATGTTTTTCCTCAAGTTTGTGCTGACATTTTGTTTATTTTTCATGCTTTTTCTTTGAAGGTTTCTTTTGTTGTTTGGGGCTTTAAATGGTTTTCTCTTCTCTAAGGATGCTTATAATTTATATTGTGTTTCTTCTCTTAAAGTGGCTTAGGGCAAAGAGCTTTGGAGGCATTACTTACCTCCCTCTCGGTCTTTTATCTTATGGCAAGCTATTTTTAATAAGCTTCCCACTGATAAGATCCTTTGCAAAAAGGGTATTCATTTGGTTTCTTAGTGCCGATATTGTGCTTATTATGAAGAATCTTTATATCACATCTTCTCGCATTATTCATATTCAGTTGCCATTAGGTCTTCTTTATGTAGTCCCTTTAATGTGCAACTAAACATTTCTAATCGTTTTCTTAATTTATTTAATTATGTTTGGAAAGTTAAATTTCCTTCTCAGATTCAGGTCCTTTTATGAGTTGCTATTGTCACTACATTTTGTTTTATTTGGCACTCTCGTAATTATATTATCTTCCATGATGATTTTCAACCAACTTCCTCTACTATTCGATGTATTTTTTGAGTTGTTAAGGATGCATAATTGTTTCATTCAGGCCATATGTCTTCAGCTCTTTCAGGCTTGCTAATTCTTTAGCGTTTTAGAATTACTACTATCCCAAGCCCTATGCTTGTAATTTTCCTAATATGTTGCCTCCCTCCTCCATAAAGGTGGTTAAAAATTAACTTTGATGGTGCGACTCATGGTTCCCCTGGCATTTCTGCTGGTGGTGGTGTCATTTGAGATTGCTTCAGTCAAACAATAGCTTCTTTCGTTGCTCCTCTAGGAATTCATTACCCTTTTAAAGCTAAAATTCTCATGATGGTGATTAATGTTAATAAGGTTTCTTCTTTTCCTTTATATCTTGTTTGGATAAGAGTGATTCTACGCTTGTAGTTGATTTGTTGCGGAAGTGATCTTCAGTTGTCCCATGGTCTGTGATCAAGAATGAGAGGTTTGTCTTTCCATGCTTTACTCTATGCAGGTTCATGTCTCTTATATATACCCAGAAGGAAATGTAGCAAACCGTCTATCTACTCTTGGTCTTTCTTTGATTGCTTTAACTTGGTGGCCTACATATCCAATGGAATGTCGATCTCTCATGGTTAATGATGCTGTAAGTATTGTAATTACATATTTTGTTAGCTTTTTTTTCTTAGGTCTTTCAAACATTGTTGTTGTATTTGATGTATTGACTCTTATTTTTTCTTTTAATTATATTTGAGGAGTAAGCATCACATGAAGTAGATAGCTTTTGAGGTGCTAGGCTAGCTAGAATGTCGTTATTCAGTATTTGATACTTTGTCTCTCTTCCATTTTTATCAAAAAATAATATTAATAAAAAATTATGACTAAAAATAATAAAAATATATCAAAAAATTAAGAGTATTATAATGATAATTTATAAAAATTATAAGGACTATAAAAAAATATTAAAATATTTAAAAGATACAAATATTACAGGTTAAAATATCTATGAGGCCAAATTTTAAATATTGAAAGAGATAGGATTTCACTATAAGTTTTGGCGCTTCTATATGTATTGTTCCTATTTGATAAATTCCTAATTTATAAATAAGAGACGAGGGAAATTTTGTCATTGTAAACAATTAGTAGATATGACAATGAAAAATAGGACTTGAATCTAATCAGTAAACTATTAACAGTAAATGCATTGGAAGTCGTGAAATGCTCTAATTATTTAAAATTCAAACGCGTAATTGAAAGAAATGAAATACTTCAGATAGCTAAAAAGTCAACAATCAGTGTACAATTTTTCCTTTAAGGAAAGGGTAGTGTGTCTCCTACAGTTAAAAAGTCAACAAGAAGAGAGTGACAACTGCCAAGTGGCCCACGTCAAGCTAAATTTTCCTTTTTTTTTTTTTATGGCAAAAGTTAAATTTTTAAATTGCTTGTTCAAAAAATAAATAAATAAACTGGTATAGATAACAAAAACAGAGAAAAAAAATTACATTTAATATCATACAAGATATTTTTATAGGGTTTTATATATAGATAAAACGCTCATATTTGACTCTCAACTATACCTTAAAATTAATATTAGATCTTAATATTTTTTAGTACTTATTTCAAAAAAAAATTTCTTTTAAAATTAGATTATATTATACCTTACTTAAAAAATTTTTACAATTAATTTCTATAAATCAAGTAAATTTTAATTTTGAAATTTAATTAAGAAAACACATATACATATGAGCAGCATGCGTGGGAGGCAATGAAAACTTTTAAAATGCCAAGCTTCTTTGCTCCTTGGTGAAAACTTTCCAGATAGCTTCCTTAGCATGACTGGCAGCATTGAGCCTTAGAATTTTTCTGCAATTCTCAATTCCCTGCTTATTTGCCCTCGTACATTGAGGCTGCGATCCACTTGCACCTACCCTCACTGCTTTGGGTGTGCTAGCATGGATACGAACACTTGGCGAACTTTCACTGTTGCTTCCTGCCTACTCAATTTTAAAAATTTTGAAGCTTACAGAATTAGTAAAAAATTGGACAAATTTAATGTGATATCCCACATCGGTTGGGAAGGAGAACGAAGCACTCCTTATAAGGGTGTAGATACCTTCTCCCATTAGACACGTTTTAAAACCGTGCACTGCGGGCTAGGCCTGGGCAAAGCGGACAATATCTGATGCGCGTTGGTCTGGGCTGTTACAATGGTATTAGAGTCGGAGTCCGGATCGGTGTGCCAGCGTGGACGCTGGGCCCTAAGAGGAGTGGATTGTGATATCCCACATCGGTTGGGAAGGAGAACGAAGCACTCCTTATAAGGGTGTGGATACCTTCTCCCATTAGACGCGTTTTAAAACCGTGCATTGCGGGCTGGGCCTGGGCAAAGCGGACAATATATAATGCGGGTTGGTCTGGGCTGTTACATTTAAAAATTCCTTTTATATTGTATGAAATAGGAAAAAGTATTTATATTATTAATAGAGTAGTAACAAACACACCTGTTGAAATAGCAACAAAATATCAAAAATACCATAATAATTTATTATATCAAAATTGGCATGTTTTTTTTTACAAAAAGTACAATCATATTTTTCTTTTAATATCATTAGTTTATAGTGCTATCTACGTGTTTCGTTCGAGGTCATAACTTTTTTTAATTATAAAATTATAAAATTTTTGAAGCCTACATACTATTTTTTTTTTAAAAAATTAACTTTTCTTAAAAATTTATTTAAAATTTTTTATCAACTTAACAATTTACAATTAAGTGATATACATTTTAAAGACATTTATCAATTTTAATCATTAATTTAAATAATGTTTGGTTAATAAACTATTAAAATTAAATTGATGAATAAAATTTTATTATTGAATTATTAAAATTAAATTATGAATAAGATAGATCAATATTTCATACGTAGATTACTTGATTCCAAATTTTTTAAAAAATTTTAACTTTAATTTTTTTAAAAGTTCAAAAAAGAATTTTAATTTTTTTCTTAAAATTATTATATAGGCTAATTTTTTTTAAAAAAATTATAATTAGGTGATATATATATCTTTTTTAAAATTTATTAATTTAAATAATTTTTCATTAGTTACTATTAAAATTAAAATTTTATTTGATTATAAGACTTATTTGTAAGAGTTTTTTAAGGTAAGGTGTAAAAAATTTAACTTTATAAAAAAATTATATTAGAACAAAAAAATTTTAAAAAACGTTGAAGTTGAGAGTTCAATATATATATATATATATATATATATGATTTTTTTCTATAGTAAATGAAAATGGACCATTCATGCCAGTTCTATGATAAGAACAGTCATCAAATAAGAAATGAAACATTGTTATCAGAAGCACAACACACCATGGAAAGATCTACTCTACTCCTGTGTTTCTTCTCTTTATCCTCCATCTTCATGACATCCATGGCCCTTGAAACTATATCTGCAGCTGAATCTATTAGCGATGGTCAGACAATAGTTTCAGCTGGTGGCACGTTTGAATTAGGATTTTTCACCCCAGGAGATTCTGAGTATCGATACTTGGGTATATGGTACAAAAAGATATCTAATGGAACTGTTGTCTGGGTTGCCAACAGAGAAGTTCCACTCATAAATTCGTCTGGAGTTATGAAATTCAATGACAGAGGACTTCTCGTGCTCGTCGATCGGGAAAACTTGACCATATGGTCTTCTAATGCATCAAGAGTTGTGCAGAATCCTGTCGCACAGCTATTGGAGTCGGGAAATTTTGTTATCAGGGAAAAAAGTAATCATGACATTGGAAGTTTCTTGTGGCAAAGTTTTGATTATCCTGATAACACATTACTACCAGGAATGAAGATGGGGCGACTGGCTGAAGGCTTGGATGTCCGTTTATCATCATGGAAGAGCACAAATGATCCTTCTAGAGGTAACGCAGATTATCAGATCGATTCTAGTGGTTTACAGATGGTTACGACGCAGAACTCAGTTTTCAGGTGTAGATCAGGGCCATGGATTGGTATTGGTTTTAGTGGTATCCCTTCAAGACCAAATTCAATTTATACTTATTCATTTATTCACAATGAAAAGGAGATATATTATACTTATGAGCTAGTTAACTCATCAGTTTTCTCCAGGCTTGTTTTATATCAGAATGGTATATTGCATCGGTATACATGGATCGATCGAACCAAAGCGTGGAATCTATACTTGGCTGCACCGTCAGATGATTGTGCTAACTATGCATTATGTGGTGCTTATGGCAGTTGTGACATTAGAAACCTTCCCGTATGCTCGTGTTTGAATGGGTTTGTGCCAAAATTTAAAAATGATTGGGATAGAGCAGATTGGTCACAGGGATGTGTTCGTAGGACGCCTTTGGTTTGTGAGAAAGGAGATGGGTTTAGAAGGTTTTTGCATGTTAAATTGCCGGACTTGAAGAATTTCTCAGTGAATGGAAGCATGACCCTCGAAGAATGCAGGGTGATGTGCCTGAGAAACTGTTCTTGCATGGCTTACGCCAATTCAGATATCAGGGGAAGCGGAAGTGGATGCTACTTGTGGTTTGGAGCCCTTCTTGACATGAGACAGTACAATGAAGACATGGGGCAAGATCTTTACGTTAGGATTGCTTCTTCTGAATTAGGTAAATATACTACTAGCCACTCCATATATATGCATTCTTTTACCATGGTCACCAAATGTTTTATGCCAATAAGGAGCACTTTCTGTAGCTTATTGACCAAAGAATTCTGCGTTTAGCTATTGAAAACCAGGCCAGCTCCAATAACAAGAAAGGAGCAGCGATCACAGCAATCTCAATATCGTTAACAGTACTGATCCTGCTTGTCCTGGGTGTATGCTTGTTCATAAGAAGGAAGAGAAAGAAGAAGCAAAATACACTGGGTAAATGATTCTACAATATACATTTGATTGATCCTATGAATCTTGGCATGTGATTTGTTTTGCATATAATGTCTCTATTTACTACTTCACAGGGAACTGGGAAATCAGTATCGAAGAGAACTACTCTGTCAATAACCATGAGGAAGATATAGAGCTTCCCCATTTTGAATTTGCCTTCATAGCAAAAGCTACAAATAATTTCTCGTTCAGCAATTTGATTGGGAAGGGCGGCTTTGGACCTGTTTACAAGGTAACAGATCAGACATTCTCCGTCACCAACGCAACAAGTTTCTTACGGTGAAGAACTTTTGAAGAACCTTTACCTGATTAATTACAACAACATAATCCATTTGCAGGGAATACTTAGAGGACAGGAAGTTGCTGTAAAGAAGCTCTCTAAGGATTCTAGTCAAGGGACTCTTGAATTCATGAATGAAGTTAAATTCATTGCCAAACTTCAGCACCGAAATCTGGTGAAGCTTCTTGGATATTGCATTCATCTGGAAGAAAAGATGTTAATCTATGAATTCATGCCTAATAAAAGCCTAGATTTCTACATCTTTGGTCAGCATTTCTCAACCCTGATGATCTTTCCATGGAAAATTTCCAACATTATTTCATGAATTGCTCCAAATTTTTGTGGATCATTTTGACAGATGAAAAACGAGCCAAGCTACTGGACTGGACTATAAGATTCCACATTATCCATGGTATTGCCAGGGGACTTCTATATCTTCATCAAGACTCCAGACTAAGAATCGTTCACAGGGATCTCAAATTGAGCAACGTTTTATTAGATAATGAAATGAATCCGAAAATATCTGACTTCGGAATGGCTAGAAGTTTTGGGGCTAATGTAACTGCAGCGAATACAAACAGAGTAGTTGGGACATAGTAAGTTCGTTTTATTATTTTATTCAGACAGATGAAGTCGTACTAATTTGACTTTTTTTGCTTAGTAAAAAACACTAGTTCAACATTATTTTTTCCTGCAGTGGTTATATGTCGCCAGAGTATGCTATTGATGGGCTATTTTCCATAAAGTCGGATGTGTTCAGCTTTGGTGTTTTGGTGCTGGAGATAATCAGTGGCAGGAGAAACAGGGGATTTAGTCATCCAGATCACCAACTCAACCTTCTTGGGCATGTAAGCTTTACATTAGTGCTTGATCTTGATCCTGCATTTTTAGGCTACTGTCATCAGTTTACAAAATGGATAATATTTTGCAGGCATGGAAACTTTTCAAAGAAGAAAGATTTCGAGAGCTGATTAGTGAGTTAATAGTGGAATCTTGCAATCTACTGGAAGTGTTAAGATCAGTTCATGTTGCTCTATTATGCGTGCAACATTGTCCTGAAGATAGACCAAGCATGTCATCTGTGGTTCTGATGCTGAGTGGTGAAGGGGCATTGCCTGAGCCTAAAGAGCCAGGATTTTTCACTGCAAGAAAAATGGTTGAAACTGAACATGACTCATGTTCTCTCAATGACGTTACAATTACAACGATTGAAGTTCGATAACGAAAGCTGCGGTTGTTGTAGGTCTGTTATTGTACTGATATTTTCAACGAAATCGGCATGTTTCATTTCAAATGGAAATAATGTAAAGTATATGAAGCGGGTGAGTTTTGGATCTAAGTTTAAAAACCGGTTTAAGTGTTATTCCTTAATGTATTAACCCTTTTTATCTTTTTCTGTTTTTTCGAACAACATATTTTTGGGAGGTTTGAGGGGGGAGCATACTTCGAACTGCTAACCTCAACTTGTTGCCAACCACATTAACCCTTATCTTTTTTATTTAGTCATAGTGTACCTTAATAGTTAAATATGTTTTAAATATATTTTTGTTAAAGTTATGCTGAGAATGAAGTAATCTAAATAACACCGGCTTTTATGAAACAAATTTTTAAAAAATTAGTCTACTTGTCTATTGGTATGAAAAATTCAAAATTTGCAACTTTTACAATTTTATCTCAAATTTTGACAAAAATGTTATTATTTAGCAAATGTTTGATAATTTTATAACTAGCTATTTCATCAAAATTAAACAAATATGTTAATGTGTCATCTTATAAAATGTCAAATCTACGTTTTAAATTGCTAAACTTATAATGGTCAACTGGTATAAAAAAATCCAACACTTACTCAAGCTAAGTTTAGAATAAAAACCTTCACAATCTCAATCACGACCATGAGGCTGTTGATTAGAAGTATGCTCATGATTGTGAGCATGGGATCATGATCGCAAGGCAATTGAGCAAGTTCAAGGATTTCAAGCAAAGACCCTCATGATCTTAGTCATAATCATGAGGAGAAAAGTCACGCTCATGATCAAGGACGATCACGGTCATGAGAAAGAGCATACTAGAAGAGCTAAAGAAGTTAGTGACCTCCATGATCCTTATCACAATTGCGAGGAGTGTGATCATCGCCACGATTAAAGTCTCATGGTAATAATAAAGGATGAAGATAAAGGCAAGGTTGAAGGCAGTGGCCTTCACAATTAGGGTTACGATGAGGGTAGTCATGATATAATTGTCAACTTTTAAATGGTCAAAATTTGCTTGACACAATTACATTTCTCATAGGTCAAGATCATAAGGGGTATGGTTACAATCATAAGCCTCCAATTTTTGACAAAAAATTAAAGAAACAACTAAATAAGCAAGAGAAGCTTAGGGATGGTGGAATAGCTTTCTAACAACTATGTTTCAATCCTAACTATAAATACTTGTTACTAATCCTCATTTAAGAGGATGGTGAGTTTTGGCGAACATTCCTTACTTGAAAATTAATTGTGCTCAAATTGACTTTTTTATTGAGAATAATTAGGGTGTGTTCTAATTTAGGTTCTTCATCTTCCTACTTTAACTAGAGGAATTGATAAAAATTTATCCTTAAAACACTTGGGATAGTGGGAACTTGGTTATAGTTTACCCAAGAAAAGCTCTATTTGTGTAAGATTAGAGTTGAGTCATAAAACTCATTTTGCAACTTTATTTAAAAAGTTAATAAATAGGAATTAGTGATTAGAAAATCTCAACTTGGAAATAAGTTAGGTCAAGATATTGGATCACTGAAAAATTAAACTCCTTAAATTATTTGCGCCCCTTCTCAATCTCCATCTTAAACGCTTTATAATTTCCTTAATTGTTCTCTTAATTAATTTTTCTTTAATCTAACTTTATCCTATTCACCCTCATAAAGGGCCTTTATAATTAGTATTAGAGCTTGAATTCTATATACTTAATTACTAGAATCAAGATCATTAAATTTCTTAACTTCCAATCTTTGAGACCATTCTTTTGGCAATGACTCTCCCATCTAAAGTACTAAATGGATTTATTTCTAGACAATTACTCGGTGAGGTCATGGGATATGGTTCTTAAAGGGTAGAATTCCCCAATAACAACCATTCGCAATGTTGAAGAGCAATTAGAGAGAAACCAATGGTCATAACAATAAAAGGAAGAAAACTACAAGAACAAGAAGTCCATTAAAGAGTGAATTGGAGTTTTTGCCCTTTTCTTTGTCTGTTTATTTGATGGAAAAAAATGGAGGTTTAAGTTGTGCTAGGCTGGAGTGCATTTTGCCAAAGGTAGTACAGAGGCAAACAAAATTATAGGTTTGGAGTATATTAGTAATAAATTAAAAGGGTATTTTAAAAAAAGAAAAAAGCTTTCAAGGTATTTATGTAAATGTTTTTGAAAAAGAGAAGGGCCTTTTTAAGATATAATCAAAAAAGTAAATATTTTACAAAATTACAGTTGATTGAAAAGTTTTTTCAAAACCAAGGTTTTTTTTTTTAAAAACTACAGTACTCTTCCTTCTTTCATCTTCTTCTTATTTTCATCTCTTTTCCTTTTGTCTATTCATTTTTTTTTTCAGTTTTTCTCGATTTTATTTTTAGTGTTTGAGCTTGTTTATGTTGTGGTTTTTTTTTCTAGTTGTTTTTTGTTATTTTTTCCTATTTTTTCTTAGTTTATTTTCAGTTTTTTGAGCTTTTTTTTTTTGTGGTTGCTTTTTAATTTTTTTTATTGGTTTATTTTCAGCTTTTTTTAGCTTATTTTGTAGTAATTTTCTGGTTATTTTCATGGTTGTTTTGAAACAAACCATAAAGTAACTCAAAAAATTAGAAAAACAATCAATAACCAAAAAAAAATCTAGAAAAACAATTAAAAACCAAAAACAAGTAGAAAAATAAATTGAAACACATTAGAAACCAAAAATAACTAGACAAACAATATATACTTTCTTAAATTATCATATTTTTTATGCTTTTGAATTTTATAAGAAACAAAAATATATAAATATTATATTTATTGTACATTATTTTCAATATATGAGTAATATACAAATAGTATATTTATTTATTTTTTATTTTAATAATTTAATATAATTATTTTTATTTGTTAATTCAATATACGCTCAAAGCAAACTATTTTTTGACAATTTTTCTAACAATATAAACTTACTCAAATTATTATATATTTATTAAATTTTGAAGTGCATAAAAAAAAAAAAAAATATATGAATAATATATTTATTATGTACTATTTTTAATATACAAATATTATATTATTCGTATAATATACGAATAATGTTAATTATATTTCCTAGGCCATTTGTGTAATGGTCATATTTTAACTTTGTCATATTTCTATTTTATTAATAAAGAAACATTTTCATTATTACTAGCAAATTCTAATAAGTTCCTTGAATAGTTAATTCTACCTAAGGTTATCAAGTATGCGACTTAATAGTAAAACTCTTAGGTGATACTGAAACTCTATTCTAAATTATCCATAATCGATCATTGTTGTGGGAATAACAATGAATAAATACTAGTATGAGGTTGACTAATGATTATATTTTATTGATCATATATATGAGATATTGAGTCAAACTCATAGGTACATATTTAGAAAAAATGATGTGCTGGATCAACCCACTCTGAGAATACTACATGGATAATTATCATAAGTTATTCTTATCACAGTAGTATTTTTCAATCTTTTGACATGAAATCACCATGGTTTCCTATATAATAAGTTATATATTTTTACACATTCTTATATCATCTTTAATTGGATGGTTAAACATGTTATGATTGGATATAGAATGAGTTATATGAGGAATGTGAGTGATTAAGATGAAATTTGTCCTTCATTTATCATGAGAAGATATCGATGGGCCCCTTGATGAGTTAGATTGAAGAAAAATGCATGGTCATACTGGAATGAATTGATAAAGAGTTACAATATCAATCTACTTGGGATTAAGAAATAATATGATTGAGCAATATAAGGATAACATGAACCATGTCTTATGTTCAATCAAGATATCACATGAGAATATGGCCATAATACATGTTATGGATTAGATTATATTAAATTACCGGTCTTCACACAACTTAGGTAGTCATACTTTCTTGCTAGAGGACACTTATGATTTATGGGCTAAAATAGGGATTTTAAACCACTACAAACATTGTGTGAACCTATAGGGTCACACACTCAGAATAAGCCTAAAGTGGACTTAGGTTAATCCGCCCAATGAAATTCTCTCTAGATAAATAAATATATGTGGATATATACTTATAATTATATTTTTTTATTTCCTTATTTATTTAAGGTAAGTGTTATCTTAAATAAATTAGAAATAATTCTATTCAAGGAATCAGAATTAAAATAGAAATAGAAGGTTAAACATACCAAAATCATTTTGGTAAGTGAAACCCTAAAAAGATGTCTATATATACATCTCATTCTTTAGGGTCTTCATAACCCACTATTATTCTCTATCTTCTTCTACTTCTTCTGAGAAAATAAAAATATACATAAAGAGAAATAGAAATATGAAGATTCTTAGAGATAAGGTACTAGCACACCAACCGCTTTTGGACATTCTATTCATGTTGATATAGTAAAGGACGTGTTTTTATTGATGACATTTCAATCTAATAAAAAGACACGAAAAACTTAAGGTAAGGTGTCACTGATATGAACCCCCTCTCATCCTTCCATCTTCTTACCTTAAGATCATCTTAGTGAGTTTTTGGAATCTCTCTTAATCAATTTAATGGAATTACTTGGATCTTATGAGGGTTTCGTAATTAAATTTTTTATTTTTGCTATGTGTTTGCATCACAAAACCCAACAAATAATACATAAATAATATAGTAAAGATTTCCCCACATTTTTAACATTTTACAGAATGTAGGAAGGGCTCTTGAGTAAAGGTAGCAATCACATAAAAGTTGTGCTCACAACCGAAGCATCCAGGTGAAAGGGTTGCACTCGCACACTAACTATGCTCATAACAAAAAGGGGCAGTTGCAGGAAACTGCACTTGCGTGAAGTCCACACTGGTACAAAGCTCAAAATCACTTGAAGGTTGATAACTGGGCATATTCGCAATCATGCATTTAGTCGCGATCACAATAGAAGACCACTTTACTGCACTTTGTTCCATTTTCTCCTTTTTTTTTTTTGCTCTTAACTCCCCTAGATCACCTCTATTCTTCTTTTCCCTAGCAAAAAAAATATAAAAATATATGTTTCTATATGCTTGTCTATACTAAATGTTATTCAAAATGTTTTAATGCATGCAATTAAACACCTAAAACTATGTATAATTTAACACCAATGAATTCCCCACACTTGAATCATTATTTGTCCTCAAGCAAACTTAAGAACACAAATTATCAAAATAATGAACAAGGTGTATATCTACTATTTCATCAAGCATACATGTCAATTTCCTTCTAATAACTAGTTTACATATTTCAATACAAGGTTAACAAATTAAGTCGAGAATTAAAATTACCAAGTGAAGAGAATATTATCCATTTCCAATCACATAAAAATGAATTAAAATATTGGGAAAAGTATGCATGAATGAAATAGACTCCAATTTAAGGTCATTCTTAATTTGACATACAAAAATCAACTTTTAACCTTTTTATTTTCTTTTTCTGCTTTTTCTTCCCTCTCATAATAGTTCCCCATCTTTCCCAAGCTACTCAACATGAACACCTTGAGAGGGTTCTTTGAATACTTATACTATTGTTAAAGAGCATTGGAATAGATGGAATTCAAATTCCTAAGCATAATTTATTCTTTTTTTTTAAAGAAATGGAAAAGAATATTTTTTAATGCTTCCTTTCACATACAACTAAAAAAACCCCTAAAAAGGAGTTTAAGTCATTCGCAATACTAATTCTTAACACAGTCATTCATAATCATGATCAAGCGAGCAATGCATTAGATTGATTAAAAACTAAAAAATGTCAACTCAAAATGTTAACCAAGTTTAAAAGACATAAAATTAACCATTACAAGGAGATTAAAACATATAAGCTCAACAAAATCAACAAATATAGACAATATTCAATACTATGATAATTTGTAAAAACCTAAGCATTGATTATCAAATTTCAAAAAATTTGGGTCAAATTACACAAATGCAAAAATGCAAATGCATGATACCAAAAATATACTAAAAATGAAAAAAATGCAAAATGATTCCCCTCCCCCCCCCCCCCCCAACACACACACTTGAATTGCACATTGTCCTTATAGGGTACCCAAATGTAAAACATAACAATATACAATGCATAAGCATAACCCAAAAATCAAAAACAAAAAATTCACAAGCAGAAAAATAAATATGTAAGTGCATGAAAAATGAAAAATAAAACTAAACTAAAAAATAAAGTTAAGGAAAAGAGAGTTTGCTCCCCTTGTATAGGAGAGCTTGGAGGTGATGGAGAAGGTGAGGGGATACCATGTCCCATGGTTATTATGAAATTGTCAAACATGTTTCTTACATTCATGATATCCTTTTTAAGCTCTTCATTCTTAATTTTGTGGTCTCACTCCATTTGTTCTAACTTGGCCATCACTAGTCTCTATCCATCTGCATTGGGTTATTATGGTGCATCTTGTTCCATTGGGTCCTTTGGGACATCCTTAAAGAGCTCTTTTGGAATAGAGGTGAATTCTTCAAATGGACCTTTAGATCAATTACCCCTAAAGCAAGATTAAGTCCATTGGTATGAAGCTCTAAGTCCTTAGTAATTACCTCAACATGGAAAAAGAAATCACAGTTAATGGAATCAGATGGAATCACAGTCATGTGAGTGGATGTAAGGTTAAAAGTATGAAAATGTAATGCAAGTGCTGAGACTATATGACCCATGGAGATTCAAACTTTAACATTGGTGCTCACATGCAACAATTATTGTAAAATTAAATGAGTGGTGTTAATTGGGGTTCTATGGTGCAAACCCTATAATAGAAGCAACTCTTCTTTTAAAACTCGACTTATTTCATTTTTATCAAAACTTGTAAAGCTCATGAAATGGTGTAAAATTAAATAGCAATGATATTTAATTATGCCATTAAGGAGAGCTTCACTTCCTAGGTAATGGGTTGATCCAAAAAGGACATTTTAAAACTCGGCGGGGTTAAAATGTCCTATTATTAGACCTTGCTTTGGAAAACTAAAAACTTTAAACATAATATCATTATTTATCTTATATAGTTTTCCAAAGAAACACAA
Source organism: Mallotus nudiflorus (assembly GCA_947683625.1). Classification (NCBI taxonomy): domain Eukaryota; kingdom Viridiplantae; phylum Streptophyta; class Magnoliopsida; order Malpighiales; family Euphorbiaceae; genus Mallotus; species Mallotus nudiflorus. The sequence goes on along the minus strand of CANTUR010000104.1, from coordinate 512,474 downwards.
GAAAGGGCATTGTCCTAAAACTTTTAAGGTTATAGGGAAATAAAGAACTTAAGTGTAAGCTCTTTATATGTGTCATAGTACAAAGTGATGAATTTTCCCCAACCTAATTTCTTACATAAAGATTCAAAAGTACCATATAAACCCAATTATTGTAATAAATATTTATCAAAATATTTGCATGTCATAATTTTATAGGAGGCAAGAGAAACATAGATTGCACTCTTATCATGATTTTAAATAGGGAATCGATCTTGATACTGACTGGAGTAATCAATGTTTAATAGTAGTTAGTGAAATGGTGATTTCAACAGTGAAGGAGAGCCCTCTCTCAGGTTGGCCCTCATTCCTTATAGGTTCTTTCCCATTTTTGTTGTGAGCACGAGGAGGCTTAGTGGCGATAGAGATTAATTATGATTAGGGATTGAACCAGAGAAAAGAAAGTAGTGGAGGAATGAGAGATGAGATGACTAGGGTTTGATAGGGAAGAAAAGAAAATGGGTAGTGGAGAGCAAATAAAAAGGATTTTTAAAATTAGGGAAGTGGTGGAGTTAATGTCACCTCTTTAGCAGGTGAGACTCTATGATTGTAGACAAAATGCGATTGCAACAAATGGATTTAGTGGCTTAAAAATCTCAATCGCATCTTGTTTTATGATCGTGAAAAAAGGCACTAGGGAAGGATCAAGCGATGCATGATCATAGAATTAATATGATTACAACTGAACACCAAGTTTGGTAGATTTGGCGGTCATGAATAAAATGCAATTACAATCCAAGGTTTTGGATATTTTGAAATAAGAACAACATGATCGTAAATGGAATGCAATAACAATAGATGGCTGAGCTTTAAAAGGCTTTTAAATTATCAGTCGTAACTTGGACTATGATCATGGAATTCCTTTGGAAAATTATTTGAGTGATCACGTGAATAGCAATAATTATGGATTTTTCCCTACATCCAATAAAAATGCCAAGACTTTACTTTAGCTTTGAACATTTCTTTACCCTAAAAGCTTAATTCCAATAAACAATCAACTTCAAACACTAATAAAACAAAAATCATTAATAATCAAAATAATCATGCAATAATAAATAAAATAGAAATCATAATTAAATTAAGAGCATGCTAAATTTATAGTCTTTAGCTTGACCTCTTAATAATGCTTTTAGTTTACTAAGTGGAGAGGAAGTGCATCTGCATCTGTCATTGTCATTCCATCTTGATATGGCTTGCATCTTTGGTTGACCTTGAATTGCTCTCCTCTAGCATTTTCCAATGTTAGAGCTCCATAATTAAAGATGTGCATAAATTTGAAGGGCCTACTACATTTAGACTTAAGCTTTCTTGGAAATAATCGCAATCTCAAGTTGAATAATAGAACTAAGTCATATTATTTAAAATATTTAAGAACAATCTTTTTATCGTGCCAACATTTAGTTTGTTCCTTGTATAATTTTTCATTTTCAAAAGTTAAATGACAAAGTTCCTCAAGTTCATAGAGTTGCAAAATTCTCTTCTTTCTAGTTGCATTAATATCAAAATTCAAGGCATTAGTTGCCCAATGTGCCTTTTGCTCAAGCTTAAATAGTAAGTGGCATGCTTTACTATACACCAAATGATATGGGGTCATGCCTATTAATGTTTTAAGAGCTGTTTGGTAAGCCCATAGAGTGTCATCAAGTTTTGCTGACTAATCTTTCTTTGAATTTCTTACTGTTTTTTCTAAGATTTGCTTAAAAGCTCTATTGGTGATTTTAGTTTGGTTATTAGTCTGAGGTTGGTATGGCATTGCTATTCTATAAAGAACTCCATACCTTTTCAAAAGCATTTGAGGTTGTTTATTGTATAAGTATGATCCTCCATCACTTATCAAAGCTTTTAGAACACCAAATCTTGTAAATATTTTTTTTCAAGAACTTGAGAACCACTCTAATGCCATTAGTTGGTGTCGTTATAACTTCTACCCACTTTGATATATAATCTACACCACCAATGTACTAGTTTATATAAAAAAAAAAGGGAAAGGCCCCACGAAATCCATACCCCAAACATTAAAAAGCTCAACTTCTTGAATATTAGAAAGTGGCATTTCATCATGCCTTGTGATGTTCACCATTCTTTGACATTTATCACACATTTGAATAAATTCCCTTACATCTTAGAATAGCATAGGCCAAAAGAATCCACTCTCAAGTACTCTTGATGCTATTATAGATACTCCAAAGTGGCCATTATATAAAGACCTATAACAATGTGCAAGGATGGAAGTAATTTCTGAATTAGTCACACATCTCCTCATGAGGCCATTAGTGCACACTTCATAGAGAATAGGATCATCCCACCAATAATGTTTGATTTTAAAAAGGAACTTTTTTCTCTAAGAGTATGTCTACTCTCATGGCATCACTCTATAAGTTAAATAGTTTACAATATCAACATACTACAGAGGCTCTACATATTCAACAAAAAAAAATGAATTCATCCGGGAATTAATCATTGATTTCTCCTTTATCATGTGGTAGTTCATGTTTCTTCAATCTCGACAAGTGCTTAACTAGAATATTCTCACTTTCTTTCTTATATTTAATTTGGGGATCAAATTCCTACAACAATAAAACCTAATGTATTAGTCTTAGTTTAGCATCTTTTTTGGTAAATAGATATCTTAGTGTTGCATGGTCAGTGTAAACAATAATCTTCAATCCTAAAACATAAGAGCAAAATTTTTCAATGGAAAAAACTAAAGCCAACAACTCTTCTTCAATGGTTGTGTAATTCAATTAAGCATCTAAAGGGTCCAACTAGCATAATAAATAAAATGGTGTTTGTTATCTTTTTTTGTCCAATAATGGCTCCCATTGCAACATTGTTGGCATCACACATTAACTCAAAAGGGAGCGACTAATCAGGTGGAGAGATTATTGGTGTTAAAGTTAAAGCTTTCTTTAATTTATTAAAAGCAATCACATAAGATTTGTCAAAGTTAAAAGGCACATCCTTAACCAATAAATGAGTTAAGGGCTTAGCAATTTAACATAAATCTTTTATAAATCTTCAGTAAAATTCGGCATGTCCCAAGTGTCCTTAGATTCCTTTAATTGAAGTTGATAAAGGTAGCTTTTCAATAACTTTCAATTTTAGCTTTGTCCACTTCTACACTAGTATAAGAATCTTGTGATCCAAGACAATACCCTTATCCACCATAAAATGGCATTTCTCCCAATTCAACACCAAGTTAATGTCCTCATACCTCTTCAACACTTTATCTAGATTTGACAAACATAACTGAAATAAATCTCCAAAAATAAAGAAATCATCCATGAAGACCTCCATTATGTTCTTTATCAAATAAAAAAATGGATGTCATCCACCTTTGAAAAGTGGTGGGAGCATTACTTGATCTAAACGACATTCTTTTATATGTAAAGGTGCCATAAGGATATATGAAGGTTATTTTCTCTTGATCTTTAGGAGAGATATAAATTTAGTTATAGCTATAGTACCTATCTAACAAGTAATAATATGCATGTCTAGCTATTGATAATTGCATTTTACTATTAAAAATTAGACTCTTTAAACTCTTTTTGATTTAATAATTTGTCATTTTATATGTATAATTCTCCATTCTCTACATAATTATTAATAAAATTTGCATTTAAAAAATATTAGGATATTTAAATAAAAAATAGACATAATCATGCATTAATTTAATAAATTAAGAGTTTTATATTTTCTTTGTAATTTTGTATTATTCTCACTAAGCTTTTATGTTGTCTGCAGGAATTAAAATATCAGGTGTGCAATGCTGAATGAGAGTCAAAATCAAGAAAGTCAAAGAAAAGAGCACGGGTGTGCTTAGACCAAGCACAGCCGTGCAAGGCTCAACACGGCCATGCCAAATCCAAAGCTAAAAATGGCACAGTCGTGCACTCATCAACATGGCCGTGCCACTTTGAAGAGCAAAAATGGCATGGCTAGGCCTTCACTCACATGACCGTGTCATAATTTCTAAAAGCAAGGACAAGACCATGCCCTAGTCAACACGATCATGCAAATAACTTCATGCAAAAAATGTGCACGACCATGCAAGTCTAATTTTGGTTATGCACAACCATGCTTGTATATTTAAGGAATTTCCACACGAACGCATGCATCACATGCAACCCTAATTCTAAGGATATAAGAGCATCTTAAACTCGTAAAGTAGCCAACGAGTGAAGAGAGTAGAAAATAACAAACATAGTAAAATAGAGAAAAACAGAGGGAAAAGTACATAAAGACAGAAAGTGAAACTCATTCATCTGCATTAGAGTACAAGTAAATAACAAAGAGATCAGCAACGGGGAGCTACATTGATAAGAAATAGAGAGTTCACTCTTTCTTGTCTTATATTTTTATTATGTCACTTATATCTATTTATTATTTTCTTATTCTCTATATAAACATGTTAGCTTAATCTCATTTTGTACTAGAGTTATCTGAGTAACCTAGAGATGTATTGAACTCATATTTCTTTTTAAATATATTCTCAGTTCATGTCATGTCATGTTTATGGTTTTTATTTTTATACTTCATGAATGATTCAATAATATTAGCTAGTATATTTAGACTGAGTGGAGATTTATACTTACATTTATAATATTTATATTGAATCATCCTACACTATGAGTATTGAGACTGAGAGGAGATTTACACTTAAGGATCTAGAATAAAAACTATTGAATCTTAATTTGAGTAGAGATACCGATTGAGAGTTAATATTTCATTTTTACCTTTAGAGTTGAAGTTTGTTATAGATCTGTTGATTAGAGTTCTGTGAGGCGAGAGTCCCTTTATTCAACTTAATATTTGAAATAACAAGCTCACCTTATAAATGCTCAAGAGAGATTTATGAAAATTACAGTGGTAGCATCTTAAACATGACTGTAAGAGAGATTATATAAATTAGATTTTGAGTCAATACAAATCCAGGTAAAAAGAGAAACTCTAGTACATACTTTACACTGTTCATTTGCCATAACATTAAATTAGTTTTAAATTTTAATTGTTTTACAACACAAAAAGATAAAAATTGATTCATTTAGACAAGTAAGTAAATCAAGCAAAATAATACTTATCCTCTTCCCTGTGGGATTGATATCTAGACTTACAGTCCTATTCTATAACTTGACCCGTATACTTGCAGAATTGCACATCAGATATCCTTTCAATAATCTAGTTTATAAATAGGAAGGGAAATGATCATTGTGTATGGCATTGTTAAGTTTTTTATAGTGCATGCATATCTCCAACCATTCACTACCCTTTTAGACATCCTTTCACCTTCCTTTCTTTCAATAATCATCATCCTTTCTTTCTTCAGATTGTATTAAATTAAGCTAAACCATTTGCTATTGGAGATAGGGTAAATTATTCCATATCTAGTAACTTGACTATCTCCTTTTTTACTACTTCTTGCATATTTGGGTTGAGCCACTTTTGCTTTTTATTTTAGTTTTGTATCCATCCTCCATTCCTATATGGTGCATAATAAAAAAGGGACTAATTCCCTTGATATCTGAGATTTACCAACCCATTACCTTCTATCTCTTCCTAACCACTTCATAAAATTGATCTTTTTAAGTCTTAGTAAGTTTATTAGAGATGATATGGGAAGAGTGTTTCTTTCTCTAAGGCAAGTGTACCTTAAATGGCTTGGTAGAGGCTTGAGCTTAAGTTGGGGTGGTTTCTCTATAGATGGAGGTGCTGGTGAATCACTTCGAATTAAGAGTTCAGGTTTAGAGATATGATCCTCTTTCTCTTCTTTAAAGTGCCCATCTTTAATTTATTTTTCTAGCTCCATCTTTTCTTGCATTTCCTTTACCCAATCATCAACCACCTCCACTCTCATACATGATTCCTTTTCACCTAAAGGTTATTGCATCAACGTAGACATACTAAATTCTACTTACTCCTCTCTAAATCGTAATGTGATCTTCCCCTCATGCACATCTATCAAAGCCTTTCCGATGGCAATAAAAGGTCTCCCTAAGATTAAGGGATAGTGCTTATCGTGCCCATAATCTAAGATCATAAAGTCCATTAAAAATAAAAATTTGTTAACTCGAACAAGTATATATTCAATTGCTCAATATGGCTTTTTAATTGAATGATTAGCTAGTTGAAGAGTCATATTTGTGTTAATCACCTCTCTAAGATTAAACTCCCTAAAAAAATGAAAAAGGCATAAGATTAATGCTAAAACTTAAATCACACAAACATTTAGGAAATTCTTTATAATCAAGAGTGCAAGGAACCATAAAACTCCTTAAAACTTTGAGCTTGATTGGATTGGAGTTATAAGTCTCCGTTAGAGGTGCCATCTCATTATCATTCCACTTCCTCTTATTGGTTATAATGTCTTTGAGGAATTTTATATACTTAGGCATCTTATTTGAAGCTTATGAGAAAGGTATCTTCAACTCTAACTTCTTGAAGGTTTCTATGAATCTAGTAAACCTTTCTCATTATCATTTATCTTCCTTTGCCTTAAAGGAAAGGGTCTTTGGAGCATACTTTGATGTATCAATGATTGGTGGCTACTCTACTTATTTTTCCTTTAGCTCTTCAAGCTTATTCTCTTATGTTTCAGCTTGCACATCTTTAATGTTCACCTCTTATTGCTCTTTTTCTTCATAAGCTTTTAATGGCAATTGTTGAGGTCCTTGAAGTTCTCTACCACTTCTCAAGCTAATTACCTTGACTTGCTCTTTTGGGTTGACTTTCGTGTTGTTTGGAAGATGACCTTGACTTCTAGTAGCATCTACATTTACTAATTAGCCAAGTTGGACCTTTATGTTTTGGATTAATGAAGACTAGTTCTTGAACATTTGGTCATACTTCTCATTTTGGCCATTGATCTTAGTTGATAACTTCTATGAATTTATCAAAATTTGACTATATAGTATCAAATCTCTTATAAATAGACTTGGCTTGGAATCCTGGTGGTTGTGCTAGTTTAGAGAATTAGTTTAAGAAGCCTTATGCATTTTAGTTGTTACTCCATGAGAAATTGGGGTGGTTTCTTCGACCTTGGTTATAAGTGTTCGAATATGGGTTATTATTTTATTGCCTTGGTTGGAATTGGTTTCCAACATAGCTACAATTTTCTAGAGTTCTATCTTTATACATATTTCCACCTCTAAAACCACACTCAAGAGTTTAGTGGTCAAGCACATGATAATATTCACAAAACATGGCTGAAGATAAGGTTAAGGTAACATTATCACTTATAGCTAAATCACCAATTTTCTTGTTTAGTGTAGTAAGTTGTGCTTGAATGGATGTAACATCATCAACTATAATTTTTTCTCTTTGTTTAAGAGCCAAATGTCTCTTCAAAGGCCATAGACAAGTAATATAATTAGCCATCTCCTTAAAGAGTTCAAAAGCCTTTTAATATTTTTCCTCATTAAAGATCCCCCTATAACTGCATTAATTATGTTTCTTGTATACCTCATCATACCATTGTAGAAGGTTCAAATAAGAATGTCTTTAGGAAGGCTATGGTATGGACAATATTTTTGTAATTCCTTGAATCTCTCCTATGCATCGCACAAAGACTCATTCTCATATTGTGAAATATAGTGATGTCTTTAACAATATTTACTGTCTTGGTTGGAGGAAAGTCTTTTGTTTGAAATCCTTTGGCAAGTAAGTAGCAAGTAGTGATTGATGTCAGAGGCTATGAATTTAACCATGCCTTAGCTCTATCTTTAAGTGTAAATAGGAAAAGCCTAAATCAAATAGCATCATCGGAGGCTTCGTTATACTTGAATGTGTCACATATCTCTAAGAAGTTGGCTATATGCATATCCAGGTCCTCTAAAGGTAATCCATGAAACTGAATAGTGGATTGGATCATATAGTTTAATCTTAAAAATATTTGCTTGGACATTAGGCCTTGTAAAGCACTGTCTAGTTCCTTCTAAACAGGCTAGTAAACTCGAGCAAAGTTTTTTCTGCATCAGCTTGTTATGCTCTTTGTGCAGCCATATTACTTAATTTACTCTTTAATATCCTTCGATTCTTTTTTTTTAAACTTTGACAAGTCTAGAATAAAGAGTAAAGAATCTTTTAATTTCTTTAATCTCTCCCATATACCTAAAATAGAAATCATAAATCAAAAATAAAATACTAAAAATAACAAATACTCTAATCCAAAAAAATATCGATCAATTATGATTTTAGCTCTGTTAATCCTTGACAATGGCACCAAAAACTTGTTGCTATCCGCAAGTGCACGGGTCGAACAAGTAATAAATTAATGAGTATGAGTATCATCTCTACAGGGATTAGGGACAAAAAACCTATTAATTTCAATTGTATATGTTTAGAGCTATCAATGGTGGTTTGTTCAAAGTAATTAAATAAAGAAATTAAAAAATAAGCTAAAAATGTAAATGAAGTTAATCAAAATAAAAAGGAAATAAATGATGGTGAAGGCATGTTGTTGGGAGAAATGGCATATCACATTATCATTAAGTCAAATAATATATTAGTTCAAGCTTTAATGCACACCTTAACTTTCCTAAAACTATATTAATTATCTCTCTCATGCAAGGTTAATCTCACTAACAAGCATCAATCAAATATTTTTATACAACTTAATTCATATCATCATCATACAATACGATTAAATCTAACTTGAAAGGCATTCAGCAAACTTATGGAGGATAAAATCTAAATAATTTTTCTTAAGTCATTGAAAGATTTAACAAGTGTTTATAGGTCTATTAAATCTACCATCTCTCAATGCATAAATTCAAACAAGGAATGCATTTAGCCACAATACAATACTCAACAAAGCTAAGCAAACACAATATGTAAATTATAAACAGGAACTAATATATTAAAGGAACTCAATTCAAATGGGTTTCAAAAATCCCAACAACATTTAAAATCTTAGCCATTCATGGCTATTAAAACCAACATTCAATATTCAATTACACACAAAAGATTAGAATAGAAAGATAAAAGTGAGAAAATGCTATCTAAAAAGATTGAATCTTCACATGGTTCTCTCTCCTTCAGCTTTTTTTTCTCCTCTTTCTCCTTATTCCTCTCTTTTCTTTTTGTGTGATGTTTTATGTGTATGAGAGAATGTGTGAGCATGTGTGTATAGTATATCCTCCTCTCTAAGTAATTTGTGCCTTTTATCCTTTTTAGCCCTTCTCAAACATGTCCTTTTACCTCCCCTTAAATATTTGTCAAATTCAGTACACCTCAACATGTTTAGTGGTGGAAATAAACAAGTTGTAGTCACAGAAGATCCACGCTCATGTAGGAAGGGCTATCAAGCAAGGGTAGCAATCGCACAAAAGCCATGCTCATAACAGAAGCATCCTAGTGAAAGGGTCATGCTCGCACATTGCTCACGCCTACAATAAAAAGGTATTGCTGTAGGAAATCGTGCTCATATGAAGATTATGCTCACATAAGGCTCAAAATCACTTAAAGGTTAACAACTAGGCATATCTACAATCGCACATTTAGCCACCATCACAACAGAAGATCACTCTATTTCACTTTATTCCATTTTCTCCATTTTTTGGCTCCTAACTCCCTTAAATCACCTCCATTCTTCTTTCCTCTAATAAAAATAAAGAAAATATAAAAGTATATGTTTTTATATGCTTTTCTATACTAAATCTATTCAAAATGTACAAATGCAAGAAAATTAAACACCTAAAACTATGCATAATTTGACACCAACAATAAACAAAGAATATATTATTATCATGACATAGGAGAATTAAAAAAAAAAGATTATTTATGGTTAGCCATGAATTTTTTGGGCTTAAAATATAACTGGAACTAGCTCAATTAAAATTGGAATCATAATTAATCAAGTTTGAAATCGATCCAATCAAATTTGAAATTGGTCTTGAACTGACTCAGAACCAGGGATGATCGGTTCAAGGTCAATTCATCTCCCTATAGAACTGGAACCATTAGTTTTAGTTTCTAATTAATAGTTCTAGTTTAAATTGAAAATTTCCAAAATAAAAAAGAAAATTTAAATTGTCAAACTAGTCAAACGAGTAAATTGAGCCATAATCTAATGGCTCAAATCAAAATTGACCTCAAATTGGGACATAAGCAGTTTTGGTCTATTTTCACCTTTAGTTTGACATAATTATAGAAATTATTTATTTGTAGTGTGGAATAGAAAGAAAGTATATATATATATATATATATATATATATATATATATATATATATATACATAAGTCAAATGATTCAAGGAAAAAGGTAAAAGTAAACGCAAAAGTAAATGTGGAAGTAGAGGCTTGAATTTCAAAAAATTATGCATAAGTGAAGGCGACGTTAAAGATAAAAAAGTAATTTTATAAGGGACTAGACTGGCAATGTTGGGGGGTAAGTCATTGATGGTTGATAATTCTAGAGATGTTTACTAAAATGCCCTAAAAACATCCCTTATAAACTAAAATATCTCAAATTTTTTTATTACTCATATGTCACCATATGTAACTTTTTTTACATGAGTGCATTCATCCCCCTCTTACACTAATGCACCCATACATATCTTCTTCTTCATCATCATCATTTCTTCTTTAGTTTTTTCTTTCTACATGGAGAGATCCATTCTTTGGATCTGTTCATGTAAAATAAATTTTAGCACACTTTTTACTTCTCCAACCTCATCACAAACCCGCATGCTCCTACCTTCCACATTTCCTATGCACTCTCATAACTTTTGCTCGCACTCACCCACCACTCTCCTTTTCTTTAGTCACTTCTTTCGTTTCATCCTCAAGTTTATGTGTTAAGCCCATTTAATTAATTCCATTAAATTTTGTTTTTAATTTAACTTTTCTGCTATTTTTTTAATAATCAATTCAATTTTTCATGGTTTAGATTTATAAGATAAGTTCGCTCAATAACAGTGACTCTCTCTTAGTAACTCACTCACAATACACCAAATAGAAATTCCATTTTTGTTCCTTGATCTTATCAGAACCTTAATCACCGCCGGTTACAGTAACCTGAGCTCCACCATTGCATTGCTATAAGGAGTCGGCTACTATCTTCCTCTCCTGCTTGCATTTTTTAAGGTGATTTTTTTAAGCTAAAGAAATGTTATGTATGTGTTAGATTTACTTTTGAAGCTCTTTTTCAAAGACTTTTTTTTGAGTTTGTTTATGGGTATGGTTCATAGTTATTGGGAACTCTCATTTATCCAAGTACCAAGATCTAGTACTCGAGTCCTAAAATATGATACTTTTGAGTTCTGGATCTTTTTGGTACTCAATCCAGATCTCTAAAATAGAGTATCATTTTTTTGAAAGAATAAAATATTAACAAGTAATAAAGGCTATAAAAATAAGCCAATAAAAAAGAACCTTTAAAAATAGGCCAATAAAAAAGAACCTTTTTCCATTCCTAACTAATAACAATTCCTTAAATATTAAAAAGCACAAAAACCAAATGTTAAAGCTGAATTTGAAGTTTCAAAGGCCAAAGCAAAAGATAATAATATGTTGACCATTTGCATGATCAAACTCCTAATTTTAGACTTTGAAAAATAATTTTTATACTAATAATTTCAATTAAGTGTGTAGGGAATTATATACCAAGCATATGCACTTTTAGGTGAATAGTGACTTTTTGGGATGATTGAACCTCTGAGATTGAAGAAGGCTTTTGAATTATTTAGAGCTCTTAAATGAGAAAATGAGTTTCTTCACATTTGAATTAGACATCTTGAGATTTCCATATTGAGCTTGATCATCAAAATCCAAGTTCATTTGGGTATGCAAATCTTCAGTCGAAGTCAGCATATGCAGCTTGCATTTCAGTTTGCATAGGTATTGGTATTTTAGCAACATCTTGAGCTAAAGATGTCCAAATGATGTTATTAAAATTTTTATGGAAATATAAGTCAATTATCTATAACTTTTATGAAGAAATTTTTGGCTGAATCGATCATCTTTAGTTCCGTTCACAAGCATCTTTCGAAGTGGTCGCGAGTAGTTTGTCAATGGAGCATTTGGAGCACATTTTTGCCAAAAGATGGCAGTGCTCCTCACGAGCTGGTGGCTCATGACCTACTTGTGAGCAGACCCCTGACAGCATTCCAATAGGAATTTTTGAATACAACAACTATAATTTCACCCCTCACGAGCACTGTTCACTCGTGAGTCACTTATGAGCAGCCCATGAGCTACCATAAGTTCAAGAATTGATTCAAAATCAATTCTAAATGTTAGAGACATGATTGATATATCTAAAAACTATATTTTTGAGTGTTTTTCTATAAAAACACAACTTATAATTCAAATGAAAGGTTAAGAAAACTTGTTTATCATTTATCATTTTCTTAAACATTCAATTGAGCTCTAAACTTACTTTCAAACAAATTCTTTATGTATAACTCTTGTGAGAGTTTATGAGTGATTAGAATAGACATTATTATTCTTCTATTTTTTGGGTTTAGAAAACAAGAAGTGAGATTCTATTCTAAAGGAATTGGTTTAAGTGTTTAGCCATTAAAACACTTGGGAATTTGGTTTTTGAGTGAGCCTTGAAAACTCAAGATTGTAAGGTTGTAAGAGTGAGCCATAAAACTCTTGTGTATTCTCAATCTTGTTAATAAGATTGTGGGTGATTAAAAAATCCTAACTTGGGGATAAGTTAGGTGGAGACATAGGATCATTTGTGAATCCAAACTCCTTAAATATTTGTGTTCATCATTCTTCCTTCTCTACTCTTACTCACTTCTTGCAAATAATTCCTTTAATTTCCCATTTTTGTTGGATAGTCCTATTCATCCCCCCCCCTCTAGGACTCTTTCAATTGGTATCAGAGCTTGAATTCTAGGTACTTCATTGCTAGAATACAAGATTATGGGGAGTGAATCTCAAAACATCTTTTCTCTTAAACCATTCTTTGATGGTAGTGACTATCCATATTGGAAATTCAAAATGGAATTATATCTTGATTTTGATTCCATTAAACTTTGGAATATTGTCCTAAGAGGTTGGGAACCACCTACAACTATCATTGATGGTGTGGTAACTACTGTTGTAAGAAGCCAATGGAGTGTTGATCAAAAGGAAGAAAATCATAAAAATAAAAAGGCTATGATTACTCTAGTCTCCTCCATGATAAGAGAAGAAGGAGGCAAGCTTCAATATTGAATTTCGGCTAAAGAAATATGGGAGACCTTGGAGAATCACTATGAAGGCAATATTCAAGTAAGAAGCAAGAAGGTTCAACTTCATATGTATGAATATGAACTCTTCAAAATGAAGCCTCAAGAATCAATCACAGAGATGACAAACCGTCTCAATGCTCTCCTCACAACCCTCAAGAAACTTGGAAAACATTTCTCCAAGGAAGAGATAAACAACAAGATTCTAAGAATCCTACCTAAGAAGGATTGGGAATCTCGTGTTACCTCAATTGAGGAAGCTCAAGACCTCTCCACTCTATCAAACAATATGCTCATTAGTAAGCTTTTGACACATGAGCTCACCATCAAGCAAAGAGGTGAAGAACAAGAAGAGAAACAAGAAAAGAAAAAGAGCATTGCTTTAAAAGCTCTTCAAGAAGATAGTGAAGAGGAAAGCATTAAAGATTCTAGTGATGAAGATGGTGACATTGCCATGCTCACTAGGAACTTCAAGAAGTTCTTAAGAAAGAAAAATTTCTCAAGAATAAAGGACTTCAACAAGAAGTTTGAAGGAGATGGGAGGAAGAAAACAAAAGAGGTTACTTGCTATGAATGCAAGAAATTGAGACACATTAGAAATGAATGTCCCAAACTCAAATTCAAGAGCAAAGGAGCAAAAGATAAGAAGAAGGCATTCAAAGCTACTTGGGATGATTCCTCCGAATCCGAAGAGGAAGAGGAACAACAAGAAGTTGCCAATCTTTGCTTCATGGCCATTGAAAATGAAAATGAGGTACCATCCACTTCTTATTCTTCTTTTGATGATTGTGATGAATATTGTGATGATGATGATGATGATGATGATGATGATGATGATGATGAGAGCTCTATTGTGAGAAAATTACTTGTTAAATGCAAAAGTTTGTTATCTAAGAAGAAATAATATAAACATGAGTTAGCTAGCTTAAATAAAGAATTTGAATGTTTAAAGATTGATTTTGCTAAACTTGTTGCATCAAATGAAAAACTTATTAGTGATGCTAAATATTTTAATTCTTTGGAAGACTAACTTAAGAAAGCGAATGATGAAAATCATAAGCTTTCTAAGGAAGTCTTAGAATTAAAAAATTCCATTGCTAAATTTAAGAGAGGAAAAGAAACTTTAGATAGTCTTCTTGACTTTTAAAAATTTCATGGAGATACCCATGGAATTGGATATAAAAATGGAATGTGTTCATCATCCTCATTATATATTACTTTTGTTAAAGCTTCACATGATTCTACTCCTTGAACCTCAAATGAGGTTCAAGCTAAAAAATCTCATATGTTAAATAGCAAGGCAAAGTCTCATAAGATTAACCCTTCATTAACACAAAGGGGTAAGCCTCAAACTAGAGCACCTCAAACTAAGCATGCTTATATGTACACTAGATATAATTATAATAGACATGCTGCACAACACAATGTACATAAGCCTATTGTACAATCTTATTGAAATGATCATCACCATTGCCAATGTATGTCTCACTTAATGTCACAAAATAATAGATACATACAACACCAAAGGCATGCTACACACACTAGGAAAGCATTTCATTCTAGGAGAAATAAGTTTAAAAATGTTGTATGTCCATAATGCATGATCAAAGGACATACCAATAATGTGTGCTGTTATAGAAAACTACACATGAATTTGCTTCCTTTGGATTATCTTGAAACTAACCAACCTAGACCAAGAAAGGTTTGGGTTCAAAAGAACATTTAAAATATTTTATGTAGGTGTGCTTGAAATCCGCAAGAATAAAAAGCAAGTGGTATCTTGATAGTGGATGTTCAAGGCATATGACAGGAGACAAAGAGCAATTCAACAAGCTTGATGCTAAGGATGGAGGACACGTTACCTTCAGTGATAATGCAAAAGGAAAAAATTTTGGCATTAGAGAAATAGGTAATCCTCAATCCTTATCTATACATCATGTGTTGTTTGTTAATGGTTTTAAACATAATTTGTTAAGTATAAGTCAATTATGTGATATGGGAAATAAGGTGACTTTCTATCCTAAAAATTGATTTGTTAGTAGTCTTGATGAAGACAAAGTAATTTTTAGAGGTGAAAGAGTAGATAATGTTTATGTTATTGATTTGAATAAAATTGATAACAAAGACATAAAATTCTTAATGTCAATTTCCCATGACACATGGACATGGCATAGAAGGTTAGGACATGCAAATTTTGAGCTTTTAACTGATCTTTGTAAACATGAACTTGTGATTGGTTTACCTAAGCTTGAATTCACTAAGGATAAACTTTGTGATGCTTGTCAAAAGGGAAAACAATCTAAGTCTTCATTTAAGATAAAAAATGTAATGTCC
This sequence comes from Mallotus nudiflorus, assembly GCA_947683625.1. NCBI lineage: Eukaryota > Viridiplantae > Streptophyta > Magnoliopsida > Malpighiales > Euphorbiaceae > Mallotus > Mallotus nudiflorus. The sequence goes on along the minus strand of CANTUR010000104.1, from coordinate 496,924 downwards.
ACTTCTAGACCACTTGAACTTATACATATGGATTTGTTTAGACCAACTAGAGTTACTAGTCTTGGTGGAATGCACCATGCTTATGTATTGGTTGATGATTACTCTAGATACACTTGGGTATGTTTTCTTACTTATAAGAATGATGCATTTAAAGCTTTCAAAATTTTTCAAAAAGAGTTCAAAAAGAAAAAAGGATTTTGCATTTCATCCATTAAAAGTGATCATGGAACCGAATTTGAAAATGAATTTTTCAAAAAATATTGTAATGAAAATGGTATTTCTCATACATTTTCATATCCTAGAACTCCTAAAAAATGGGGTAGTTGAAAGGAAAAATAGAACTCTTATGGAAATGGCTAGAACAATGCTTTATGAGTATAATTTGCCTCTATACTTTTGGGTGAAAGCCGTTAACACATCTTGTTATATTTCAAATCAAGTTTTTAAAAGACCAATTTTAAATAAAACATCTTATGAGCTATGGATCAATAAAAAAAACCCAAAATCTCATATCTAAGAGTATTTGGATGCAAGTGCTTTATATTGAACACCAAGGATAATCTTAGGAAATTTGATTCCAAAGCCGATGAAGGAATTTTCCTAGGCTATTCCATTTCTAGCAAAGCATATAGAGTCTTTAATAAGAGAACTCTAGTAGTTGAAGAGTCAATGCATGTGGTATTTGATGAATCAAACTCACTTGATCCTAGAAAGGATGTTTGTAGTGTTGATGATCTTGTAGGTGACAATAAGATTGTGGAAACACAAGAAGAAAATGCTAGTAAGCCTTTGGAACTTGAAGATCCAAGCAAAAAAGAAGATGAGGAGATACCTCAACCTACCTTGAAGGATGAATTTCCAAAGGATTGGCAATTCAAGAAAGCTCACCCTCAAGACCTCATTATAGGTGACATTACAAAAAGGGTAACTACTAAAGCTAAACTCAAGTCTATTATTAATTTAGCTTTCATTTCTCAAATTGAACCTAAAAATGTTGATGATGCTTTGAGTGATGAATTTTGGGTCCTTACTATGCAAGAAGAGTTAAATCAATTTAAGAGAAACAAGGTTTGGACCTTGGTTCCTAGACCTAAACATCATCCTATTATTGGCACCAAATGGGTGTTTAGAAATAAGATAAATGAATAAGGTGTCATAACTAGGAACAAAGCTAGACTAGTAGCTAAAGGTTATAATCAAGAGGAAGGAATTGATTATGATGAAACCTTTGCCCCCGTTGCAAGGTTAGAAGCTATTAGGATGTTACTTGCATTTACATCATACATGGATTTTAAAATTTATCAAATGGATGTTAAAAGTGTATTTTTAAATGGTTTTATTGAAGAGGAGGTATATGTTGAACAACCTCTAGGTTATGAAAATTTTGACTCTCCAAATCATATTTTTAAATTATCAAAAGCATTGTATGGATTGAAACAAGCTCTAAAAGCTTGGTATGAAAGATTAAGTAACTTTTTACTAGATAAAGGTTTCTATAAAGGAAAGGTTGACACAACTCTTTTCATAAAGAAATCCAAGCATGATTTATTAATTGTTCAAATTTATATTGATGATATTATTTTCAGTGCTACTAACCATTTCTTGTATGAGGAATTTTCTAAGCTAATGCAAGGAGAATTTGAGATGAGTATAATGGGTGAACTCAAGTTCTTTCTTGGACTTCAAATCAAGCAATGTAAAGATGGGATTTTCATCAATCAAACCAAATATGCAAGGGACATTCTCATGAAGTTTGGAATGGATGGAGCTAAATCAAGCAAAACTCCAATGAACACCATAACCAAACTCAACAAGGATGAAAATGGCAAACTAGTTAATGAAAAGTGATTTAAAGGTATGATCGGATCCCTCATTTATCTAACCGCCAGTAGACCCGATATCATGTTTGGTACTTGCTTGTGTGCTAGATTTCAATCAAGTCCTAGAGAGTCTCATTTGAATGCCATCAAAAGGATTTTTAAATATCTTTATGGAACAATGCATTTAGGACTTTGGTATCCTAGGAGTTCTTCCTTTGACTTGATTAGTTATTCTGATGCTGATTTTGTCGGTAGCCTACTAGATAGAAAAAGCACTTCCAGAACTTGTCAAATTTTAGGAAATTGCTTAGTTTCTTAGTTTAGTAAGAAATAAGTTTCTATTACCTTGTCCACCGCTGAAGCAGAATATGTGGCGGCTAGTTGTTGCACCTAATTTCTATGGCAAAAATAATAACTTTTGGACTATGGCATTGATATTAATCACATTCCAATTAAGTGTGATAATACAAGTGTTATAAACCTTAGTAAGAATCCCATTCAACATTCTAGAACTAAGCATATTGATATTAGACATCATTTCTTGCGTGATCATGTGCAAAATAGTGATATTTTTCTTGATTTTGTTGATACTAATCATCAATTAGCAGACATCTTTACCAAGCCTCTTTGTGAGGAAAGATTAAACTTTATTAAGCATAAACTTGGTACGATTGATGGCTCAAGCTTGTCATGATCACTTGCTAAATTGATGAATTGATGTTTGGATTTTTATGTGATCATGTTCTTTAAAAAAAATTATTTTCAGCATCATGTATATATTTTGTTTTAAAAGTATTTGCTTTAGCAAATTTACTTCATATATATGATATATTGTATTTCACATTTGCATGATCTTTGTATTAATTTTATTTGATTTGAATCTATATGGATTCATTCAATTTTTTTTTTTTAAAAAAGCCCTCCAATTTTTCAAATTAATAGTTAATTATTAAGCTAAATTCAATTAATTAATTATTTTAATTTTGCATAAATATTCCTCCTCCTCAACAAATTTTTTTTTGTGTATTTTCATGATAGTTTATGTTTGGTTTATTTTCAGTATATTTTCTGTATCAAAGTTTTGAGCTGTTAGTCTATTTTTTAATTCATTTTATGTCAGTTTTTGTTTGGTTTATTTTCAGTATACTTTTCGTATCTAAGTTTTGAGCTATTAAGTGTGTTTTTATGACTATTTTTTGTCAGTTTATTTTTTGGATATAAACCATGAACTGTTAGTCTATCTTTTAATTCATTTTATGACAGTTTCTGTTCGATTTATTTTCTAGATATTTTCTAGATATAAGCTATGAGCTGTTTGTTTATTTTATAATTATTTTATGACAGTTTATGCTCAATTTATTTTCTAGATATTTTCTGGATATAAGACATGAGCTGTTAGTTTTATATCTTGTTTACAATTGGTATTTTAATATCATTGTAATTTTTTTAATGCAATTTTATTTGCATTTTGACAAGGGGGGAGAAAATTTTTGAGTTAGTTTAATTTTTGAGTTTTCTTAGAAATTGTTTTTTTTTATCTTTGATAATGCATGGATATTTTTAAGATTTGGTCTATATTTGCATTTTGACAAAGGAGGAAAAATAATTGAGTTTGCATGCGTACTTAGTTAATTTCTTTTAAGGAAGAGAGTTTTTTTTTTCAAAGATGTGTTTATATAAGTGACATAACTATGTGATAGTGTGTCCTTAATATCAATTTTTTAAATCCATTGAAATAGGGGGAGAAAACTATTTGATTTTATTTCACATAATTCTTTTTCTCATGCATAATTCAATGTAAGTAAGGCTAGTTTTTTTTCTTGTGATAAAAAGCCTTATTTTGCTTACTTTGTTTATATATGACATGAATTTCATAAAGATTTTGAATATCTTTGTTTGCATTGTTTTGGTTCTTGATCTTTTATTCCCTTTAATATTTTTAGCTCCCCTAGGTCAATTTCCCCTTATATCTCTCTCTTTTCTTTGTCTTTGATAAAGGGGGAGAAGAAGCTATGTACTTAGGAGATATATAATTGTTTAAGATATGCTAAGTACCACATGATTATGTATGATTAAATAGCTAAACTCTACATGATCATGTGATGTTTGAATATAGCATACATACTATTTTGTGATGCATTATGTTTGAAATTATTTCCTTCATTTTATCTAACATTTTTTAATCATGTTATCATCATTTGTTATGTTAGGCCATGTTGCTTGATAACTTGTTATGTTGCCTTTATTTTTGACAAGGAGGATAACAAAATTTATTTATATTTCTTATCATGTCCAATAAGGAGGAGAAATAAAGAAATATATTTTTGTTAAAGGAATATATTTGTTAAACTCTTATATATGCTATGATAATTTATTTATTTATAAGCTTTGATATATAATAAATATTGAATTTATGCACATGTTAAGGGGGAGCAAAATATTTTCTCTTTTTGCATCTATTTAATTTGAAAGAGGGAGCTATTTTTATTTAATATGCTTATACATTTTATTTATTTTTACACACATATACATATTATTTATCATCTTTTTAAATTGGTTGTTAAAGTCAAAAAGGGGGAGATTGTTGACCATTTGCATGATCAAACTCCTAATTTGGTACTTTGACAAAAAAAATTTATACTAATAATTTCAATTAAATATGTAGGGAATTATATACCAAACATATACCAAGCATATAAACTTTTAGGTGAAGTGACTTTTCGGGCTGATTGAACCTCTGAGATTGAAGAAGGCTTTTGACTTATTTAGAGTTCTTAAATGAGAAAATGAGCATCTTCATTTTTCAATAAGACATCTTAAGCTTTCTAGATTGAGCTTTCTCATCAAAATCCAAGTTCATTTGGGTATGAAAATCTTCAGTCGAAGTCAGCATATGAAGCTTGCATTTTAGTTTGCATAGGTCTTAGTATTTTAGCAATATAATGAGCTACTAGTGTCTAAATGAGGTCATTCAAAGTTTTATGGAAATATAAAACAATTATCTAAAATTTTTATAGAGAATGTTTTGACTGAATCAATCTTCTTCAGTTCTGTTCACGAGCATCTTTCAAAGTGGTTATGAGCAGTCCGTCAATGGAGCATTTGGAGCACATTTTTGCCAAAAGATGATAGTGCTCCTCACGAGCTGGTGGCTCATGACCTACTCGTGAGCAAACCCCTGACAGCATTCCAACAGGAATTTTTGAATACAACGGCTATAATTTCACCCCTCACGAGCACCGTTCACTCGTGAGGCGCTCGTGAGTAACCCTTGAGCTGCCATAAGTTCAAGAATTGATTCAAAATCAATTCTAAATGTTGGAGACATGATTGATACATCCAAAAACTACATTTTTTAATGTTTGTCTATATAAACACAACTTAGAATTCAATTGAAAGGTTAAGAAAACTTATTTATCATTCATCATTTTCTTAAACATTCAATTGAACTCTAAAACTTACTTTCAAAAAAATTCTTTGTGTATAACTCTTATGAGAGTTTGTGAGTGATTAGAATAGACATTCTTATTCTTCTATTTTCTGGTTTTAAAAAATGAGAAGTGAGATTCTATTCTAAAGGAATTGGTTTAAGTGTTTAGCCATTAAAACACTTGGGAATTTGGTTTTTGAGTGAGCCTTGAAAACTCAAGATTGTAAGGTTGTAAGAGTGAGCCATAAAACTCTTGTATATTCTCAATCTTGTTAATAAGATTGTGGGTGATTAAAAAATTCTAACTTGGGGATAAGTTAGGTGGAGACGTAGGATTATTTGTGAATTCGAACTTCTTAAATATTTGTGTTCATCATTCTTCCTTCTCTACTCTTACTCACTTCTTGCAAATAATTCCTTTAATTTTCCATTTTTGTTCGATAGTCCTATTCACCCCTCCCTTTAGGACTCTTTCACAATAGTAGTAAACCATCAACTGCAAAAGAGAATAAGATGCTAAGGAAGAAGAAATTAAAGAAATTAAATTGTTTCTAAGTGACTTGACATTTTATTTTACTCTAGATTTAAAATTATGAATTTATGAACTTCTTATGGTTTTCCAACTATGTTTTGTATTGCTAATATGCATGAACAACATCAAAGTTTAATATTAAATTATAAATTATGTTTGATCATTACATATATAGGTCTGATTTTTTTTAGCTTTTGTTATAATTATTCTAAATAAAAAACTCATTATTATTTATTAAATGATTCAAAAATATATGATCCGTATACTAAAAAAGCGAATCGGCTAAGCCTACCCTAAGAGTATTGTATATATTGACAATGGAGTTCCAAGTACTAGTACCCGTACCACAAACTGAAACATATTGTGTACCAAGTAACTATGGTATGGTTCCTTTTTTGGGAATTTTAAAATTTCTTGAGAAAATTAAAGAGTGGATTTGGTTTGCTTGGAATTTACAATTTAAAGTTTGAATTTTTTTTAATTAGGTTGTGTTGTTAAAGTTAAGCAATTTAACCCCATCTTACAGTTTAGAGTGTTTGGTATTTGTGATGGCCATAGTGGAGTGGCAACTGCCAATTCTACTCGTAAGTTACTATTCCTATTTTAGTTTTAACTTGTTACCTTTCTTTAAGTTGAAACCTCTTGTGTTTTATGTAAATGTTCTGAAAATGAAAGTGTACACTTTGAAGCATTTTGCATTATTTTTGTTTGTAAATGTGACTGGTCAACTTTGTGGGTTGATTGCAAGTGATAAAAGTTCTCAAAGAACAAAATTTCCATTATGGATTCTGTTATTTCTCCCCTAGTCTTGTGCATGAATTCATGAAAATTTACTTAGTAGTGATTGATATTATGCATCAGCTTCTTATGCATCAACATGTTTTATTTTTAATAAAGATCTAATATTCATTACCCTTAGCAACATTTATCACCTACTTATCATGCATCATCTTCTTTTACTTTGATGGTAATTTCATCTAGTAATATTTATCCACTCTTGCTCCATAATGCTTCCTGAGAAAGTTGCACAAATTTTGTTGGATTCACTAATAAGGTAAGGTAAAGAGTTTTATCACAATGTGATGTTTCGAAAGTTCTCAGAGTTGCATTTTCTCAACAGAAGCTTTAACGAATAATTATTATGAGTTTTTTTTTCTTTTCAATATGCTACTTGAATGCACTGAATTTCTGACAAGTAACAACATATAGAGGATTATTGTAGCTCTATTTCATTTTAATGCACTATTGCAATATTGGAGGTATTATTATTACAATATTTACAATATACTACCAATCTCCTACAGGGTTGTACCAAAACTGTGCTTTTGGTTTAGGCAGATGGTGATAAAGATTTCTTTGCTCAAGGCGCTAATGTTGGGGATTCAACTTGTGTTATCACACTTTATTCTCATTGTGTATTCTGTATTGCTATTTTGGATGAGGATATTATTTTTAAATTTTATATTTGGTGATTTGTGTATTTGTTTCATGATTTTCAAGTTGTTTATCAAGCTTCATAAGGAGCTAGCTATTTATCAAACTTTTTAACTAGCAATTTATTGAGTTTTGCATCGAGCTTCTTAATGAGCTCTTTAGTAAATGAGAAATGATTAAATAGAAATAAAGCAAGCATAAATAATGGAAGATTTGATGCGTTTCAGCATTTCTTTTTTTTTTTTTTTTTTTTTTTTGAGAAGCCATTGATGAGTTATTCAATATATATGTTAATTTTATATATGTTTTTGTTTTGTTTTGTAATTTTATTATTATTATTATAAATATATATAAAGTATTATAAAATAACAAAAACACATGAAATTATCAGTCATAATATTTAAATTAATTAATTTTAAAAATGAATCGGAAACCAAACGTAAACCAAAAGGATACAAAAAATGAATTGGAAACAAAATATAAACCAAAAGGATACAAAAAAATGAATATGAAACCAAAAATAAATCAAATACAGATTTAAAAAAATAAAATAATAACTCTTCTTATACTATCGAATATTTGGATATAAAATAAAGATTGCATAAGTACAATAAACATACAAAAAAAAAATTCTCTAACTACATTGCCATTAATAAAAAAAATGTATCAAAAACAACCAAATTAAACAAAAACTTATCCGAAACTAAAACAAAAAACAAAAATGACACCAAATTATAAATTCAACATGAAACGGTAGCATCAAAATAATAACTCAAGTTCAATTATACAATATTTGGATATAAAATAAAGATTGCATTAATACAACAAACATACAAAAAGAAAATCTGTGATACAACTACGTTATCATTAATAAAATAAAAGAGTATCAAAAACTCAAAAAAACCAAAAAGATACTAAATTAAAAAAATATATAAAAAAAAAAACCAAAATGATACCAATTATAAATGCAACATAAAACGTCAACATTCTCTTATGACTCCACAATGCCAAAAACTTAAAAAATATATTCAGTTCTTTAAAATTTTTCTATTACAATAATTACAACTTGCTTAATTTCAAAGAAATTGTTTAGCTTTAAGTTATGGTATATTTTTTTGTTTATTTTAAGTTTCATATAAAATAACAAAAAAAAAGACTTTAAGATATAGACATGTTTGTGCTCCCTTTTCTGTAGAGAATGAATGACAAAATCATTTTTAGCATCCTTAAAATACAAAATTAAATTAGAAATCAAAAAGCAACAAAAAATAAATTACAAAAAACTAATAACAATATATACTAAATCAACATCATTCACATTTTCTCCCCTACGATTGTCAAAATGAGTATGAACAAAAATATAATCAACATTTTCAACATCCTATCTAATAAAAAGAAAGTACAAATAAACAAAACATATAAAAACAAAAAAAAGAATTTAATATAGCAATGCATGCTCTTTTAACAAAACCCAGTAAAAATTAATTTAATAATACTATTAAATTTTTAACTATTTTATTTATGGGATTATATAATTTTGTATTTATTTTAGTTTATTAAAATTAAAAAAATTAACGTTTAGAAAATAATAGTAAATTTATTAAAAAGAAAGAGAAAATAAAAAAGGAAAAAAAATAGTATATTTCAACATAAAATGTCAAAAAAATTATGAAATAAAATCATAAAAAATATGTACTGGTTGATGCTTCATTAATATACAAAGATGAAAAAGAAGAAAAAAATGAAAAAAAAATAAAAATTTTGAAACAAGATGAAAAAGAAAAAGAGAAATTAAAAAATAAAAAAGGAATGAAGGAGGAAAGAATAAAAATTAAAAAAAAAAAAGAAAAGGAGAAAAAAATAATAGAGAAAAAATAAAATACAAAATAAAGAAGGAGGAAAGACTAAATATGAAAAAAGAAAAAATAAGGAAAAAAGAAAAAAATTTAAAAAGAGAGAAAATGAATAAATAAAGAAAACATAAAGAGCATAAAAATAAAAAAGAAAGAAAAATAAAAATAAAAGAAAAGAAAAAATAATGCATTTCTGTAAATAAAAATGACAATAGTGTAAAAAAAAAGTAATAAAAGAATTTAAAAACAAAAATTTAGGGTATTTTAATTAATAAATTAAAAAAATGTAAATTTGTGTAAAAATCTCATAATTCTGTACCCATCACTATTGATGGCGATGCGGAACAAGCTTCTATCAACATGACAAATGGAAACTCAAAATATCTATCTTCTATTATGGATGCCATATACCATTAATTAACAATATGAACCAAATAATAATAATAAATCACCTGTACGAGAAAACGCTTCAAAATTAATTTTTACCTTGTATATTTATATAAATAAAATAAATATTATTAAATTCATTTTATCTAATTATAATTATTAATAAAAATTTTATTTATATATGCTTAAAATATGTATTAATGACTATAATTAAATAAAAACTAACTTAACAATTTCAATTCTATTTATAAAGATAGAATAATAATACCATAGTCCTATAAATTAAATCATTTTGTCAATTAAATTCTATAATTTTTTTTATAATTAAATTGTATACGTTTTTTCTTTTTTGTTACAATCAAATGTAAAAAAAAAAAAATATTTGCTTTAGTCCTATATGTTAGTAAAAGTAATTTCTTGTTAGTCAATTCTTATAGTGAAACTTTTTTTTTTTTTACATTTTACTCCTAAAATTATTTACAAAATTTTCTTTTTATATTTTAAATAATAATATTTTATTTATTTATTAATGACTTATTATATTATTTAACTTTTATAATACTATATAACTCACTAAAATTATTTCAAGAAAATCGAAAATTAAAAAATAGTTTTTATAAAATTATTATTTTATTAACAATGATAAATAAAATTAATTAAGTATTTTTAGTTGTTCTTAAAATTAATCCAAAGCTTAATATTTTGTTATATACTAAATTATGCAGTGTTTAAGTTTAACAAACTTGTTATATTTTGGTTGATTGATTTTCAGGCACGGAAACTGTAGATTGAAGAGAAGCCATTGGAACTAGTAGATAAAATTCTGAATTCTGACGCTGTACCTGAAATTTCGAGATGCATTCATGTGGGACTTCTATGTGTACAACGGAGACCTGAAGACAGGCCAAATATGGCAACTGTGGTTGTAATGCTTAGTAGTGAATGTTCATTGCCACAGCCAGAGCAACCTGGATTCTTCAGCCAAAGGAATAGACCTGAATTAGAGCTCTCACCAAATAAGCTTATATCAGCAAATGAAATGAGCGCCACATTGCAATCATTCAAATTTCCAAATCTAAGTAAAGCAAATGTATTTTCAATTAAATCCAAACTGTAATTGAGTAATCAAGAAAATTTAGTTAGGCAAGGTGTTACTTTTTCTACAAGCTCATTATAAAATCTTTGTACACCTTTTGAGATTATATGATCCATGTATAGATGGATTGTGTAATAGGGGGTAATCATTCCCTTTTAAATTAATAACAACAGGATTCGAACTTTGTACTTCATGATACTCTTGAAGAGAAATTATCACTTGACTATTCATTTACTGTTATCTTTATACACTTTTTGATTCAATGAATGTGTCTAAATAATGATTGATGAATTGCATATTATTTGCTATGAATTAAAGTTCTATTTTCTTCTAGGAATTAATAGGTACTACAATTCTTTTAATAATAGAGAGATAAGTAATTTTTTAAGTATTGATGGATTATATAATAGGTAGTAATCTCATTTTTTTGACACAAATAAACATTAATGTCACAAATTAGTAATGAAAAAAACCATATCTATTATCATTCCTATTTTTCTGAAAAAACATTAATTATTAGACCATTTTCTGATTTTTTTTCCCTAGCCATTATATGATCTTTGTACTTTTGTTGGTGATAGACTTAGATAAGATGTTTCATGCAACTTGAACAAGATCGATAAATTCAAAAAGAAAAAAAATTGCTTGAATAGACAGATAACTTCAACTTATCTTTGAACCATAAAATGAAACAACTTTCTAACTGATGCGGAGTAATAAGTCTTTGAATGAGTTTATAAAATAATGGACAATATATATAATTTATTATTATTATTGATACCATCTAGTATGTTCCTGCCTAGTTAGGGGGCTCCCTACCCCCTAAATAAAGACACTTGGATTAGCAAGAAGGCATATTTGTCCGGAATGAGGACTACCCCAAAGTGGAGTTCTAAGCATAGAAGGAACACTCTCCTACTAAGATTATGATTCACTATCTCACACGGAATCTGACTCCTCCTAGGTTTGAGTATTACTATATATAAGGCCCTACACCCCTCACAAAGGGACATCTCATTCTCACATACTCTAACTATCTTGTATTCTCCCTACTTCTATTCTCTAACTTAGGCATCAGAGTATTCGTGGGGACTCTCCCCACCTCTCACCTTGCCTTCTATTTGTGGATTGCAGGATACCAAACCCAAGAGTTCCAGAAACCAATTATCAAGTGGCGTCGTCTATGGAAACTCCTTAGGAAAAGCCATTCATTTACTTGCTAAGCCAAAGACATCTTCACTATGACTTCTAGCCCACCACCAGCCTTGATTCCTAAAGCCGACACCAACCCTTCCGCACCTATCCTTTCGACCGACCTCTCAGACCCTCTCCCAGCAATAGTGCTTCCACCCACCTTACAGCATGTTGGAGCCTTATCTGAACATATACCTCTACTCCCTGACAACACTCTGAGATACCCGTCCTTGGGCACAGACCTCCCATATTACACTTTGCTACAACACCATCGATCAATACCTTCTATACCTTTTCTAAGTTTACCAGAAACACTAGCAATAACCACTCCAAATTAAAACACTGTAAACCAAACACTCAGCCTCAATCAAACTAATAGGGAAGCCATGATAAAAAAATATTCAGGCATAGATAGCTTTGATGCAATAACAGCTAAATGCTATAACATATAATGGGTGCTTTGATCTGGCTCAAAATGATGATAACACAACACCTCGATAGGCCTCGAGGACGAGCATGGGGAAGGGTAAAGTACTAGAAGGGGAGTGCAGTTCAACTATTCCGGCTCTTGATGATTCAAAAATAGCTCAAAATGTTGAAGAAGTAATATGCAAAGCCCGAACCAAACCTAGAAAGGAAGAAGAATGTGTTATGGATAGCAGAACTTCGTTTGTTAGCAGAATAATTCAGACGAAGATCCCTACTAAGTTCAGAACCCCGCTGCTTGATCAGTACGATGGGACGGGAGACCCCATCAATCATATATCAGCGTTCCGAACAAAAATGCTGCTCCAGAATGTAAATGATGGAATCATGTGCAGAGTCTTTCCAAGCACGCTCATAAAGAATGTTTAAAAGTGGTTTCATTAACTCTCAGAGAATTCTGTCACTTCTTTTGAGGATCTAGCGGAACAGTTTCATATCAAATTCATCACCAATATTCCCCCAACTAAAAACATCAACGATATTTGGATGTGCCGATAATAAGTTAACGAATCTTTATGAAGTTACCTTGACCATTTTAATAAAACAGCCATGCAAATTGAGCATCTTGTTAATGAAGTCACCATAGAAGCTTTGAAAAATGGCACTAGACTCAGCAAGCTTAAAGATAAAATAATGACTAAAGAATCGAGTACCTTTGCAGAAGTAATGGCGATGGCGGTCCGGATGATAAAAATGGACAAAGACAGAAGGATGCAACAAGAGGAAGATAGACCATTAATCAAGGATGAACGATCGAAACATAGATGAGCAAGCTTCCTAAAAATGAATTTCAGAAACCTGGCAAAGAGATGTGATAGCGAAGCGGATAGATATACACCCTTGAACACCTCTCAATCCAAAATCCTCATGTGGATCAGGCAAAATGGAGTGGGGATCACCCCAGCCAAGAGAATCAGTTTAAGCCGGAGATTTACCCGGGATAGAGGATAGTACTGCGAGTACCACCGAAAATATGGGCATGACACGGAGGGCTGCAGAGAGCTGAAGAATGACATAGAAAGACTGGTGCAGAGGGGAAAGCTTAATAATTTCATAAATGCACCGAGGAGAAACGGAATCTCCAAAAACTAGGAGCAGGACAGAAAACCCAGAGGGAGCCAATTGGAACAATCAATATGATCATAGAGGGAGACAGGACTAAGAAGAGATTAAAGCGTAGTGGAGGAGAAAAATCAATACTCGGTAGAAGCAATTTTTTGTTCAATTCGGAAGATGATTCACATGTACACCACCCCCATTGTGACGCTCTGGTAATAACCGCATGCATAAATAAGTATCGGGTAAAAAGGCTACTGGTGGATAATGGAAGTGCTATCAATGTACTATCCTGGAATGCATACAAAGCAATAGACGGCTCTGTCACCAACCTGAAAGCCATCCAGAACCCCATCATGAGTTTTTATGGTGGAACCATACAACCGATGGGGATCATTGAACTAAACCTAGAATTTGGAAACTAAGATGATGAGGAGACAAAAGTTGTTCAAGCTGTATTTAACGTGGTGGATATACCATTGGCCTATAATGGGATTATAGGATGGTCGGCACTCTATGAGGCAGATGCAATCACCAGCATTTGGCACTTAATCATGAAAGTTCTAGTCAATAATGGAACCCTTCCCATTCGGGCAGAGCAGCATATGGCCAGACAGTATTACCAGATGGCCATGAAGCCTCATGCAGAGGCTTTTCCCTTAGAGGCATGGGAAGTTGGGAAGTAAAGCGCTGATCCACAACCAGTAGAAGACACGAAGACCTTACAAATCATGGAAGGAAAGACCATGAAAATTGGCAATGCACGCAATCAAAATATCAGAGAAGAAATAAGGGAAGTCCTTACCAAACACTCGGAGGATTTCGCTTCACAGGCATATGAGATCATTGGCATGGACCCACAAGTTGCATGTCACTGCCTAAACATCAAACTGAGAATCAAGCCAGTAGCATAAAAAAAAGAACCTTTTCCTACGAAAGGCAGAGAATAATTGCTAAAGAAACAACGAAGCTATTAGCAGTTGGGTTTATTAAAGAAGTTACTCACCCGGAATGGGTAGCCAATGTGGTGCTCGTCAGAAAGGCAAACAAAAAGTACAAAATGTGTGTAGACTACACTAACCTCAATCGAGCATGCCCTAAGGATAGCTACCCGTTGCCCATGATTGACTAGCTTATCGACTCCACCGTTGGTCACGGATTATACAGCTTGATTGATGCGGCACAAGGTTATCACCAGATTTTGATAAAGGAAGAGGATCAAGAGAAAACATCCTTTATCACCCACGAAGGATTGTACTGTTATAAGATGATGCCCTTCAGATTGAAAAATGTCGAGCCACGTATAAAAGAATGATGAACTAAGTCCTCCAAGACCATATTGGAACAAGCGTAGAGGTATACGTGGATGACATCATCATCAAAAACAAACATCTAGAACAGCACCCAGCAGACGTAGATCGGGCTCTCCAACTACTAAGCAAATCCAGAATCAAGTTGAATCCTGAAAAATGCATCTTTGGAATCCAAGCAGGTAAATTCCTGGGATTCATGATATCTCACCGGGACATTGAGCCTAATCCAAAAAAGATGGAAGCCATACTCAATATGGAAGCACCGAAGAACATCCATAAGGTACAAAAATTAAACGGTAGAATCATCGCATTAGGGCATTTCATTTCTTGCTTGGCTAAGCAGTGTCTACCATTTTTCTAAGCTCTAAAAGATTTCAGAAAGTTTCAGTGGTCCGCTAACTGCCAAGCAGCATTCGAAGACATTAAAATATTCTTAACCTCACCACCCTTACTTAGCCGGCCCATCCCAAATGAGACTTGTATTTATACCTTTTTATTGGACAAGAATGCATCGCTTCAGTACTAGTAAGAGAAGAAGGAAGCCAGTAAAGCCTTATTTATTACATCAGTAAGATGCTCCAAGGACCTGAAATTTGGTATCCTATGTTGGACAAGTTAGCCATGGTTGTGGTCCATGCCTCTCGAAAGCTTCAGCATTACTTCTAGGCTCACCATATCGTTGTCCGATCCCATTTCCTTCTGCAGAAAATCCTATAAAGACTGGAGACCTCGGGCAGGCTAGTACAGTGGTTGGTATTACTCGGTGAATTCGATATCAACTATAAGCCCCGGCAGCAGATGAAAGCCTAAGCAGTAGCAGATTTCGTGTAAGAAATGGCTCTAAAAGACATAGCCTTAACCAAAGCACCGGAATGGAAGCTCTATGTTGATAGAGCATCCTCAGCTCAAGGCTCTGGTGCTGGAATAATCCTCAAAGGACCACACAAGGTCCACATCTGATACGCGGTCTGTATCGAGTACAACACCACCAACAATGCAGCCGAGTATGAAGCACTCATTATGGGATTAAAGTTGGCCACCGAAGTCAAGGCTGAATACCTCATCATATACACAGACTCCTAACTGATAGTCAACCAAGTCAGTGGAACATTCTAAGTCAAAGACACTTGCATTGCCAAGTATGTAGACAAAGCTAGGCAGCTCTTGGAACATATTGAACGAGATGGAGGCCGATGGGAGATCATCCAAATTCCCCAGGAAGAAAACAGTGAGGCTAACTTCCTGGCCAAATCCATAGCTGAAAATAGTCAAACATTCTGGGATATGAATTTCATCGAGTCACTAACTAGTCCAAGCACAGAAGACCCTAAAGTTTTGGAGACACAGGTAGTCTCGAAATGGATGCAACCGATAATCCAATATTTGGAGCATGGAACACTCTTAGAAGACAAGCCACAGGCTCATAAGCTTAGGACCAAGGCAGCCCACTATTCCATCCATCAAGGGAAGCTCTACCAAAAATCCCCTTCACACCTATGGTCCAAGCGCGTTTCACTAGTGGAAGGGAATTACATACTCCGAGAAATCCATGAAGGAATTTATGGAGTGCATGAATCCCACTATTCGCTCACTTAAAAGGCATTACTCCAAGGGTACTACTAGCCCACCATGTCCAAAGATGCCCAGTAGCCAACACAAGCATGTCCCCAATGCCGGCACTATGCTCAACTTAATCACAAGTCCTCTCGGCCCCTGCATCCCATCGGCAGCCCTTGGCCATTCATAATGTGGGGGATGGACATCCTTGGTCCTTTCCCTCCCTCTACCTCATAGAAAAAGTTTTTAATTATGGCTATTGACCATTTCACTAAGTGGGTAGAAGTAGAAGCAGTCCCAACCATTACAGTAGCCCAGATACAGTACCTCTTCTAAAAGGAGATCATTTGCAGGTTCGGCATCCCCCATACTTTAATTACAGACAATGGCAAATAATTCAATAATAATAAATTTAGAGGTTTCTGCTCAGACCTCGGTATAAAGCTGCGCTTCACCTCAGTAGCCCACCTGCAGACAAACGGACAAACTGAAGTCACCAATAGAATTCTCATGCAAGGATTAAATAAGAGACTTGATGAGAAAAAGGGAAATTGGGTTGAAGAACTTAACAACATCATCTGGGCCTACAGAACCACACCTCGATCATCCACCTGTAAGACACCATTCAGGTTAACTTATGGCATGGATGCAGTAATATCGATAGAAATTGGTTCACCAAGTTACCGAGTAAGCCAGAATCTCGATCACACCACCAACAATGCTGACACTCGAATATACCTAGATCTGTTAAAAGAACGGAGAGAACAAGCTGCAGCCACAGCCGAAGCACATCGGCAAAAGGTGACACAGTACCAACATCAACAGCATCATCCAAAATAATTCAAGTTGGAAGACTGGGTACTCATAAGAGCAGATGTCAAAAAAGGCAGCTCAGGAACTGGCAAGTTAGGTCCAAACTGGGAAGGTCCGTACCAAATCTCGACAAGCACAACCAATGGAGCATACAAACTAAGAGAAAGAGGAGGCAATGAACTACCATGATTTTGGAACTCTAACTCTCTTAGAAAATACTATCAATAAGATTATATTCAACACATGATTCAATAAAAGTCTCTCTTCATTAATAAAATGCCCTTACATGTAATCGGTTATAAAAAAATAACAAAAACCATATACATATCTACTCTACTATATGTACACCCAGACCCTCAGGCCTAAAAATAGAAGGGGAAACCTTATCAACAGTCTCTGGATGCGCTCCAGACCCAGTACCAATAGTAGCCTCTACAGTCTCCCTCATAGAGTCAAAACTAGCCTTTCGTCAGGCGTCTTCCTCCACAACAAGTCTAGCAAGGTCTATTGGCGTTATTCAATCCAACGCCCCCAGATCCAATCCTGAGTCTTGAGAGAGCAGGATCCTTTTACACTCAGCCTGATAAGCTTTGAGAAACCCTCCTACCATGCCTTGGTATGACTTCTTATCATTTGCTCAGGATTTCTCAAGCTCTGCCAATCTTCCCTAGAGCTCAACAATTTGAAGATCCTGCTCTTCAATCCTCCTCATCAGCTAGGCTTGGATATGTTCCAACTTAGAAACTTTCTGCTGATTTGCCTCAGCATTGGACTTGGCCTAGGTATATTTTGTCTAGCAGTGCTCCAAGGCTACCTTCGTGCCATCTAACTTCTTCTCAAAATCAATGGCTATGGTTCCCACCTCCATTTCCTTTAAGTTGTATTGGCTCTTTAGGTAGAAGTACTGATCCTTCGCCAATAGCAAGGCCCGAGTCATCTACCAAAAATAAAAAGTTAGCTTTAACAAGAAACATATACGATAATAACATCAGTGGCATAAGCTAGCTTACCTCTAATGACTGGCCAATCATGGAGTCGAGCAACCCCTCCAGGCCCTCCTCGGACCAACATTGCATATCACTGGGCAGCCTTAGCGATTCAGCATACTGATCTTACACTTGGCTATTGGAAATACTTGGGGGCTTCATCTGCTTCAATATCCAACCCCTCATATCCAAACACCCGGATAACTGCAGGTGCTGAATGTAAATCTCCTCATCTAGCCCCTTCGCATCCGACTCCGGATCAATCAACTACCTCTTTCTTTGACCAACACATTCTGGTTGTGCAACTTCCAGTGCCGCTTTTCCCTTGAGGTCAGCAGGAACCACTTCAGGTGCCACAAGAACTTTAGGTTCCAGGGAAGGAGAGGCTTGAACCTCCTCCGGAGCAGCTGACTCATTAACTAATGAAATCCCGCCTGTAAAATAAAAAAATTCAACCATCTACAGTCGTAAAAAATAGACCAAGTCAGAAATATAGCTCAAAGTAAAACATACATAGCAGGGGAGTGAACGCGACTCAGACAGACTCTCTATAGGTACCTCCAGACTCATCCTCTGTCGATCAAGCTTCGACAAGCCCATCGAGATGTAGTTGCAAAACCATCTTCGTATCATGGTCAAAAAGTTTCGCAGGACGAGTCACCTTATGACACTCGTCAGACCACATCCTCCAAACATCCAAGAAGTCCGACTAATGCTCTACAATAAAAAAATGGTGTCTCCACTTCTTATGGAGATCCAAAAGCTTTACGAAAAGGGTATGGTTAGGTACAACCGACAAGGAGAACATCAGCTCTCCCTTCTTTCTTGTCAGCCTATACAGATATCAAAAAACATCTAAATCAGGTTCTTTCCCCTCTTCATACATCAGTTGGATGAACCCGGTCAGTATCTTATAGCTATTCGGGTGAAGCTGACCGGACGCTATGTTATTTCTATTCAGAAATTCCTTCACAAAGGGATCTAGAGGAATTTTTCAAACCCCCCTCTAACTGGTCAAAATGCACTACTAATTTACTTAGCCCTAATAAGGGAGTATGAACCCTAAACTTCCCATCTATGGTATGAAGGGTGTAATCGGTAGGGATACAGAACTGCCTCTGATACCACCCCAGTAACTCACTATCTACATTTGAGATAAAAAGGTCAGAACTAACTTCTTCCCTTGGGGCCATAATGAAGAAGGGAAATACACAATAGCATAAATGAAGGAAAAGAAAAAGAAGAAAAATAAAAAGATCACCTGGTTGCCATAAGCAAGAATTACGGCAAGTAAATAAAGAAGCAAAATACGCCAGTTGACAAGCACAACAGTATTTATAAAGACACAAAAGGATTTAGAAGCATGCCATTAACTGCCCTCATTATTATTGCATTCCTCCCTAGGCCATTAAGGGCCTTTTGGGAATAAAAAAGCCCATTATACGAGGAATTATGACAACGGTGGCATAAACGCTTTGTTTACTGACATACGAAACGATGCATTAATCAGGCGATTTCAGATATGAATCCTTAAAACTTGAAGCGATGCCACCACGTGTCAGCCCACCCACATTTCAATTGGGCCGTTTCATCAAGTTACTCTGAATGCATCCAAGTAATATTTTCAGCCCATTCCGGGTATCCGAGCATCTAAGTCTCGTGCATTTAAGTCCAGTGACTAAAGTCGGCACCCTCAGGTCGCTTCTGTAATACTGAGGTTCTGAGCATATAAGCCTTGCATCCATGAATTAAGCATCTAAGTCTCGTGCATCTAAGTCCAGTGACTGAAGCTGGCATCCTCAGGTCACTTATCTAGTACTAAGATTCCGAGCATGTAAGCCTCACATCCATGAACCGAGCATCTAAGTCTCATGCATCTAAGTCCAATGACTGAAGCTGGCACCCTCAGGTCACTTCTGTAGTACTGAGGTTCTGAGCTTGTAAAGCCTTACGTCAATGCACTGAGCATCAAAAATCCAATGACAACTGGTCCCGTCATATCATTTCCAAATGGACGGGTTAATATATTATTTTGCTCATACGCACTTGGTGGATATCCAAGCTCTACAACTTACAATTCAGCAACAACCATCCTGATACTCGGCATCGAGCTCTACTCTCTTTATGACTGAGGCTGGCCACCTCAACTCACTCACCTTTATTACCGTATTATACCCTTTATGAGAAAGCATCAATATCCTACCCGGACACAATGGACATAAATATTTGAATACCTCGGGGGGGACTCTTTATACCATCTAGTATGTTCTTGTTAGTGATATGCACTAGGTCAATCATTTGTGATTATGTATTGACTTTCTTATTTTATTAATAAAGAGGTATTATATTATCATTTGATTTTATGATAATTACATGAATGGTTAATTCTTACTAAGGCCATCAAGTATGTGACTTGATAGTAAAACCCTTAGATTAAAATAAGAGTTCTATTCTAATTATCCCTAGCCATTTATTCATTATATGAATATTAAAGTATTAAGGCTAGTATGATGTTGACTGATGGTTATGTTTTACTAATCATAAATATGAGATATTAAGTCAACTCATAGGTACATGATGAGAGATCATGTACTGGATTGACCCACTATGAGAATACTACATAGATTATTGTCATAAGTATTTCTTATCACAGTAATTTTATTTCGGTCCTTTGACCTTGAAATCATCATGGATTTCTACATAGCTATTTTATGTTTTGACACACATTCTAACATTGTCTTTAATCGAATGATTAAAAGAATGTTGTTGGATATAAAATTAGTTATATGAGGAATGTGAGTGATTTAGAAGGAATTTATCCCTCATTAATATGAGAAAGATATCTAAAGGCCCCTTGATGAGATAGACTGAATGAAAATGCATAGCCATGCTGAAATGAATTGATAAAGAGTTATCATTTTCAGTCTACTTGGAATCAAGTCATAATATTGAACTATATAAGGATGACATTCTATACCTTATGTTCAATTAAGATATCATGTGATAAAGGGACAATAAAATTCACTGTAATTAGGTTATGTCGGATTATTGACTTCACATGACTTGGGTAGTCATAATGTCTTGCTAGAGGCCACTTATGACTTGTAGGCCTAAATAGAGATTTAGGTCCACTGCCAATGTTATGTGAACCTATAGGGTCACACACTTAGAACAAGCCCAAAACGGATATGGGTTTAATAAGCCCAAAATAAACTCTGTGGAAATAAATAATTAAAGTGTTTTATTTATTTATTTATTTGTTTATTTATTTCAGATAAATGTTATTTTAAATAAATAAATAAGATATTATTTTTGATTTGTTTTTAAACAAAATCAGAATATAATAAATGGAAAATTACCAAAAGGTTATTGGTAAGTGAAACCCTAACTTGGAGTCTATAAATATGTTATATTCTCTAGGGTTTCACAAACTTATTTTTGCCTCCAAATTCATTTTCTTTCCTCTTAGAAAACAAAGACAGAGTTTTTCTTTTTGTTCTTGATTTGTGAGACAGTCAAGAGGTTGCTAGCACACACACTCAAATTCGTTTTGTGAAGGGTTATTCGTGTGGATACCTATAGAGGACGCATCCTTTTGGAGACGTCTTGATCCGAACAACCAAGCCAAAAAGCTCGAGGTAAGGTGTCACCGGTGTGAACCTCCTCTCATCCTTTCAGAGAATCTTGCCTCTTCTGTGTTTTGGTAAGATTATTAAAAACCCTAGATTTAATCTATTAGTCGAATTACATGGATCCTGGCTTGGGAAGGTGACAAAATTTTAATTTTTTCACTGCGTTTGCATCACGGAACCCAACAGTTCTCGCCTAGTTAGGGGCTCCTTACCCCCTAAATAAGGACACTTGGATTAGCAAGAAGACAGATTCATCCGGAATGGGGACTACCCCAAAGTCGAGTCCTAAGCATAGAAGGAACACTCTCCTACCAAGATTATGATTCACTATCCCACACGGAATCTGACTCCTCCCAGGTTTGAGTATTACTATATATAAAGCTCTACACCCCTCATAA
This sequence comes from Mallotus nudiflorus, assembly GCA_947683625.1. NCBI lineage: Eukaryota > Viridiplantae > Streptophyta > Magnoliopsida > Malpighiales > Euphorbiaceae > Mallotus > Mallotus nudiflorus. The sequence continues at coordinate 474,937 of CANTUR010000104.1, read as the reverse complement.
AGGGACATCTCATTCTCACATACTCTAACTATCTTGTATTCTCCCTACTTATGTTCTCTAACTTAGGCATCGGAGTGTTCGTGGGGACTCTCCCCACCTCTCACCTTGCCTTCTGTTCATGGATTGCAAGATACCAAAGCCCAAGAGTTTCGGAAACTAATTATCAATTAAAGTTGTTGTTGTTGTTGTTGTTGTTATTATTATTATTATTATTATTATTATTATTATTATTATTATTATTATTATTATTATCAAAGTTATTATTAGACTTTCCTATATGGTTAGAGATTTGATTTCCTACCTTAGTTAGAATTGTCTTTATTTTATTTCGTAATTAAAATTAGGGTTAGGGTTCGTATGTTTGTATCACCCTATAAACATGTAAGCTTTAAGGCTATGTGGGACTTTTTGTTGAATTGATTATTCATAATTATTAATTTTCCAAAATTATGTATTCTTATAAATCAATGAATTCTTGAATGCATATTTTCTAGTATTTATATGCAAATCAATAAGTTGTAAAAGGTTACTAAACGGCCAATCGTACGCGATTCAATAGCTTGAAATGTTTATCCCTTTTAACCAAGGCTTCTGGTACGTCAGTTGGTATTAGAGCATCGTTCGTTCCTAGGGTTATAAAAAAATGGCATGAAGGAGACTACAACATCAGTGCTTGGATGAGGTGTACAAGTATGAGGCTGATCAATGAATTGGGCAACGATTTGAGCGAGTTGAACAAAAGATAGAGTGATTTAAGCAGATGATAAAACATCTGACTTAAAGGATGGTTGTTCTTTTAGCCAATTAGAATGGAAGCAATCCAACCTCACGAAACAATAATAATTTTGTGGGCAATTCTAATAGAGAGGTTAGTTGCAAAGAGGAAGAAGAAGAGTATTATGAAGATACCTTATTTTATGATACTGATGATGGTGAGGATAAAGATGCAATTATTAGAGATGAGCCAATATTTGATGAAGCTGAGGAGGGTGATAAAGAATTTAATAAATTGCTAGAAAGTGGTGATACAACAATTGATTTAGTTGAAAGGTATTAGACTTCTAAGGATTTAAGGATTAAGATGGAGGATCATCCTAGACGTGAATATAATATGTCAAAGTTAGTAGAGTGTGTTGAATATATTGATTTTATTGGCATTAACAAAAATTTTTACTCTTGTGTTCCTTTAATTTCTATTCTGAAGGAATTACAAGTTGATGGTGATGGTGGATCTATGATGTTCTATACATTTGTGAGTAAATTTGTTTCACAATATTTGAGCAACTTTTGAGGATGAATTTTCTCTACCCCATAGGAAATGATGCGGAGCAACAAACTTTTGAATGAGTTTGCAGAACAATTGACAACATATATAATTTATTATTTGATTTTTATTTTTAGAATTTAACTTTCCTATATTGTTAGTGATTTGATTTCCTATATTATTAGTGATTTGATTTCCTACCTTAATCAGAATTGTCTTTTTTTTTTCTGATTAAAATTAGGGTTAGTATTAGTAGATTTGCATTATCTTATAAATATGTAAGTCTTAGGGCTATATGAATTTTTTTTTTAAATTGATTATTTAGAATTATTATTTTTTCAAAATTTGGTATTCTTACAAATTAACAAATTTTTAAATGTTTAATTCTTAATATTTATGCACAAATTAATATGTTGTAAAAAATTATTAGACGATCAGTTATGCGTGATTCAACGGCTTACAATGTTTATTCATTTTAATCTAAACTTTTGGTACGTCACTAACTTATTAATCTTTGAACCAAAAGACAAAATAACTTCAACTTGCTTGAATTGACAGATATATGATGCGAGAAAAATCAGACCACGAACAATAATTTTGAAGACAATAGGACAAGACCTAAGAACATAATATAACAACATAATGAAAGAATTTTTTCCATGCTCATAATATTAAAATTACACTGATATATTGAACCTGTGAGACACACTTTGAATAAATTACGCTTCACTAATATAAATATAATGTATATGATTACAGTTTCAATTATGAGGTGTAGTTTAATTGAAAAAAGATAAGAATTTTCAAATATAGATTATAGCTAGACCGTAATGTAGGTTACAATTTCAAGCTATTTTTTTAATATATATACTGAATTTTACATTCCCTAAAAATAAAAACATGATAAATAAATAAAATAAATAAAGTAAAATTAAAAAGTATTGAAATAAAGGGTAATTCTATAGTAACTTTATTTTTTAATTATTTTTTTTTTACTTTGCCTTTGTTATCATTAGATAAAAATACATTTTATTATTCAATGATGATTATTAAGAAACTATATATTACTTTATAAAAAATAAAGTAATGATAGAATGCACCTGAAATAAACTTTCTTACAGAAAAGTTTAATCACACTAAATGTATCATACTTATTAGTAGAATTTGTAATAAAGATACATGCCTTATTTTTACTGGTCAAGTGTTAATCACTAGATTAATATATCTACATTTACTTTGTATTATGTGGAACTCCTCCTTTGAAGTAATTTCATATTTCTTTAGCGATTTGAATGACTTTAAACTTCACAGATTATTGTACGCAAACAACTCTTAGCTTTGAATTTCTTAGCCTTCTCTTTGAAATGTCAATTGAATTTGTTAGCCTTCTCTTTGAAATGTCGATTTTCAACTACTGATGGGTTGTTTAGTAGCATATGAGGATCTTTATCAATTTCAACTATTTTCCATAAGTCAATAGCTTAAAGATAACATTGCATCTTAACAGTCTAAGTGGAATAGTTGCAACCATTATTAATGGGAGGTGCAATGAATGAACTGTTGTAGTAGATAGGAATGAAAAGAGAGAAAGGAAGATGTCTGGTGGGTTATTTGCCACTTTATGCAAAATCTAAAACATTTTTCATTTTGTGATAGTTTATAAAGTTTATGTTTTTTTTTTTTATAAAAAAAGGGCAATTTCGCCATTCCCTTAGGCGAAATTTGTCTTCACCTGCAATTCGCCACTAGAACAAGCGAAAAGAAAAAAAAAAAAAACATTTTGCTTGCTCATCTCGCCATTTTAGCAAATGAGCCAATTCACTGCCAAGAGAAAAACCAAGAGAGGAGGTGCTCATTCTCGCGTGTTCCCAAGGCAAGACAGCAGCCTCATTTCGCCATTCTCAGAGGCGAAATGGTGCTGATTCTCGCCTGCTTGCAGGATGAAGGCTGCTTTATAGAAGTGTCGCATTTATTTTGAATGTTCCCTACTTAAAAGGTCAACGCTGTATTATTGGATTTGGGCTTTCTTGTTTATTCTCAAATCATGCTTGACCAAATGAATGGCCACCCCTTTCTACAATGGTCATTTAATTTTTTCCTTTCGAATTTTTTATATAAATAACTGTCCATTTCGCCAAAGTGAATGGACAATTTTTTTTTTTTTTAAAATAATGGTAAGGCCATTTTACTATATTTTTTCAGTCTTATTAAAAAAAAGAAAAATCACTATCTCAGCTAAAAATATCATAAATTAAAAAAAGTATTTCAAAATTCATCATAAAAAAATTTTTTAAAAAACCATAAAAAGAGAAATAATTTTATTTTTTATTATAAATTAATATATAACCGGCTGTTTTGGTTTAGATTGGTTATTCACTTATTTTCTCTCAAAGAAACCAGAATGGACATTAGCTCATAAGTCCCTTAAAAATAAAAATTTTAAATTTAATATTTACTGATTTATTTCTCGTATATTTTAAAATTTGATAAATTTGGCCTGGTTAATCAATATATAAAAGCTTCATAGTCAATAAGTTAAAAAAAAAAGTTGTTTTTCACTAAATTGATTTTTTTTTTTTTGAAAAATTAATTCGGATTAATTAGCCAAATTTATCAAGTTGGTGGAACAATTAGCGAAAAAGTTAATTTCTAAATACTTTGATTAGCCATCTTCAAAAATGTTCAGTTGACCTCACAGACCACATGATGTGAGGTGGCTAAGTGGCTTATGAACGGCCAATAATTCTATGCCAATAGGAAAAACAATTCTTGCAATGTCTGCTTGGGAAGTGATTATTTGGCATCTCATCGGAATGCCAAGGTGCATATACGTACATCATGGAGCCTCATCTGTTTAGGTGGAACCAACCAGCTTCAACATAACTGGTAAGGTTTCATGATTTCACATCATTTTGTTAAGAAAAATGCAAGTGGAATTAAAAAGTTGAATTTTTTGAAGATCTGGACATGAAAATATAAAAAGTGGGAATTCGTTATTATTAAATTGCTATTTAAAGAATGATTATTATTTGGGAATATTTGATTTGACAATTGATTGATTTAAGAAATTTGTTAAAGGAAATTTTAAAATGTTTTGCTGAGCTGGTGAGAAGAGGTATTAGTTTTAATCCCTTGTGAATTGGAGTTTAATTTTTCAGGAAATACTTTTAAAATTTACTGGGAAATTTTTCTTTCAAAATCATTTAAAAAGATATAATTTTAATTTACGTGTAAATTGGTGGCTCTTACTATAGGATATAGTGTATTTATACTAATTGAATTAGAAACTGTTAGATTAATTATTATTTAATTAAAATCATTAATTAATTTTTGTGTAATTATACATGTAATATATATCAATTATTATAATTAAATAAAAACTATTCTAACGGTTTCAATTCCATTTGTATAGAAACATTTTGTTAACCTTAGTAATAATCAATTTCAAATTTGATATTAACAAATTTAATTTTGAGCATTTACGTGTGTATAAGTTAAAATTCTATTAAAAGTTAAAATGAAATATGAATATCTTGGGCTGATTCGACCTCTGAGATTTAAAAAGACTTTTGACATCCTTAGAGCTTTATAATGAAAAAGTTATCTTCTTTAAATTTGAAGTAAACATCTTGAGCTTTCTGAATTAGGCTTACTTATCAAAATCCGATTTCATTTGGTTATGCAAATATTGAATCGAAATCAACGTATGCAGCTGCCATTTTAGATTGCATAACTCTTAGTTTTTTGGACATATCTTGAGCTACATAAGTCTAATTGAAGTTATTCAAAATGATATAGAACTCTAAGTCAAATATCTACAACTTTTACAAAGAAAGAAGAGGCAAATTCAAAAGTCTCTAATAGAAAACCATGGCTTTAACTCTTGCACAGTTGTCTAACAGTATTCTGCCATTTTAGATTGCACAGCTCTTAATATTTTGGACATATCTTGACCTAAATAAGTCAAATTGAGGTGATTCAAAATGATATGGAAAGCTAAGTAAAATATCTACAACTTTTATGAGGAAAGAATAGGCAAATTCAAATGTCTATAATAGAAAATCATAGTTTCAACTCTTGTATAGCTATCTGATAGTAGTCTACATTTTATATTGCATAGCTCTTAGTATTTTGGACATATCTTGCGGTATAAAAGTTCAATTGAGGTGATTCAAAATGATATAAAAATATAAATTATATATCTATAACTTTTATGAAGAAAGTGTGGGCAAATTCGAACGTCTCCAATAGCCAATCAGGGCTTCAATCGATGTATAGCAGTCTGACAATATTACTTTCAATAATTCAAAATTATAAATGTTGGATTCAAAATATAGACATTGGACACATTATTTGCACCTCCAATAGCTATATTTTTTTAGTGTTTATCTATCTAAACACCTCTAGAGATGAATAAAAGTTAAGAACTTTTTTCTTATTATCATTCTCTATCTTAACATTCATTAAAACTCTCAAATTCTCAAATATTCACTCTTTGTTTATAACTTTTATGAGATTTGGTTGTGTGTTAGAAATAGAATTTCTTTTCATCTTAAATCTTAGGATAGATTAGTAGGGAAATGAGATTTATTTCTAAAGGAATTGATTTAAGTGTTGTCCATTGAAACACTTGGGATTTGGTTTTTGGAGTGAGCCTTGAAAACTCATGTTGTAAGGTTGAAAGAGTGAGCCATAAAAACTCTTGTGTGTGAATAAGAATGTGGGTAATTGAAAATCCTAACTTGAGGATAATTTAGGTGGAGACGTAGGATTATTATTGAATCCAAACTCCTTAAATCATTGTGTTCTTCATTCTTTCTTCTCAACATTCTTTCAATTCTTGAAAAGAATTATTTTTAATTTTGATTTTTATTTAATAGCCCTATTCACCCCCTCTAGGGCTTTTTCAATTGCTATCAAAACTTGAATTCTCGGAACTTCATTGCTAGAATACAAGTTCATGGGGAGTGAATCATAAAATATTTTTTCACTTAGACCATTCTTCGATGGTAGTGACTATCCTCATTGAAAGTTCAAAATAGAGTTATACCTTAATTGTGATTTCACCAAACTTTGGGATATTGTCCTAAAAGGTTGGGAACCACCTATAACTACTATTGATGGTGTGGTAACTACTCCAAAAAAGAGTTAATGGAATAATGAGCAAAAGGAAGAAAATTATAAAAATAAAAAGGCAATAATCACTCTAGTCTCTTCTATGATAAGGGAGGAAGGAGGCAAGCTTCAACATTATATGTCGGCTAAGGAAATGTGGAAGACCTTGAAAATCATTATGAAGGAAACATGTAAGTTAGAAGCAAAAAGGTTCAACTTCATATGTATAAATATAAATTTTTCAAGATAAAGCCTCATGAGTTAATCATTGAGATGACAAATCGACTTAGTGCACATATCATAACACTCAAGAAACTTGGAAAGCATTTCTCTAAGGAAAAAGTAAACAATAAGATTATAAGAATCCTACCTAATAAGGATTGGGAATCTTGGGTTACTTTAATTGAGGAAACTCAAGACCTCTCAACTCTCTCTACTGAAATGCTTATTGGAAAGATTTTAACACATGAGCTAACAATTAAGTAAAGAGGTGAAGAGTAAAAAGAAAAGGAAAAGAAGAAGAAGAGCATTGCCTTAAAAGCTTCATAAAATGATAATGAAGAAAAAAATGTTAAAAGTTCTAGTGATAAAGAAGATGAAATTTCCATTCTCACTAGAAACTTCAAGAAGTTCTTGAAAAAGAAACATTCATCAAGAATAAAAGACTTCAATAAAAAGTGTAAAGGATAAGGTAAAAAGAAAACCAAAGACATTACTTGCTATAAATGAAAGAAACCGGGTCACATCCGAAGTGACTGTCCTAAACTCAAAAACAAGAGTAAAGGAACAAAAAAGAAAAAAAAGGGCTTATAAGACAACTTAGGATGACTTTTCCAAATCGAAAATGGAAGAGGAACAACAAAAAGTAGCCAACCTTTGTTTCATGGCTCTTGAAAGTGAAAAAGAGATACCATTTATATCTAATTCTTCTTGTGATAATGATGATGAATATGATGATGATGATGATATTAAAAGCTTTATGGTAAGGAAACTCTTGCTTAAATGCAAAAACTTACTATCAAAGAAAAAACATTATAAGCATGAGTTATCTAATCTAACTAAGGAATTCAAAAAATTGAAAAATGAATTTTCTATTCTAGTTAAATCAAATGATAAATTGTCTAATGATTTGAAAACTTCAAATTTCTTGGAAGATTAACTTAAGAAAGCAAATAATGAAAATAAAAAACTTTCTAAGGAATTTGAAAAATTCCATTGAGAAACTCATGAAGGGAAAAGAATCTTTAAATAATATTCTTGACTCTCAAAAATTCCACAGACATATACATGGAATTAGATATACCAATGGAATAGCTTCCTCATCATCATCACATATTAATTTTGTTAAAGCCTCAAATAATTCTGCTCCTTCTACCTCAAAATAAAATAAGACTCAAGCTTTCAAAGCTAAAAGATCTCATATGTCAAACACTCAAGGAAAGTCTTATAAGACTCAACCATATATAACATAAAAAGGTAAGCATCATGCTAGGAAAACACAACCTAAACATGCTTATATATACACTAGACATAATACTCATAAGCATGTTTCACAATATAATGCACCTAGACATATTGCACAAACCTATCAAAATACACATTGTCATTGCCAATGCATGTCTCACACTATGACTCAAAAGAACTTTAGGAGACACATACTATAATATCAACAAAGGCATGCTTCACAAATTAGGAATGCATATCCTTTTAGGAGAAATATTTTTGCAAATGTTGAATACTCATATTGCATGATCAAGGGACATACCAATAATGTGTGTTTCTATAGAAGACTACACATGAACTTGCTTCCTACGAACTATCTTGAAACTAACTAACTTAGATTAAAAAAGGTTTGGGATCAAAAAATGCTTAAATTGTCTTGTATAGGTGTGCTTAAAGTCCATAAGATCAAAAAGAAAATGGTATCTTGATATTGGATGCTCAAGGAACATGATAGGAGATAAGAAGCAATTCAATAAGCTTGATGCTAAGGATGGAGGACACATTACTTTCGGGGATAATGCAAAAGAAAAGATTATTGGCATTGGAGAAATTGGTAATCCTCAATCCTTAACTACACACTATGTGTTGCTTGTTGATGGTCTTAAACATAACTTGCTTAGTATAAGTCAATTATGTGATATGAGAAATAAGGTCACTTTCTATCCTAAGAATTGCTTTGTTAGTAGTCTTGATGAAGATAAAGTAATTTTTAGTGGTGAAAGAGTTTATAACGTTTATGTTATTGATTTGAATAAGATTGATAATAAAGATATTAAATACTTGATGTCAATTTTCCATAACATATGGACATGGCATAAAAGGTTAGGAAATGTAAATTTTGAGCTATTGAATGATCTTTGTAAACATGAACTTGTGATTGGTTTACCTAAGCTTGAATTCACTAAGAATAAACCTTGTAATGCTTGCCAAAAGGGAAAACAATCCAAGTCCTCATTGGTTGATGATTACTTTAGATTTACTTAGGTATGTTTCCTTGCTTATAAGAATCATGCATTTAAAGCTTTTGAAAAGTTTGCAAAAAGAGTTCAAAAAGAAAAAGGTTTTTGTATTTATTCTATTAGAAGTGATCATGGAACCAAATTTAAAAATGAATTTTTTTAAACCTTTTGTGATGAAAATGGTATTTCATAAACATTCTTTTCTTTTAGAACTCCTCAACAAAATGGGGTAGTTGAAAGGAAAAATAGAACTCTTGTGGAAATGGCTAGAATAATGCTTCATGAGTATAATTTGCCTCTATACTTTTGGGTAGAAGCCGTTAACATGTCTTGCTATATTTCAAATAGAGTTTTCAAAAGATCAATTTTGAATAAAACTTCTTAAGAGCTATAGAACAATAGAAAACCTAAAATCTCATATCTAAGAGTATTTGTATGTAAGTGCTTTATATTAAACACCAAGGATAATCTTGAAAAATTTGATTCCAACGCTGATGAAGGAATTTTCCTAGGCTATTCTATTTTTAGTAAAGCATATAGAATTTTTAATAAGAGAACTCTACTAGTTGAAGAGTCAATGCATGTTGTATTTGATGAATCAAACTCACTTGATCCTATAAATGATATTTGTAGTGTTGATAATCTTGTAGGTAATGATGAGATTATGGAAATTTAAGAAGAAAATGCTAGTAAGCATTTAGAACTTGAAGGTCCAAGCAAGGAGGACAATGAGGAAACGTCTCAACCTACCTTGAGGATAAACTTCCAAAGGATTGAAAATTCAAGAAAGCTCATCCTTAAGACCTCATTATAGGTGACACTATAAAAGGGATAACTATAAGATCTCAATTAAATTCTATTATTAATTTAGCTTTCATTTCTCAAATTGCACAAAAAAATATTAATGATGCTTTATGTGATGAAATTTAGGTCCTTGTTATGCAAGAAAAGTTAAATCAATTTGAGAGAAATAAGGTTTAGACCTTAGTTCTTAGACCAAAATATCATCCTATTATAGGTGCCACAGGGGTGTTTAAAAATAAGATGAATGAACAAGATGTCATAACTAGGAATAAACTAAACTAGTAGCCAAAGGTTATAATTAAGAGGAAGACATTAATTATAATGAAACCTATACCCCCGTTGCAAGGTTAGAAGCTATTAGAATGCTACTTGAATTTGCATCATTCATGGATTTCAAACTTTATAAAATGGATGTTAAAAGAGCATTTTTAAATGGTTTTATTGAAGAAGAGGTGTATGTTGAACAACCTCCAGGTTTTGAAAGCTTTAATTTTCTAAATCATGTATTTAAACTTTCCAAAGCATTATATGGATTGAGACAAGCTCCTAGAGCTTGGTATGAAAGATTGAGCAACTTCTTATTAAAAGAAGGTTTCTCAAAAGGAAAGTTTGATATAACTCTTTTTATAAAGAAATCTAAGCATGATTTATTAATTATTCAAATATATGTTGATGACATTATATTCGGTGCTACTAACCATTATTTGTGTGAGGAATTCTCTAATCTAATGTAAGGAGAATTTGAGATGAGTATGATGGGTGAACTCAAATCCTTTCTTGGACTACAAATCAAGCAATGCAAAAATGAGATATTCATCAATCAAATCAAGTATACAAAAGACATTCTCATGAAGTTTGGCATGGATGGATCTAAGATATGTAAAACTCCAATGAGCACCATAACCAAACTTAACAAAGATGAGAATTGGCAAACCAGTTGATGAAAATCGATTTAGAGGTATGATCGGATCTCTTCTTTGTTTAATTGCTAGTAGACCCGATATTATGTTTGTTACTTACTTGTGTGCTATATTTTAATCAAGTCCTAAAGAGTCTCATTTGAATGCTATCAAAAGAATTTTCAAATATATTTATGGCACAATGCATTTAGGACTTTAGTATCCTAAGAGTTCATCCTTTCACTTGATTAGTTATTCTGATGCGGACTTTACTGGTAGTTTACTTGATAGAAAAACCACTTTTGAAACTTGTCAATTTTTAAGACAATGTTTAGTTTCTTAGTTTACCAAGAAATAAGTTTCGATTGTCTTGTCCACTGCTGAAGCTGAATATATTGTAGCAAGTCTTTATTGTTCACAAGATTTATTGCAAAAATAATAGTTATTAAACTATTATGTAAAACTTGATCACTTTCTAATCAAATGTGACAATACAAGTGCTATCAACCTCAGCAAATATCCCATTCAGCATTCTAGAACTAAGCATATAGACATTAGACATCATTTATTGCATGATCATGTTTAAATTGGTGATATCTCACTTGAATTTATTGATACAAATAATCAACTTGCAAATATCTTCACCAAACCTCTCAATGAAGAGAGATTTAATTTCATTAAGCATGAACTTGGCACGATTGATGGTTCTAGTTTATCTTGATTTTATGTTTAATTGATGGTTGAACTATTTTCAGGTGAAATCATGTTGTGATGTGCTTATTGATTACTTTGATTGATAAATGTTTTGACTTTGATCTTAAATTTTTTATTGTCATCAGTTCATATTTGGTTTATCTTTTTAAATTTCCTTTTGCATTTTGTCAAATGAGGAAAAATAATTTGAGTTTGCATGTGTACCTAGTTAATTTTTTTTTAACATGTGTACTTATTTTTAAAAAAAAATTAAAAACTTTCTTAAAAAATATGTTTATATTAGTGACATATTATATTTTTGTTTGATATAGAGGGAGAAATTTTTTTTAAATTTTTGTAATCATATTAACATTGTTAGTATGGCTAATTTTGTCATACATTATATGTGACAAAAGACCTTATTTTACTTATTTTGTTTATGTATAATATATATTTTACAAAGATATAAGTATCTTTGTTTTCATTTCTCTTTATATCTCTCTTTTTTCTTTTTGTTTTTGACAAAAGGGGAGAAATATATTTGAGTTTGTGTAGACACCCAATTTCGGGATTATGAGTTATGGATGCGATAAAAGACTTCAATGATGAAAATGTCATGAATAGGTCTTCAATACTTGAACTTTGAAACTTCAGGGTCTGATTGCATTTTTTCAAATAAAGAATTTAATATTTTCATAGACTAAATTGTAATGATTTTTAAGGATCTAATTGCAATACTTAAATTTTTTAAGGACCTTTTTATAATTAAAAGTAAAAAAAAAAGTGGTCAGAATTACATTAATTTCAATTTGAATTGTATAATTTTGATCGAAATTACACTAATTTTGATCGAGATTATACAATTCCAATTGGAATTATACAATTCTAGTCAGAATTATACCTCTTTTGCCCATTCTCGAACTTTTTAGGAAAAATTAAGTCTTAATTGGTCTAAAATTCTTCTAAAATTATTTTGATAATATTTTTAAGGAAATATAAGTATTTTAGGAACCAATTTATAACTAGGGCTTGAAAACGTCTCACTATATAAGGAGTATTTTGGCTCCTAAAATAGAAGAGGCAAAGAAAAAAGGCAGAAAAAATAGAGGAAAGAAAAAAAGAAAAAGAAAGAGAAGGACGTGTGAAGGAGAAGAGAAAAAAAAGAAAAGAGAGGAAAAAGCATCAACATTCTCTACAAAAAAAAAAAATCTTTTGCTTAATTAATTAATTGGAAATCTTTGAAGGATTTTTGAAGAACAATATTCGAAAATCTATCAAGAAAGGTGATGTTACAAAATCTGAGGAGCACTTCATTAAAATCGTCCATAAGCATCATCTTCTCTTTATTCTATTTTATTTGATTTATTTGATTTTATTGATTTTTTATTTTATTTTATTATTGATTCACTAATCATAATTTTGTTTTTTTTATTCTTATGGTGATTATAGAAGAAAATATATGATGATTATGTTTGGAGGATTGAATCCATGAGAAGTCCATGGAATGCCATGGATAAGACCTTGTAAATTTAGTTTTTAGGTTTTTTTTTAATTTAATTTCTTTATTTTATTTATGTTTTTGGGGTTGTATTTATGTTTTTTAATTTAAGCTTGCGACTCCATGCATCTGCCTTTTTCTTTTGTTATTATTTTCAATAGATTATTGTAATAGCCTCAATAGTGGGAATAGTAGAATTATGTTTGTGATTGCTTGTTTATTTTAATTAATTGGTTAGTAAAATTAAATTTTTAATTGGGTAATTAATTAAAATCAATGGTGGAAGTATATTAATTTAGGATTGCATGTTAATGAAAATTAGGTTTTTTTAGAAGAAACTAATTTAATTAGTTGTTTGATCTTTGATTTAATTGTTTGATATAGTTTATTTGTTTTTGAGTTTGTTTATTTATTTTTATATGTTTTGGGCTTGTTTATTTATTCTTATGTGTTTTTGACCTTAAGCTCATATTAGATTTTAATCCACTTACATAAATTTAGGTTTTTAATTTTAATTAATTAAAATGCATTTTAGGCCTATAATTAATTAGATTTAGATTAGAAATAACTTAGGTCCATTTAGTAAATTAGACATAAGCCCACTTAATTTAATTAATTTAGACTTAGCTCACTTAATTAAAGCTTTTTTCATAATTTGTAGATTTAAGGTCACCTTAGAATTAAAATATGTAGAATTAGGCCCGCCAATTTAAATATCTCCATAATTTGTAGATTTAGACCCATTTTTAGAATTAAAATAAATAGACTTAGGTTCATTTAATTAAATTAAAAGGAATTAGGCTCTTTAGTTTTTAGCTCACTTGTAAATTAAAACATGTAGATTTAGTTCATTTAATTAAAATCCATGTATTTTAGACTAACTTAGAGATTATATGTTTGATTGAATGTATTATTTACTTATATTTTCATGACTGGTTTGCCTTAGAGTCAATTGTTAGAATAAGGGTTTATATGAAATTGCATGTAAATAGAGTATAATATAGTAATTCGTAAAATAATTCTAAATGAACACAAGACCGAAAGAAGTTGGCATTTCGTATCCATAATCTCCTGGTTGTGGTGCTAGCTTTCTTTTAGGGAATCGAGTACCACCTTTTCAATATTGTCCCAGTTATTACCCTGGGTGGCGACTCCTCATCTCCACACCATGTCTTTGTGACCATGGTGAGTGTGTTCTTTAGAGTCCTGAGCTCAAATAGTGTCACGGTTGCTAAAATCTTAAACACGCGTTAAACCCTGCTGTCTACAGTTTGTTATTTGTTACTATACATGTGTATAATATTTTATTATTATGTTTATACATGCATAATGCATGTATAATTTCTTCTTAGGAATTGTTTTGATCTTTGATAAAACATGAATATTTTTACAAAGATTTGGTGTATCTTTGCTTTGTTCCTTTAAGAATTTTGGTCTCTTTAGATTCATTTCCTCTTATATCTTTCTCTTTTCCTTTTACCATTGTACAAAGAGAGAAAAATATGTTATGGATAATTTGTGTTTATTTTTTTATGCTAAGTGCTACATAATTGATTAGATAGCTAAGCTCTATATGATCATGTAATAGTTAAGTTCATCTAACATCAATATTATTGTTATATGTACTATTTTTGTGATGAATTTTAATAACACGATATGCATATATGTTTGAAATTATTTTCTCACATTGCCTAACATTTATTTAAATGATCATGTTATTATATTTTATGTTTTTAATATATTTATCATGAGAATGCCATGTTTTTATCTCTCTTGCTATATTTTATGTTGTTTTTATTTTTATTTTTATTTTTTGTCAAAGGGAATAATCTATAAATTTATATTTCTTATCATGTTCATATTCATAAGGGAAGAAATAAAGAAATATATTTTATTCCATTTGGTATCATTATTATCATATACTTTACTTTGTATTATTTTTTATTAAACTCAAAATAAGTTTGTCGAAATAAAAAAAAATGAGGAGATTATTGATGTTAGAAATAATCAATCTTAATTTTGATCTTAACAAAATTTATTTTGAGCATTTAATTTGTTTATTTAAGTGTATATAAGTTATGACTCTATTGGAAATTAAAATGAAATATGAATATCTTGGACTGATTGGACCTCTGAGATTCAAGGAGGCTTTTGATATCTTTAGAGCTCTATAATAAGAAAGTTATCTTCTTAAAATTTAAATTAGATATATTGAGCTTTCTGAATTGGGCTTACTTTTCAAAATCTAAGTTCATTTGGGTATGCAAATATTGAGCCGAAATCAACATATGTAGCTGTCATTTTAGATTGTACAACTCTTAGAATTTTGGACACATCTTGAGCTATTGAAGTCTACTTAAGGTCATTCAAAATGATATGAAAAGCTAAGTCAAATATCTACAACCTTTATGAAGAAAGTATAGTCAAATTTAAACATCTCCAATATAAAATCATGGCTTCAACTTATGTATAGCTGTCTAACAGTAGTCTATCATTTTAGATTGCATAGCTTTTAGTATTTTGGACATATCTTGAGCTAAAGATGTCCAATTGAAGTGATTCAAAATGATATGAAATTTTTATTCAAATATGTACAACTTTTATAAAGAAAGTATAGGTAAATTCGCACATCCTTAATAGAAAATCATGGTTTCAACTTGTGCACAGATGTCTGATGGTAGTCTGCATTTTAGATTGCATAACTTTTAGTATTTTGGACATATCTTGAGATACAGAAGTCCAATTAAGGTAATTTAAAATGATATGGAAATATAAGTCAAATATTTACAACTATTATGAAGAAAGTATGGGCAAATTCAAACGTCTCTAGTAGCCAATCACGGCTTCAATCCGTATACAATAGTCTGACAACATTACTTTCAATAATTCAAAATTATAAACATTGGATTCAAAATATAGACATTGGACACATTATTTGCACCTTTAAAAGCTATATTTTTTAGTGTTTATCTATATAAACACCTCTAGAGCTGAGTGGAAGTTAAAAAATTTTTACTTATTATCATTATTTATCTTAATATTCATTAAAGCTCTCAAATTCTCAAATATTCACTGTTTTTTTATAAATTTTGTAAGAGTTGGTTGTGTGTTAGAAACATAATTTTTTTTATCTTAAATCTTAGGATAGATTAGTAGAGAAATGAGATTTATTTTTAAAGGAATTGGTTTAAGTGTTGTCCATTAAAACACTTGGGATTTGATTTTTTAAGTGAACCTTGAAAACTCATGTTGTAAGGTTACAAGAGTGAGCCTAAAAACTTTTATGTAATCTCAATCTTATGAATAAGATTGTAGGTGATTGAAAATCCTAACTTGCGGATAAGTTAGGTGGAGACATAGGATTATTGTTGAATTTGAACTCCTTAAATCATTATGTTCTTCATTCTTCCTTTAGGATTTTTTCACACATATATGTACTGAAAAAGGAAATTAAAATAATTACAAATTACAAATTACAAATAAAAATAAAGAGAGAAAATTCAAATAAATAGAAATATCTAATAAAAATAATATATAACAATATAATATGATATAATATAATATAATATATTAAATTATATTAAAAATATTTTATATAATCTCTTACCATATTACATATACCTATATCCATACAACTTGTATTAAAAACTATTAGATTAATTCTTATTTAATTATAATTATTAATTAATTATTACATATCTATATTTGTAATATATATCAATAACTATAATAAATAAAAATGAAATTAATGATTTCAATTTTATTTGTAAAAATATACATATGTGTATTGTAGAAGGACTTTGAATTAATCGGTTTGAAAAAAAAAAAAGAAAAAAGTTCAATTTATCCCCTAATTTTTAATCCAAAGCTCTTTTAAATCTTTCATATTTTTTATCTAATTAAAATTTAATATTATTTAATCAAATAATTTAATCCTCTTCCAAAACTTTGACTAAAAATTTATAAAAATATCCATGAGATCACTTTTTATATCAAAATAACTCAAATTTTAAATTTAAATGAACAAATTTCTTTAATTATTTAAAATTTCATTATGAATGACATGATTTTTAAAAAATTATTTTTATTTAATTATTAATTGTAATAAATTAAATTATTTGTAAATAAAAGAATTAAATTTAAAAAAAAAGAAATAATAAAAATAAAAGACAAAGTTTTTTAGTTGTTAATATATTAATTAGATAAAGTTTTAGATATACATAGTATACAATTTATAATCTAATTGTAGCTAATTTTTACTTTTTGAGCAAAATAAAACACATACCTTTATTTGAATGTCCCAACCGAAATTAATTAAACAAAATAATATAAGTTTGATATAATGCAAATATGCATAGTTATCTAGGGTAGTTTAGTTGTTATTTCATATGATTTTTGTTATGTTTGTGTGTTTATTTGATTATGCAATTGTTATTTTTACTTCTAAGTGTCTTTATTAGTTGCTTGTGTGTTTCATACATGTTTTTAGCCTTGATTGGTGCATGAAAAGAGTTTTAGACTTGTTAGAATGAAGAATGAAGCTTTTGAAGCCAAAGGAAGCAAGTTGGAAGCCTTCACGAGTCATCACTACCTTCACGAGTCATCACCAAATCCTTCTGTGACGAGTCGTCAAGCATTCACGAGTCATCGCCATCCATTACTTCTACAAAGGGTTGCAACTTTTCAGCTTTGAGCAGTTTTCGTATTTCATTCATAACTTTGTCTATCGATGTCCAAATTCAGTGATTCAAGTTGATATGGAAAGATAACACAGTTGTATAACTTTTATGAAGGAACTTTCCAGAAATAAAGTCATTTGGATCAACGAAAATGCCCTTGAAGTTACAACATCTGCATAGGATGGTGACCTTTGGTGTCAAGTGGTGCTTTTCAAAGTTCAATCATATTCTAGACATCTCCTGCAGCTTTTAAAAATGATATATATGCATCAATTCTGAAAAGAAAAGAAAAAGGAAGACAAAAAAAAGAAAAAAAAAAGAGAGGAAGAACAACAAAAGAAGAGAAAAATAATAATAGAACATATTAGAACAAAAAGGGAAAAATTGACTAGAAGAAAAAGTGAAGAAGTAAGAAGAGAAGATATTCTACACCAAGAAAGTGTTAGAAGATTGTAAAGGGTTTTATCTATTCACTTTATTTTCTATCCCTTTTCTAAGTTGTATTTGATTTCCTCTCTTTGTTCTTTAAGTATGTATCTTGGCTAAATCTTGTATGAGAATTGCAATTATGAATTAAATAAGAACTACATTTTCTTATTTTATTTATGATTTAATTTCAATTAGTGCTTAATCATGTTGTGTATGCTTGATCACCATATGTAACTTGTTAATTGAATTACTTACAATGAGATTTAGAGTAATTTGGTGGAAAATAATTGAAATTACTTAAGAATTGAATTTAATTTGGAGACAAAGGAATTCATTTTAAAGGAATAAATTAGTATAATGTGTTGTATAGTTCTCTCTTGTCTTTGCATTGCCATGAGAATGAATGTAAACTCCAAGAGGAAATATCTTTAATAAATAATGAAAGTTACTTTTAAAGAGGAATTGACTTTAATTGACAATGAGAATTGCTTTTAAAGATTATATACTAATATCCAATCAATGTGTTATATGATGTAATTTTATAAGTTCTTATTTATATTCTAAATTGTGATTCTTCCATATACATGTTATAACTTTTGTTTTATGTTCTTAGAAATAATTAGTGTTTAGATTTTCTTAATTATTGTAATCAATATTCCTATTCTAATTTATTTTGCCTATCCATCTAATTATCTATCTGATTAATACAAAATTTTACCAAATTCCCAATGTTCGATACCCTACTGCTCTATCCTAAGTTCTAGAGACTAGGGTATACAATTTGACCCATATCAAATTTTTGGCGTTGTTGCCGAGGAACTTAGTTTAATTTTTTTATTAAATTAGGGTAGAGAAAGGTTGTTTTAGGCCTTATTTTTATTTTTATTTTGTTTTTATATTCTTTACTTGTTATTTGTAAATTTTAGTTTGTTTTGATTGTGAGTCTACCTTTTTAGATGCTTACTAGAAGCACTAGTAATAGTAATTTGTATTTTGATCTTGAAATAGAATTAACCCTATGTACTTTATGTAGGGAACAAAGTCAAAGAAGAGAGAACCAATTTAATTTGAATAATATGGCTCAACCGGAAAGAAGAACACTAAGTGATTTTACGATGCCCGATATCTCGAGTAGTTTTGAAGGGATTGTGGCCCCAACTATTGCTAACAATAACTTCAAAATCAAATCGAGCATCATTCAAATGGTGCAAAATAATCAGTTTAGTGGCTTACAAGGAGAAGATCCTTATGCTCACATATTGACTTTTCTTAATGTGTGTGCAACTTTCAAGATTAATGGTGTGACGGATGATGCTATAAGGCTAAGGCTATTCCCATTTTCGATCAAGGATAAAGCACAACTTTGGCTTGCTAGTTTGCCAAATGAATCAATCACAACATGGGATCAATTGAAGCAAGCATTTCTGCACAAGTATTTTCCACCACATAAGACGGCCAAGTTTCGTAATGAGATCACCACTTTCAAGCAAAATGGGAGTGAGACAATCTATTCAGCTTGGGAGAGATTTAAGGAGCTTCAGAGGCAATGTCCACATCATGGCTTGCCAGAATGGATGATTCCTCAAATCTTCTACAATGGGTTGACGGATGAAAATAGAAATATTATGAATGCAGCAGCCGGTGGAAAGTGGATGGATAAAATGGCTAGAGAAGCCGTTACCCTACTTGAAGAGCTTGCATCTCAAGGGTACATGGGTGATGAAACAACTATGGCAAAAGCAAGAGGAGTTTTGGAGCTTGACACAATTAAATTGCTAAATGCTAAGGTAGATGCTCTCACCAATATGGTTAGTAAAACTCATATTAATTCTATAGAAAGTGTTAATGTTGTTTGTGAGTTATGTAGAGGACCTCATTCATATTCTCAATGCAATTTAAGTTCAAATAAGGATGTGAACTTTGTGCAAAGGGGTTTTAACCAAAGAATGGGGTTGAATTCCAATACTTATAACCCTCAATGGAGGAACCATCCCGAATTCTCATGCTCAAATCCATCCTCCCAATTAAACCCTCAATATAACCCAAACACCAAACCTCAAAACCCACCTGGATTTTCTATAAAGCAACAAACTTTTAATCCTACAAATTCTAAACCTACTCTTGAAAATCTTATGGAGCAATTTGTTAACCAATAAATATCCATAAACAAATAAAATGAGGAGTAATTTAAGTAGCTACAATCTAAACTTGAACAGCTTGTTATTCATAATCGTATCCTTAAAATCCAAATTGCCCAACAAGCCTCTTCCTCTAACATTAAACCTTTGGGAAAGCTTCCTAGCCAACCGGAGTATGTACAAAAGGAGTCTTGTCAAGTAATTACCTTGCGAAGTGGTAAGGAGGTTGAAAAAGATCTAAATAAGAAAAAGAGAGTGGTTGATGATGATGATGGGGTTAAGATTGAGGAAGTGGATGTTAGAAGTAAACAACATGATGAAGTGTGTGCCAAGAAAGGTAGTAAGGGAGTTGATATAACACCAATCAAGGAGGATGAACCAAAGGTGGATGTTAAAACTCTTCCTTTTCCTCAAAGATTTATAAGGCATAACCTAGATAAGCAGTTTGGAAAGTTCCTTAATTATCTCAAGGAAATTACTATCACCATATCATTTTGGGATGCTATTAAAGACATGTCAGCTTGGGGTAAATTTTTGAAGGACATTATTAGCCATAAGAGCAAGCTTGAAGACTATGGTTTAATATCTCTTGTTGAAGAATCTAAGCTATGTACTCTAAGTCCCCACCAAAGCTTAAGGATCCTGGTTCATTTACGATTCCTTGTGTAATTTGAGGTACGCATTTCGATAAAGTTTTATGTGATATAGGTGCTAGTGTTAGCCTTATGCCCTATTCTATTTATAAAAAGCTTGATTTGGATGAACTTAAGCCTACCAATATATGTCTTTCCTTAGCAGATAAATTTGTAACATATCCACTTGGCATTCTAGAAAATATGCCAACAAAAGTAGGTAAGTTTGTGATACCAGCTGACTTTGTTGTGTTGGATATGGAGGAGGATCTTAAGATTCCAATTTTATTTGGGAGACCATTTTTACAGACAGCAGGAGCAATTTTAGATATGAAGAATGGAAAGATCACATTGGAAGTGGATAATGAAAGTATAAAATTTGATGTGCTAAATATAATGAATTCAACACCTATAGAAGTAGCAAGTAGAATTGATTCTATTGATGTTATCGATGGATGCATTGAAGAAGTGATTCATGAGTATTTAAGAAATGATTCTATAGAGCCATACAAGGTGCAAGAAGCAAATGATCAACTTATGGAGGTAGTTCCATATCAACCTTTTCAAAGGACATCAAGATTTGAACCCTTAAGGAGCAAAGATGATCCAAAAGACTCTACACCTAGTGACGAAGTCAAGATGGAGCCCAAGCCTTTGCCATAAAATCTCAAATATGCATTTCTTGACTCTAATCTTAAATTTCCTTTTATTGTTAATTCATTTTTGCCTAATGATTATGTTGATGCTTTTTGTGAAAAGTTGAATAGTTATAAGAATGCCATTGGTTATTCTATTAATGACTTAAAAGGTATTAGTCCTAATATATGTATGCATAGAATTCTCTTGGAAGATAATGCCAAACCTTTCATTGAAGGCCAAAGGTGATTAAATCCCACTCTTAAAGAAGTGGTTAGAAAAGAGGTGACTAAGTTGCTTGATAATGGAATCATATATTCCATTAGTGATTGTAAATGGGTTAGCTCCGTTCAAGTTGTTCCAAAGAAGGGAGGCTTAATCGTTTTTAGGAATGAATCTAATGATTTGATACCTACTAGAACTGTCATGGGATGGCGTATATGTATTGACTATAGGAAATTAAATAAAGCAACTAGGAAGGACCATTTCCCATTACCTTTTATTGACTAAGTTCTTGAGAGATTAGCTAATTTTTCCCATTTTTGTTATTTAGATGGCCTTAGTGGATTTTATCAAATCCCTATTCATCTCGAGGATCAATCTAGACCACTTTTACATGTCCATATGGCACTTTCTCCTTTAGGCATATGCCTTTTGGTTTATGCAATGCACCTACAACTTTTCAAAGATGAATGTTTTCCATATTTAGTGACCTACTTGATGATTGTGTAGAGGTTTTTATGGATGACTTTAGTGTGTATGGTACTAACTTTACTCATTGTCTAGACAATCTCTCTAAGGTTCTTAACAGGTGTATGGAACATGGATTGGTCTTGAATTAGGAAAAATGTCATTTTATGGTACAAAAGGGAATTGTTCTTGGTCACTCGGTTTCAAAGAGAGGCATTGAATTTGATAAGGCAAAGATAGAAGTGATTGAAAATTTGCCACCTCCGAAATATGTTAAAGATATAAGAAGCTTCCTTGGACATGTAGGTTTTTATCAAAGATTTATCAAAGACTTCTATAAGATAGCAAAGTTGTTATGTAAGTTACTTGCTAAGGATGTTGTTTTTGAGTTTGATGAAGTGTGCCTTGAAACATTTGACACTTTGAAAAGAGCTCTTGTTTCTGTACCCATTTTGTAACCACCTAATTGGGAGCAACCATTTGAAATAATGTGTAATGCCAGCAACTTTGCGGTGGGGGTTGTTTTGGGTCAAAGAAAAGAAGGCAAGCCATATGTGATATACTATGCTAGCAAACTACTTGATGAAGCTCAAATCAATTACACCACAATAGAAAAGGAGTTGCTTGCAATTGTTTATGCATTTGACAAGTTTATAGCATATCTTGTGGGGCAAAAGGTGATTATTCAAACCATGCTACTCTTAGGTATCTTTTAAGTAAGAAGGAGGCAAAACCTAGACTCCTATGGTGGATTTTGATGCTCCAAGAGTTTGATTGGGAGGTAAAAGATAAAAAGGGAAGTGAGAATCTTGTCACGGATCATCTATCAAGACTTGATCAAGATGGATTGAAGAAGAATGATGATAGTGTGCCAAATAATGATACATTTCATTATGAACATCTATTGAGTGCAGTATCAAAGGACCTTCCATGGTATACAAATATTGCTAATTATCTTATAAGTGGTGTTCTTCCTTATGAGTTAGATTATCGTTAAAGAAAGAAATTCTTACATGATGTTAAATTCTATTATTTGGAGGAGGCTTTACTTTACAAGAGATGTGCTTATGGGTTAATTTGGAGATGCATTCCTCAAGATGAAGTTCAAGATGTTTTTAGATATTGTCATGCTTTGGATGTTGGTGGACACTTCAGTGCATCAAAAACATCATCTAAGGTACTATAATCTGGTTTTTGGTGGCCTACTTTGTTTAAAGATGCTAGAGAGTTTGTACTTACATGTAATAGGTCAAAGAATGGGTAACATCACTAAGAAGCATGAGATACCCCTAAAAGGAATCCTTGAAGTTGAACTTTTTAATGTTTGGGGTATAGACTTCATGGGTCCATTCCCAAGCTCTTTAGGCTACAAGTATATTTTGTTCATGGTAGACTATATTTCAAAGTGGGTGGAGGCAATACCAACCATTACTAATGATGCTAAGGTTGTTAAGAAGATGCTTCAGAAAATTATTTTTCTTAGGTTTGGTACTCCTAGGGCATTGATTAGTGATGGTGGTTCCCATTTTTGTAATCATGTGATTGAGGCTCTCTTGAAAAAGTATGGAGTAACACATAAAGTTGCTACTCCATATCATCCACAAACAAATGGGCAAGTTGAGATTAGTAATAGAGAGATTAAGTGGATCTTAGAGAAAACGATATCTTCTTCAAGGAAGTATTGGGCATTAAAACTTAATGATGCTCTATAGGCATATAGGACAGCTTTAAAACCCCAATTGGCCTTACTCCTTATCAATTGGTTTACGGGAAGTCTTGCCATCTACCCATTGAATTGGAACACAAGGGCAACAAAGGCTCTGAATTTTGATTTGATGAAGGCCGGTAAGAAGAGGTTACTTCAACTTAATGAGTTGGATGAGTTATGAATGAATGCTTATGAGAATGCAAAATTATATAAGGATCACAGTAAGATGTGGCATAATAAGCATTTATCTAAAAAGGAAATTCATGAGGGTGAGCTTGTTCTTCTCTACAATTCAAGACTCAAATTATTTCCAGGAAAGTTAAGGTCATGATGGTCGGGTTCGTTTAAAGTTATTAAAGTTTATCCTCATAGTGCGGTGGATCTTGCTAATGCCAAAGGGGAAATCTTTAAGGTAAACGGACATCATCTCAAACCCTACTTGATTGGTTATGCAATAGATCTGAATTATTCTATCTCTCTATTTACACCCTAATGGAATTGAATGAAGGTACAATTTACACATTTTTATTTTGAGGTACAATTTTTACATTCCTTGTTTTATTTCATCATTATTTTATTTCATTTTAGAATAGCATAATTACTTCATGTTTTTATTTGCAAATATATATTTATAATGTCTTGATTTACACATTCTTTTCTATTTCACATTATTTATTTGTTTAGTACTAAGTTTAGTATACTAATTCACCCACATTTCTTTTATTACTAGGTTTATTTTTAGTATACAATTGGTTTATGATTAGTTTTCTATTCTATTTTTCACACATTTTCAGTATACTATCACATTTGTCTATTTAAACACCACACATCCACACAATGCCACACATTGTCACGACTTGTCAACCATTGACGAGTCGTCAAGTATTAATGACTTGTAACAGACGAAATTGGTGACGAGTCATTACACATTGATGACTCATTCCTGTATAAAATTTTTCCAAGACATGCCTCACATTTCCCTCAGTCCACTCACATATGCATATTTATGTACATTTGTCTATATTTCTAATAATTACAATTAACTTATTTATAAATATATATTTTACTATCTTTCCAATTACTTAATTTGTCCTATTCTATTTATATTCTAACCAAATTCACCTTTTCAAATGAAAAATTTATTTCTTTTCCAAGAACGGACATGTCCTTTCCCATCTAGACACACCTTTTCACCATAACTTACACCCCTATCCCTTACACAACTATTACACCTATAAATAAATCCTTTTGACTACCCACTCTCCCATATTTCCATTCATTTACTTCCATAACAAATTTTGCTATCATTTCTTGTCTATTTTATTCTCTACTCTTACTTTTTCATCTTCTCTATTCTCTATTCCATAACCATTTCAACTTTTCATTTCTCTATATCCTTCTCCCTCACACTCACACCCTAACCAAATCAACCTCATCATATCTTTTTATTTTCTTTGTTTTACTTTTATATTTTCATTTTTTATTCTCTGTTTTACATTCCATTCAAGTAAGCCTATCTCCATGGGTAAGACAAGAGGATCTTCATCCAAGAGACCACACATTGAGGAGGAACCACATTAAGAAGAGGAGGAAAATCTTTTAAAAACTTCCAAAGCCAAGCTCCTAATCCTTACCCATGAAGAAGGTGCTAGGTTGACAACAATATGGTTTAGGGAAATCTTAGGTTGTAAGTACATTCCTAACTCTCTTTTGAATGATGTTGGTATGGTTGAATCCTTTAATCAATTGTTAACTCAATGTGGACTTATGAAATTTATTTCTATGCATGAAGACACCATTGTTGATTTGATTACTGAATTTTATACTACATTGGATGTTAATGTTAAGAATTCATAAATTTTAGAATTTCATATGGAAGGGAAGCCACATCAACTTACGTATTCTTTTATGAATCTAGTTTTTGATTTTAAAAAAGATGGATTATGTGATCCCCCTTCTTCTTATAAGTCTAATGTTTTCTAAAAGTTTTTGACTGGTTTGCATACACCATTTTATTCTAAGAAAGGCAAGGCTATGTTTATCAAGGACTTGAAATATTGGTTGTTACATAAGGTGCTTGCTTGTGTCATTTTCCATAAAACTGAATTCAATAGGGTTTCTGCCCAAGCATTATTTTTAATATGGTGCAATTATAATAAGAAATAAGTATGTTAGACTTATTGGATTTTTAATCAAATGCTAGCTTGTGCCTCACGTAAAGATGCACCTTAAGCCATGGACATATAGTTACCATTATTGCAAAAGCTTTGAATATTAACATTGCTAACTATACTCGTTTTGATGACCATTCTTATTTTACTAAGCAAGATTTTATACGAGGAGAAGTAGTGGATGCTAATTTCCATGTCATTCCTGCTCGTTCACAATCATGTTGGCGAGGCATTAGGAGACCTCCACAGGATAAGGATTCTCAAGAAGAGGAAACTGGTTTTGATGAAGAGAGTGACCCTGAGGAAGAATTACCTCAACCCACACCCTTGGGTGATGTTTCTATGCTTACTTACCCTCTCCAAAGTGTACCGGGTTCTTCAAGTGACTACCTACCCATACGGGATTAGATTTTGAACAACTAAATTGCCATGCAAGGGCAATTGAATACCTTAGATCGTCATCAATAGGAACTCAATCATCGCCAATGCAAAATGGAGTATAAATTGAACCAGTACTTCATTCAAACCAGACTCTCGATTGAGTCTCCACCAACCACTCCTACCGATGACTATAGGAGTATTTCTTATCCTTACCCTTACATTACTTTTCCTTACTTTGAGGACAATGCATGTTTTTAAGTGTAAGGGAAAGGATAATGATATTAGTATTAGTATATTAATATTAGTATATTATTGGTATATGTTTGTTTAGTATATTAATGGTATATGTTTGTTTTATCCTACATCTTTTTGTTTAAGTTTCACATGTTTATGCATTTGCATTCATTTTTCCATTCATTTTGCTCCTATATTTAATAAGTAGTTATCCTTAATAGTCTTTTTTATTTTGATTGAATTTGAATTTTTAGTAATTTTCTTTTTTAACTTTCATTGCTCAATTGGTAAAATTTTTTAACGTTTCATGTAGTATGAGTAGCAAGCTTATGTTTTTATCTCTTTTTACTATTTCTAAAATTTTATTAATGTATTATTCAATTTCCTAATTATGCTTAGGCTAGGTAGTAATGATTTAAGCTTAGGTTTTTTTTAGAGTTTTAAGTGGCTTTAGAGAAATTATAGCCATAATACTAATACACTTGCTTTTCAATAATGGATGAGGAAATTTGTGAAAAAAAAAAAGAAAATAAGTGAATAATTCTTATGATGTGATGCATCTTGAGTAAGTTATGTGCAATTGAGTATGCTCCTTAGTTGCATTCATTCGGAAAGAGTGTATAATGTCACAAGTAGATGTAACTCGAGTAAGTTATGTGCATTTGTTTTTCCTCCTTATTTGCATTCATTCAGAAAGAGTACATTTACCAAAAAGGCTTATGAATATATGTCTAAAAATGCCATGAGAAGAGTAAGTTGATGAGTGTGCTTCATATTGTCTCAAGGTTGCTTTTTTCCTCTACAATCCCTAAGTTTGAAGCATGACTATTTTGGCTAAATAGCTTGATTAGAACTTTGACTTTACATTTTTTATTTTATTCTTAGTAGATTGAGATAAATTGGTGAACTTGTTGCTTATACTATGAGACTTGTTTATTTTACCATTGTTGAGCATTTGAAAGTATGATTATTGAACTATCTTTTTATTTAACTTCATTCATGATTGAAATGACTTGATGAGAATGCTACATTCTTTTGGGAGTAGATAACTTTTCTATGCTTTGATCTTTTCTTGCCTGAGGGCAAGCAAGGTCTAAGTGTGGGGGAGTTTGATATAATGCACATATGCATAATTATCTAGGGTAGTTTAGTTGTTATTTCATATGATTTTTATTATGTTTGTGTGTTTATTTGATTATTCAATTGTTATTTTTACTTCTAAGTGTCTTTATTAGTTGCTTGTGTGTTTTATACATGTTTTTAGCCTTGATTGGTGCATGAAAAGAGTTTTAGACTTGTTAGAATGAAGAATGAAGCTTTTGAAGCCAAAGGAAGCAAGTTGGAAGCCTTCACGAGTCATCACCACCTTCACAAGTCGTCATCGAATCCTTCTGTGATGAGTCGTCAAGCATTCACGAGTCATCACCATGCATTACTTCTACAAAGGGTTGCAACTTTTCAGCTTTGAGCAGTTTTCGTATTTCAGCCATAACTTTGTCTATCAATGTCCAAATTCAGTGATTCAAGTTGATATGGAAAGATAACACAGTTGTATAACTTTTATGAAGGAACTTTCCAGAAATAAAGTAATTTGGATGGACAAAAATGCCCTTGAAATTACAGTATTTGCATAGGATGGTGACCTTTGGTGTCAAGTGGTGCCTTTCCAAGTTCAATCATATTCTAAACACTTCCTGCAACTTTTAAAAATGATATATATGCATCAATTCTGAAAAGAAAAGAAAAAGGAAGACAAAAAAAAGAAAAAAAAAGAGAGGAAGAACAACAAAAGAAGAGAAAAATAATAATAGAACGTATTAGAACAAAAAGGGAAATTTTGACTAGAAGAAAAAGTGAAGAAGTAAGAAGAGAAGATATTCTACACCAAGCAAGTGTTAGAAGATTGTAAAGGGTTTTATCTATTCTCTTTCTTTTCTATCCCTTTTCTAAGTTGTATTTGATTTCCTCTCTTTGTTCTTTAAGCATGTATCTTGGCTAAATCTTGTATGAGAATTGCAATTATGAATTAAATAAGAACTACATTTTCTTATTTTATTTATGATTTAATTTCAATTAGTGTTTAATCATGTTGTGTATGCTTGATCACCATATGTAACTTGTTAATTGAATTACTTACAATGAGATTTGGAGTAATTTGGTGGAAGATAATTGAAATTACTTAAGAATTGAATTTAATTTGGAAACAAAGGAATTCATCTTAAAGGAATAAATTAGTATAATGTGTTGTATAGTTCTCTCTTGTCTTTGCATTGCCATGAGAATGAATGTAAACTCCAAGAGGAAATATCTTTAATAGATAATGAAAGTTACTTTTAAAGAGGAATTGACTTTAATTGACAATGAGAATTGCTTTTAAAGATTATATACTAATATTCAATCAATGTGTTATATGATGTAATTTTATAAGTTCTTATTTATATTCTAAATTGTGATTCTTCCAATACTTGTTATAACTTTTGTTTTGTGTTCTTAGAAATAATTAGTGTTTAGATTTTCTTAATTATTGTAATCAATATTCCTATTCTAATTTATTTTGCCTATCCATCTAATTATCTATCCTATTAATACAAAATTTTACCAAATTCCCACTGTTTGACACCCTACTACTCTATACTAAGTCCTAAAGATTAGGGTATACAATTTGACCCGCATCAACATTTTACTTCTCATATAATTATATGGAAGAGATTTTAAAATTAATTTATAATAAGCACCAAATTTCAAGCTACCTTCTATCAAATTACATACGGACTAAAGTGTATACCGCGGTGAATTTATATTTTATTTTATTTTATCTTTATTTAACTAATTTAGATTGGGGTATTTTAAATTTACATATGTATTTATATTATTATATTCTAAAATAATTAAATTTTTTATTATAAATTGTCTGCTAAATATCTATATTTTTAAATGAATGATATGTTAATTACTACAGATTTATTTTTTTATTTTCTATTCTTAATTTATAATTTAATTAGTTATGTTAACTTACACATATAATTTCATTTACATAAATCAATAATTAAATAAAATTTTTAAAATTATGTTATTAACAATAAAAGAAAGAAGAAAAAAATTAAGAGCTATTGTGTTTATTTAAATTTAAAATTTGAGACATTTTGATTAAAAAAACTTGAAGGATCT
This sequence comes from Mallotus nudiflorus, assembly GCA_947683625.1. Classification (NCBI taxonomy): domain Eukaryota; kingdom Viridiplantae; phylum Streptophyta; class Magnoliopsida; order Malpighiales; family Euphorbiaceae; genus Mallotus; species Mallotus nudiflorus. The sequence goes on along the minus strand of CANTUR010000104.1, from coordinate 445,336 downwards.
TTTTGTAATTTTAATAATATCAATTTTTTTGTATTTTTAATAACATCAATCTATCTGGGAGGGGTAAGTGAGTGACACTATATTTGTTTTTTCTTTTAAAAGAAAAACATGAAAGTGTCTAAATGAGTTTTGTACTAAACATTAAGGGTAATTGCAACTTTACCGGGAAAAAGGAATGTTACTAAAAACAAAAATTACAACAAATTTTTTTAAATTAAGTTAATAACAATAAAAGAAAGAAAAAGGATTAAAAATAAAAGAGTCATTTCATCTATTTAAATTTAAAATTTGAGATATTTCGATAAAAAAAAATAAATTGAAGGATCTTTTTATATTTTTAATAATACCAATCTGTTTGGGAGGGGTAGATGAGTGACAGTAGATTTTTTTTTTGTTCTTTTGAAAAAAAATAAATAAATAAACATAAAGGGCCTAAATGAGTTTTGAACTAAACATTAAGGGTAATTGGAACTTTAAAAAAAATTGTTATTTTTGTTCTCCAGAAAGTCAACCTTCTAAATTGATATACAATCTTTATAATATTTTTATTTAAATTGGTATCCACTAAACATGCTGGACAATCACATGGTTTGATGAGTGTATATTTGAACAAAAAAAAAAATCAAATTATGAATGAAAAAAGGTTTATGTCGGTATTTTTTTAATCCCTGGCCGCAAGTTCCGGGCCAAAATAACTCTTTCTCCAATGTAGACTGGAATGAAAAGAATATACAAATAGAAACTAAATAAGACATTTTTCCTTCTATGATTTTTCTTCATATTTTCCTTAATATTCTCTAATGTCAAGCTGGCATCCTTGAAAAAAAAAATCCATTGTGCGTAAAATAATACAAATGGACTGCCTATACATTGTATGCAAAAAAATGTGTGTTCAGATTCAAGTCTCCGATCAAATAAGAAATGCAACATGCTCATCAGAAGCAGAAAACTCCAATGGAATTTTTTCCATTTCTCCTTGTTTTTCTGTTTCTCTTTAACATCTATCTTCAAGACATCTGCTGCCCTGGACACTTTATCTCTTAATGAATCTATTAGCAATGATCAGACTATAGTTTCAGCTGGTGGTATGTTTGAAATGGGATTTTTCAGCCTAGGCAACTCTAGGTACTACTTGGGGATATGGTATAAAAAGATTTCTGATGGAACTGTTGTTTGGGTTGCCAATAGAGAAACTCCACTCACTAATTCATCCGGAGTTTTAATGTTCAATGACAGGGGACTTCTTGAACTTGTCAATCAGCAAAACTTGACCATATGGTCTGCCAATATGTCAGAAGGTGTGCAGAATCCTATTGCTCAGCTTTTGGAATCAGGAAATCTTGTTGTCAGGGAAGAAAGTGAGCTTGACCCAGAAAATTTCCTGTGGCAGAGTTTTGATTATCCTGACAAAACATTTCTACCAGGAATGAAGATTGGAAGACTGGCTGAGGGCTTGGAAGTCTATATGTCGTCATGGAAGAGCATGGATGATCCTTCTCGTGGCAACTTGACTTATCAACCTGATTCCAGTGGTTTACAGATGTGTATCATGCAGAACTCAGTTATCACTGCTCGATCAGGGCCTTGGAATGGTGTTAGCTTTAGTGGGATGCCTTATTTAAGACCAAATCCTATTTATAACTACTCATTTGTTTCTAATCAAAAGGAGGTATACTATACTTTTGTTCTAGTTAACAGATCAGTTATTACAAGGACTGTTTTGAGTGATAACGGTGTAATGCAGCGGTACACATGGATCGATCGGACCAACGATTGGGCTCTATATCTAACAGCGCCATCAGATAATTGTGACACTTATGCATTATGTGGTGCTCATGGTAGCTGTGATATTAGCAACTCACCTGTATGCTCATGTTTGAATAGATTTGTGCCAAAATTAAAAAGTGATTGGGATAGAGCAGATTGGTCAGGGGGATGTGTTCGAAGAACGCCCTTGAATTGTAAGAGAGGAGATGGGTTCATAAGGTATTCAAACGTTAAATTGCCTGACATGCTAAATTCATCAATGAATGCAAGCTCGACCCTCGAGGAATGCAGTACAATGTGCTTGAATAACTGTTCTTGTATGGCTTATGCCAATTCAGATATCAGAGGAAGCGGGAGGGGATGCTACATCTGGTTTGGAGACCTTATTGACATCAAACAATACAATGAAGATGGCGGGCAAGATCTTTACATCCGGGTTGCATCTTCTGAGTTAGGTAAATATACAGAAGCAATTGTTTTATGAAAATAGAAACTGGAGCATTTTGTCTAGCTTATTCACTAGTGGAATTTTTGCTTTTAGTTGTTGAAAACCAGGTGAACTCCAATCACAAGAACCAGGCAGTGATCATAACAATCTCAGTGTCGTTATCAGCACTACTGCTGCTTGTCGTGGGTATAGGCTTGTTCATATCGAAAAAGAAGAGAAAGAAGAAGCAAAATGCACAAGGTAGATCTAGCACATACCCTTTACTGATGATATGAAACTTGGCATGCAATTTGTTTTTAGATACTGCTTCTGTTGGCTGCTTTACAGGGAAGTGCGAAAACAATCCAGAAGAACAGTGCTCTATTGGCAACCATGAGGAAGATCTGGAACTGCCCCATTTTGATTTCAGCTTGATAGCTAAAGCTACCGATAACTTCTCATTAAACAATATGCTAGGAGAGGGCGGCTTTGGACCTGTCTACAAGGTAACAGAAGTAAACATATCAGTATTTTTCTACAGAAAGAAACTCTGTCGGAGTATATTATTAGCATTTTCATCTGAATTTTTTTGTCTGCTTCATTACCAACATCAGTATGCACTATTTTCTCTTCCAGGGGACGCTTAAAGAAGGACTACAAATTGCTGTTAAGAGGCTCTCCAAGGATTCTAGACAAGGGGTTGATGAATTCAAGAACGAAGTTAGATGCATTGCCAAACTTCAGCATAGAAACCTGGTGAAGCTTCTAGGATATTGCATTCAGCTAGAAGAAAAGATGTTAATATATGAATATATGCCCAACAAAAGCCTAGACTACAACATCTTTGGTTAGAATCTGTCAACCCTATATTTTTGTATGGAAATTCGTCAAAGTTAACTAATCTAGTAGACCATGTTGACAGATCAAAGACGAAGCAAGCTGCTGGATTGGAGTATGAGGTTCCGCATTATCAATGGGATTTCCAGGGGACTTCTATATCTTCATCAAGACTCCAGACTAAGAATCATTCATAGGGATCTGAAATTGAGCAACATTTTACTAGATAGCGAAATGAATCCAAAGATCTCTGATTTCGGAATGGCTAGAAGTTTTGGGGGCAACGAAACTGAAGCAAATACAAACAGAGTAGTTGGAACATAGTAAATCTATTCTTTTTTCTTCCCCTTTTTTTTTTTCTAAACAAAAGAAAATGCATGGAAGTGATTGCATATTCTTGTAGAAGAAAACACTTAATTCATTTTAATGCTCCATGCAGTGGTTATATGTCGCCAGAGTATGCTATTGACGGGCTATTCTCAATAAAATCTGATGTATTCAGCTTTGGTGTTTTGGTGTTAGAGATAATCAGCGGCAGGAGAAACAGGGGATTTAGTCATCCTGATCACCAACTCAACCTTCTTGGGCATGTAAGCTTTACATTAGTGTTTAATCTCAATTCTCTAGCTTTAGGCTACTGGTGACAGTTGACAAGATAGCTAATAATTTTACAGGCATGGAAACTCTTCAGAGAGGGCAGATATTTAGAGGTTACTGACACATTAATAATAGAAAGTTGCAATCTGTCAGAAGTATTAAGATCAATTCATGTTGGTCTATTATGTGTGCAACATTCTCCAGAAGACAGACCAAGCATGTCATCTGTGGTTCTGATGTTGGGTGGAGAAGGGGCATTACCTGAGCCTAGAGAACCAGGGTTTTTCACCAACCGAAAATTGGTAGAAGCAGAATCTTCCTCAAGCAAAAATGAATCTTGTTCTGTAAATGAACTTACAATTACAATGGTTGACGTTCGATAATTTTATTTCATACTGTTCCTGAAAATTAGAAGTCCTGACACCTCAGATAATACACAATTTATGCAGGCAATATATTATTGTTATTATTTATTTTTTTCTGAAAAAGCATAGTACCAGTGTACCAACTGCTGTTTCATATTGTTTTGAATTAATAAATGCAGACATTTTATGCTTCAAAGAACTGAACTTTCAATTTCAGTAAACCACAACTTTGCAAAAATAAACATCATATTGAGGATTAAACATTTGTTCTAGCAGAAGAAAAATGACACATCACATTGAAAGAAAAAATTAAGTAGACAAAAGCAAAGCAGAACTCCTTAAGTAATTATTGAACCGATGAAATCAATCTAAATATTTCGAACTTTGGCCTTGCTAGAAGTTTCTGTGGAAATGAAACTGAAACCAATAAAGTAAGGTGGTGGGAACATAGTGAGCGCCTCTTCCACTAATGTATCGTACCTATGTGTATCTGTAGCATGCCATTTTTCCTATCGCTTCATGATCATGAAATCTACCTGAAGTGCTACAATCAGTTCATATTGGTCTACTTGGTGTATGATGAAGTCTGGAGGAGAGACCAAGCATGCTACCCGTTGTTTCTATGTTTTATAGTGAAAGCGCATAGCCTGAGCCTAAGGCAGCAGGATTCTTCCCAGACAGGATTGGCAAATGTAACCGGGCCAAATTTAATAGTTTTCGCGAGCATTTTGAGTCCAAAAAAAGCATACATATCATGAGTTGCACATAAGCTTACATAATAACAAGCTGTGTTACAGTTTTTTCATTGAGGAATAATGTCGAGCACTTACTTGGCAATGTTAAAATGTGACCATGCGTTGCTTGCTTCTCAAACATGGCGGGCTGAGAGATTATGTTTACTTGTCCATGGGCTTTGCCAATTCAGCCATCCTAGTACTAGGGTTGTGAACAGGATAGAAAAAATGCCAAACTGAACTAAAATTTTAAACTAAAAACATTAAAATTGTATTGAACTGAATAATTTTTATCCAGAACTAAAATGAATTGAACTGAATCGAACTAAATTTTATAACAAATTTGGTACAATACTGAATATTTATAAAAAACTGAACTGATAACCGTATCGAACCATACCAAAATTGTATTAAACCGAAAATTGAATATAGTATCCAATATTAATTTAATAAGTAATACATATATATTAATAAAAAGTATTAAGTAGTAACTTAATTATATACTTATAATTATATTGCCAAGTAATATACATATGTATAATAATATATGATAAAAATTAATATATTTTGTAATTCAAATATAATAAATAAATGGTTAACAAAATATTTTTATTAATTTTATTATTATTAATATTATTATCATTGTTACTATTACTACTACTATTTTTCAATTAACAAGTCAAAATATGAAATGTTTATTATATTACAATTTGAACTTAATATATAAAAATAAAAAATTTACATTGCATTAGTGTCAAATAATTTAATTAAAAAATAATAATGTGAAATGTCCATTACAACACACTTTAAACTTAAAATATGAGAAATGAGAAAATTATTATTATTATCAACAACAAGTAAAAATTTGGAATAACTATTATATTTCAATTTAAATGAAAAATATTTAAAGAAAAAAATTAACGTTATATAATTTCAAATTTTATAATTTTTAATTGAAATATGTTGTTATTATCATATTTGATAACTTATTAATTATTATTTTTAGTAAGTAATCTAATCTCATTGATATTATTTAAAATTAAAGAGTTAAATAATAATATTATTATATTTAATAACTTATTAATTATTATTGTTATTAAGTAATATAATCTTATTGATATTATTTAAAATTAATGAGCTAAATAATATTATTATAATTATTATTTTGCTACATTTATATATATAACCAAAACGACATAGTTTTACCTAAAATTACATCGTTTTGTTTAAAATAAATAGTGATCTTACGAAAAATAATAATAATAAGAGAATACAAGTTATTTTTATTCATTAAAATATATTGCTATTATTATATTTAATAATTTATTATTTATTATTATTTAGTAATTTAATCTTATTGATATTATTTGAAAGTAATGAGGTAAATATTATTATTACTGTGTGTGCATGTATATACAATATCACATAATAACAAAAACAATATATTTTTACCTAAAATTATCTCATTTTAATTTGTGGATAATAAATATAATTTTAATTAATAATATAAATTTTTCTATTACATAAATTTTCAAATTCTCATTTTGAATTATAGCATACCGATTCATTTTGATAGAAACAAATCTCCATACCAAACCATTCCAAAAATGGAATGGTATCGGTATGACGATTTTTAAATTAGGTATTGTTATGACTCGAAATTTTTTTATAAATTATTAAATTTAATTATAAGATATGCAGTATTAATAAATATTTTTATTAGTGATTATTTTAATATTTTAATAACATTATTATTCTAATTATTTATTTTAATAAATTGCATCATTTGGTTATTGATGAGATTAAATTTTATTTCGAGAGTTATTATTTATTATATTATTTGGCATTGTTCCTAGATTTAAAAGTTAAAATTAAAATTTATTGTTATTTATTATTTAATATTATTAATATTAAATAATATTAATTCTAAATTAATTGTTGTATAAATATATGTGTATATGTATATAATATGTTAATAAATAAATATATATATATATATGCGCTTTTTTTTTCAGGCAGTAGTTGTTCCCCTTATTTCTTTTTCTTTCTTTCTTTCATTTTTTCTTTCTTTTTTTTTTCCTGCAAAACCAAACCACCACCACACCACCATCTACAGTGCCGTCAGCACCACCTTGCCACTATTAGTCTGGTCGCAGGCGAGAAAACTGATAGAGGTTGGGCTTGTTTTGAAGATCATTTACGAGCTTTGATAATACATAATTTGCTTCAAATAAATCGATTGATAAGAACTCCGAAATTTCAATTTTATTGGTTTTTCTTATTGAATTTAATTTTTTTGGAGATGTGGTAGTTATATAAATTGATTTTTTAATTAAGATCTACCTAAATATTTTTTTTATTTATTTTTTTGAAATTATTTATTTTTCTGAAATTTTAATAATAAAATACATATTTTTCAGGTTCAGTTGTTGTTCACAGTCCTGGGTCCAAAATTTTTCTTATTTTTATTAAATTCTATATATTATTTATAGTGAGTTTTGTGAAGGAAGTTTCTTTAAATAACATACCAAATTTTTATTACGAATTTTTGAATGTTTATGTAAAAAATAGAATTTTGGAGAAATTAATATAAATAAGTAATTTTTATGTTTTAATTGATATTATTGATAATTAATAGGTTTTGGATAGTTTTTGAGTGATAGTTGGTATTAAAATAATTTTAATAAATTAATTACTATTTTAGCTAATTAATATTAATTTCTGTAATTATATCTGAATAATAATTTTAATTATTAATTTTGAACTTAAATGAGTTTTAATTGTTTAAATTGGATAATTTAGTAATTTAATTGATTATCGGTAATTAAATGCTATTTAATTTAAAATATTTAATAGAATGAGGTTTAATTAATATTATTTACTTATATTTGAAATTTTATTATTTAATTTAGAAAATAAATATTTTTGATGCTTTTATTATATAAATAAGTTGATTTTGATATTTAAATGAGATTTTTATAATTTTGGTTGAAATATTTGGTGTGTATTATTTAAATGAGATTTTTTATAATTTTGAATGAATTAATGGTATTTATTATTAGTTTATTCATTGTGGTATTTGATTGAATTTTGATAGTTTATGTCTACATATGTATTTTTGGAAGTTAGTAAATTATTTGACTTTAATTGAAATTGTTGTTAATTATTTTGTTTTAAACAATTTATGGATTAATAAAAGTATGAAAAGTAATTTTTAATATTACTTCCTAGTTATTAGTTAACTTGTGATAATTTTGGAATATTATGTGAATAATAAATTTATTTATTATTTTTTAGTGTAAATGGGTATTTTACTATTTTATGATGTTAAATAGTGATTTTAATAATTATTTACAATCTATGCTAATTTAATTGTAAAATGGAAATTTTATTCCATTTATGAATCTTATTATCACATATTATTTAAAAGCTAGAATTTTATTGTTTAGTTGGAAAATAAAAGTTTTTAATATTTTTATGAGACATTTTGGTGATTTGAGAAGTTATTATATTTTTAAATCGATTTTTATGACTTCTGGGTGAATTATTTGAAATTTTATATATATATATTTATGAATTATTAAGGCTCGATTGGGCATTATGAGTAGTTCGAGGGCCCAACCCTAGCAATTGAACTTATGTATTGTAGAAGTGATTTTTCTATGCAGGATCGGCTTTACTTTTAGTTGAAAGACGTCCATTTTATAGAGGAGACTCTACTGAATTTTTGATAAATTTCTCGTAAAATGTGATAATTGGTCCAAGTCTAATTTTGAAATTTTGCTCGAGTCGTGTCTCGATCGAGTCATTGTTAGAATTCTAGAATTTATTAAATTAGGAATTTATTTCTAATAAGTATTGTTATTATTATTTTTCTTTAGCAATACTGTGAGTTAGGCCGACCGAACCGGGCTAGCCAAACCAAAACAGCAAAGCACAGTAGTACTGTGAGTTATTATTTATATATGCATTGCATGTAAAATACATAGTTGTGAGCATTCATATTTTTATAATTTATTTAAATATGATTTATTTTATTAAGTGATTATGTATATGTTTGGTATATTTTTGGTATATATTTGGTATATTTATTTAAAAATGGACGCCATCATATTTAAATTATGCATTTTATTATTTCTAATATTTATACAATATATTTGAAGGATAGCAGTAGAACGTGCTACCTAATTGTAATATCTCGAGTTTTTAAATATTTTTATATTGCATCGGGATATGCAGTATTAATAATTTTTGTATATATTTATGATATTTTATGAGTTTGTTGTTTGTTTAAAGCTAATTTTAATTATTTTAAGTACTTTACGTAAAAAATTTTCGGAAATTATATTTTCGGGGAAATTAATACGTAAATAATTTAATGCTATTTATTTTGACCACTTTTATGAATTTGCATGAACTCATACATAATTTTTAAGTGCTAAATAAAACGTATATACGTGTATTTATTTAAATTAATTAGAGCTTAATTAATTTCCTTAATTTTATTATTTAATTTTTTTGCATTAATTAATTAATTTTAAGTGTATAAATTATTAAATATAATAAAATTTTTGTTTGGTGAATATCATTTGTGTGTGGGATTATATTATTATAATATATATAAGGTGGATATATATATATATATATATATATATATATATATATATATATATATATATATATATATATATATATATACACATTTTTTTCAAAAAAAAAAAAACAAAGTTTGCAGAAATTACCAAAATACCATTGTCTCCTTTATTTTTCTTCTCAGACGGATTCCACCATTTTCAGCCACTTTCAAGCTAGTTTTCTTGCTGTTACTATGCCCCTCAGCCTTCCTCCTCCACCTCCAGCCATTTTCACCACTTAAAGCTCTCATTTCCGGCGTTGTTTGGCCGGATTTTCATCAAGAGGCCGAAAGTTGCTCCTAACTTCGATCAAGCACTTTCCGGCCACCAAATTCGATGCCGTCAGTCTCTATCTTCTCCTTGAGCTCTGATGAGTGTGATTCTGAGCTTTGTTTCACTTGATTTGGTCAAGAATTGCTTAGGTTTTAATTTTTTCAAATCAGCCATTTTGGGTTTCAATTTTTTTTTAGCTTCAATTTGGTTGATTCATGAAAACTTCCTTCACAAACTTTGTTCCTGGAAGTTTAATCTACATTTTTTTATTTTTTTAAAATTTTTGGAATTTATTTTAATTTTTGTGAATTTTTTATTATTTTATTAATATTTTCTAATTTTTGAAAATTAATTAATTAAATTATAAAATTGTGTTTTATGGTGATTATAGGAGTTGAAATGAATTATAGAAATTTATTTGTAATTTTTGTGAATTTTTATATATTTATTTGGAATTTATTAAGTTTATGTGTTTAATTGAAATTAATTGGTTAATTGAGTATATTTATTGATATTATTGAGATATTAGTTGAGAAAATTAATTTTGAGTAATTATATTATTTTTGGTGAATTTTTGGATTTATTTTAGTAAATTTATATATATATGGGTATTTTGGTAATTTTATACTAAATTGGTTAAAAATATAATTAAATTGGTTTTAATAGTTACTTAGGGTATAAAAATAATTTCTACAAATTATTTAGTATTTTTAACTAATTAAAACTATTTTTCGTAAATTATTTTCAAATTATATATATAACATACGATTTTTCTAAATAAATGAGTTTTTATCGGTTTTTAACGTGTTTTAGGGTTAATTACGTAATTTGGATTTATAAAATGTATTTTTATTATATAAGGGCATTTTTGATATTTTATAATTATTCTGTGAATTGTGAACCTCGGTCGGTGAATTGTAATTTGGAGTCCGACCGAGGGATTGTGGTTGTGAATTTGGTGTTATTCCGAAGTGTGTTTTCTTTACAAGACCGGCTCTACTCTTTGAGTAGAGAGATGTCCGTTTTATAGGGGAGGTTCTGCCGGATTTTCGGTAGAATTCTCGTAAAACGTGATGTCCGGTCAAATCCCTATTCTAATTTTGTGTCTAAAATTCTAGATCGAGTTTTTAGAATTTCCGTTAAATTTATTCTGATTTCATGTTGTCATTTGTTTGTCTAGCTGTGCCGAGACCGAGGCCTAATGGATCAGGTCCGCCGAGTTTGTCTCGTGGAGCGCTAACACGTGAGTTATTATACTGTACATATATGCACTGCATATAGGGTGTATTATTTAGAATTTTTCATTTTCATTGTAATTATAATATTTTTGGTATATCTAGGGTTGCATTTTTATATATATGCATATTAAATAATTATGCATATTAGTTTGATATATGCACATTAAACAATTAGGTTTAGGTTTAATACATTTGAGTAATATACACATGTTTTAAAATGTATACTTAGACATAATTATTTTATTAAATGATTAGCATACTTTAGGTATAGTTTCAGTAGATTTTAGGTTTATTCTTAAATAATTGCATGTTAAATTATAAACCTACACTTAAATTATTTTTAACTTTATTTTTGGTATATTTTTTATTTATTTCCAAATAAATACATGTTTTATTATTAAATTAAACCTAACACATTAGTGGTATATTTAGGGTTTATTTTTGATATATGCATGCTAGATAATTAGGTTATTTTTAGTATATTTATGAATATATGTTAAACCTAAACACATATTTAAATGAACATTTATACATAAATATTTTATTAAATGATTTGTGTACTTAGGGCATATCTTTTGTATATTTAAGTATATTTTTAAGAAAATGCATGTTATATTAGTGTTATACATTTAAGTTGTTTTTAACAATATTAATGATTTATCTTTAGTTTATTTCATATTTTATTTGACACACACATATATATACCTGAAATATACTGGGTATATTTTAGGTATATTTTTGGTATATATATATATATATATGGTTGGTTTTACCATTATGAATATTGTTCTACATTGATTATTTTTCGAATGAATGATTTATTCTAAGTGAAGGATATCAATAGAACATGCTTCTTAGTGGGCAGCACTATGACCGTGTACGTACCGGTACGATAGATAAGGATTGAGTGAGAGTTAATTTTGGGTGATTACAATTGATTAGATTGATTTAATTGAGATTAATGGTATGATAGATAGTGTGATTGCGGGGCCAATCACACTGACAGTCAAACTGCTGGAGCTCGATCGACTTAGTGTCTCGGGGCCAGTCTACTGTCCATAGTGGAATGAATCTATTGGGTCGATTGAGATGTGAGGTGATAGATAGTGTGATTGCTGGAGCTCGGTTGACCAAGTGTCTCGGGACTAATCACATTGACAGTCAGACTGCTGGAGCTCGGTCGACTTAGTGTCTCGGGGCTAGTCTGCTGTCCAGATTGAAATAAGTGCTCTATTTGGAATCAAGTGAGCCTGCATGGCTAGAGTGATGATGGGGTTGTTGAGGTTGTTATTATTAGGGTTCTATGGATCCTTCATGAATTTAATTAAACGTTTTCCTATATTCTGTATATTTATAAAAGCAGAGTTTGGCATTTGTGTGAAATGTGTGTATATACATATATATATATATATATATATATATATATATATATATATATATATATATATATATAAGAATGCCTAATTGTTATGGTTTAGTTTGCATGTATATATAGTATAATAATTCACTCAGTGAGGTCAGACCCCCCTCAATTATTTTTTTCAGGAGATCCTATATCATCAGACCTTTATTGTAGAGTTCCTCGTCGGTGTTCTTCAGTCCCGGCTATTTTATGCAAATGTATATTCTGAACTCTGATTTGTATTCTAGAAACTGCAATAGTATTGTTATTGTATCGAAAGAGTATTATATTATTTTGATATTGTATACTCTGAAAAAAATTATATTTGAACATTGTACAAATATGTATACATTTATAAAAGGATTTGAAGAATTTATTTTATATATTGATTCAAAAAATTTTAATTATATCATACTTTTTATTTATTTATTGTATAATTTTATTTTCTTAGGCTTGCTACGGGTTCCGGATTCAAAAGAATTCCCGTTCCCTAGTGTCGGTTGTGACTCCTAGTTTGGGTCGTGACACTAATGGGTTGCACTAGGACTGTGTATGTATCAATGTGTTACATTTTAGGATTGATAACATGAGATTATTTGATGTGAGACTTGATTAATTGATTATTGAGATTTATAATGAGTGAGTGGTGTGATTGCGGGACGTCGGTTGATCTAGTGTCTTGGAGCTAATCACGCCGACAGTGAGACTGCAGGAGCTCGGTTGACTTAGTGTCTCGAGGCCAGTCTATTGTCCAAAAATGGAAAAAGAGAAATAATTTGGAATTAAGTGAGCCTATTGGCTAGTGAGGTTCAATGATTGAGGTTGCATAATTTTTTAGGGTTATACTCCGATCCTCTAAAATATATTTTTCTGCATTTATTATTATATAAGAGTGGATTTTAGCATATGTATGAAATATATGTATATACATATTATTATACTGATACTTGATTGTATATGACTTTAGGTTGCATGTATATATAATATAATAATTCACTCAGAGAGGTTTGAGCCCCTCAATATTTTTTTTCAAGACATTCTACTTTATCATATCTCAATAGTATACTCTTTCACCGGTTTTCTTCAGCCCCGGCTAAATTATGTAATTTTTATATCTGAACTTTTATTCATATTTTAGAAGCTGCAGCGTAGTACTCTAGTGTTGTAGTGTTTATTATTATTTTATAATAAAGAGTTGTATTTGAAAAATATTGTATTGTTATATTTTAATATATGATATGAGATTTACTTTAATATTATTTAAAATTTTTAATTTTTTGATATTTTTATATTATATTTTTGCTTGTTTTTATTTTTAAGGTTTGTTATCGGTTCCGGATTTGAAAGAATTCTCATTTTCTAGCGCCGATTATAACTCCTTGATTTGAATTGTGACAATATTGATACTTAAAATTTTAATTTTAAAATCCCCAAAATATGATATGATTCCTGAGATTTTAAATGTTCGGACCATTGTCACCCCTACTGCTACCTGTGGAGAATGTTTAAATATTTACATAAGATAATAATTGATATATCTTTTTTAAAATGAAATGTTGTTGTCTTATATTATTATTATTAAGTTATATATATATATATATATATATATATATATATATATATATATATATATATATATATATATATATATATATATATATATATATATATGACTTTATTTAATTTTTGGTATGTAATTTTTTATCATTATTTTCTTTCAACTAATTTTACACGTTCTATCAATTCTATTTTTTTTATTAAAATAAATAGATTTTTATGAGAATGTGATTTTTTAAAGTTATTTTTATAAAGAAATGTAAATTAAAGTTGAAACTCCCTCTATGTACAAAAAGAAAAGAGAGAGTGAAAGAAAATGGAATGGGTGTAAAGATAAATAAATAAATAATCTTATTAAAAAAATTTTGTTAAAAAATCATGGATTATTAAGTTAATTTGCAAAACTTATAGTATCTCAACTCAATTTTCACCTAATTTTAAGACTAATTAATTGTTTCTTAATTCAAGTGAAATTTTCTGAAGTGACAGATAAAAATGAACGGAGGGAATAAATAATTGGAATATGAAACTAATAAAATACCTATGATTTTAATACAAATTAATGCTCCATCTATTTCATTCCAATTGTCTTTTAAGATAGTGTCATAAAGATTAAGAATCATATTTAATAGATATAATTATAGATACAAATGATTATATTGTCCTCTTTTAGAAAAATTAAAAGTTAGTATGAATTATAATTACTCTAATAGAAAAGACTTTTTACTCTAAAACCAAAATATAGGTAAATTGGAAAGAAGAGTTTCTTTTTTTTTTTTTTTTTTTTTATGTAATCTAAAAACGTTATTTGGAGTGGAATAAATTCTTTTTTTTAAAAAAAAAACAATTGAAATAGAATGGAGGGAGTACACAATAATATATGTAGGATATTGAACATATATAATATATTAATCAATTTAGGAAGATTTTATGTATTTTAGTGTAATAATCACATGAATATTAAAAACTAATTAATTTGTTAATAAGGTTTTAGTAATTTTTCATAAAATTATAAAAGTTAATGTTTCATTAATATAATATCATATGGCAATAATATAAAAATAAAAAAAAAAGTATGTAAATAACAGGAAATATAAAAAAATTTAAAATTTAAAATATTTTATCAGAAAAACTAAGTAAGAAAAAAAATTTCAGCTTTATGTATTTATATGTATATAAATGGTATATATCACATGATTAAAAATAAAAATTTTCAAATTTTTTGCTTTTATATATTTATATGTATATAAAATAGTATATATAACATATATTAGTAAAATAAAATTTTTTTACCTCTTCTGTTATATAAATTTTTAATTTTTATAGTAAGTACTTTTTATATAAGTAAAAAGTTAAAATTAGTACTTTTATTAGATAAATTATGTTTAAAATTTTAATTTTTTCTTAAATAATTATTTATTCAACCTACTATTATAGGCAAAAACAAATTATCATCATCATGACACTATAAAAATAAAACCATAATTTAGATAAAAAGATCAAAGAATCCTAATAGCCTCTTGTCTCTTTTTTTTTTTTTTTTCTTTATCTTCTAGTATCTCTTAAATTATTTGTTGTCTCTTAAATTATTTGTTGTTCTTGCTTATCTATTTCTCCTTTATTTGCTTTATGTTACTTTTTTTTTTATTTAATAAATATAAATTTTTAATTATTTATTTTTTAAAATTATTTTTTGAGTAAAGTATTTGAATATTCCTTTATAAAGTTTTTATCCTTTATCAAATAGAATTTCTTTATATATTTTAGACTTCTCTTTGTTATTCTTAAATGTAAATTAAAAGAATTTCATCAAAATAGTTGAAAAGTAACAACAAAAAATTTTACAATAGTGAGATTTTATTTTAATATTTTTTATTATAATTTTATTTATATATGTTATCCGTTCATTAAAATGTATTTGTAATAATTAAATAATTTATTTTTTCTTTAAAAATAATTTAGATATCAAAAAGAAAAAGGAAAAACCTTCCCTTATCCAGTGAACTGACCCCTCATTCAATTGATTGTATCATATATCAATAAAAGTTGACTATGAGGCATTATTGGAAGAATTGTGACTACAACTATCACTTTACCATCCTCAGGAATCGCCTTGTAGCAATTTTTCAAGAGTCTCAGGCAATATTAATCTCTCCAGTCGTGAAGCATCCACTGCAAGGAAATTAATTTAGCATCAAATTGTTTATTTTTTACAGGTAAAAATCTGAGTTAGTATTCCAATTAGATTTAAATTCATTCAAAATTTACTGATGAATAAATCAATGATTAATTGAGTTAAGTTATCAAATAATCAATAGATTTTGTATGAAGAAAAAAATAAAATAAAATAAAGCTAGGTTTTTTTGACAAGAAACCCTAGGCGATGCTGCACATTTAGCAGTGCTGATAATCTTCTGAACTTCGATTGGCTT
Organism: Mallotus nudiflorus; assembly: GCA_947683625.1. Classification (NCBI taxonomy): domain Eukaryota; kingdom Viridiplantae; phylum Streptophyta; class Magnoliopsida; order Malpighiales; family Euphorbiaceae; genus Mallotus; species Mallotus nudiflorus. The sequence goes on along the minus strand of CANTUR010000104.1, from coordinate 429,073 downwards.
CTCCTTTCTCAAGCATTGCCTTTTAGTCACCTTGACATCAACCATGGAATATCTTAGCCATAAGGATATGTTTTCCATAACCACCACAAACCTTCTAGAAAAGAAAACCTATACCTCGGTTGTCTACAATATGATTACAAATCCTTTAATTTTGAGCTCGGATGATACTACTACCTCAAATAAGGGCGGTTACATTGCCATTCAAATAAATCAATAGTTCTATGAGCAGTAGCTGTTTTCCTGTCAACATGCACTTATAGCTTGAATTATCCTATCTAAAGGTGATGCACCATGGAAGCTGGCGGAATTGAAAAAAAAAGCTTACTTTGGTTTAGGGAATAAAAAGCAACTGAAAATTAATCTCATTGGGAAGGGATTTTTATTATGTCATTCTTAATTCCAATTTTGAAAAAAAAAACTCTGTTTAGAGTATAGGTGCAATTAAGTTGAAAAGAGTATAAGTGCAATTAAGTTGAAACCAAGCATTCTTTACATACAACCTTGGATTTGGATTTCAATCCCATGAGTTAAAAGCCAACCAACACTCAAACTTAGGTGAGATTTTACAAGTTGCCCTAGGAATATTCGCATCCATAAATTCTAACTTCTATTGCTAAAGGAGTAGGTGTGCCTTTTAAAATTGATAATGTGATGGTTAACAAATAGTTTGGATACTATGCAAGAGTCCTTGTTGATATTGATTTAGCGACTTCTCTTTCGAAATCACTGCTCATCGAAAGGAATGGGAAAAGCTTCTTTATTGATGTAGTTTATAAAATATTTCCCTTATTTTGTAATTTTTGTTCTAATATCAGACACACTTCTTAGGAGTTCAAATGGGGGAAAAAGGCTTCTAATGTTGAGTCTTCACATCCTCGATAGGAAAAAGGTGATGAACCTACTAAAGTCATTGAAACAAAGCATATTTGGAAAGCAAAATCAGTTGTTATTGACATTGTGGTCTCTAATGCCTTTCAACAGTTGCAAAAAGAGCTTGAAATAACTATAATAGAAAATGCACCTATTGATAACACTATACTTGATTTTGTTCCAGCTTTTGATCAAATTCTAGATTTTCAGGACCGTCCTCTTGAACAAATTAGATATTGAAGCACCTCTAATTCGTAATGAGCTTCCCTTTCAGCAAATGATGACTGATCAAGTTACAAATTCTCATAGAGCAGATCTTAAAACTGATAAAGAAGATCATAGTGTTTAGGATTTTAAAGAGGATGATAATCCTCCTTCTTCTTAGGCTGATGAGGTTGATATGGAAGAAGCAACTTTGACTACTGTTTAGAGGAAAAATCTCCAAAATATTAGAAATCTATAATGATTCTTTCTAAAAGGGTATATAGAAAACCTAACAAATTGAATTTATGAAGTGCTTCTATTAGAATTATTGAGGAATGGGTAATTCTAATACCCATGCCTATTTATTCTTTTTTTATAAATAGTACTCTCCTGACTTTGTCTACATTATGGAGCCTATGGTTGCCTTTCCTATAATTCTAAATTCTTATTGGAATAGTTTGAACTTAAATTTAATTGCTTCTAATGCTCATCCTCTCCCTTCCATCTGGATTTTAGATTGATATGGTTGCCCCATAGTGTCTTTTATTCATTTTCATGATCAATATATAACTTTAGATGTTTATGTCTCTTCTAATTATTTACAAAGATTAACTTTTGTTTATGATAGTGTGCGGCATAATCATCGTATAGAGCTTTGGTATGATCTTTTTGTACTCTCTAATAATTTTAGTTCCCCTTGGTGTGTTATTAGAGATTTTAATGCAGTTCTGGGAGCTCATGAAAAAAATGGAAAATCACCAGCTATAAGGTCTTGTAGGGATTTCTGTAAATTTCTTGATGACTATCTTCTCTCGGATATCCCTTCTTATGGTGCTATTTTCACTTGGACAAGTGGAAAATATGGCAACAATAGAGTGGAAAGTTGTCTTGATATAGCTATTGCAAATTTACAATTTGTTAATTTATGAAAGGTTATTTCTTATTTAGTACTACCAATACACCATTCGAATCACTCCTTATTGCTGTTAAAATGTGATTTCAATGATAAGCCTCCATCTACGTTCCACTTTCTATCTATGTGGGTTTCTCATCCAGGCCTTAAGGAGCTTGTTGCTAATTCGTAGTCTATTCCCATTGGTAATTTACATCATATACTACCGGTTACAAAGTTAAAAAGATTATGGGCTAAACTTAAATTTTGGAATAGAACTATCTTTAGACATTTAGATGATAATATCTCTCGGGAAATTTTGATTCTCCAAGATATCCATTTGGAAATTTCTTCTAAAGGTATTTCCAATGCTCCGCACAGGTAGGAATTAGAGGCTTATACTATTTTGGATAATTACTTTACTTAGCAAGAGATTTATTATAGAGATTGTAGTTAAGTTAAATGGCTAGTTGCAAAGGACTGGAATACATCACTTTTTCATCAAAAATTTTCTCAGTCTAAGTCCAAGCATGGTATTCATCATTTGATGGTAAATGATATGCTAACTAATGACAAAGCTATAATTGAGGAACATATTAAGGATTTTTATAAAACCCTTTTTAAAGCTGATGTTTCTATTCAGTCAAATATTAGTTTGATTAAATTAGTGGTACTTTGGTTGGTAAATGATTTTAATAATTCTTTCTTAACAAGTTATTCTTTAAATGACAAGATCATAAATACCATTTTCAATATGGATGCCTATAGTTCTCCTAGGCCAGACGGGTTCACTGTTTATTTTATAAATCTTTTTAGGATGTGGTGTGAGAGAAATGTGTGTTGTGGTTCAAAGTTTTTTTATTACATGCACAATCAGTATAGGAATTATTCTAGTTTTATGGTTTGAATTCTGAAGGTAAATGATGCTATTACTATTGATCATTTTTGCCCTATTATTGTTAACAACTTTATCATGAAAGTGGTTGCTAAGATCCTAGTTTATCTACTCTCCTCTATAGCTTCTCGGATTATCTTTTATCATCAGTTTGGATTTTTAAAAAATAGATGCATTGCTGATTGTATTGCAGGTGCTTCTGAAGGTGTTAACTTACTTTCAAAGTCCTACTTTGGAGGTAATATGGATCTTAAAATTGATATTCGAAAAGCTTTTGATATTGTAGACTAGAATTTTCTTCTTAACGTCTTAGAATCTTTTGGTTTTTCTTTATAACTTAGAGATTGGATTCTTGCTATTTTCTCTTTTTCTAGATTGTCTATCTTAATTAATGGACATGCTAAAGGTTATTTTCCCTGCTCTCATGAAGTATGTCAAGGAGATCCACTTTGTCCTCTTTTATTTTACTTGGCAGAGGATTTTCTTAGGAGATTAATTTCTACTAAAGTGGATGAAGATGCTATTAAGCCTATGTTTTAGACAAGAAATAATCCTTTTCCTTGCTATTACTTATATATTAATGATGTTATTTTATTTGGAAAAGCTTTGCTTCAAAATATGAAAGCCATTAATGACATTTTTAAAGTTTATGGACATATTTCAGGTTGGCTTGTTAATTGGACCAAGTCAAAAATCATTTTTGGAGCTTCTATTATTGAAAACTGTATAGCAAAACTTCGTCAAGTGGGTAATATCAAAAGGGGCTCCTTACCTTTGTATAGTTTGGAGTTCCTTTATTTGCTAGTGTTCCTAAGAAGCAATGGCTTAAGCCAATTGCAGATAAAATTTACAATTGACTTTCAAAGTGGAAAGACAGTATGTTGTCAATGGCTAGCCCTTATCCAATAAGTTATTACAAGCTCCTTGCTAAATTCATTTTCTATTTATAAATGGTCTTGCTCTTACATAGAATGTTGTATAAGGAATTTTTTTTTATATAGGATCCATTCATGAGAAGAAGCTTTTTATTGTTCCTTGGAAGCTGGCTTGCTTTCCAATCAAGGAGGGAGGAATTGGTATAAAAACAACTTCATTATCTTAATGATGCCATGCTTAGTAAAATGGCTTGGAGGGTAATTTTTTCTAAAGATTATCCTATCTCTGTTCTCCACTAAAGATTTCTAACTGCATCAGGCCTTCCTCGTTACTCTTACATTACATCTTCCCTTTGGTCCTCTATTAAGCATCCTATTCATAGTCTTCACTTAGAAATTTTATGGTTTGTTGGCAATAATAGTGAGCTCAAATTTTGGATTAATGCTTGATCATCCCTTTGGTTGATGATTGGCTTAACATCCAAGCCAAAGATCAAAGTGCTCTCTCTGCTTTTATTTCAGATTTTATGTCCAATAATTCATGGCAACTTGATCATATATCTAATGATATACTACAATTGACTATTCAATCAGTTTCAACCATTCTTTACGATTCTGATATTTGTATTTGGACTACTTTTGCTAATGGGATTTTAATGGTGAAGTTCATGTATCATCATATTCAGTTTTCTTGTCCTCTCGCACCATGGCACTCTTTCTTCTAGAAAGAATTCTTGTCGCCCTCTCGTTCTTTAATTTATTAGCGAGTAGTACTGGGCTACTTACCAACAGATGATCAGCTTGTCAAGAAGGGATTTTCCTTCCCATCGCGTTATATTTTATATGCTAATCATCATGAAGATCATCAACATTTATTCACTTGATGTCTTTTTTCTTTAGTTGTATGGAATTTTATCTTTTGCCTGTTTGGTAAGTGTATCATGTTGGATGGTTCCATACTGGATCTGATTACTGATGCTATGAGCCCTATTTTCAACTCACAAATGATGGCTTTATGGTGTACAACCATTGTCAATGCTATTATAGTGATTTGGAGAATTAGAAATTTAGCTATTTTTAAAGATGAAGCTCTAAACATCCATGTTTTTGTACGCTCAATTTGGAAAGCTATCAAAGAATATGACTTCTTTCAAGTTGGCAAAATGGCAAATAATGCAGATAACTTTCACATTCTTAAGTTGCTGATAGTTTGAGGTATTCCTAAACTTGCACCATCCATTATTTTTGTGTCTTGGCAGCTACCTCCGTCCTCTTGGATTAAGGCAAATACAAATGGCTCAGCTTTTGGCTCCCCTGGTGCTGTTGGCTCTAGCACAATTTTCAAAAATTCTACTGGTATTCCAATAGGTTCTTTCTCTTTCAGTGTTGGGCAAGACTACGCTTTCATGGTTGAACTTTAAGCAGCAATTCATGTGGTTACTATTGCATGGCAAAAGGGTTGACATTATTTATGTTTGGAATGTGACTCTATGTACGTAGTCCATATTTTCCGTACTCTTTATAAGCAGGTTCCATGGAAAATTACGCAACAATGGCTTCAATGCTTACATGTTGTGTCTCAAATTAACTTCAGGATGCCTTATATTTTTCGAGAAGGAAATTCTATCGCTGACTTATTGGCTCGACATGGCATCTCTTCAAACACAGTTCATTGGTGAGATTCCGCTCTATCCTTTTATAAAAATAACATTAGTATAGATCATAGTGGAAGAGGTTTTTACCGATTCAGCTAGTTTTTTTTGTGGCTTTTTCTAGCCATTAATGTTTCTATTAACATTGTTATTTTTTATTTTCATTAATAAATTGGACAAGAGAAAAATGATATTAATGCTAAAAGTGTTAATTTAGTTGAGATTTTCGAGTGCGTTTCCTGATTTCTGACTTCCAACCTTTCCGATAAAAAAAAAAATTGACTATGTATAATGTTTAAATGCCATTGTAGCCCATAGTGGAAGTGATGGCTTAGAATAGAAAATGTTAAAAAATGGCTGCTCTAATTACATGAAATTATTCCTCTCTAACCTCCACCTGTTTCAACAGTAGTTTTTGGGCTGTCGATAAACCTTTTTTTTTTTTTTTTCTGGCATAAATAAATACATTAAGAAAACACTATATAGACAAAGGCAGTCAATTAATATTTACAACATATAAAAACCAAGTCAAGTCAAGCGAATTTAAGTTGATGATTCTTTACAAATCCTGATTTTGATGGTTTAAATTTAGCCAATTCCTCACTAATCACTTCAGGTTTTTCTTGTTTTCCCGATATTGATGAATGTCTGACCGTGAAAACTACGAAATCATGAGGTAATAATTTGGAGTTACCTTCATAATGCTAAAATTTCAGAAAGTTTGTATTGAAAATGTTCTTGGTTCACTATTTGAGCAGTTATTGTTAATTTCAAAAGAGGCTGCTTTACAAGGTCTTTTTTGTATTAAAGAAACCAACCATCATCAGTCTAGATCACATTTAGTTTGTGAATTATATTGCATAATTCAACAAGTTTGGAAAATGAAAAAGACAATTAGAAAAAAAAAAAAAAAAACATCAGGCTGCGAGATCTGGAAATCTTGAATTGTTTCCAATAGCTGTCTCAGCACCTTAATTAACCCAGTTCAGAAAAATTTTAGCATTTCAGTCACCAACTGGAGAAATCAATGGATGGTAGCTCCATACTGGTTCTATGCTATTCTATGCTGTTGATAACCACAGCAGCTGACACCATAAATATAACTCAATCTGTCAGAGACGGCGAGAGCGTAGTTTCGGAAGCTTTAGATTAGGATTTTTCAGGACAGGCAACTCAAGAAATCGATACTTGGGCAGATGGTACAACAAAGTATCTGTCCGGACAGTAGTTTGGGTTGCCAACAGAGAAATCCCTCTCAGGTGTTTTAAAGATTACTGATAAAGAAATTCTTATTCTTCTCAATGGCAACGAGAACATCATTTGGTCTTCCAATTCTACAAGCTCAGCTAATAATCCTGTTGCGCAGCTTTTGGCTTCAGGGAGCCTTGTTGTGAGAGAGGAGGATGATGACAATTACTTCTGGCAGAGTTTTGATTATCCAAGTGATACATTAATGCCAGGGATGAAGCATGGATGGAATAGAGAAACAGGCCTAAATTGATACTTGTCGTCATGGAAATATTCCGATTACCCTGGTAGAGGTAATTTTACATTTGGAATTGATCCTGATGGTTTCCTGGAGATGATTGTGAGAGAGAATTCAGTTGAAGTGTATCGTACTGGACCCCTGGAATGGTAGGTGGTTCAGTAGGACACCTCAATTAAAACCAAATCCTATATACACATTTGAATTTGTGCTTAACGACAAGGAAATATACTACCATTTCCAGCTTCGTAACAGCTCAGTTCTCACAAGATTGGTTACAAATCAGAATGGCCTTCTGCAGCACTTTACGTGGATTAAGCGAACACAAAGTTGGGTGCTTTATGTTACTGCACAGACTGATAACTGTGATCATTATGAGTTTTGTGGTTCTTATGCAACCTGTAACATCAACAATTCCCCACCATGTAGCTGCTTGAAAGGCTTTGCACCAAAAGTGCCCGAAGAGTGGGATAGAGTAGATTGGACAGATGGGTGTGTTCGGAAGACTCCACTAAATTGCTCTGGAGATGGGTTTCTAATGTACTCTTCTGTGAAGTTGCCGGACACAAGACATTCCTGGTTTAATAGGAGTATGAATCTTGAAGAGTGCAAGATCATGTGTTTGAAGAACTGTTCCTGCACAGCTTATGGAAATTTGGATATTAAAGGAGGAGGAAGTGGGTGCTTACTCTGGTTCAATTACCTTATCGACATTCGACAAATGGACGAAAATGGACAAAACATTTACATAAGAATGGCTGCATCAGAGCTAGGTATGAAATTAACCTCGTAAACAGTCATACCAAATGCTAGTTTTCACAATTCAGAGTATAGTTGGCTGACAAATTTTTATATTATTGTTTTTGTTGGAACACGGAAAGAAGAAAAGAAAAATACAAACACATGAAAAAAACAGCAACAAAATTTGATGAACTAAAATCTGAATCCAATAAGATTTTTCTCTTTTTCTTCTTCATTTTCTTATTTCTCAAATGCAAATACATACATACTTACTCTCTACTCACTCTCTACTTCTCATACAACTTACAGCAGCTCCTATTTATGGGAGAGAGTTCACTTTATAGTCAGTGACAAATACCAACTAACACAGATTTTGTCTCCCTAAATTTAAAGATCGTTTCACATTTACAACTAATAGTTTTTACAGTCCAATATCACAGATTTATAGCCTAATTCAGCACTTTCTAACAGTTTTTCCTTTGTACTGATTTCTAACTCCATGTTTTCAACAATTTTTTGGGCCATGTTTGAAGATACAAGAAATGCTACAACAAAAGTGAAGAAACACTCAAGGATCATAGTGATCACTGCATCGTCTACTGGATCACTCTTCATAAGCCTAGTCTTAGCCCTATATATGTGGAAAAGGAAGCAACAAACAGAAAGTAGGTTACTCCAAGCAATCCCCATTAGACAATATTTTTTAAAATTTAATCTTTGTAAACTCGTGGATAATTGCTAATTTGGTCGTTGAAAATATAGAGGAAATTGGTGTTCAACAAAGAATGGAGGTAGCTTATTTCTGTTGGGGTGGTGAGAGCCAAGAAACAAACAAATAAGAACAATGAAAAATATCTTGAACTCTCACACATACATCATTAACAGAGCTGCTGTTTTATAGCAGCAAAATTACAAGTTTTACAAGCAAAATACCATGCTGTAATCTGACACATAGACCTAGAAGTATGGTGTTCACTACTTGCTCTTACCTGTACAATGAAACAAGAACCATACTTTCAACTTTACCTACAAGTACTACACTAATTAATCTAGTTAAACAAACAAAATGCTTCAACTATCAAGCTAAGTTTCACTAGCTTCAACAATTTCAGTTTTATTAATGTCAGTTCAACTTTGCAGGAAAAGTGAAAGCTACTCTGGAAATTAGAGCAAACAATGAGGGCCACAACAATGATATAGAGTTGCCATTTTTTTATATGTCTACTATCGCTTATGCTACCAATAACTTTTCTGTCAGTAATAAACTTGGAGAAGGGGGCTTTGGATATGTTTACAAGGTTGAAAAAAAAAAATCAGATAGAATTGCCTGCATTTTATCTGGGTTTACAAAGCATGGCACTGGTTGATTTCGAAATGACACTTGCAGGGAATGCTGAAAGATGGACAAGAAATAGCTGTGAAGAGGCTCTGGAGCATTTCAGAAAAGGATTTGAGGAGTTCAATAATGAAGTCCTGCATATCGCAAAGCTTCAGCACCAGAATCTAGTGAAGCTACTAGGATATTGCATTCAAGCTGATGAGAAAATGTTGATCTATGAGTTTATACCCAACAAGAGCTTGGACTTCTTCATTGTTGGTTCGATCCTCTCAAATCCTTTGCAAGTTCGATTACCAAGATACTATACCAAAACTCCAGAAACTATGTTGTTTAACTTATGGCAGATCAAAAGCGGAGCCTGTAGCTAGATTGGCCTAAGCGTTGTCGCATTATCAATGGGATTGCGCGTGGACTTCTTTATCTTCAGCAAGATTAAGAATAATCAATAGAGATCTTAAAGCTGGCAACATTTTGTTAGATCAATAAATGAACCCAAAAATTTCAGACTTTGGTCTAGCTAGATGTTTTGGAGGAAACGAAACTGAAGAAAACACAAAGAAGGTGGCAAGAACTTAGTGAGTATCTTATCTACAGTTCATACATAACAAAGCCTATACATATAGCATAAAAACTCTGCTTCCATATCTTAAAATTCTTGAATGTTCAAAAATGATAATGCAGCGGCTACATGTCGCCAGAGTATGCAATTGACGGTCTATACTCAGTAAAATCTTATGTGTTCAGCTTTGGTGTTATAGTGCTGGAGATAGTGAGTGGGGAAAAGAACAGAAGATTTTGCCATCCGGAGCATAGCCTTATTCTTTTAGGGCATGTAAGTACCATGACAGTAATTTCCTGTTCTATGATCCTTATGAGCTAGCTATAATTCTATAGGTTCTCAACTTCTTAGGCATGGAGACTGCATATGGAAGGCAGGTCTTTTGAATTGATAGCTGAATCATTAAGAGGCACATGCGACCCATCGGAGGTGGTGCGGTCAGTTCATACTGGCCTACTATGCGTGCAAAGAAGTCCAGAAGATAGACCAAGCATGGCAACTGTGGTTTTCATGTTAGGTGGTGAAGGTTCATTGCCAGAGCCTAAGAAACCAGGATTCTTCACTGAAAGAGATGTTACTAAAGGTAATTCTTCATCAAGCAGCCAGAATCCTTGTTCATCTAATGATGTCACTATTACATTACTAGGAGGACGATAGATGATATACCAAATTTAGGACCTTATTTTCATATGGTTGCTAATGTTGAAGAAAGCAGATAAGCTTCCCGTGATTTCAAAGTTGTCTCAATGTGTTCTATCTTCATTCTTTCAAGGTGTTTGGTCGGTTAATACTAAGTAATATACTATACTTAATTCTGTTACTTATTGGAGTATGTTTAGATAACCTTTTGGTAAGCTAAAATACGTTGCTTGGCTTATTACTTTTTCAGCTTTGTTACTTCGTCATCTTAGTTTCTTTACTTCGTAATGAATACTTTAGCTTGTACTTAACCTTCGTTGGAAAATGAAGTAATTAAGAACCAATTCCGCATTGAAAAGAAAAAAGTTAAACTCATTGTGAAGCTTATTGCAATCTTTGGTGATTTTCCAGCACGTCAAGACTGAATTTGAAGAGAAAGTTTGCTGATTATTGGAAGAGAAAAATAGAATTAGCTTCAGTTTTGTTCTTCTCTATGTTTAAATACTAGCATTAATTGTTTCCACTCTCTTATTGGTAGTAACTGCCACATGCATGTGCTACTTACAGTAGTCTTTGATCGTTGGCAGTGTGTGTACTAGATGAAGCAGACGGTACATACTTATTTACTGATAATCCTATTGTAGCACAAATAAAAAATTTTAATCATCAGGAGACCGCCAAGATGAAGTTTGCATATTTGATACTTGTTTGTTGTTATAACTATAAATGCTTCCAACCCAATCGAAAATCAGTTAAGATATTAGAATTTAATTAATTTATTTTTATTTTGAACTCCAAAGCGAATTTGAATTATTATAATGGGATTGATTAGTCTATAATAATTAAATAATTTTGATATTATTATTTAAAAATTACATCATCATCGAAACACATTTATAAAATAATTGTTTCATATGTTTAAAATTCAAAAGAAAAAGAAAAATATTCACATTTTAAATTATTAATTTCCAGCCATTTTTCCCTTATTAAATAAAAATAAATTTATAATTTTACAAGAAAGTTTGCCAAATGTTCCGTAATTATTATACAAAGTCTTTATTCTAGTTTAAATTCTTTTTTATATACACACTCTTAACAAAATAATAATAAAAATAAAATTATTACATTAACTTTTTAAATTTTTATTTTTATATTTAATTAAATTGTAATTTAAATTTATAAAAATTATTTAATTAATTATTTTAAAATATATTGTTGAACTTAGCAAGTTAGCAATCTTAATTTTGATCTTAACAAACTTAATTTTGAACAATTAATGTATTTACTTCAAGTGTATATAAGTTATGAACAATTTGGAAGTCAAAATAATAATGAAATCTTGAAAAAAAAATTCGGAAAGTCATTGCAAGTACTATCTCGATTAGACTCATCATATGAACTAAATTGCACAAAAAGTTGCAATTTGGGTTGAAGTCCAGATTAGGAACAAAGTAGCCTCGAGCGGGAGAGCAAAAATCAGCAAAATGGGCAATACCCATCCCAATTGAATGTCACGATTGGGACATTGCTTGGGACAGGGCAGTCCTGATCGAGATATGGCCATCCCGATCGGGATCAGGATAGGTTTTCAAATGTAATGACTTGCAATAATTATTTGAGGCTTTTCTCGACTAGGACGGAGGATATCTCGACCGGGACCTGATAAAATAGAACTCAAAAGTCCAAAGTTTCATTCAAATGGACTTAGTTTATGTTGGAAACAAAATTGTTGCTTCTAACAGCTATAATTGGATTGTTCAAGTATAAATATGACCTCTGAATATTGTTTTGATGTTAAGAAACTTGCTCATTCATTTTATACATTTAAACATTCAATTAAACTCTCTAAACTCTTCTAAAATTCATTTTTGGTATTATATACTCATTTGAGAGTTGGTGAGGATAAGAATAGAAATTCTTATTCTTCTATTTTTTAGGATTAGAAAATGAGAAGTGAGATTCTATTCTAAAGGAATTAGTTTAAGTGTTTAGCCATCAAAACACTTGGAATTTTGGTTTTAGTGTGATCCTTGAAAACACTTATAATTCAGTTCTTGAGTGAGCTTCAAGTTGTAAGGTTGTAAGAGTGAGCTGTAAAACTCTTGTGTATTATCAATTTTGTGAATAAGATTATGGGTAATTGAAAATCCTAACTTAGGGATAGGTTAGGTGGAGATGTAGGATTATTGTTGAATTCGAACTCCTTAAATCTCTGTGTTTTTTATTGTTTCTTCTCAACATTTCATTTAATTCTTGTCCAAACTATTTAGTTTCTCAATTTTGCTTGATAGTTCTATTCATCCCCTCTCTAGGACTCTTTCAATTGGTATTAGAACTTGAATTCTAGGCACTTTATTGCTAGAATACAAGATCATAGGTGGTGAATCTAAAAAAAATTTCTTCACTTAGACCATTTTTTGGTGGTAGTGATTATCCTCATTAGAAGTTCAAGATGGAGCTATACCTTAATTGTAATTCTATCAAACTTTAGGACATTATCATAAGAGGTTGAGAACCATCTACAACTATTATAGATGGTGTGGTAACTACTCTTTCAAGAAACTAATACAGCATTGATCAAAAGGAAGAAAATCATAAAAATAAAAAGACTATGATTACTCTAGTCTCTTCTATAAGAAGGGAAGAAGAAGGTAAGCTTCAACATTATATATTGGCTAAGGAAATGTGGGAGACCTTAGAAAATCACTATAAGGGAAACATACAAGTGAGAAGTAAGAAAATTCAACTTCATATGTATGAATATGAACTCTTCAACATGAAACCTCAAGAGTCAATCATAGAGATGACTGACTAACTTAATGCTCTTCTTATAACCCTTAAGAAAATTGGTAAACATTTCACTAATGAAGAGGTAAATAATAAGATTTTAAAAATCCTACCTAAGAAGGATTGGAAATCTCGAGTTACTTCAATTAAGTAAGCTCAAAATCTCTCCACTCTATCAATTGATACGCTCATTTGTAAGCTCTTGACATATAAGCTCACCATTAAGCAAAGAGGTAAATAATAAAAGGAGACAGAAGAAAAGAAAAAGAGCATAACTCTAAAAGCCCTTCAAGAAGATAGTGAAAAGGAAAGCATCAAATATTCTAGTGATAAAGATAGTGACATTGTCATGCTCAATAGGAACTATAAGAAGTTTTTTAGAAAGAAAAACTTCTTAAGAATAAGAGACTTCAATAAAAAGTTCAAAGGAGATGGGAAAAAGAAAATTAAAGAGGTTACTTATTATGAATGTAAGAAAATGAGACACATTAGAAATAAGTGCCCCAAACTCAAATTCAAGAACAAGGGAACAAAACTACTTGAGATGATTCCTCTGAATCTGAAAAGGAAGAGGAATAATAAAAAGTGACCAATTTTTACTTTATGGCTCTTAAAAGTGAAAATGAGGTACCATCTACTTCTTATTCTTCTTTTGATGATTGTGATGATTATTATAATGATGATGATGATGATTATGAAAGCACTATTACGAGCAAATTATTAGTTAAATGCAAAAGTTTATTATATAAGAAGAAACTATATAAGCATGAGTTAGCTAGCTTAACTAAAGAATTTAAAAGTTTAAAAAATGATTTTGCTAAACTTGTTGCACTAAACGAAAAACTTATTAGTAATGCTAAATCATTAAATTCTTTGCAAAATTAACTTATGAAAGCAAATGATGAAAATCATAAGCTTTCTAAAAAGGTTTTAGAATTAAAGAATTTCATTGCTAAATTTAAGAGAGAAAAAGAAACTTTAGATATTCTTCTTGACTCTCAAAAATTTCATGGAGATACCCCTAGAGTTAGATATAAAAATGGAATGCCTTCATCATCATTGCACATTAATTTCATAAAACCCTCATATGATTCCACTCCTTCTACCTCCAAATAAAATGAGATTCAAGCTTTCAAAGCCAAAAGATCTCATGGGTTGAATAATAAGGGAAAGTCTTATAAGACTCATACTTCATCAATATAAAGAGGTAGAGCTTAAACTAAAGTACCTTAACCCAAACATGCTTATATGTATGCTAGACACAATCATATTAGGCATGCTACATAATACAATGCACATAAATATGTTGCACATTCCAATCAAATACACATTGTCATTGCCAATGTATGTCTCACACTGTGTCTTAACAAAGTAAAAGACACACATTACCACAACATGTAAGGCATATTTCACACACTAGAAAAGCATATCATCCTCGGAGAAACAAATTTGAAAATGTTGTATGTTCATATTACATGATCAAAGGACGTACCAACAATATATGCTTCTATAGAAGACTACACATGAATTTACTTTCTTAGGATTATCTGGAAAAATTAAACAACCTAGACCAAGAAAGGTTTAGGTTTGAAAGAACATTTAAATTGTCTTCTGTAGGTGTGCTTGAAATCTAAAAGAATAAAAAGTAAGTGGTATCAATAGTGGATTTTCAAGGCACATGACGAGAGACAAAGTGCAATTCAACAAACTTGATGCTAAGGATAGAGGACATGTTACATTCGGAAATAATGCAAAAGGAAAAATTATTGGCATTAGAGAAATAGGTAATCCTCAATCCTTATATATACATCATTTATTATTTGTTGATGGTCTTAAACATAATTTGTTTAGTATAAGTCAATTATGTGACATGAAAAATAATGTAACTTTCTATTGTAGAAATTGCTTTATTAGTAGTCTTGATGAAAATAAAGTTATTTTTAGTAGTAAAAGAGTAGACAACATTTATGTCATTGATTTGAATAAAATTGATAACAAAGATATTAAATGCTTAATGTCTATTTCTCATGATACATGGACATGGCATAGAAGGTTAGGACATGCAAATTTTGAGCTTTTTGAATGATCATTGTAAACATGAACTTGTGATTAGTTTGCCTAAGCTTGAATTCACTACAGATAAAACATGTGACGCTTGTCAAAAAGGAAAACAATCCAAGTCCTCATTTAAGCTAAAAAATGTAGTGTCCACTTCTATACCACTTGAACTTATAAATATGGATTTATTTGGACCAACTAGAGTTGCTAGTCTCAGTGGTATGCATTATGCTTATGTATTGGTTAATGATTACTCTAGATTTACTTGGGTGTGTTTTCTTGCTCATAAGAATAGTACTTTTAAAACTTTTAAAAATTTTGCTAAAATAGTTAAAAAAAAATTTTTTGTATTTCATCCATTAGAAGTGATCATGGAACCAAATTTGAAAATGAATTTTTCAAAAACTATTGTAATGAAAATGGTATTTCTCATACATTTTCATCTCCTAGAAGTCCTCAACAAAATAGGGTAGTTGAAAGGAAAAATAGAACTCTTATGGAAATGGCTAAAATAATACTTTATGAGTATAATTTACCTCTATACTTTTGGGCGGAAGCCATTAAAATATCTTGTTATATTTTAAACTAAGTTTTTGAAAGATCAATTTTAAATAAAACATCTTATGATCTATGGAATAATAGAAAATCCAAAATTTCATATTTAAGAATATTTGGATGCAAGTGCTTTATATTGAATATCAAGGGCAATCTTAGAAAATTTGACTCTAAAGCCAATAAAGGAATTTAAATTTTTTCTACCATTTTGACTCTCCAATAAAAAATAGGAATGAATTTTTAGGTTTCTATTCAATTCAAATTCAAATTCTACATTATTTCTAACTCTAATCTTATGCCTATAAATACCACTATATTCATAATTGATTTTCATCTAAAAAAATCCTTTCTCTTTACACATTTCTTAATCTATTCTCTCCTTATAGCTTTAAAGAAACCTAGTAAAGGCCCCTCATCTTCTCAAGCCCCTCCTCCTTTTAAGAAGGATAAATCTAAGATATCATATTCTCCTTTTTCTTATTCCTCTCAAAAGATTAATAAAAGAATGTCTTTTTTTCAAAAAAGGGTTTTCATTTCATCAAGGTATATGTATGAACAAACTCTCATGGATATAGGGTGTTTTAATGAAGTCTAAGATCTTCTCCTCAAAGGTGGGATTTTTAAATTTGCCTTCATTCCTCTCTTGTCCTATCCTTCTCTCATCATTGAATTTCTTTCATCTTTCAATCTTCGCTCTGTAAAATTTGATGATGATAACCCTTATTTCTCAATGAGATTTAAATTGGGGGGAGAGATTGCTTTATGACTTATCAAGAGTTTAATGCTCTTTTTAGATTCTTTGAAGAGAGACACATTCAAGTTGACCCTCATTATATTGCCTCCTCCTATTGGGATCATATCAAGGCTTTAAATGTACCTCAATGTTTTTTCGGACACACCAAAGCCTCCTTTATTAAATCCAAAACACTTTGGTATGTTCATCGTTTTCTCACCTATTCTATTAATGGTAGAACTCTCTCTAATAAAGCAATCTCTCTTGATGATTTTTTATTCTTTATTGTCTTTATAACAATGAGAGTATTACTTTAGGAATATTTTTACAATGGAGAATTTGGCTAATTAGTGATAGTCAAACCGTTGTTCTTTATATTCGTGGGATTGTTACAAAATTAGCTCAATTCTTCAATGTTAATTTTGATTCTCTACCCTCTACAAAACCTTTGCTTCTTGATACTACCTTCATTTGAAACTCTAAACAATTCACTTCTATCAATAGCGTTTGGATTTGGAAACATGATCTTAGAGCTAGTGAGAGCAATGAAGCTATGTTCCATGAGTTAAAAGAATAAAAGGTCAAGGGAAGAAGAACAAAAGACTCAACCTCAAGTTGCCCCTCCAAGAAAGAGAACAAGAAGTGAAGCAACTTCAAGTCAAGGTGCATAAGCTCAAGAGGATGAACCTTCATGGATTGGGCAAATTTTTTAGTGCATGTCTCTTATGGAAACCAACTTCAATGCACACTTTAATGAAGTTGAGTCTAACTTTAATATGCACTTCAATTAAATTAATGATAATATTGCTCATCTTTAACATGATGTACATCGCATTTATGAGCAATAAGGCTACTCATGCACCTATCCTCCTCCTCCTTTTTCTCCTCAAGAACATACCATATTTGTATTTTTCGTTTATTTTATGTTTAGTTTGTGTTTGGTTTATTTTCAGTAGATGAGCCTCTACCTATTAGTTTAAATGTTAGGCTCATAATATCGTGCTTATATTTAGTTTATTTTCTATTTATTTTAAGTATCTTATCCTTGTACTGCATCCTTTTATTAATTAAATTTATCCTTTTTCAATTATGGTATTTGAGTTTATTCTTTTTTATTTTGACAAAGAGAGAGAAATATTTAAGTTAAATTTGATAAACATGATCATTATTATGTTTATTATTTTTAATAAATAAACATAATCATTATTTTTTTATATACAAGCAAAATCCATTTATGTAAAAAAAATTTAAAAATTCCTCTTAGAAATTATTTTGATCTTTAATTAAGTTTGTATATATACTTAGTTAATTTCCTTTTAAAAATGTGTTTGTATAAGTGTCATAACTATGTGATAGTGTGTCCTTAATATCAATTTTTTTTCTCATTATTTTAGGGAGAGAAAATTTGCTTAAATGACATTTTAATTTCATAAAGATTTTATGTATCTTTGTTTTTTGATTGTTTGGTTCATGGTCTTCTATTTCTCTATTGTTTAATAAAGGGAGAGAAAAAGCAATGTGATATTTGTACTTAATGTTCATGATTGTAATATGCTAAGTGTCGCATGATCAATTAACTAGCTAAACTCTATATGATTATGTTTGTACTATTTTGTAATGCTTTATATATGTTTGAAATTATTTCCTTCAAATTGCCTAACAATTTATTTTAATGATCAAGTTATTAACATGTTATTTTTTTTGTAACACATTTGTTATGTTAGGCCTTTTTTTTATTCCTCATGTTAACTTTTACTTTTGATCAGAGGGGGGAATAAATAATTAAATTTATATTTCTTATCATATCCATATTCATAGGGGGAGAAATAAAGAAATTTATTTGTCCTCATTTCTTATATTCATTATTGTCACAAATTGTTCACACACTCTACATTATTTTTTTATTAAACTCAAAATAAGTTTTTCAAAATCAAAAAGAGGGAGATTGTTGACCTTAGCAAGTTAGCAATCTTGATTTTGATTTTAACAAACTTAATTTTGAGCAACTACTTCAAGTGTGTATAAGTTAGGAACAATTTGGAAGTCAAAATAATAATGAAATATTGAAGAAAAATGATTCTGGAAAGTCATTGCAAGTACTACCTTAGCTAGACTCATCACAAGGACTAAATTGCACAAAAAGTTATAATTTGGGTTGAAGTCCTGATCAAGACCAAAGCAGTCCCGAGCGAGACTAAAGAGAGCAAAAATTGGCAATACCCATCCCGATTGAATGTCTTGATCAGAACATTGCTCGGAATAGGGTAGCCCCGATCGGGACATGGCAATCCCGATCAGGATCAGGGTAGGTTTTCAAATGTAATGGCTCGCAATAGCTATTTAAGGCTTGTCCCAACCGAGACGGAGGATATCTTGACCAGGACCTAACAAAATGCAACCCAAAAGTCTAATTTTTTATTCAAATGGACTTGGTTTATGTTGGAAACAAAATTATTGCTTCCAACAACTATAATTGGATTGCTCAAGTATGAATATGACCTCTGAAGATTGTTTCAATTAAGCTCTCTAAACTCTTCTAAAATTTATTTTTGATATTATATACTCTTGTGAGAGTTGGTGAGTGTTAGAATAGATATTATTGTTCTTCTATTTTCTAGGACTAGAAAATGGGAAGTGAGATTTTATTCTAAAAGAATTGATTTAAGTGTTTAGCAATCAAAACACTCAAGATTTAAGTTTTAGTGTGATCTTTGAAAACACTTGTAATTTGGTTCTTAAGTGAGTCTAGAAAACTTAAGTTGTAAGGTTGTAAGAGTGAGCCGTAAAACTCTTGTATATTATCAATCTTTTAAATAAGATTGTGGATAATTGATAATCCTAACTTTTGGGGATAAGTTAGGTGGAGACGTAGTATCGTTGTTGAATCTGAACTCCTTAAATCTCTATGTTTTTTATTTTTCCTTCTCAACACTTCATTTAATTCTTGTTCAAACTATTTAATTTCTCAATTTTGCTCCATAGTCTTATTCCCCCTCTAGAACTCTTTCATATATGTATTATGTCTATGATAACTAGTTTTAAAATAAACAATTGATAGCTATTTTTTTTAATTTAAAACAGGTATTGATGTGATAACTCTAATTTAGGTCTTTTCTCTCTCGTAACTTATTTGAATTTATTTTTATTTGAATTATTTTGTCCTCATATATTAAAAATAACTAATAACTTCTTTAAATTAAATTTTCGTAATTTTTAATAAAATAAATATTATTTTAGATTATATTTAATAATTATAATGTTTAAAAAATATATATATGAATAACATTTATTTTTTAAAGCTCATATTTAAATATTTTTTTAATAATTTTAATAATACATAAATTTAAAGGTAATAAATTTTTATCTATTGCTATATAATGTTTTTAAATAATTTAAAGAACTGAAAAATATTATAAAAAATATATAAAATTATACTTTAAAAATAAATTATGTTTTTAAAATGATTTATCATACTAATAAAATTTTATAAAATAATTTCTATCTATAACCACTAATAGCTATTGACAGATATCATCAAGCATTGTGTAGATGTTGGAATCAATTTCCTCCCGGGGAGCCTATATTTGAACTAGCCTATATATATTTAAAAAAAAAAAAATCAATTTAAATATCATCATATCATAATGATAATACCTCGAAGACGAATATAACCTCGATCTCAAACACTTGCTCATGACATAAGTAAGCATGTCACTCCCCAAGAAAATTAGAAAGTTATTAGCACGAATTGTCAAATTTGGCAGGGCACATTTGACAAAGAAAAAATTTGGCGGGGCACATGATCTCATTTGAAAGTGAGATTATAATCCAAAGTGGGCATTAGTGAGGCGCCATGTCCTCTCCTTCCACGTGAGTGCTGACCTTTTTCCTTGGCATCTTTGAATTCAAACAAGTTGATGACAATGCGTCATGAACAAGAGACACTTCCCAGCACTAAATTTTCAAAGAGAAAATCAAACACACACCCACTTCAACTTTATGAAGATTACATTTTGAGTGCTTATGGAAAGTGGATTTTTGGACTGTACATGTAAATTCGTGTGTTGTTTCATTCAATATTCAATACTTCAAATCAAGTAAAAATTGAATTTTTTATATGTAAAGTTTGCACTAATATTAATTTCCCTTTCAATGCTAGATGATAGTTGAATACTTGTCCAATTTTGCATCATTGTGCCATCAGATTCACAATGGCATTCAAATTGATCATTATATCTTTTTCAAAGAGCAAGTTCTAGCAGTGAGAAAGATATGACTTTCGAAAGCAGCCATTTTGGGCTTATGGTTGAGGAACCATTTGTTGGAAATGCCCAACAATCTATGCCACAGAATTAAGGCAACTATCGTCTATCATCTATCAATATCACATCTATCATTTATGTCAAAGCGAGAGCTTCGTAGTGCCCTGTAATAGGAGCATTCTAGCTTTTGTGTTTTCCTTCTGGATTTGTTTGTGATAATCTCCGGTTCTAGTCTTATCTCTTCTTAGCCTCTCATTAGCATCTTCTCTTGTGTTTCTTTCGCGATCCTTCCTCCTACAGATCTAACGAGTATGGAAAACGGAGATTAAAAATCGTTGCATTAGACAGATCAAACAGCTTATTACCATTATGACACATAACTTAGTAATAAAATAAAACCCAAACATTTAACAAAACTAATGTACAACATCAAAATAAAAATAATAAAAAAAAGAGATATGTGGATGGTTTTTTTTTTTTTTTTTGGGAAAAAAAAACCTGCAAGAGTACGGAGAGAGATGAGAGAAAGTTAAGTATGAGGAGAGAGAGAGAGTCACAGATTCAAAATTACATAATTCCACAAACTATATGCATAGACACCATTTAATTATTTGAATCTAAAAAAACTGAATTGATATCAATAATGTTATCAAAATTTTAAAAAGCTGCATTATAAATTTAATTTATTTTAATTTTATTTAGATGTTAATTATAATTTTTATATATTTAATGATGTGGCTTGTTTATATTGCAACTTCTTTGGTTACATGAAATGTAAAATTATATTTAAATCTCAATTCCAATAAAAAAAATGTCATATAAGTTTGTTATGTCATTAATTTTATACTTTAATTGAAATTTAAAAATTAATATCCCATATCAATATCCTATTCTAATAAGGATTATATTCCTTAAAAAAGGAAGATTACTTGAATAAGAAGAAAGCTCAATAAGGAAGTCTATTTCAATTAGAAAAATTACTCTATAAAAAAAGTCTTCTTCTCTCGTAAACAAAACAATCCTACAAGACTAAGGAATCATATTTCTAAAAGGTTTGAGTAAGACATTCTCCTATAAATACGTCTCATAACATCTTATGTCATTCATTCTCATCTTCCCATTCTCATCATACCACATCATTAAGGCATCATTTCATCACTCCATCATCCAAGCAATCATTCTTTATTTTCTATTCTATTATGCCTATTCGTTTTATTATATTTTTTCTTCATACCATTATTGACTTAAGTTTCAGAGTATTTATGGGGGAAACCTTGCCCCTTTACTCGTTCTTCTTGTTCATGCAGGTTCCACAAGCAAAATGTCAATTCAAAGTTATCAAGTGACATCGTCTATGGAAAAACCTAGTTTTTCTTATTTGTTTCAAAATAAAAAATCAAGAGCTAGGCACAATTAAATTAAATTTCGAGTTAACATTGCTTGTTGGAACCTCGCTCTACAACTTAACTAGTCAACTAAACCAGCTTTTCTCTTTTCTCTAGCCATGTCATGTAAGTAATGTTTGAGTAATGAATGAGGAAGAAAAAAGCCCAGACTACATGCATGGGACACCGAGCATCGAACATGATATATGGGACATTGCGTTTCAAGGAACAATCTGGTACTCTTGACTACAACTTTCAACTAGCTTCCTAAGTTGGTCCCATTCATAAAGTGTGATGTGAACTTTATCAGGAATCATATGGAAACACCCAAGTCATCACTTGGTTGGCACAATGTCATTAAGCATGAAATAAAGGAGATCTTGAGATGGCTTTTATGCTCATACGCAATATTAAAGGTCAAAGGTTATTTTCCCCTAAATCTCCATGCATAAAGTTTGCTATTTTAAGTATATTTGGATAATGTCTATTGGTACTCTTTAAAGTCAATGTTGAAAAAAAAAAAGTAGACTCTAGGTCGATGCATTCATTGGCTCAGGCATCCATCAGACACTAAATGTCAAACAATGACTTCATGAGTGGTCGGACTCCAAAGCAACAAGCAATAAATTCTGAAATAGCCAAACACTCGAGTCTGTTTCTTTTTGTAGAATTTCTCGGATCATACTCTTGAGTGCCAAATTTGATATCCGGATGAGGTGAAGACCATTGAATAGCTGCCCATCTTTATTAATTCATAATATAAATCTTAGTAAGGATCCAGAAAAGATGAACTACACCAAGAAGCTCCTACTATTTATTTCTTTGGTTGAAATATGTGTCCTTTTGACAAGAAATATAAGCTCTTTATAAGAGAAACTATGGAAGGAAAAGCTCATCATCATCATCATCGAATGAATTTTGGAAAATTTATGCTATTTAATTTAGACAGAGATCTAACCATTAACACCAACAAATTTTCATGAGTAACAAGACAACCAACGAGAGATTCAAAAGTTTTACAAATTATAGTAAGGGTTAATATATATATAAATATACGTCTCACTTTTGTAGGGTTTTGCATGGTTTTTTGGATTCTTTTATCCAAAATCAATATTATATCTAATCCAAAAAATAAGAAATAATAAAAGGTCAAAGAATGAATCATGGCAGCAGTAGGAGAAATAGAGGCTTTTCTTATTTTGAGTGTTCAGACAAAGAAAGGAAAAAGGGCATAACGAAGTGAAAACCATGGCCACCACATCAGATAAAGATGATATGATTATCAATGAGTTTATGATGGAAAACCAATAGATCTAATTATCATCCTCCATGAGCAAGGCATTAACGAAGATGTTAATATGTCTAAGAGATAAAAGGTTTTAATAAGATCATTAACCAAGTTGTGCTATGTCACAATTCTGCAGCTCAAATCGTCAAGCTCTATCTCAATACTCTTTCTAAGGATCATGCACCCCTACTCATTGAATCTTTAATCCATTATGCTTTTAAACTTGGAGTTCAACATCTTTATACCCATGTTAAGTGCCTTTTAAAGCCCACTAAAGCTCTGAATTTTCTCACCGGTGATTCTTCAATAACACTTAGTATCAACATTATAAGGAACATAAAGTGGCCTTAAGGAATAAAAATATCCGAGCATTAAGAGTTCGAATACCAGCCTTGAAGCCTATCAACTCTTGAGCATATGTGTAGACACCTAATTTCGGGATGATATATTATGGATGTAACAAAGGACTTCAGTGATGAAAATGTCTTCAAAACTTAATCCTTAAAAAATTCTAAGGGCTCTTAAAGAAAGGATTTAATGTTTTCAAGGACTAAATCGCAAAGTTCTTTTTAGGACCTAATTGTAAAATTTAAATTTTTTCAGGGGCTTTTTTGTAATTAAATGTTAAAAAAAAGTGTGTCGGAATTTCATAATTCCGATTGAAATTATGTAATTCCGATCAGAATTATGTAATTCCGATCGGAATTACAATAATTCTGATCGGGATTATATAATTCCGATCGGAATTACACAATCCCGGTCGGAATTGAATTCTTCTGTTTTCTTATTTTTAAATTACTTCCAATTTAGTGTTTTAATTGGTTTAAACTTCCTAATTAATTCATTCCTAATTTGTTTAAAATTCCTAAATACACTTTAGGAATTAGAATCACATTAGGATTGGGGTTAGACCTCCTGGTTCTACAATAAAAAGAAAGGAAGGTAGCAATAGAGAAAAGGAGGAGAGGAGAAGAGAAAAAAAAAGAAAAGAAAAAAGAGGGGAGAAGAAGAGAAGGACGTAGAAAGAGAAAATGAGAGAAAGAAAATTGAGTTTTTTAATTTACTTTTAATCAAAAATTCTTTTGATTCATCAATTAATTCAAAGACTCGTGAAGGATTTTTTGAAGGAAAGATTTGAAAATTTATCAAGAACGGTGAATCACAAATCTGAGGAGCACCCTAATCATCCATAAGCATACCATATTCTTCTATTTTTCTGTTATTTATTTATTATTCTATTTATTTTATCATAATTTATTCATTAATTATTATTATTTTTTATGGTGATTGTGGAGGAAAACACATGGTGATCATATGAGGAAGATGAATTGGAAATCCACAGAAGACTATGGATAAAGCCCCGTAGAGACTTAGTTTCTAGGGTTTTATTTTTATTTTTATTGTCTCTATTTTTATTCTTTATTTTTTATACTTTTATATTAATTGTTTTGGGAATTAATGTAATAGCCTCAATAGTGGGAATAATAATAAA
Source organism: Mallotus nudiflorus (assembly GCA_947683625.1). NCBI lineage: Eukaryota > Viridiplantae > Streptophyta > Magnoliopsida > Malpighiales > Euphorbiaceae > Mallotus > Mallotus nudiflorus. The sequence continues at coordinate 404,361 of CANTUR010000104.1, read as the reverse complement.
ATTATGTGTATGGTTGCATGTTTATTTTTATTAAATTGATTAGTAAAATTAGATTCCAGTTTGGTAATCATTTAAAATCAATGAAGGAAGTAGATTAATTTAGGTTGCATGTTAATAAAAATTAGGATTTTAGTAAAGATTAATTTAATTATTTATTTGATCTTATTCAATTTTTTTTATTTTTTTTATTTTTTTTATTATTTTTGTATGTTTTGGGCCTTAAGTCCATTTCAGATTTTGATTTGTTTATTTTTAGCCCATTTCATTTAACAATTAATTAGGTTTAATTAATTAAAATATATTTTTAGGTCCATAATTAATTAGATTTTAGGTTAGAAATACCTTTAGACCCATTTAGTTAATTAGACATAGGTCCACTTAATTTAATTTAATTAATTTAGACTTAGCTCACTTAATTTAAGCCTTCTTTCATAATTTGTAGATTTAAGATCACTATTTAATTAAAACATGTAGAATTAGGCCCACTAATTTAAATACTTTCATAACATATAGAATTAGGCCCATTTTTAGAATTAAAATTAGTAGACCTAGGTTCATTTAATTCAAATCAAAAGGAATTAGGTCTTTAGGTTCACTTATAATCTAAAACATGTAGATTTAACTCATTTAATTAAAATCCATGTATTTTAGACTAACTTAGGGATTATGTGATTTATTGAATGCATTATTTACTTGTATATTTCATGACTAGTTTGCCTTGGAGTTTATTGTTTTGGGTTGATATGAAATTGCATGTAAATAGAGGATAAGATAGTAATTCATAAAGTAATTCTAAATGAACACAAGATTGAAAGAAGTTGGTATTCCGTATCCAGAATCTCCTAGTTGTGGTGCTAGCTTTCTTTTAGGGAATCGAGTACCACCTTTTCGATTTGTCCCAGTTATTACCCTGGGTGGCGACTCCTCATCTCCACACCATGTCTTTGTGACAATGGTTAGTGTGTTCTCTAGAGCCCTAAGCTCAAACAGTGACGCGATTGCTAAAATCTTGGACGCGCGCTAAACCTCGCCATCTACAATATGAGTCTCTGTTATCACCGAGCATGGGACACCCATTAAGCATCGAGTACTAAGTTTCAAGTATCGGGCATCCATCACACATAGAAATCTGAGAGTCGAGTATCAGGCATCAACTTTACAACATTCAGACTTTGAGCAATTGGTTAGTAGCTCCACTTTCCATATAAGGGAGGTATAGCATGATAATCTTCAAAGAAAAACTGAAGAAGGAACTCGAAAGGTTAGGTCGTAGAGGTCATTAACGAATTTAGTGCTCAGGTCAATAACTGAGCATCTAAAAAGAGTCTGAGCAACAAGAGATGAAGTCATAGACTACGTATTAAACTAGTCTATTCCATGCATAATGAATCACACAATTTTTTTATAAATAATACTTAAGAACACCACTGTCATCCTTTTCTTTCATCTAGTCTAATGGCCATGAAAAACCCAAGCTTTAAGCACTGAGTATCCATCTAATCCCATGGTAACCATGCACTAAAGACTCGAACATTTGAGCAATGTCTAAGCACTAAAGCTCCATCACAGGAACCTTGATCATCTGCACAGCCTCTAAGTACAAGTTCAAGCTACAGAAGAGCAGGGTTGCTCAGAATCGTTGCTCGGATCATATACTAAGCTCCAAGCACCAAGCATCCACTAAGCAATTACCAAATACATGCCTAGCATCCACTCACCATTAAGCCTTTATGTGTGGAGATAGTCAAACGTCCAAGTTTGACTATTGGACAATAAACCAAACATCAAAGCAGCAAAAAATTTATTACTTGGGAACTCATTATTCATGTTTGGTATCTTTGAATGAGGTGCAACATAGAGTTACAACATAATCTTGGCTAGAATCTGTATGAAAGTTAGAGTCCTACCAATCCATCATTTAAAATATTCAAGAATATACAACAGTTAACCCGAGCTGCATCTAGTGCAAAGGTTATGACAAATAAGTGAAAGTTCTAAACTGCATGACATATTAAATGGGATTTAAAAATTATTGTGAAAGCACTGAAGATCTATTCACAAGGCTAGGCAAAATATCCATTATTAATAGATTCAAAAAAATGAATAACAATGAACTAAAATGGGCTATAGGTCTGACAAAGAACTCGATATTAGTAATTCAAAGATCAGCCTGCATGGAAAATCTTGATCAGTGGTAGTTCCCTTGAGTGAGATCATTGAGCTTGAAGCATAGAGATAGTCAAGCATTTGAATTTGGTTCTTAAATCCAAAGCTAAAAGGTGCAGTCGAGATTGAGTTAACTTACTCCTATGCGTGCATCTTAACTAAGTTCAACTTTAGAAGAACTCCAGTTATTTATAATATATAAAAGATAGGCTGAGAGTCAGTAAAGCTAGCAAAGGGAAGGGAACTTTAAAAAGAATGACCTTCAAATCAAAATCCAAAATCTAAGCATCCAAGACTGAGTATTTAAGAATCTGAGAGCATTCGAGTCTAAGCATCTGAAGTTTGAACCACGGTATTAAAACCTATCAATTCTGAAGCATCTGAGTCTCTATTATCACAACCATGGATATCCAAGCAAGCCTCAAGCATTGAATATAAAAGATCCAAGCATCCAAAACTTAGTGATATTCAGACATTAAGTTAATCAAGTAAAGTGGGCGCAGAAGCTAGTAAAGGACTTTCAACTTCTCTTAAATAAGGAAATTAAAATAGTACAAGGTGCCAAAGAGTATAATATATTCAAAACCTAGACAACAACATAGATGTTCTTGGATAGTTAATAACATAAATTATGGAGAGACCTATAAATACTCATCAACAACTAGATAATTTCAATGAACATAAATATTCGTTACTTCAAGAGGTGGAACAATAGTACTACCACCAGATAAGAATACTTTCTCAAAAAATCATATTTTTTTAATTATTTATTTTTACATCTTATTGTTATATATGAATATTTATAGCTCGTCAACAAGCATAATTATACATCTACACATAGATGCTAGTCCATATATATATGATTATTCTTCGTGCAAAACATACATCAATTACATTTGATATATTTATTACATGATGACTGACCATTAAATGGAGATCGATTAAACAATTCCAAAACCATTATTCTTTTATCTATCATTATAGATGAAGATGCTACTTTAGGCACCATCAATCTAAACAATTAGACACTATGATCTTCTCACTTTGCATCAATGGAGAAACTATCAAAAGACATTGGACGTATTGTCGAGCAACATTAATATAAATAAGCACTTACTCATACTCAGACAACAAATGGTGGTTCCTATTCAAAGCCAAATCAAATAACACTAAGGAAAATCATACTCTACAGTAAATCTTTGTTCACAAAAATTTCAGAGAATGTTTCGCAAAACAAGTTTAAGAATGGAGACAAGTATACCTTTACATAGCCAGATAAACCAAATCATAATTTCTAGATATCCTAGCTAGCATCACACAAAATCTTCTATTTAAGAAGAGAGGCAATCTTAGCCTTTCACCTGAACTACAATGCTCATCCCATGACTTGGATTGAGCAAGCCCAAATTTTGGTCCTTCAAAAACTCACCTTCCACCATTTTAAAAACCCTTTCTAAATTACTACCCTATATTATAGAGCTCATATTGAAAGGGCTCAGACTCACTACCAGGATCACAACATCCTTCCTTTTATAAAAATACCAAAAATAATAAAATGCTCAAAAAATCAAACATTTGCAGTAATAATGTCCGGACTCAACATCAATCATTATTATGACCAGGCAGCTGTCATCGATAGAGTTATTAAAGTTCATAAATTGAGCAATATTATACAGCACTCGGGCCATGCTTCTAATGCACCAAGACTATATGGCACTTAGGTCGCACTTCTAATGCACTAAGATTAAGTCCAGTGACTAAAGCTAGGACCCTCATGTCAATTTTATAGTACTAAGGTTTTAAGCATGTAAGCCTTGTGTCTTTACACTGAGCATCTAAGTCTAGTGACTGAAGCTGGCACCCCTAAATTGCTTCTATAGTATTGAGGTTCGGCACTCGAGCCGTGCTTTTAATGCACCGAGCATCAAAACTCCAATGACAACTAGTATGTCATGTTGTCTCCACATTGGTTAGTTAATCCATTACATATCCTTTTTTTATTATAGGTTTTATGCACATAAGTCCAGTTGTCACTTCAATGATGTACTTATACAATGATTTCAAGACTTAGTTCCAACCTTCATCTTTTCCTGAAACTGAGGTTGGCTACCTCAACTCACCCTTCCATATCAAATGTAGTGATTCAAGTAGTCTCTCGTTAGACAGAAGAATGACATTTCCATCATCTTATAGACCTGAATACATTGAACATAAATATCCGAACAGACTTTCAAGGAGAACTCTTGATATCCTATATTAGTATCCTATTCTAATAAGGGTTATATTCCTTAAAAGAGGAGGATTACTTGAATCAGAAGAAAGCTCAATAAGGAAGTCTATTTTAATTAGGAAGATTACTCTACAAAGGTAGTCTCCTTCTCTCCTAAACAAGACAATCCTACAAGACTAAGGAATCATATTCCTAAAAGGCCTGAGCAATACCTTCTCCTATAAATACATCTCATGACATCTTATGTCATTCATTCTCATCTCCCCATTCTCATCATACAACATCACCAAGGCATCATTCCATCACTCCATCATCACATCATACAAGCAATCACTCTTTATTCTTTATTCTATTATGCCTATTCACTTTATTATATTTTTTTCCTCATACTATTACTGACTTAAGCTTCAGAGTGTTTATGGGGAAAACCCCACCCCTTTACCCGTTCTCCTCGTCCATGCAGGTTCCACAAGCAAAAATATCAATTTGGAGTTATAAAAAATAATTGAAATAAAGTAAATTTATAATGCATAAAATAATATAATTTAAAAACAAAAATAAATTTGAAAAATTAATAAAAGTTAAAATATTTGAAATCATTAAAATTATTTTATAATGTTACATTCTAAGCTATATATAAAAAAAGCTATCACAATTTCAATATTTTATCAATAAGATTAGTTTTAATAAACCTCCACGTAAAAGAAATGTCTATAAACCTAATTCATTTTTTTCTTCTGATTATAAAAAAATAATATTTTTTTTAAAAAATGAGGAATGCTAAATTATTTTGTTGTTTGTCTTTTTTGTTGGCAAAAGATAGATATTAAAATTTATTTTTTTATTTTTTTATTTTTAGTTATGTTGTGCATGTCAAGAATATTGAATTAAGGATAAGGTCATATATTATTTTTTGTAATACAAAGGTACATATATAATATTTACATACAACTATCTTTGGTAATCTAATCACATAAACCACTCCTAATTTACATAAATCAATCCACTGATTTCCTCTCTCAATCTTCTTACTATTTAATTTGTATATATTCTATTCACAATATTCAACACTCCCTCTCAAGTTGGTGTATAGATATCATCAATGCCCAACTTACTCAATGAATCATAAAACACTTGGCTTGAGATAGCTTTTATGAGTGCATCTGCTAATTGGTCTTCGAACTTTACAAAAGGAATTTTAACTATCTTCACTTCAAGTTTCTATTTGATAAAGTGCTTATCTACTTCCACATGTTTAGTCCGATCATGTTGAGCTGGATTATGAGCAATTTGAATAGCTAACTGATTATCACAGTACAAATTCATCTCTGTCTTTAGAGGATAACCAATCTCGCTCAGTAAGCTTTTTAGCTAGAGAAGCTCGCATAACCCTTTTGATATACCTCTGAACTCAGCTTCCACACTTGATAGAGCAACCACTTTTTATTTCTTACTTCTCCAAGTGATGAGATTACCACCTACAAAAGTGAAGTATTATGATGTTGATTTTCTATTTGAGCTTCCTGCCCAATCAACATTTGTGCATCCATCAATATTTAAGTGATTATTCTTTCAGAATATAATTCCATTTTTAGACGATGATTTTTGGTACCTTAAAATCTAGAATATTTCCTTCAAGTGATCTTTACCTAAATTATGCATAAATTAGCTTACCAGACTTACTTTATATGTAATATCTGATCTAGTATGAGATAAGTATATCAGCTTCCTTACCAACCATTAGTACTGGTCTTTATTTATTGGCATTTGATCCATCAATTTGTTATTATGAACAATGGGTGTGTTTGCTGGTTTACAATCGAGCATTTCAGTCTCTGCTAATAGGTCAAGTATATATTTCCTTTGGGAAAGGAATATGCCTTGTTTTGACCGAGCTACTTCAATACTTAATAAGTATTTCAAACCCCCAAGATTCTTCATTTTAAACTCATATGCCAAGTGTCTTTATAGATTTAAGATTTCCTCCTCATCATTCTTTGTGATGATTATATTATCAACATATATAATCAAGGCTATTATTTTCCCATCTTGAAGCCTTAGGAACAGGGTATGATCTGAGTTACTTTGCTTGAACCCATGTTTCTTCATTGTTGAGCTGAATTAACCAAACTATGCTTGTCGGGACTGTTTTAGACCATATAGTGGCTTTTGCAATTTACACACACATCCATCTTATGAGGCAATGAAGCCCGATGGAATATCCATGTATACCTCTTCCTTTAGATCTCCATGTAAGAATGCATTTTTTACATCAAATTAATGAAGAGGCCAATCTAAATTTCTAGTGAGAGATATTAACACCTCTATAGTGTTTAGCTTTGTAATCAGGGAGAATGTCTCTTGGCAATCAATTCCATAAGTTTGAGTATACCTTTTGCCACGAGTCTTGCTTTGTATCTTTTTGTCAATTTGTCTATTTTATGTTTGATAGAGAACACCCACTTGCACCCCATAGGTCTTTTTCCTTTTGACAGCGAAAAAGATTCTAAATATTATTCTTTTGGAGAGCAGTCATCTCATCCTTTATGGCTTGAGTCCAATGAGGTTCTGTTAATGCATCCTATACATTACTAGGAATACACTCAGTAGAGAGCTTACGTGCAAAGGACTTTAAAGGTTCTAATAAAATATCTTCCTTCCTTAGTTTCTCGATCATATTAGTACTAATTTGGTGGCTTTCCGAATTATGTTTAAAAGATAATTTATAAGTAAAAGAATTTAAATTTGAAGGAGAGTTTAAAGACTGCACTTTAGGAATATTCTCAAGAGATAGATCACTTTGGATTATTGAGGGAAGAGTTTTTGAGTTTCCAAGCTCAATTTGATCTTCATCAATATAATTAGACATCGAGTTTCTTTTTTTTTCATGCTCGGACGCCGAGTTTCCATTTCCTTCATCATGCTTAGAGTCTTCATTCGTTCCCTTAGTATGCTTAGAGATGGATTCCAAGTTTCCTCCTGATCCCCATTCCTTGAAGATGGATTTTGAGTTTCCATTTGTTGCCTCAGTATAATTAGAGATGGATTTCGAGCTTCCTCCTAATCCCCATTTTAAGCCTTCTGATCCCTAGCTTATATAGTTTTCTAATACCCAATTCTTTTCTTCACTTGTATTCTCCCTCTGAAGAAAAGAATGAGAATCATGTTGTACGAAAAACATTTCAGATTCCTAAAACATGACATTCAGAGTGGTGTATAGGCACTGAGTAGTAGGATCATAACATCGATACTCCTTTTTATAACCTCTATATCCTAAGAAAACACATTGGACAATATAAGGATCAAGTTTGGTCCTCTAGATTTTAGGGAGATGAACATAAGTGATGGAGCCAAATACTCAGAGCGGGAGCATTAAAATTAAAGGTAAGTGTACATACCGAGTAAGTATTTGAAAAGGAGTATGAAAGTCCAAAACCCAAGATGGTAGCCTATTCAAAAGGTAGTTTGTAGTAGAAATCGTATCTGTTCAATACCTCTTTGTAGCTCGAGCAGTAATTAGGAGAGCTCGAGTTGTCTTAAGTATATGTTTATTTTGTCATTCTACAATACCATTTTATTTTGGTATTTAAGAACATAAGGACTCGTGGTGTAAGCCATAAATCTGAAAATACTGTTGAAAGTCATGGTTAATATATTCCCCTCCAATATTTGAGCAAAGAATTTGTATCTTAGCTGAGTATTGAGTCTTGAACATATTATGAAAGGATGTGAATATATTAAACACCTAACTTTTATGTTTTATCAAATACAACTAAGTCATAAATGTACAATCATCAATAAAAGTAACAAACCATTTAAAACCTAAAGCATTTGAGCAAGGAAATGGTCCCTAAACATCATAGTGAATTAATAAAAAAGGTACAATATTTTTATTCAAACTAAATAAGTATGGAAGACAATGACTTTTGGCTAAAGTGTAGGTATGACACTCAAACTTAGACTCAAATGGCCTAAAGAACATGCTCGAAAATAAGTGCTTCATATAATTTAAGGATGGACGTGCCAAATGATGATGCCACAATATGATCTACTTGTCATTTGTACTAAGTTGGTGTATAATATTTGCTTTACTAAGACTTAAGTCATCCATGTAGTATAACCGATCCTCTTAGTACTACAACCAATTATCCCTTTCATGAGAATATCCTAAAACAAATAAAAGGTAAGATATATTAGTGCACAACAATTTAATTCCTAAGTGGCTTGTCCTACAGAGAGGAGTTTATTTGATAGTGAAGGAACTAAAAAGGTGTCTAGCAAATAAAAAAAGGGGGATAATGCAACTTTTTTAGCTCTAGTAACCGAATATGTCACTCCATTGGCATCTGCAATACACGTTTGTCTCAATTAGGTAAATGCCACTAAGTCTTTTTGATCAAAATTCATATGTCAGTAGCACTAGAATCAATAATTTAGCCAGTTGAAGCTCCTTATTTAGAACAATATAAGCCACAACTAGTGTTACCTGAACCATTAAGAAGCTTGGTTGTGGTAGTATGAGACTTATTATCTTGTACAAGAGATAGCTGAGACCCAATAAGTGCTGCTCGGCTTGTGGTGTGTACTGCTTATTTAGTACTTTTACTTGTATCTGCTTCACGATTCTTATTTAGATCTTGCCACCACTCAAGACACCTATGTAGTTTAAAGCAGGTTTTGAGGGTATGCTTAGGGTTCCCACAGTGGGTACACCATTTGTCAGTTCCCTTCATCTTCTTCTTTCTACTAGTCATAGATGATGATCCAATTCAAGACATCTGGAGACTTGGTAGGTGAGCCTTGTATCCTTTAAATACTATTGCAACACTCGATATTGACTCAGTATCGCCTAGCATGATAGCATATCTTCTCTCCTGACTTGAGCATATGCTTGTTCCACCATAGGAATTGGTCAAATCTATAGTACGTCGCTTTGAACCTTATATAAATAGTCATATAGTCTATCGTATAGACTCTATCGTCTTCGAGATTGGTGTTATATAAATTTCATTGGATTTGGTCTCCAAAAGTCTATCTCCATCCATAGTCCTTGAAGATCATTATAGTATGATTCAATGGATCCTCCGGCCTGTCGTATTTGAGCTACTCATTTTTTAACTTATACACTTAGGAGGTGTCAGAGCCATCAAAAAAAGTTATGGCGATAGAATCCTAGACTTGTTTAGTTGTTGGGTATCGAATGAAGTTGCCAATCACAGATGGTTCCATTGAGTTTATCATCCATCCTTTTACCACAACATTCTCAGTTCTCCACTTTTAGAAGGTTGGATCTGTAGGCTCTAGCTGTGAAGTGTCATCGAGGATGTATCTAAGTTTGTCTTTGCTTGTTATGTATATCTCCATTACTTGAAACCAAAGAGTATAGTTTTTTCTATTAAGTTTAATACCCATCTAAGTACTAAAATTATCATGATTTAAAGTTACTAGGGTCAGGGTCTAGTTTAATGCTTGTTGCATTTTTGTCATTAATTCATCTAGAATAACAGTAAAAGGCTTCTTTCATTTCGCCATTGGGTCTGTTAATTCTGCCATTGTTCTTGATTTTTCTTCAAAGTCTAAGGATCTTCTACTTTGATACCATGTCAAGAATATGGAATTAAGAATATGGTTAAGGGAATTTCTTTTTTCATACATTCTTTTATGTACTACAAAGGTACATATATAGTATTTACATACATCTATATTTGGTAATCTAATCACATAAATCACTCCTAATTTATATAAATCAATCCCTTGATTTCCTCTCTTAATGTTCTTACTTCTTGATTTGTATTTATTGTATTCACATTATTCAATAGTGCAAGCTCTAGAAGATGCAAGAAATGCTACTATGTGAAATTCTAAGCAAGCTAATGGGATAAATTAAGCTAGTGATTGATTAAGTTATGGTAATTAGCAAGTTAAGTGCTAGTAGTTATAACAACTATAATAGTTTTTTATTTATCCCTTTAATTTCAATTTTTTTAATATTAATATAAAATAGTTTTAACTCTATATAAGTTCATTTAAGTCCTACAATGTAGTCATAGATCTTATTTATTTAGTGAATTTTTTTCAATATATATATATTATTAAATTAATTATTTAATAGTCCTTATATGGTTAAAGATTGATCATTGATTAATTCTTGTGTTTTTATATTTGGTATAATACATTCACAATCTTTTGTTGTCACTTTTTGTCACATTGATATTTTAATTAATAGTTTTATTATTTTAACAACACTTGAACTCATTTAAAATACAATTTTGAAATTTTTGTCCGCACCAAGGATTCAAATAATGGTAATGGTTGCAATCACGGTCGAGATCATGTGTAACGGTAACGAACCTATCAGAATGGTAAGTAACTGTAACGTCATGTTAATCCAAAATTTTATTTTGAAAAATTGTGAAATGTTTGGAATTAATATATTTTGAAGATCTTCATGAAAAAATAACCACACAACAGTTTAATAAGCATGATTACAATAAAATAATTATTAGTTATATTTTCTCACATGGTAATTATACATATACTACTATAAATCTATTAACTAATATATTGTTTCACATCATAATCATACATGTTCTCTTATCCTACACATGCTTGCACATCTTTTGTCATCTTTAGAAAATTTTTTTGGCCACAAAATCTCTTCTTTTAGTACAAATAATTGCTACTCGCCTTATATTAGGGGTGTTCATGGTTTAGTTTAGTCGGTTTAAAGTATCAATTTCTAAACAAATAAAGATAGTTTTCAAATATGAGAACTTTTAATCAAACCAAATACCATTAAAAATTATCCAAACCAATGATATCTGAATTTAGTTTGAATGATCGGTTTGGTCGGTTTATTAAAAAATAATAAATGAATAAAATTAAAATTACTAATAATACATTTTGCGAAATCTATTATATATATAACAAAGTGAAAAATTCATATTATACAGTTATCATTCTAAGCATATAATGATAATAATATTAGTTTGGTTCAGTTTAATTCATTAGATTTTTATTTTTCTAAACCATAGCCAAACTAAAAATTCAATTTAAAAAAAAATTCAAACCATAACCAATTATTGACCACTCTAAACCACAATTTCTAGTCTGAATTAGTTTGTATCAATTTGGTTTGGTTAGTTTGGTTAATTTTTGTGCACACTTACCTTATATGTACCATTACTTCATGGTCTGTCACAGTGGATAATGGTCGTGACTGATAAATAATGACCATTATGTATACATTTGTTTTCAACCATTATATAACAATAATTAACATCATGGCACCATACAAAACCTAAAAAAAATAGTGTATTTGAAACCATGGTCAATACATGTAACATAAAATAGCAAATCAACATATATCATATTTTAAGAGTTTGACTGATAAAAAATTACAACCAAAGGTATCAATTTGATAAAAGGTGATAAGTATAAGGAGTGGTAGATACATTATGTCATCAGATTAGTGCATTTTAAGTAAATTTAAGTACTGAAATTACAGAAATCTAAATTGAAATGTCAAACTAACAAATTGTACCAAATATAAAAGACTGACAAACATGTTATTTCTTTATATTTCAAATCTAATGGTAAATTTTTAGTTTGGGGTTACATCCTCTAAAGTAAAATTATGGATTTAGGCCCACATGTAATCATTACATTAATTACCGTGAATAGGTTTTTTTTTTTTTACAGAAAAGAAAGCTATTCATTAAATATAATCAGAGTATAAATATATCCCATACAAATATAGAGCCATAACTTCGTACATAATATCATCACCATTAGAATTCTTCTTTCTAAGATAACTTAAGAAAAGTAAACTAGATATACAATAACCACTTAGAGTACCCCATCATCTTAAAGGATCATGAATGATAACTTGTTTTAGGAACTGTTAAGCTAGAATCCTACAAGCGACCAATAAAGAGCAAGGTGAGAGGTATGGAGGATCCCTACAAACCCTACAATACCTAAGTCAGGAGATATGGAGAGAGTTTAGAGAGAGAAAGAGAATAATGAGAATATGAGAGAATAGAATGATTGAGAATGAGAAATATAGGGTCCTATCTATAGGGATGTTGATGCTCAAACATGAGAGAAATAGGATTCCTTTTTTATGAAAGTCCTATGCCCACTAAGAGAGTATTTCTTCCTATCTATGATTCTCCTAATTGGGACTCTTTTCCAATTTTTCTTTAATGTTTTTCTTCAGTAAGCAACCCTATATAGGAAAAAAAAGACCTTAATTAAATAGGACTATATATTCTCTAAAATTATTTTTGAATATTTATGTCTGATATATCCAGGTTTGTAAGATTATGAAAATGTCATTCTTCCATATAAAGAGAGACTATTGAATAACTATGTTCGATAAGGAAGGGTTAGTTGAGGTGGCTAGCCTTAGTCACAAGAAGAGATGAAACTTGATACCGAGTCTTGAAATCCTCGCATAAAAACATTACTGAAGTGTCAGTTGGAGTAGGTGTACAAAACCTATAATAAAAATGCTTGGTGTAAAGGATTAATTTGCCAATATGGAGAGAACATGGCAAAACCAGTCGTCATTGGATTTTTAATGCTCGGTGTGTTAAAAGCTTGGCCCAAGTGATAGATAATCTCGATCTATTAAAAGTGCAGTCTGTCACGACCCAAAACAAGGGCCATGACCGGCGCTAGGGAACGGGAATTCTTTCGAATCTGGAACCCATAGCAAGCCTAAAAGTAAAATAAAACATGCAATAGTAATAACAATATATAATGCAGCGGAAATAAAAATCATAAATATAATAACAACATATGCACCAACTGGATTTAAATTAAATACTCATCTCATATATATATATAAAATCTTTTAATACAAATCCAGTTCAAATGTAATACAACATCTCTTTAATAATTTAATGACTACTACAGTGTCTAGATAAAATAAACCCAAGACTCAGATAAGCAGTTTACATAAAAAAGCCGGGGCGAAAGAAATCCAGCGTACAGGCCTGCTACTGAGGTCTGAAGATGATGACGCTCCTGAAAAATTAGTCAACGGAGGGGAGTCAAACCTCACTGAGTGCATTAATATAATATATATACATGCATACTAAATGACAATGCATACAGCCAACAGTATATATATCTAATATGTATATATACAGGCAAATTCACACAGATGCAATAAAATCATTTTATATATTTTATTGAAAATCATCTTTTATGAAGGATCGAATAGAACCCTAGAATATCGCAACCTCAAACAGTGTTAGACAACACTCTAGCCATACAGGCTCACTTATTCCAAAATATTCACTTATTCCATTTAGACAGTAGACTGGCCCCGAGACACTAAGTCAACCGAGCTCTAGCAGTTTGACTGTCAGTGTGATTGGCCCCGAGACACTAGGTCAACCGAGCTCCAGCAATCACACCCAAATCACATCACACATCAGATAAATCAATTCCAATCAATATCCTCAAACTGGTTAGTAATATAGCCTAAAATGCTATAAGCGCACCGGTACGTACTCGGTCCTAGTGCTGCCCACTAGGTAGCACGTTTTATTGATATCCTTCAATAATAAATATAAAATATTCATTCATAAATAAATGATGCATGAAATTACATAAAATAACATTATAAACCATATATATACTGGAAATATACCAAAAGTAAACTAGGTATATTTCGAGTATATATACGTCAAATAAATCCAATCAAATTATAAATTAAGCTAGAAATATATTTAAAAACATTTTAAATATAATATTATTAATAAAACATGCATATAATTTAATATATACCCAAAAATAAACCAAAAATATATTTAAATACTAATCACGTTATTCATGCATATTTAATCAAAATAAAACATATATTCTAAAATCATGCATCCTAAAGCATATATATATAAAATAGTAACTCACACTTAGTGCGCTCCACGAGATGGGTCCGACGGGCCTGGTCCACTAGGTCTCGGTCTCGGCGTAACTAAACAAACAATAACGACATAAATCAAAATAAACCTAACAGAAAATCCTAAAACTCAATCTAGAATATTAAACACAGAAACAGGATTAAGGATCGACCGGACATCATGTTTTACGAGAATTCTACCGAAAATTCAGCAGAACCTCCCCTGTAAAATGGACATCTCTCTACTCAAAGAGTAGAGCCGACCCTACAAAGAAACACACTTCAAAAAATAGGCACAACAACTCATTCACAACCCCTCGGTCGGACTCCAAACTACAGTCTACCGACCGGGGTCCACAATCACTGAATAATTTAAAAATACCAAAAATACCCTTATAACATAGAAATTCATTTTATAAGTAGAAATTACGTTATTAACCTTTAAACACAGTAAAAACCGATAAAAACTCATTTTATTATAAAAATCGTATATTATATATATAATTGAAAATAATTCACGAAAAATAGTTTTAATTAGTTAAAAATACTAAATAATTTGTAGAAATCATTTTTATACCTTAAATAACTATTAAAACCAATTAAATTACATTTTTAGTCAATTTCATGTAAAATTACCAAAATACCCCTATATATATAAATTAACATAATATTAATAAAAAATTCACCAAAAATTATATAATTACTCAAAATTAATTTTCTCAACATATTTATCAATAATATCAATAATTAAACTCAATTAACCAATTAATTTCAATTAAAAACACAATTAACCTAATTTTCCAAAAATTCCATAAACTAATTAAATTCAAAATAAATACATAAAAATTCCAAATAAATTCCTCTAATTCATTTCAACACCTATAATTATCATAAAACAAAATTTCATAATTTAATTAATTAATTTCCGAAAATTAGAAAATAATATTAAAATATTCAAAAATACCCAAAAATCAAAATAATTCCCAAAAATTCCAAAAAAATTCACACATGTAGATTAAGCTAAGGGGAACACGAAGGAATTTTTCATGAATCAATCAAATTGAAGTTCAAAAAATTCAAGAACCCTAATATGGCCGAAATCAAAAATTGGAAACCTAAGCAAATCAAGACCATTTAAGCTCAAACCAAAGCTAGAATCACACTCACCGGAGCTCATTGATAAGAAAGAGACCGGCGGTGTTGAAAATGGTGGCTAGAAACATTGTGAACGATGGTGAAGAGGAATTCGGCTTCTCCGGCCAAAATCGATCTCCAGACGCTGGAAACGGCTGCTACAGGCGACGAGGAAGGCTGGGGAAGGTGGTGGCGTGCCGGACGGCACACCAACGGCAAGAAATCGACAGTAGCAGCGACCAGAAGGTGAGGGAAACGGAATCAGGGAAGAAGGAAGAAATCGGGGGCAATTCGGTAATTTTTCAAAAGTTTTGTTTTTTGACATTTTATATGTATATATATATACTTTATACTATATAATAAAATAATATTAAATTACACACATTAAATATACACCACACACTTAATATTTAATATTTTAAAATTTAATAATAAATAAAAATAATTAAATTACAATAAAACTAATAAATAATTAATAAAATATTAGGGTAATTAATTAAACCCTAATTAAATAAACAAGTACACATATACACGTTATCTAGTATTTTAAAATATGTATGAGTTCATGCAAGTTCGTAAATATATTTAAAATAATTAATAATAAATTATTTACGTGAAAATTTCCCCGAAATAAAAGTCTCGGGAAAATTTTACGTAAAGTACTCAAAATAATACACAATAATTAAAATAGGTTTTAAATACATATCAATCTCGTAAAAATATCATAATATATATACAAAAATTATTAACACTACATATCCTGATACAGTGTAAAAATATTTAAAAACACGGGATATTACACAGTCTAAGTGTTGAACCTCCGTACTATCGAAGTGACTTGAGGGTACCAACTTCAGTCACTAGACTTAGATGCTCGAGGCTTAGATGATCAGGACTATGGCCTAAGGCTTACATACTCAAAACTTCAGTACTATAAAAGCAACCTAAGTGTGCCAACTTCAATCACTAGATTTAGATGCTTGGTGCATTAGAAGCACAACCCAAGTGTCGTATATTCTCGATGCATTAGAAGCACAACTCGAGTGTTAGTGAATCGAGACAGTTGGTGGCAAGTGGAGCAGGGTTAGTAACCACCATGTCTTTTCACTATCCTTTGAATTTTGAATTATGTAACCATCATGTCCATTTGTGTGTTAAATGATGAGACATTTCTATTGCTATAATAATGACTGCTCAATTAATGGGTCTTTTCCATTTCTGAAGTTGCCTTTAATAGTGTAAAAGAGATGAAAAATGTTTATAAGGGCAATAGTGGTTATTCTATATCCTTCCATTATACTATAAATGGACCAGACCTCTCAATTTATTGCATTTTTTGCCTTTCTGCTATCTTTTTTCTCTTCTCAATCTATTGTGTGTGCATTCTGTCATTAAGGCTTTTGTATAACAAACTTGCATTCTGCGTTCAGGTAAAGATCTCTTCTTTTACATCTTTTTTTTATTTGCTAGATAGGATCTATGGCTCCAAGAGAGCAAGTTAGCTCTAATTTGTTTGTCTTTAGGGTAGATAAGGATATGCTAAAATGGTACTAAAGACGTTTTAACATTCCTGCCAATTTTTCCTTGTATACTGTAGATAAGAAATTTAGAGCCCATACCCCCATGTTAGATTTTGATAGATTAGTTGTATACTTTGACCAGTTGGAGGGGGTTTGAAGTTCCCTCTAAACCCCTTCATGAAGGATTTTTTGAATAGGTATAATATAGCTCCCGGGAAACTTTATCCTAATAGGTGTAAGATTTTAACTGACTTTATATAGTTGATGCATAAGGAGGGTAGAGAGCCAAACTTGGACATCCTATGATACCTCCATAGCTTGAACAATAAAAAGGGGGAGTTGATATTCTCTCTATTTGCCATCCTAAACCATAACCTTTTTATGAAGCTCTTGAATCTTCAAAAGAAGTGGCAACATAAATTTTTTGTTATTGAATACCATTCAAACTTTGTAGATGTTCAGCGGATGTGGTTTAATGATTGCCATAGAGTGAAGCATCCTTTGAGGTTGTTTGACTGGGATATAGAGATGGTCATGAGACTTCACATTCATGGCATAGTTAATGCCCGATCCACTGGAAATGTATTA
The DNA here is from genome assembly GCA_947683625.1 of Mallotus nudiflorus. Lineage (NCBI taxonomy): Eukaryota > Viridiplantae > Streptophyta > Magnoliopsida > Malpighiales > Euphorbiaceae > Mallotus > Mallotus nudiflorus. The sequence continues at coordinate 386,810 of CANTUR010000104.1, read as the reverse complement.
GAAGATATCTTTAGAGAGTCTACCTTGATCGTATACTACCCATCGACATGTTTTAACCTTCTAAAGGTATCTTTCTGACTTCTATTTTTTCATTTCTATTTGTAGAGGGCTGACTTTTTTGCCTTTATGGACGGAATTTGGCTTGTAGATGATGAGCTAAAGGTGTAAGAGGATGTGTAGATCTCCTCTCCTTTATCTAAACCTTTAACTCTGGAGGTTCCAACTGAGGTTGTAGCCATTTTAAAAGGAAATTTTGTAGTTGGGCCTTCCTAGGCCGATAAAGTAGAAAGGCGAACAAAACGCACCTGAACAAAGATTCGGATATTGAAGCACTGTGTGAGGAAGTGTTTGTTAAGCATCTGAAGTTGTCCAGGTGTTCAGATATAAAGTCCTGGATACTTAATAAAATGAAACTCTGAGTATTTGGAATGCCATATGAGGAACTAATATGCTAAGTCTCTATGACTCCCAGCTAATATGCAGCATTGGATGGATAAGGATAATAACAAGTTATATAACTTTATGATCGGGCACTTATTAGAGGTAAATGTCTTAGCTTACTGATTTTATATTCACATGTTTTGAGGTAATAACATTTGTTCCTTCTTTCAGATGACTCAGGCTTTGATGCTAGTGAAGGATAATTACTATTATCTTAAGAGTCAGTATAGCTTAAAGGAGATGGAGGTAGGCATTATAGCCATCGACTTCAAGAAAAGGTTAGATAAGGCAAAGATAACATAAGAGCTCTGTCAAACTAAACATGCTAAGCCAAGGTCTAAGGCTGAGGCGAACCAAAAGAAGGTGGTTGAGCTAGAGCACACTCAAGCCCAACAAATAACCAATGATCGAAGAGTAAGATTCTCGGATTGTAACCCTGGAAAAGAAGCTTGGTGAGGCCGAGAAATCTCATGAAGATATAAAAAGAAGCTATCAGAGCATGGTTGTAGGGTTTCTCAAGGCGTACAAATTCAAGTATCGGAGGGTCCTACTTGCATAAAATCCAAATCTTAACTTTACAGATTTAGACAAAATAGCACCTGCTGATCTGGCCAGGATTACCTCCAAAAAAGATGCTTGGAGCAATGCCTCTTCCCAATGGTTGAAGATTCCTAAGAAATCTACCAAGTCTTTGGTTGGTGGACCATCTTCTCAACCCTCATCGGGTTTGGGACTTGCTAAGGAGGTGTCCGCCTGTGTTGTTATTGCTATTCCAATTTTTGCCTCTGTTTTTAAGTCTCCTTGTCTGAGTGTCCTTTCCTCTGAGCTTCTTGATGCTCAGATGTAGATTGATAATTTTCATTTTTTTATAATGTGACTCTTTCCATTAATGAATGAAATGTATTATTTGATAAATTCCAAGTGCATCTACTGATAATATTTTTGAAGACAATCCACATTCCAATATCATTATAATTCCTTCCCTTATTTGCCTTTGATTTTTTATGCCCCTTTAGATGTTTTCTCTATGATTTGATAAGGGCCTTCCCAGTTAGGTCCGAGTTTGCCCATGTCGAAGCTACCTTTGCTGATGTCTGTCCTTTTGAGTACCCAGTCTCTAGATTTAAAATGTCTTAGTAGGATGAGTCAATGATGATATTCGATGACCTTCTGTCTTTATGCCTCTGTAATGACAAATGCCCATTCTCTCCTCTCTTCTAGTAAATCTAGATATATCTGGGTGTTAATATTGTTAGCTTCCTAATTTAATTCCTCGCAGACCCTATAACTTAGTGATCTGATTTCCACTAATATGACTGCATCTATCCCATAGGTTTGCTTGAAGGGCATCTCTCCTATGGCGTAGTCCTGTAAGCCCAGATGACGTTGTTACGCTCATCGTCCCAATTCCCTTTTTTTTCATTGAGCCTCTTATTTATTCATTGCATGATGATTCTATTGTTGACCTCTATCTATCCATTTATTTTGCAAGTGAGTTATTGAGGTAAATTAGAGATTTATTCCAAGATCAAAATAAAACTTTCTAAATTTCTCATTATTGAACAGCTTCTCATTATCTGTGATCAGAGTATATGGTATTCCGAACCTATAGATGATTTTTTTCTAAAATAAGTGTTGAATCCGAGCTTCCTGATGGTCGGTATGACTTTCACTTTTATCCATTCGATGAAATAGTTTGTAGCCACGATTAGGAATTTCTTCTAGGAGGTTGAGGTAAGGAAGAGACCTAAGATGTTCATTCCCTATACAGCGAAAGGCCAAGGGCACCCAATCAAATTTTGAGGATTGTAGGGCTTATAATTGAGTCAAGTAAATTGTTGACACCTATGACATTCTTAAGTTAGTTTTTAAGCATCTTGGGATATGGGGGTCCAATAGTATCCTTGCGATAATACTTTTCTGGTCAATGAATGATGTGATTCATGTGCTTCACAAATTCCTTCATGGATTTCCCTGATTATGTAATTCTCTTATTCTAGAGATACGCACTTAGATCATGGGTGTGAGAGAGACCTTCAGTAGAGTTCCCCGTGGCAAATGGAATAGTGTGCAGCCTTTATCTTTAACTTTTGGAGCTTCTCGAGACCTCTAAATGTTTGATTTTCCTTGGCTGCTAACTTGGATAGTAGGTCGGCCTTTGAATTTTTGCTTTTAAGGAGTTGGATGATCTCCTATTTTTCCCCTTTTTGCTCAAACATCTTTAGGAGCTGCCTAGCTTTCTCGACATACATGGCAATACTCAGGTCTTTAATTTGGAATATCCTTTTAACTTGATTTACTACCAGTTGGGAGTCCGAGTGTATCTTCAGATGCTCGACTTTGACCTCTATAGCTAACTTTAACCCTATGATGAGTGCTTTATACTCAACTACGTTATTAGTGGCATTATATTTTATTCAGATGGCATATCTAATGGTGACTTTGTGTGGCCCTCTAAGAATGATTCCGGCACCAGAATCTTAGGTGAATTATTCATGGTAGGCCTCAGTTTCATCCCCATAATCCTGGTGATATTGACAGTAGTGCCATCTATCCTGTATGGCTCTTTTATTCAGGCTTAATCTTCTGGCTGGGGTAATGCCCACACTGTTCTGTCTTACCCATAAGGATCCTGGATCTGAAAGTATTTAATGATGAGTATTTTTTAGCTTTTTTTCATACCCTTCTACCGGGTTTTTAAAGTTTTCTTATAGAAAACTTGGCCTCCTAAGTCTTGATCCGTCTTCTATCTTAGCGGGTGTTTTCTCATCATCCCTTCGCATCCTTCTATCTTCATCCATCTTTATCATTTTGATTGCCATTGCCATTACCTTCGCAAAAGTGCTACGCTTTTTCATCATTATCTTATCTTTAAGCTTCCTGAGCCTAGTGTCATTCTTTATAGCTTTTATAACCACCTCATCGACTAGATTTTCAATTTGTATAGCTACATTATTAAATCGATCCATATAGCTTCAAAGCGATTTAGTGACCTCCTATCGGTACATCCGGAGATCATTGATATTTTTTGCTAAAGGGATGTTGGTGATGAATCGAGTCTAGAATTTCTTAGCTAAATCTTTAAAAAAGGTGATAGAATTCTCAGGGAGCCGATGAAACCACTTTTAAGAATTCTTGGTGAGTGTACTTAGGAAGACTCTACACATAATTTCATCATTCATGTTTTGGAGTAACATTCTTGTTTTGAATGAGGATATATGGTTGATTGAATACCTGGTTCCATCATATTAATCCAACTACAGCATTTTGAATTTGGTTGAAAATTTTGTTCGGATTATCCTGATTACAATGGGAATCCTCCCTTCTATAACGCACTCATATTCTTTCCTTGGCCTTGTACGGGCTTTGTGTATGACCTCTTCAACCTTTTAGGTTAACTTTGAATTGTCAAGAGTTAGGATCATTGAGCTAAATTCCCCTTCTTGGACTTTACACTTCTATTTATTTCCTCTAGGTACTTCTGGAGATGTAATGTTGTTTTATATATGAGTTGATATGAGGTTGCTGCTTTAAATTAAGGCATTCAACTATTGTTACATTAAGGCCATTTGAGTTTGAATATTTTGTATCATTGCATCTTTGCTCGTCAAGGTGAGATTAAGTGTTTAGGTTATTGTGTTTAGGTTAGGCATGGTTACAATGGGTGTATCTTGTAGATTTAGAAAAAGTATTAAAGGTATAGGTCTGTGATGGTGTTGCAGAGGAGCATAGTAAGGGAGATCGGTGCTAAGAGCTTGCCACCCTTAAGTGTTTCCAGGTGGAATGTACACGCCACCAGTTGTAATTTGAAATAAGGGTCCAACATCTGAAAAGGTTGCTGGTAACATTATTGTTGTAGTAGGTGATGAAAAATTGATTGGAGGAATGGGAGTGGATGGGTTGATGTGTGTGTCAAGTGTTAAGATTAGTGGTGGACTAGAAGTCATGATGTCAAGGTCTTGACTAGTAGATGCGCGAATGGCTTTTTCTCAAGAGGTTCCCACAAACAACGCCACTTGATAACTTGTTTAAGGAACTCTTGAGCTGGAATCCTGCAAGCGACCAATAAGGGTAAGGTGATACGTGGGGAGGATCCCCATAAATCCTCTAATGCCTAAGTCAGGATATATGGAGAGAGTTTAGAGAGAGAAAGAGAATAATGAGTATATGAGAGAATAAAACGAATGAAAATGAGGAATATGAGGGATATGAGGTTCTATTTATAGGGATGTTGATGTTCAAACCTGAGAGAAATAGGATTTCTTTTTTATAAAAGTCTTATGTCCACTAGGAGAGTATTTCTTTCTATAGAAAAATTTCATCTAATTGGGACTCTTTTCTTATTTATCTTGAATATTCTTCCTCTTTAAGCAATCATATATAGAAAAATAAATACCTTAATTAAACAGGAATATATAGTATCAATGGAAAAACCAAAAATGAAAACGCAAACAATCCAATCAAGTAGGAGGATTTGTTATAGACTGAGTCATAAAAATTTGGTTAATGGTTAGGCCATACCAAATTTTCAACCATTTCTGTAAACTAGTAGCAATGAAAGGCACACCTTAAATAAGGAGATGAATAGTCACCTAAACATCAAATTGAGAAATGAGATCGTCCAAAACGGACTAAACATGCCAATGACTTCTAAGGATATGTAAATCTACTTCAAAAACAAACTAAACATAACCCGTGTATCTGAATACCAAACCAAGCACAAAAGAGATCATGCAAAAAGGAAATTTAAAATTAGAGAACTTGAAGCCTATGAAATACTATGAACTGATTTTAAGATACAACCCACCAAACTTTGAAGATAATTTCATGGAAAATAATCTTTAAAACACCAAAAGAAACCATATCTAGTTAAGAGAACTAAAGAAATGAAAATACTTTCAAATAATATTTGAAAAGATAAAAAGATAGCAGTAAAAACTGAGATTTAAAACTAAAGAAAGAAAAGTGAAATTTTTATAGAGCTACTACTAATTATCATACTAGCGGCCACACAGAAAAAATGCGTGAAAGAAACCGGTAAAAGAGAAAAAAAAAAAAATAGGGTTTTTAGTGTCCTATTGTTTAATGTGAGTAGGCTTTGGTGAATTGGGTAATGTCATAAATTTATGGAACAAAAAAAATCAGGCAAAGCTATATACAACATATGCATCGGTAATTAAACCCCACGGAAATTTTACCTGACCAAACAGATCCTTGGACTCGCCTTGGAAATTTTTTTTTTTTTTTTGACCAACGCCTTGGAAAATTGAAGTCACGATTCATGACGAGAGACGTCAGGTTAAATTCGCAACCAAATGGATTATATAATAAATTAAATTAAATTTTCTTTCCTTTTATTTTAAAGTACATTTAATTAATATTTTAAAATCTTATTTAATATCTTAATGTCTTTAAAAATTATACTTTATAATATTTTACATTTATTATAATTCTTTTACACAAAATTTTTTTTAACGAATTTGAATGTGATTATTAATTTGGGCAAATGACATTAACTTCTTTTAAATTAGACCTAATTAATATTTCAAAATTAAATATTAATCTACATATAGTTTTAAAATCAAACACTTAAAGATTCTTATTGATTTTTTTTTATAAAAAATGATCATTATATTCTTATTTTAACAGATGTCTTCTCTAATCTCATTATATGTAATCCATAGCATTTACCCCAAAGTTTATGTTTGAATAACAATGAGAATTGATGAAATTACTTTTAAAATATACATTTATAATTTTTTTAAAAAAATTTAGTTTATAAAAATCATTTATTAATATTTCTTAAAAAATTTTAAAAAAAGTTAAAAATATTTTTTATGGATCTAAAAATTTTACAATCAATCCATATACATTTAATAAAAAAAAATTTCTATACAAAAAAATTTTATTTTAAAAATTAAAAGTTAAAAAATTTTTAGATTTTAAAAAATTAAAAGAAATTAATAATTAATAATTTTTAGATCTATAAATAAAATTTTAATTTTTTTAAAAAATATAAAAATTGGAGAAACATAAATGTTAGGGATTTGATATAATAAGGTTAGAGAAAACATAATTTTTAAAAAAAAAATTACAAAAGATAAAGATATAATGATCATTTTTTGTAAAAAAATCAACAAATATTCTTAAATATTCAATTTTGAAACTATAAGGAGGTTAATATTCAATTTTAAAATAAAAGATTTTAAAATATAAATTAGGCATAACCTAGAAAAGTTAATGTAATTTTCTCTATTAATTTTAATATTTACTAATTTTTCAAAAATCATTATTTAAATACGTTAGTAAATAGTCTAAGAAGGGAGTTATGAAAAAAATGAAGAAGTGTCTATTTTTTTTAAAAAATTTACGATTTGCATTTTTTTTAAAAAAAATATTGAGTTTACACATTAATTGAAGGTTTTAATTTCATAATTTGTATCATTACATAATTAATCGAAATTAAATTAACCGATAGAAAAATTATAGTTTCATTCATTAACTCGATAGATTAATTTGGATAAAACTTTGGGACATTTTTTGCAACATTTTTAATTTATTTTTCATATCCTTCGTCATCAATCATCATCAATTCTTTTTTTCAATGATTTTGACTTGCAAAAGAGAGGTTGGCTAGGGCAAAAGTTTCTGTCAAGTTGCCTGCTGGGTTTAGTTTTAGTATTCATATGTTAAGAAATTAAGAACCACTTATCCCAAAAAAAAATCATTTAAGACAAAAGCTTCAAACTCCACCACCCACACCTACACCCACGTTGAAGAAGGTTGGTCATTGTTACATAAAAAGTAAGTTGTCAGGTTTGTCTTCGCTTGCGGGCAATTTTCATTTCTTTATTGCCAAATGAGAATGCAAAGACAATTATTGAATTCATATATGTATGAACTTTTTTAATCAATGAAAATAAAATAATATTATAATTTTAATCATATATGCACCGATAAGCCCATTAGAGTTTGCAGCAAGAAAAAATTGATAATATTTTGAAATTTTTAATAATTGGAAAACAATTTAGAAATAATTAATGGTTAAAAGTAAAAATTTCACGTATGAATTATTATAATGAAATAGGGTTTGAATATTGCAAAAATCTCCTATCTGAATTACTAGAATGAAAATCAAAACCACTTAAATTTACGATTGCATTACCTCTTAGCATTTCGTTTGAAACCACTTAAATTTACTTACTAACTGCCAAAATATATAAAAATAAATAAAGCAAAATAAAAACAAAACTTAGAAGAATGTCTTTATTAAAATCCTGTTGTTGTGTTTGTATCCTAATTCATTAGAAAACACTATTTTTTATTTCTTACTTATTTAAAGTAAAAAAAATTAATAAAGTTTCTAATAAAGGGGTAAGTAGTGTATACATAATAAAAAAATTAATTGTTAAACAGTAGTAGTTAAATTATACAATATGATAAAATCAAAGAGCTAACAGTAATTACGTCTAAAATTTAATATTTTTGCTTTTAATCTTTTCGTGCAATTTTCCTAACCTTCCCAAACACGAAAGCGTTCCAAACTTTTTTTTTTCCTTCTCAAAACTTAGTATATTGTTTTTTTTTTTTTTTTTGAAATAACAATATATTAAGTTTTAAGATGTTGATACTTGATTTTTTTAGAACTTTAAAATGATACTTATTATATAAATCTGATATATTATAAAAAAAAATTATTTCATCCAAATGTGTTTAAATTTCCTGGAATGGAGTAGGTGAGATTGTGAGACATTGTCTCACCCACCTAGGATTTGAGTTCAAGATTTTTCCTCAACACCTACAAAATCTATTCTTTTAGGATCTACTTTTATGTTTCAAAAGAAATTTAACAGATTCCATTAATTGATGTGCAGCTGTTCACTCGAATTTACTGTAATACTTCTTTTTTTTTTTTTTTACAATGTTTAAATAAATTTAAATTATTAAAAAAAGAACTAACTTCTTTCAATTTTTCTTTGTTCCATCTAAATTAAATATTGGGTTGTTGTAGTGTAGTGCCTTTGATTAAATCAGCCCAATCATAGCGCTAAAAGAAATTAACAAAAGTTTACTTGTAACAAATGTTATTGCGTATCTAATGCTCAAAAATAGATTAGATAAAATGGTTCTTTCTTTTGTTTTTTTTAATCATGTTTCATACATGGAGTCAAACATTTCTAGAATCTATCTGCCCACCATTCAATTCGCAACAAGAAAAGCTGGCTGATTTCTAAGACCTCAATTCATTTCAGTTTTCAAGAATGAAGAAGATATGATTCTGTAAACAGCTGAAACAAACAGTATACTTTCTTTAAATCTTACTCAAAAAAAAAAAAAAAACTGAGAGCTAAAGAAATTGAAGGTAACCCATGAAAGGTTTTAAGCTTCTTTTTTCCTGTTCTGTTTGGCTCTGTTTCTTTATAGTTTCCACTGCTGTTGATTCTTTAGCTGTGAATCAAACCATCAAAGATGGCCAAACTATTGTGGCCTCCAATGGAAGATTTGAACTGGGTTTCTTTAGTCCTAGTGGATCTACAAGTAGATATGTTGGAATATGGTACCCTTTCTCTAATACTACTCTTGTTTGGGTAGCTAATAGAGAAATGCCACTCAATGATTCTTCAGGAGTTCTGCAACTTACAAGTAGAGGAATTCTTGTTCTTCATAATTCTTCAAACTCCACCATGTGGTTAACTAACTTATCAACAGAAGCCAAGAATCCTATTGCCCAGCTTCTGGATTCAGGAAATCTTGTTGTTAGAGAAGCACATGATACTAATGAAGACAACTTTTTATGGCAGAGTTCTGATTACTTGGCTGATACTTTCTTACCTGGGGTCAAGTTTGGCAAGAACTTGGTAACAGGTCATGATCGCTATCTTATTTCCTGGAAAAGCAAAAATGACCCTTCTATAGGTGATGCAACAACAAGGCTTGATCCTAGCGGATATCCTCAGATATATATCAGGAAAGGTGGGAGAATAACTTTTCGTTCTGGGCCTTGGAATGGTCTTAGATTCAGTGGTATGCCAAATTTGAAACCGAATCCAATTTATACTTATGATTTTGTGTACAACGACAAGGAAATATATTACACATATGATCTTACTAGTAGTTCAGTTGTTTCTATGATGGTGCTCGATTATGATGGTCTTTTCCAGAGGGTTACATGGTCTAATGCTACTCAAACATGGAGTCTATACTTGACTACACAAATGGATAATTGCGACAGGTATGGAGTGTGTGGTACATATGGTAGTTGTAACATTAATAATTCGCCTGCTTGTGCTTGTTTGAATGGATTTGTACCACGAAACGAGCTGGCTTGGGATTCTGGAGACTGGTCTGGTGGGTGTGTGAGGAAGAATGATTCAATCTGTGGTGCAGGAGAGGGGTTTCAGAAGATTTCGGGTGTGAAATTGCCTGATACAAGAAAATCTCGGTATAATAGGACAATGGGTATTGGAGAATGTGGGAGAGCTTGCTTGAGGAATTGCAGTTGTACAGCTTATTCAACATTGAATATCACAGATGGAAGTGGGTGTTTGCTTTGGTTTGAGGAGCTTATTGATATCAGAGAGTACACTGAAAATGGGCAAGATTTTTACATCAGATTGTCTGCCTCTGATTTGGGTATGCATTCTTTCACTTTCATCTCTTAGTTTGCCTATTTGTCCTCTTTCTCTCTTTCAAATGCTAAAAAAATGTCCCCAGTTGTGTTTTAGATGCGCATATACATTTATTTATTTATTTTTTTTCAAGTGTCTAGAGCATGAAAAATCTTTTGAATTGAAAAGGTCAAGAAATGTTTAAAAATTGGATATCAACTTTTAACTTAAATAATCCATTTAGTACAGAATAGTCTTCTGCATATTTTATTATGGAAAAGTGAACATCATCAATTGAAGACTTGCAAAATTCAATGAATTGTACCTAAACCAATAAAAAGAAAGTGCTGATACTGAATTTAGACTAACTAGTAAACAATGAATGCGTCAAACCCAAGAATCCTAAATGATCTAACAAATGATAATTAGATAAGAGTTTCTTGCTGCTGCAGTTACTCATTCTTTGCTTCTGCATATTTTGTGCTGCATTACAACTTGTAAATTGTTAATATACAGTCCCAAGTGACAGCCATGAGAAGAAAACCCGAGTTTGGATCATAGTCGTCAGCGTGTTGGTTGTGTTGGCTGCTTTGCTTTGCTTGCTTCTGCTGTTGCATTTCAGAAGGAAGAGGATTAAGAAGAGAGGTAACTTCTCTCTTAGCAGGAAACAAAAGGGTTTTCTTTACTTATGATTGGCCAATTTGGCAAATATGAAACATTTTCCAGGGGAAATGTGCTTCATGTTTGATCTAAGAAGTGCATTATCTAACTTGCAGTAAGCATATCTATAAGACGCGAGAGAGATTTCACAGATGAAGGCAGGGACAAAGATTTAGAGCTGCCAGTATTTGACTTCTCAACAATAGAAAATGCCACGGACAAGTTTTCTGATTACAATAAACTTGGAGAAGGTGGATTTGGACCTGTCCACAAGGTATGGTTTCCAATCATGTGTAGCTTTTGTTTCCTCTCTTTATGATTGGCGGGTGCTACCAATGTGTATGGCTTCAATATAAATATAACCAATGCAAATGATATTTCAGGGTACATTGAGAGATGGACAAGAGATAGCTGTAAAGAGGCTTTCTAAAGATTCAACACAAGGACTTGATGAATTCAAGAATGAAGTCATTTTCATTGCAAAACTTCAGCACCGAAACCTTGTGAGGCTTTTAGGTTGCTGCATCGAGTTAGAGGAAAAAATGTTAGTTTATGAATACATGCCAAACAAAAGCTTGGACGCCTTCATTTTTGGTATTGCTCTCTCAAATTTTTGTTCGTTCCAGCTTTAACTTTTCAATCTCCAAGCATCACATTTTCACTACAGCAAGTGCATTGATGCTTGTTAATCTACTTTCATGGATTAAATTTTTTACCAAACTATTGCCAGATCAAAAGCAGCGCAAAATGTTGGATTGGCCTATGAGGTTCAACATTATCAATGGAATTGCTCGTGGACTTCTCTATCTGCATCAAGATTCAAGGCTGAGAATCATTCATAGAGATCTAAAGGCTAGCAATATACTGCTAGACAATGAAATGAATCCAAAAATTTCAGATTTCGGCATGGCTAGGAGTTTTGGAGGAAATGAAATTCAAGGAAACACAAAAAGGGTAGTTGGAACATAGTAAGTGCCTTAGGTGCCTTAGGCCTATCACATTTAAAAACAATATACCAGTACCTGCAAGATTCAAATTGTTAACTTCTCCTTGAACTCCTTGCAGTGGTTACATGTCTCCAGAATATGCAATTGATGGGCTATTTTCCATAAAATCCGATGTGTTTAGTTTCGGTGTCTTGGTACTAGAGATAATTAGTGGGAAGAGAAACAGAGGATTCTTTCATCCAGACCACAAACACAACCTTCTTGGGCATGTAAGTATCATGTTAATTTTCCCTATGTTGACTTCATATAATTTCTATGTTAAATCTGTGACTAATCAATTATTGCACCTGCCAGGCATGGAGACTTTATTTGGAAGAGAAGTCATCAGAGTTAATCGATGATTCTTTGAAGGATTCTTGCATTTTATCAGAAGTGTTGCGCGCAGTCCAGGTCGGTCTGCTATGTGTGCAGCAGAGCCCAGATGATAGGCCTAACATGTCAACTGTTGTGTTGATGTTAACTAGTGACATTTCGTTGCCGCAACCTAAAGAGCCTGGTTTTTTCACTGAAAGGAACGTATTCGAACAAGAGTCTTCATCTAGCAAGGTCGATACATGTTCAGCAAATGAAATTACTATTACATTGCTAGCTGCTAGATAGATGGACACTTTCTGTTGATGTTCTCATACATTCAGCAAGTAGATTGTTCATTTTTTGTGTATACTCACTGCAAATCGGGAAGATGGATTAGAGGAGTTACGATAGCATATGATATTTACTCATCATTTTCTTGGTAAAATATGAAAGCATCTCTTGTAGACAAATATCATAGTCTGATCCAGAAAGGACTTTTTTTTTTTTTTCACTTCAGTTGGAGAAATGAGCTGATTGGTCTGTAACCTGATTCAAGTGCAAAGGACAAGTGACGATGTATGATTATTGTAAAACAACAACTCACTGAACATCTTAGTCTAGCTGAAGTGCTTGGATTATTTATGAGATTGGAGTATAAAATTAGCACACATCACCTACTTTGTACACCACAATGTCAAATGCAAAGAACTAGTTTAGATGGATGTTACGTAATATGACAATTACAAATGCTGAATCTAAACTTCTCTAATCATCAGATGTTCCCAGTTTCAATATGTTAGTCTACCGTGCTTCTAACACCGAGAAAGTAACGTCATTAACCGAGCACTGGTTTGATGAAGTATCAGCTTCAGGTTGCGTTCTTTGCAAGAAAAAACCGGGCTCTTTCGGTTCAGGCAAAGATATCTCACTGCTTAACATTACAACAACTGATGACATATTTGGCCTATCTTCTGGTCGTTGTTGAACACATAATAGAGCCACGTTAATGCATCTTATCACTTCAGATGCCGCAAATGAATCTGTTAAACATTCATCAATCAATTCCAGGGCTGTCCCTTTATTCCATAGCATCCATGCCTGCAAAAATTCAAAGCTATACATGATCAATAGTCAGTTAATGATCATGCTTAATGGGAGTTCATATGCTATTCTAAAAGCGTACATGTCCTAGCAGGTTAAGGCCATGCTCTGGATGAGAAAATCCTCTGTTTTTCTTTCCGCTTATTATCTCCAAAACCATAACCCCATAGCTAAAGACATCAGATTTTACAGAGAAGAGTCCATCCACTGCGTACTCAGGAGACATGTAGCCACTGCAGAAATGTAGCAAGAAAAAAAGTTCTGACATATGCTGATAAGCACATAATTTAACTTTTTAGAGGGGACTTACTATGTTCCAACTACTCTTTTTGTATTGTCCTCAGTTTGATCTCCACCAAATGTTCTTGCAAGGCCGAAGTCCGAAATTTTTGGATTCATGTTACTGTCCAGTAAAATATTGCTGATTTTAAGATCTCTATGGATTATCCTCAGTCTAGAGTCTTGATGAAGATACAGAAGTCCTCGAGCAATTCCGGCAACAATGTTTATGCGCTTATGCCAATCTATAAATCTACTTTTAGTTTGATCTATCAAAAATCAAGAACTTGGACTAATTAATAGATAAAACACAGATATATAGCTAAAATAGCATAGACTTGAAAAGATTCATACCAAAAATGAAGGAGTCTAAGCTTTTGTTGGGCATGTATTCATAGACTAACATTTTCTCATCTTCTTGAATGCAACAGCCAAGAAGCTTCACAAGGTTTCGGTGCTGAAGTTTAGCAATTAATATCACTTCATTTTTGAACTCGCTCGATCCTTGGCCTGAACCTTTCGAAAGCCTCTTAACTGCTATTTCCTGACCGTCTCGCATTGTACCCTAAAAATAAAATATCGCTCGAAGAGAGTGAATGTATATGCACTTCTTGTATTAGAAGCTAAGATATTATTTCCGGGAAAAACAAAATGTAGTACCTTGTACACAGGTCCAAAACCACCTTCTCCCAACTTGTTTTTACTTGAAAAGTTATCAGTAGCATCAGCTATTGTTGCCAAATCAAACATTGGTAACTCTGTTTCTTTATCCTCATCATTTTTCTTGAAACGTTCTCTTCTCATGCCTGAAATGATAAAAGGTATATCAATTGGATTTTGATCTAAATCAGTCCCTTATAGATTGTATGCTTTTTCCCAGCAGTTATATTAGTACATGTGCTTGTTTACCTTGTTTCCTATAGCGTCTTCTTAATATGCAAAAGACTGTTAGCAGGGTGATGACGAATGCGACAAGGCCAGAAATAACTCCTGCTTTCTTCTTATTGGACGATTTTTTCTTCTGAATCTTAGCTGAAAGCATATAATATAGTTAATGGGTTTGAGACAGATTCTTAAATAATAAAATAACCATTCAAGAAGAATGTAGCTCGAAAGAATGAAAAATAGTTAGCCTTTTACAGAGCTAAATTTCTCTTGACATTGTGACATACCTAATTCTGAAGCATCCATCTTTACAAAGAGGTCTTGCCCACCACCATCTAGTCCTCTTATGTCAATCAGACCTGTGAACCAAAGCAAGCAGCCACTTCCACCATTTCTTATATCTAAACTTGCATATGCAGTGCAAGAACAGTTTCTCCAACACAAACTCTCGCATTTCTTAAGATCAATACTTTTGTTATACCAAGAAGAGGATGTGTCTGGCAGCTTTCTCCCCGTAACTTTTAGAAACCCAACTTCACCATTGCAATCTATTGGAGTCCTTGGAACACACCCACCTGACCAAATTTGCTTATTCCAATCATTTGGATTCTTGGGTGTGAATCCATCCAGACATACACATATTGAGAAGTCATTTATCTCACAACTAGCATTCTCACCACATAAATCATAATTTTCACATTGATCCGTCTGTGCTATAGCAACATACCTCCAATCCTTAACTTGATCGTTCCAGGAGAAGCGTTGGAACAATCCTGACGGATCAAGTCTAGACCTCAGAAGAAGTGTACTGTTTATCACCTCATATTTGTAATACACCTCACAATCATTCATTTCAAATTCGATAGTAAAAATATGATCAGGCTTCAGAATAGGAGTTCCTGAGAAGTGCAGGCCATTCCATGACCCTCCTCTGAACAGGGTTCTATTATCCTTCTTAATAAGTATTTGTGGGTACCCATGAAGATCTATATGCACAGAAAAGTGTCCTGTAGAAGGATCATTCATGCTTTTCCAAGATGATATAAAAGACTCTAGTCCTGATTCCAAATTAGTACCAAGTTTCAATCCTGGCAGCAATGTGTCACAAGGAAAATCAAAACTCTGCCACAAAAACTTCTCTTGGTTACTACTATGATTATCTGCTTCTCTAACAACAAAATTTCCCGAGTCCAAGAGCTGTGCAACTGGATCTTTCACCGCGGTTCTTGGTGTACTTGATGACCAAAAGACATGTTTAGTGACGTTGAAAAGCACAAGCTTGCCTTGGCTGGTGATGTTTAAAGCTCCTAAAACATTGGGGAGAGGAGTTTCTCTGTTGGCTACCCACACAATTGTAGTAGGAGAGATCTTGTACCATATTCCTAAGTATCTAAATATTGGATCTGAAAGACTGAAAAATCCAAGTTCAAAAATTTGACCTGATGATACAAGAGTCTCTCCATCTCTTAAGGAGTGGCTTGGGCTAATTATAGTGTCTAGTGAAGTGCAGATTCTTGTTAAGTTGAAGAAGAGAACAGGGTATAGCAAAAGTGTGCCGAAGCTAGAATGTTTCATTGGTGATTGAATTTTTCTGTTTCTTGCACAACCCAGAACCAATAGATAATTTCAGGAGGAAATTAACTGAATCAAAGCTAAAAAAAAATCAGAAAATTTCTTTTTCCACTGGGGACTCAGGAAAAGTAGATGAAAGTTAGAACTTAGGACCTCAACACATGTGCCTTGTGGGCATACTTTCGTTGTCATG
This sequence comes from Mallotus nudiflorus, assembly GCA_947683625.1. Lineage (NCBI taxonomy): Eukaryota > Viridiplantae > Streptophyta > Magnoliopsida > Malpighiales > Euphorbiaceae > Mallotus > Mallotus nudiflorus. The sequence continues at coordinate 370,770 of CANTUR010000104.1, read as the reverse complement.
TCAAAGCAAGCAACAACGGGCACTGGGTCCTCCTGATTATAATGTTATTATGCCATTCAATAATATATGAAATTAAATTTTTATACATCTATTCTTCTAATATATATCTATAAAGTATTCAAAACTATAATTTTCTTAAACGTTTAAAATATATGTATTATACTTTTGAAATTTTTTTAAACTAATGGATGTTTGGTTTGATTTGTATTCTGCATTCAGAATCGAAAAAAAAATGAATGAAAAAAAAATAAAAATTAGAATAAAGTGTTTGAGTTTTTATAAAATGGAATAGAAATGGAAACAACTTCATTTAACAACTTAATTTTCATTTATGAAAAAAAAAATTATAACTTTTTATATATTGGAAATTAGGAAATATATATATATATATATATATATATATATATTCAAATGTTTATTTACAAAAATAAAATTATAATTTTAAAAAATTATTATAAAAATTATTTATTTTTTATAATTATTTTTATGCAAACAATTAATACATTTTTTTTATTAATGTATATGTTTTATTTATAAATTTTAAAAAATATATATTAATTAGACAAATGTCCGAGTGTTGTGCGAGCTTAATTTTTTTTTACAATTAATTATTATGAATTAAAAATTATAAAATTGTTATTTATTAAAAAATTAGCACGCTAATGATTTTTTTATCATAGAATAGAAAAGCCATTGGAATAAATGCCTTCCATTTCTATATCCACCACACACAAAATGAAAAATATCATTTTGTTTCTTTGTCTTGAGAATTGTCGAGTATTTTTTTTTTTTTTTGTCAAACCAATGTTACAGTCTTCTAATCATGCAAAGATTTGTTTAAAGAATAAATATTTTTTTATTGATATAAAAACTGCATATTGAGACTCGTAACTTTAATTTTATTTATATATATGTATAATTTCATGACATGACTTATCTATAATTCACAACCAATTTAAATTTTACTTATCATTCTTTTTTTGTTTGTGCTCATATATACACTTAATTTCAAGCTATATTAATTTTATATTTGTGTTTCCCTCATCAGGTGGTGGCTTGGCATTCTTTTATGAAGGAGTTCTTACCTCCTTTAAGGTCTCTTATTTGTTTGAGGGCAGTGCTGGGATACCTCCTCACTGACGAGAATCTGAGAAAAAAAGGGGATTTGTTTTGTCTCTTGATGCACTTTATACGCTGCTAATTTGGAAGATGGTAAGCACTTATGTCTATGTTGTAATTTATCATCTAGCAGTCTATTTCAATGCTTCTTGGCAAAAACATTGTTGTTTTAGGTTCTTTAATGGATCTCGTCTTGGATGCAATGAGATATAGTGTTTGTGCCCAAAATAAAAATTTTATGAATTTAAACCCCAACAGACCACAAGCCTATAAATAAATAAACCAACTCATAAAAATGTTTTGAAAAAGGAAGACGCTTGAAGTTTCTAGAATTATTTAGTGCATTAGTGAAAAAGAAAAATATGGAATTTCCGTTATAACCTCATGAGCCTAAGGAATTGTGACATATTGATGAAGTGGAATTCTCTAGAATTTTTTAGAGAAATAGCATGCAAGTAACATTGCTTATAAAAGCTAGGAAGACAATCGATTATTGTATTCCTTTACTATCTCGTAATAACTTTCTATTCTGTCATGACTGAAATTGGAAGTTATAATTTGCGTTAGGGAATAAAATTTTTTTCAAATTCGAAAGCAGTAGTAAACCTTAAAAATAAAAACACATGTAATAAATAAATAAAATACACCATAATTTAAAACTTTAAATAATATAAAAATAAATCTTTATCATTATACATAATAAAAATATTTCATACAACATTCGGATACAAAAATCTCTGATACAACACTCAACTATTACAATAATATTACTACTGCAGTTTCTAGATTACAAATCAAAGTTTAAATATATATTTTTCATAAAATAGCCAGGGTGGAAGAATACCAGCGAAGAGCTCTACTACTAAGGTCTGACAATATAATATCTCCTAAAAAAAATAATTGAGGAGGGTCAGATCTCACTGAGTGAATTATTATTGTCACGACCCAAAACAGGGGTCATGACCGGCGCTAGGGAACATGAATTCTTTCGAATCCGGAACCCGTAGCAAGCCTTAAAATGAAATAAAATATGCAGTAATAATATTAACATAAATAATATTATGCAACGGAAATACAATCATAAAAATTAAATAATAATTCACCACGGAATTTAAATCAACAACTCATCTCATATATATAAATATTCTTTTAATACAAATCCAGTTCAAATATTTAAAGTACATAACTCATACAAATATAATACAACATCCTTTTACAATTTTACAACTACTGCAGTGTCTAGATTATAAAATAAAATTCAAGTAAGCAGTTTACATAGTGAAGTCGGGGCGAAAGAAATTCGGCGTATAGGTCTGCTATTGAGGTCTGAAGACGATGACTCTCCTAAAAAATAGTCAACAGAGAGGAGTCAGATCTCACTGAGTGAATTGTTATAATATATATACATGCATAACTAATTGACAATGCACACGGTCAAATATATATATAATAAATATATATACAAACAAATACACACAGATGCAGCAAAATCATTTTATATATTTTACTGAAAATCACTGTTTATGAAGGATCAAATAGAACCCTAGAATATCACAACCTCAAAACAGTATTAGACAACACTCTAGCCATACAGGCTCACTTATTCCAAATAAGTTCACTTGTTCCATTTGGACAGTAGACTGGCCTTGAGACACTAAGTCAACCGAGCTCCAACAATCTGATTATCAGTGTGATTGGCCCCGAGACACTTGGTCAACCGAGCTCCAGCAATCACACTCCCAAATCATTTCTCACACATCAAATAATCAAATCCAATCAATATCCACAAATAGGTTAGTGATATAGCCTAAATGCTATCAGCATATCGGTACGTACTCGATTCTAGTGCTGCCCACTAGGTAGCACGTTCTATTGACATGCTTTATTAATATATAAAACATACATCCATAAAAATAAATGATGCATGAATTTGAAATAAATAGCAACATAAACCATATATATACTAGAAATATACTAAAAGTAAACCAGGTATATTTCGAGTATATATACGTCAAATAAATCCAATATAATTGCAAAATAAACTAGAAATATATTTAAAAATATTTTAAGTATAAATGTTTAATAAAACATGCATATAATTTAGAATATATCAAAATATACCAAAAATAAACCTAAGTATTAATTAAATCTTTTATGCATATTTTATCAAAATAAACCACACATTTCTAAAATATGCACCCTAAATATATATATATAAAATTAACAACTCACTGTATATTGCGCTCCTCGAGATGGGTCCGACAGGCCTGGTCCACTAGGCTTCGGTCTCGGCGCAACTAAACAAATAAACGACAACAGACATCAGAATAAATCCAACAGAAATTCCTAGAAACTCGATCTAGAATACTAGACACAAAATTAGAATCAGAATTCGACCGGACATCACGTTTTATGAGAATTCTACCAAAAATCCAGTAGAACCTCCTCTATAAAACAGACATCTCTCTACTCAAAAAGTAGAGCCAGTCCTGCAAAGAAACACACTTCAAAAATAGACACAAAATTCACAACCCCTCGATCGGACTCCAAACTATAGTTCACCGACCGAGGTTCACAATTCACAGAATATTCACAAAATACCAAAAATACCCTTATATAATAAAAATACATTTTGTAAATCCAAATTATGTAATTAACCCTAAAACACATTAAAAACCGATAAAAACTCATTTATTTAGAAAAATCGTATATTATATATATATATAATTTAAAAATAATTTACGAAAAATAGTTTTAATTAGTTAAAAACACTAAATAATTTTTAGAAATCATTTTTATACCCTAAATAACTATTAAAACTAATTTAATTACATTTTTAGCCAATTTAGTGTCAAATCACCAAAATACCCCTATATATATAAATTTGCTAAAATTAATAAAAAAAATTCACCAAAAATAGTATAATTACTCAAAATTAATTTTCTCAACATATATTTCAATAATATCAATAAATATACTCAATTAACCAATTAATTTCAATTAAACACATAATTAACCCTATTTTTCAAAATTACATAAACTTAATAAATTCCAAATAAATATATAAAAATTCACAAAAATTACAAATAAATTTCTATAATTAATTTTAACACCTATAAATACTATAAAACACAATTTCATAATTTAATTAATTAATTTTTGAAAATTAGAAAATATTAATAAAATAATCAAAAATACCAAAAATCAAAATAAATTTCAAAAATTCTAAAAAAAATTACAGCATGTAGATTGAGCTTTCAGGATCAAAGTTTGTGAAGGAAGTTTTCATTAATCAATCAAATTGAAGCTCAAAAAAATTTGAAACCCTAAATGGCCGAAATTGAGAAATTGAAACCTAGGAAAATCTAAATCATTTTAGGTGAAACAAAGCTTGGAATCACACTCACCGGAGCTTAAGGAGAAGATAGAGACTGGCAGTGTGAAAAATGGTGGCCGGAATCACGTCGATCGGATCTTGATCAATTTTCGGCTATTCCTTACTTTTTCGGCCAAAACACACTGGAATAGGGAGTTTCAGGCGTCGGGAATGGCTAGCAATGGAGGAGGAAGGAGGAGAGGCACACAAACGGCAAGGAAATCAGCTGTAAATGGCCAAAAATGGTGGAAGGGGCATCGGGAGGAAAAATAAAAAAGACAATGACATTTTGATAAATAATGCAAACTTTATAATTTTGATAATAAATTATGTATATATGTATATATATATATATATATCCACACTTATATTATAATATTATATATATTCCCACACACAAATAATTCTCACCATACAAATATTTTATTATATTTAATAATTTATACACTTATAAGTAATTAATTAATATTAAAATTAAATAATAAAAATCAAGGTAATTAATTAAACTCTAATTAATTTTAAACAAATACACATATATACAATTTATTTTAGCACTTTAAAAATTATATATGAGTTCATGTAAATTCGTAAAACTAGTCAAAATAATTAGGATTAAATTATTTACGTATCAATTTTCCCGAAAATACAATTCCCGGAAAAATTTTACGTAAAGTACTTAAAATAATATAAAATAATTAAAATTTTCTTTAAACAGATTACAAACTCATAAAAATATCGTAAATATATACAAAATTATTAACACTGCATATCTCGATGCAGTATAAAAATATTTTAAAAAAACTCGAGATATTACAATTATATTATATATATATGCACCTCCTAATGTCATATGCAGTCAAGCATCAGTATTATATATATATATATATATATATATATATATATATATATATATATATATATATATATATAAACAATTCATACAGATGCTGAAATATCTTTTTAATAATAATAAATGCATAAAACATTTTACTTTGGTTGAAGGATCAGAGTAGAACCCTAACATTTTGCAACCTCTATCACAATTTGTCATTGGCCATATAGGCTCACTTAATTCCAATATATATCTCTTATTCATTTTTGGACAGTAAATTGACACCGAAACACTAAGTCAACCGAGCTCCAGCAGTCTCACTGTCAGTGTGATTGGCCTCAAGACATTAGGTCCACCGAGCTCCAGCAATCACACTACTCTCACCACAATATGACAATGATCAATATCAATAAAATCTCTCATCAAATAATCTTATGATATCACTCCTAACATTCTAACGTACCGGTGCGCACACAATCCTAGTGGAGTCCACTAGGCAGCATGTTCTACTGTTATCCTTCAAATAAACTTAATAATTATTAAAATAATAAAAATGCATAATTTAAATGTAATAGCATCCATTCATAGCAAAATATACTCATTATATACAGAAAATATACCAATTGTACACTGGAGATATACTAAAAATATTCCAAATATATAAGTCACATATATACCAAAATAAACCATAAATATACTAGAAATATAACGATTGCATATTAAGAATATATCAAATATATACGTCGCATGTATATTAAAATATGCCAAAAATATACTAAAAGTATACCAAAAATATATTGTACATTTAAAGAAATATTCATATTCAATTTCATTATAAAATTCATGGATGCTAATTTTTATGCATTAGACATGCAATACATATATAAGATAATAACTCACAAGTTTGCGCTCCTTGAGACTGGCTCGATGGGTCCAGTTTGATGGGGCTTGGTTTCGGCGTAATTAGAAAATAAATATTATATTATCATAATAAATTATAACTTATACATCTAAGAATTCTAAAGAAAGACTTGATCTAGAAATTTGAAATCCAATCAAAACACAAAGACTCAAGATCGACTTGACATCACGTTTTACGAGATTTCTATCAAAAATTCGGTAGAACTTTCTCTATAAAATGGACATCTTTCTATTAAAAAGTAGAGTTGATCCTACACAAAAAACACACTTCTAATACCACAAACTCAACAACTCGGGTTGAGATCCTGAACTGCATAATTTTCCAACCGAGGTTCACAATTCACCAAAAATACAATTAAAATAATAAATATATTTAAAATCATTAAATTCCATAAATGTCCACAAAATACCAATATATAATATATTTAAACATTAACACTAAATACAATTATTTTCACAATAATTAAATAAAATCTCAAATAATAATATAATATTAATAAAAATAAAAATTTTTAATAATTCAACATATAATAGTAAAAATTCATTTTTAATCACTCAAATAGCTTAAATATATATTAAAAGTAATTAAAAATCCATTTAATCACCAAAATAGTAAATAATATATTATTTGAATATAATTTCAAAAATTAGTATTAATTAGTTAAAAATAGTAAATAATTTATAAAAAACATTTTAATACCTTACATAATTCTAAAATAATCTAAAACATATTATTTAACTAAAATTTTTATAAAATTACACAATTAACTCATAAATACAAAATTCACATAATACTAAATATTATTCAAAAATTACTAAAAATTATTTTCTCACTTCTAAAATTAATAATTTAAATTAACTATACTAATTAACATAATTTTCCATAATAACACATAAAACACATAATAAAAATTCATTTTAAATATTAAAAAATTCAATAATACCCATAATTCAAATAATTTCAAAAAAATAAACTAAAAATATATTTGAGAAGCTTAAGTTTCATACATCAACATTTTCAAAAGAAATATTCAAGAAACAATCAAACTCAACCTTAAAAAAATAAAAATGGCATAAACAAAAACTTAAAGAAAACTCACAATTCGGACGTCGTAAGCTTAAACCGACTCGAGAATCGAGAAGTACACGTCGAGATGAGTCTAACAAGCCTAAAAACTCAAGCTAAATCAACTGAAACTTCGTTGAAGCTACAGTAACTTAGCACTGCAACCAATGGATTCTGGCGACTCTAGGCCTTTAGGCGACGTTGGGAAGGTGAGGAAAAGATGGGGAAGCGACGACAAGTGAGGTGGTGGTCTGTGGTGGCGCTAGTGGAGCTCGATGGCATCAGCAATGGCAGAAGCAAAGGAAAGAAAAAAAAAGAAGAAAAAGAAGAAGAAAAAATAAGGAGAGAGGTACTTCATGTTCCAAAAAGTTTTTTTTTTAATCAATTTTTTTTAAGTCATAAAAGACAAAAGAAAGAAAAAAAATTTAATATTAAAATATGTTTTCTAAATTATTTCTCACCACAAACGATATATATATATATATATATATATATATATATATATATATTGATTTAAATTTAATACAAATACAAAAATAATAATAATCAAATATTAATTAACACTAATTCAATAAAATTATTAATAACTTAATAATCCACAAATAATAAATTAACTTACTTAATAAAAATTCCAAAAATAAACAAACTTTGAAATCCTGAAATAAATTTAATTGCGTGAATGACCAAATACTACAATTTACTAAAATAAATAATTAGAATAATAACAAAATTAAAATATTAAAATATTCATTAATAAAAATATTAATTAACACTGCATATCTCAAAATATTTTATTTTTAATAATTTAAAATATTGGGTCATTACATATTCAATACAAAATTTCTTTTTGTTGTCTCTGCAATACATTCTATTTAAATTTACAAAATTCTCATTGCAATCCAAATGAATTGTGGTAAAAGAGTTTAGGAACCTACAAATAATTTGAGGAAATCTCCTCTGGCACGCTCATGCAAATTTACCAACAATCTTTTGGCACACACCAAAAATTGGAGAAACAATTTTGGCACTCCTAATGGGACATGTTTGAAGAAAATGTTAAGATTACAAATTGAAAAATGAATTTTTAAAGTCGATTACTAGATCAACAATTTACTTGTAAAAACTTGTGGTTTGTGGAAACAAATTAATGAAGGCTTGGTGTTTTAGGGTCACTCTTGGACCAAGGCATCTCTTGGCTTTATATACCCAAATTTAGAAAATCATTTATACTACTGCTACTTGTAAGAGCACTAATGCCCATGCTATTTTTGCAAAAGGAATGAAAGAGATACACGACTCAATATCACAAATGAATAATGTTTTTTAAAGCTTTACACAAATCAATAATTCTCTCAATATTACTATTCAAAAAACTCTATAAGAGACTATATATTTGTTTGCCAATAAATGAACAACTTTCTAAATAAGGAAGTGAGAATTTTGGTCCTATGATAATAGTTCAGCATTACGAGGAGCTTGAACATTCATTTGCTAGACTAAATTCTAATGGAATATGGAATCATGGTGATGACAACATGATAAATCTAGGCTTATAGCCTAATATTCATAACCAAGAGGTTGTTCTGCAAGAAAAAGGCCAGGAGATAATATTTCTCATGAGGGACATACAATTCCTCAAGGTCAAACACCGCTTCCCCAGGGCTAAGAACTAATTCCCTAAAGCCAAGAACTAAGTTCCCAGGGACCAAATCAAAGCACAAGGGGTGACATTTCACTTGAGGAATAATCAACTTTTCAAAGCAAAACATTGGTTCCTTAGGGTTAAATGATGTTGCATTAGGCCCATTTGCCATCCCCTCAACCCTCAACAGTGGGATTAGACTTGAATATAAAAAAGGAGCTAGCACTTATAAAGGAAATTCACTTTCCTCAATGACATCAACCAATTTTGTCAATATGGATCCAAGAACATTGGTGGATCTAAAAAAGATTATGGAGAAATATGAGATAATTTAGCCTTTCAACATGAATCCAAACAATTTCAGAAACTATTGAAGGCTTATTTCATATGAGAGATATTTAACAATAGATAAAAAATTCATAGCTCTAGATTGGAGGCCATTATATATCCTTAATTCTTTCAAAAATAACTACAATAATTACAAGTTCAGGTTGAAGGAAGAAAACCTACCTACACCAAAGTTTAATAGGAAACAATTAAGGTTTGTGATGCCACACCTTATTACACCAAAAAAATAATGGCATTAAGTGGAGCATAAAAAAAATTTCTTAGACTTATACACAAAAGATAAGATTTCAGAGACAAAGAGCTGCTAGCAAATACAAAAGGAATGAGAGGTCTAATATGATGCTAAGGCCAAATTTAGACCAAAATCTATAGAGAATTAACTTTCTAATGAAAAGGATTCCATGATGCAAGAGGCTATAAAAGATATCATTAAGAACACTTGCGGAACAATAACCTTGAGTGACATGAAAAATCACTTTATTGGCATAACAATTCAAGCCACTAGGTCAAATCAAACTAAAAGGATGATTTTGGAAAAGTCATCTATGGAGATGACAAAGCACATAAAACCTTTATACATTAAGGCTTTTCATAATAAAAGGATAGCTAATACAATATTGGTTTTACCAATTGAAATTATTGTTGATGGCAAAAAGTTCCTGAAGGGCTTCTCTATGTTGGATGCAATTGCAATACTTAATTTAGGGAGGGACAATTTTACATTGGAATTGAAAAATATTTCCTACTATATGAGAAAATAAAAGTTAGATAAATAAAATAAGTTACTAGCCTTTGGCCAGTAATTTGCTAGTTAGTGACGATATTTTGCTTTTTGGATTTTAAAAATTTATATAAATTAAGTTTGAATTTTGCAAGTTTGGTGTGTTAAAGCTTTTTTTTTTTTTTTTTTGGTTTCTTTGGTGTGTGAATAAGTGACTTGAAACATGATGTATTGATAAAATTTCAACAGCATAACGATTAAAAATTGAATGTTGTTGTTTTAATACATGGCTGTAATGTACGTGTGATGTGTGATTAGTGATACTAAAAGTTAAAGAATCTAGCTAATAAAAAAGACATACAAATACAAAGCAAATTTCCCGAAGCAAATGAATTCATCATTATTGGAAATAGAGAACTAAGGGATATTGAGATACTTAAAAATAAGATGGAAATTATTTGGTGAAATTAAATAATTCTGCAGAAGAAAAGCTTGCCAAAACATGACAGCTCCAAGAAATTCAGCTAAAAAAAAGAGGAATTATGAAAATAAAAAGTGTAAATTCACGAAATAAACAACACATGACAAACAGGGAAGCCATGACTTGCTTTCACAAAATTTGGACAATTCAACAATAATTTTATTTTTTAGTAAATTAAAACTACAATTTAATTAAATATAAAAATAAGAATTTAAAAAGCTATTACAATAATTTTATTTTATTATTTTATTAAGAGTACATATATATTTTTAATTTTATAGTAATAATAAAATAAATAAAATATATAAAAAATGAAATAGTTAAAGAAAGATTTTTTTTTTGGTGAACAACCAGTATCCAGAGTCCATTAGACTCCGACTAATCTGGTTCGATCTGAGTAGAATCACAAAGAAGATAAAAGTTTTTCAATAACTATTTAACGTGATTGCATACACTAAAACTCGAATCCAAAACCTAATTTAAGTAAGAATAGCTCCCTACTATATGATTCTTGTTAGTTAAAAAAAGAGATGTTTTAGTTTAAATAAAAGATACAAAATTTAATTAAAAAAGGAAAAATAATGTTTTAGATGTGATAGAATTAGAGTATTTTATACATAATAGACATATAATTTTACTAATACGAAGACTAATATTTTTTATGTGATAGAATTAGAATATTTTACATAAAATAAAATATGTATATTTTAAAATAATTTTTTTAATTTTTTATAAAAAATTATTATAAATTTTAATAATTTAACACATAATTTTTAGAGGCAAACATATGAAGAGGGCCAAATTTTAGATTTAATAATTTTGAAGGTCAGTGTGTGTATATATATATATATATGAAATTTTTTAAAACTAACCTTTTAAAAAAAAAAAAGAAATTTTGGAAAACTAAAAGAAATGAGAACAAAATAATATCAGTTTTATCTACATAACTGTTATGTTGATCAGAAATTTGTAATTTAAATCAATTTTGTTAAACTTGCTAAAATTGGAGTTTAAAATAAAATTATATTAGAATTATAAAAATAAAAAATGGGATAAATTTGAAACAATGGGGGGGAAAAATATCTAGATTTTCTTTTTGTCATTAATTAGCCTCGTTGGGCTGGTGGGTCAATAAATTTGAAACAATGGGGGAAAAATATCTAGAATTTCTTGTTGTCATTAATTAGCCTCGTGGGGTGGGTCACTAGGTTGACTAGGACACCCAACAGTAAAAATGCAGACAACGTACTAGTAGACCGGTAAGCTTTGAGTATGATTCTGAACTCATATTCATGGCCTGCATAAAATGTAATTTCAAAGAAAAAAGATAGATATTATAACTCGTGATGACAATAAATATTTATTTTATTTTTTTAAAATTATAATTTAAGATTTTATAAAAAATTATTTTTGTATTTTTATCTTTTGCTATGAAGGATTGTTTATTTGAAAGAATTATTTTTAAAATTTTCCCTACAATATACTTTTTATCATCGTTATTTTTGATAAAAAATATTATCCATTTAATATAGAGTAAATTATTATTTATCCTCTGTGATATGTTATATTATATTATGTTGTTATGAATATTTAAAATTTATGTGGTTATAAATATTTAAAATGTATATTATCTCTTTTTTCTATTTTATGAATTTTTTAAGTAAAAACTAGAGGTAAGAAATCAATGAATGTATCTAAGAATTTCAACTAAATTGAAACTCTCTTAACATTTTCATAATTTTTTTATTTTTCAATATTATTAAAAAAGAAAAATAAAATCGTGTCAGAATACATCCAAACTAGGCTCACAAACAAAAGCCTAAGTAAAGCAATAAAAAAATCGCCTAATGAAATCATTACAAATTAAGTTATGACAAAAGTCAGGCGTCAAACCCCACCATTGAACAGAGGTAGACGAGAGACCATGCTTTGCAAGGGCATTAGACACTAAAGTTCCTCATGATAAATATAACTAACTTCGAAATTCATCTTAGAGATATAATCCAAGCATTGCGGTCATTGTTGCTACAATTTCCAATGAATCCTCTTGGAATGTGATTGAAAAAGGTAAATAACATATATGGAATTGCATTCCAACCACAAGTTATGCCAACCTTCCATCTAGGTGACGTTAACAGTATAAATGGCTACACTCAACTCGACAACAAAAGCATAATCGTTGCCAATTGAAAAAGTAAATGCACCAGTAGGATGACCTAAAGAGTTTCTGAAAATACCTCCGACAGCAGCTGAGCCAGGAGAACCCATAGTCGATCCATCAGAGTTGGCTTTGATCCACAACGATGGAGGAGTTTGCCAGGTCATGGAAATTATATTAGGAGCAGAAACTGGAATTTCGACAATATTCAACAGCTTCAAGACACAAAATTCCTCTATAGAATTAAACATATGCCCAGAACGAAAATAATCTACTTCCTTAATGGATTGCCAAAGAAAATGCAAAGCATTGTAAATGTTTGGCGTTTCCCTATCGAAAATTACTGCATTTCTAGTCTTCCAAATCACAACAACACTAGAAATACTTGCTGACATCCATAGAACAGAAAGCTACGAACTGAAGTTGCACGACATAGCATTAAGAATTAATTCTAAAATTGAACATGATTGTTGAATACGTTTCCTAAATAAATAAGAAATAGCTTGCCATATGCTGAAGCAAAAGAGCAGTGAATAAAAAGATGAACCCCATATTTGCTATGACAAGAACATAAAGGACAACGGGAAGCAAAATTCAAACCTTTCTTGCATAAATAGCCATCTATAGGTAAGTGCCCTATTAGACGGAGGGAGAAATTCTTTCTAAAGGAAAGAATGCCAAGGAACTAGCGGATGAGAAGATCTCAAGTGATTATACCTCCGTTTCACTGAATGAATAACATTATGCATAATTGTCTATACACATAAGTCTGAGACGTCTTTAATGGAAGAAACAATAGAGATATTAGCTTTAACTGAATCATTTTGAATATGATCCAATTTCCACACATTATTATTTAAAAATTTGGGCACCAAATCCGTTAAATCCCTTTGATTTTTAACAAGCAAACCAAGTTGAGTAGCCACAGGAGGAACAATCCACTCATTACACAAAAAATTAAGCTGATTATTTTCCCCAATAAACCATCAACGTCAGAGCGAAGAGAAGAATAAATGTTCTTAATAGAAAGCCAAATAGAAGACCTAAAATAATTATTTCTAGGCAAGCCTGAAGGATAAACAAATCTATTTCGAAAAATAGAGATGAGAGAATCTGAATAAATAATCATCTTCCAAGCTAACTTACTCAACATATCATCATTCAAATGCTTTAACTGTTTAACACCCAGGCCTCCTTCTTTGATCAGAAGGCAAACAATCTTCCAAGGAACAAAAACCAATTTTTTCTCATGAATAGAACCAGTATGCCACTATTTATTTCTTTCGTTAAATTTTTCATCATAATTACTGTTAACTGACGTGACAATTATTAAGTAAATACTATTTGACCCTTCTACTTCAATATGTTATACTATTTTCGCCTCTATTTGAATATGTTATATTATTTGCTCCTAAAATTTTCAAAACATAATTTTATTATTAAACTAATTGTTTAACAAAATTTATGTTAAATTAAATTATTAATAATTGACTATAAAAATGATAATTTTATTAAAAATATTTTAATAAAAATAAAATAGCAAATTTTATTTTTAATCTAATCAACATTTTAATCAAATAATAATTAACCACTCCTAATTTTAAAATATCTTCACTGATACCTTAAAATATTTATATTGCATAAAACTTAACCATGTAAATTCTCTATCTAACTTTAAAGTTTCATTTTTATTTGAGTTTTTAGTTTAGATTATTAAGTAAATAAATTATGTTTATGAATAAAGTTAATTTTTAAATAATTTAATTCACATACCCAACAATTGAAAGTATCAATTCAAATAAAGAATCAAAATTGAAAAGAGAATTGATTTGATTAATTTTTTTAAGCAACATAAATATTTTAAGTTATTATTTAAGTAGAGATATTTTGAAACTAATATTAATTAATTGGTATTTAATTATAAATTTTAATTATATAAAATTAAAATTAAGCATTTTTTCTATTTTTATGTAGATGATATAATTATCATTTTATAGTTAAATCCTAAAAAAATTGGTTTAATAATAAAAATTATAATTTCCAAATATTAGGGGGCTAATATTATAATATTTTCAAGTATGTTGCCTACAAAACCTGCAAGCGCACGACTCGTGATTGCAGTATAAATGGTTATCATTCCCATGAGGATTATATATTGAATGCCAATATTTTTATTTATTATCTCAGCTAGTAAATTGAATAAAAGAGAAATTAAATTTAAATAACATATCAAACTAAAGTAAATTGAAATCAGATGATTAGAACTTAGAGTCTAGGTCTAGTTTCATTATTTCAATCAGATTATGAACACTTTAACTAACAAAAACATTGATTTCAGTTAATGATAATTGTTCTAAAATACCTAAAGACTCTCTCGAGTTCAATTAAGCATGCAAAGAATAAACTTTAACCTACTATTATAGTTAAGAAGTTAATCTAAACTCATTAAGTTTTTTAACAATTAATTTACCACCATAGACCTTGCCTACTGTCATGGTCCCTAGAAGAGCTCCACCATAAGAAACATGCTTTATAGTGACAATGATAAAATGTTGTTAGAAATTTGAAAAATGTCATTTTAGATTTATACCAGTATTTTTTGCAAATGCCACTTAATTAAGTGTCACTACATATTAAAACGACATTTATTCTAAGTGTTGGTATATACTTTTAAATATCATTTTTCAGCACCACTTATTGTGACATATTTTAAACTTCACTCTAATTATTTAAAACAACATTTGCAACATGACAAAAAAATTACATACAATTTGTTTATAGTGGTTTATTGCAACATTTAGAAAATATTACTTCATGATTATAGATCAACATTTATTAAGTGTCATTTAAAAAGCAAACACAATTGTTGATCCAAATCCAGGAATTATGACTCATACTAAGGAACGAGAATTCACACGAATCCAGAACTCGTAATAAGCCTAAAACACTAGTTCACACCAAACACAATTATAAATATACTAACGAATTAAAACTTTTTAAAGTATAAAAAATATTTCCATATCATATCATAACAAAATATTTTTACAAATATTCGAGTACACAACCACAGTCAACTCAACATAATATATTACAATAGGTACATAGTACTACTGCAGCGTCTAATATATACAAAGGAAGAAATAGTTTAAAATTTACATGAATCAATCGGTGAAGAAAGGGTTCATTGAAGAGAATAACTAAGGGAGGTTTGTAGAAAGGAATTCTAAAAAAATAATTGATGAGGATCAGACCACAATGAGTGAATTATTATTATATATATGCATACAACCAGAGCATACAAGCAACCAAACACAAATATAATGTTTATATATTTATATTTATTTAATTTATACATGCATTTTCATACAAACACTCAAAAACAATTTTCATATTAATGCAATAAGTGAAGAATCAAAGTAAAACCCTAAGAATTCCATAACTTCAATTACTATATCTCACTAATAAATATACTTTCTTCAATTCAAAAATATTTCCCTTTTCCAATTTGGCAGTTGATTGGCCGAGACAAATAAAAGTCAACCGAACTACTGCAGTCCCCCTGTCGGCATGACTAGCCTTGAGATACTATAAGTCAACCGAGCTCTCACATTCATACCACTTACTATCCACAAATCTCAATAATCATTTATCCATATTTTAGACCCTATAATCTCATATCAATCAACATATCATAACCTAGCAACTAGTCTACTATTTTGCAATAATCCTAGTGTAGCTTACTAGATAGCATGTTCTACGGCTACCCTCCAAAACATTATATCAAAAAAATAAAATGATAAAATCATCTTAAAATATACACAACATTCAATAATCACAATTAACATTCACCTTTATATATATGAAAACATATATATAATAACAATAACAATTAACATTTAATGCAATATAGTATAATAAAATTCATATTTATTCAAAGTATGGATGTCAATAATATTTTCTATATGCAATGCATAATATAATAATAACTCACAGTTAGGATGCACTCCTCAATGCTAACTCGATTTGCCCTGACTTGAAGGCCCTGCTCTCAGTGCATCTATAGGAAAAATAATAAAAATAATTAGGATTAAAATTCCTAACCTTAAACATTCTAGATTTCTAAAGAAAAACTCGATTTAAAACATAACTCAAATAAAACTTAAAACTCAACATAAGATGTCACGTTTTATGATAAATTTATCAAAAATTGGACAAAATTTCCTTTATAAAATAGACATTTGTCTGCTAAAAGTATAGTCATTCCTATACAAAATTACACTTCAATACTATCCACAACTCTACATCTCAAGTTGGGCTCTAAACTACACATTATGCCCAATCGAAAACTAACACAATAACACATATAAAAATAATATAACTTTTTTCTTAAATCTCAATATATCACAAAAAATTTATTTTACTTCCAAAATTTAAGTTATTTATATAATAAAGATATAAAAGAATTTATTTCCAAATAAATAATAAAAATGCTTGTTTATAAATAAAATATCGCTAATGAAAATCAAGTTTTCATTTTTACAACCAAATTATTATTAATTATAAATAACTATTAAAATCACTCAATTATATCATAAAAATAATAAAAGACTCATTTAAGCTTAAAAATAATAAATAACTTTATTATTCATTTATTTTCTCTAAAATTACTACGAGTTAACTAATAATTGAAAATTAATTATAAAAAAAAATACATTTATTATTTAAAAATAATCTAAAACGTAATAAATAACAATAAGTTAATTAAAATTAAATAATTTAGTAATTTCTAATAATTTTTCAAAAAATACATATTTAAACATAACATTTAAAAATTCATAACTTAAATTCTATAAAGAATTTTATAAAACTTCCTTCATAAGTCTACTTTACATAATTAATAGAATTTATTAAAAATATAAAAATTTTCCGAGCTCAGAATAGTCACGTGAATAGTAACCAAACACAAGGAAAATTCTAAAAATTCAGAAAAATAAATAAAAATCATATTTAGCAAGATCTCAACCTCAATGTCATTTTGTATAATTACAACACAGTCCAATTTAATCGAATTTAAACTCAATTTCAACAAATTAAATATAAAACCTTAAAATCAAATTACCTGAAATTGAAGTTGTTCCCGACGTTATCCGATCAAATTGAGTTAGGGAAAATGAAATGCAGGAGGAGAGGGTTCAAATGACACCAACAACACGTCCAGGGATGGTCAGAGTCGATGCCGACAAGCTCCTTCTCACTCCGATGAAGAAGAAAACCGAGAAGGAAAGAGAAATGAGGAGGAAGGAGGAGGGAGGGGAAGCTGAGCGACGATGTGGTGCTATCCGGCAATGGCTGAGTGGTGCTAGCAATGAGGGTGGCGATGGTGTCGATTAGGAAGGAAGGAAGAGAGGAACAAAAGAAGAAGAAGAAAAAAGCCACATTTTTTTATAAAGTACATATAATAATAATAATAATAATAATAACAACACACAGACAGATATATATATATACCTTGCTGTGTCAGGGCTTAGTTATGTGAGTTGTGGCCCTAGTTTTAAAGTTGTGTTTTCTGTTGGACTGCTGCAGTGTATTAGGTTCGAGTATGTCTTGATAAGTATTCCTTGCTGTAGTTTTCTGCGTTATTCCTCCGTTGTCTATTTTGTCTGAATCTTTCCGTTTGTCTTTTCAGAATGAGGAGGCGAGCGCGTGTCGCTCCACCGGTAGTTGAGGCCGAGGATGATGAGTCTTTTCAGGATGAGGTTTTACCTCCTGAGCAGCCAGTTAGGCATAGAGGTCGTGGTAGAGGTAGACCTCGAGGAGCGGCAGGTCGCCGTAGGCAGAGAGAGTTACAGGACGAGGAGCCTGTAGAGCCTGAGTTTGATGTTCCTGTTCCTCCAGTTGTTCAGCCTGTTCAGCCTGCCTATCAGTAGGGTATGTCTGACCCTGAGGCAGCTTTGTTCTATGCCCGAGTTAGTACGATTGCATTTGATGGTACTTCCGATCCATTAGATTTTCTGCATGCGATTGAGACTAGGACTCGGACTGCTCACACCGAGTACCAGCGGATCATGATTGTAGAGTTGTCTGTTGAGGGACCAGCCTTAGACTGGTTTATTCAAATGATTCAGCCCTACATGATGACGATGACATGGGCTCAGTTTCGAGAGCGGTTCATGAGGAGATTCTGTCCAGAGCCTCTTCGTTTGAGTTATCATCTTCGGTTGACCAGTATTTCTCATGGAGATCGATCTGTAGAGGAGTATACCCGAGAGTTTCTTCGTCTGGGTAGATATGCTAAGGATCTGATTCGAGATCAGTATTTTGCGGTTACTACATATGTTACTGGTTTGGGTTCTGCTTTTGCTGGTATGCCTACAACAGGTCTTACTCTGGAGTTTGTGATTGAGCTAGCCAAGGAGATTGAGCTGAGACTAGTTAGGTAGGGAGCGATGCCTGATTATTACCAGCTGGGAGTTCAGTCGAGTGGATCGCAGGCTACTCCGTATTTGAGTTTTCATGTTGGTTCGAGTAGTCAGCAGCGAGGTTCAACTCAGCAGAGTCAGAGACAGCAGCAGCGAGTGCATTGGAGCAGTAGACATGGCCGTGGAGGTCAGCGTAGATCATTCAGATTTGGATCAGGTGCTTTGAGCAGCAGTAGTGGTCGTAGTTCTGGATTAGCGGCCAGTGTTTGCCAGACTTGTGGTAGAGTCCATTAGGGATCGTGTTATCTGACACCACTAACATGCTTCAGATGCGGGCAGACAGGACATTTTGCCAGATCGTGTCCTTATTCCGGTTATCAGCAGCAGCAGATTTCGCGATTCCCACAACAGTCGATTGCTAGTGCAGCACCCGTGCCATTTCAGTTACCACCAACCCAGCATCAGAGTTCCACTCAGTTTGTTCCATAGCAGAGTCGTGGTAGAGGCACTAGAGGAGGTGCCAGAGGTGTTGGCCAGGCTTCTACCAGTCAGCAGGGAGGTCGAGGTCAGGCCAGAGTCTTTCATCTTACTCAGCAGGATGCTCAGGCATCTAATGCAGTCGTGGCAGGTATTGTTTCTGTTTGTTACCTGGATGCTTGGGTTTTGTTTGATCCGGGTGCCACGCATTCATTTGTTTCTCCTGTTTTTGCTTCTAAATCTTGTTGGCAAGCTTCGAGGATGGCTTTTCCTTTGTCTGTTGCCACTCCTCTGAGTGATTCTTTGGACGCCGATATTGTTCTTTCTGGTTGTCCAGTTCTCGTGGGAGATAGAGAATTACCCGCTGATTTGATTTTGTTGGATGTGATCGAGTTTGATGTTATTCTGGGAATGGATTGGTTATCTCAGCACTATGCCGTGGTAGATTGCAGGAATAAGGAGGTGACTTTTAGAATTCCTGATGAAGTAGAATTTAAGTTTATTGGTGATAGGAGTTCAGCACCTCAGAATCTTATTTTCGCTATTACGGCTAGGAAGTTATTGAAGAAGGGATGTCAGGGGTTTTTGGCATTGGTTAGGGATACGTCAGTGGAGAAGTTGTCACTCACAGATGTTCCGGTTGCTTGTGAGTTTCCTGATGTTTTTCCCGAGGAGTTACCAGGTTTACCACCTCACAGAGAGATTGAGTTTTGTATAGATGTGGTTCCAGGTACTACTCCTATATCTATGCCACCCTATCGCATGGCTCCTGCAGAGTTGAGAGAGCTGAAGGAGCAGTTGCAAGAGTTATTGGAGAAAGGTTTTATTAGACCTAGTGTTTCTCCTTGGGGTGCACCAGTCCTGTTTGTGAAGAAGAAGGATGGTACCCTGAGACTGTGCATTGACTACAGAGAATTGAATAAGGTGACAGTGAAGAACAAGTATCCTCTCCCGAGGATAGATGATTTGTTTGATCAGCTACAAGGTGCACAGTTCTTTTCTAAGGTTGACTTGAGATCGGGTTATCATCAGTTGCGGATTAGTGAAGTCGATATTCCTAAGACAGCGTTCCGCACTAGATATGGTCATTATGAGTTTCTGGTGATGTCTTTTGGTTTGACTAATGCACCAGCAGCTTTTATGGACCTGATGACAGGGTATTCAGACCGTATGTGGATCAGTTTGTGGTAGTCTTCATTGATGATATACTAGTATATTCGAGGAGTATGGAAGAGCATGTATATCACTTGAGGATTGTACTACAGACACTGAGAGATCATTAGCTTTATGCTAAATTCTCGAAGTGTGATTTTTGGATGGAGAGTGTTTTTTTTCATGGACACGTAGTGTCTAAAGAAGGTATTCAGGTTGATCCACAGAAGATTGAGGCAGTATCTGAATGGCCTAGACCTACTTCTATTATAGAGATTCGGAGTTTTCTGGGTTTAGCCGGGTATTATAGGCGGTTTGTGTAGGATTTTTCCAGGATTGCAGCCCTTATGACTCGCTTAACTCAGAAGAATGTTAGATTTGAGTGGTCAGAAGCTTGTGAGAATAGTTTTCAATTGTTGAAGGAGAAGTTGACCACAGTGCCAGTATTAGCTTTGCCTAATAGTGTGGATAAGTTCACAGTTTACTGTGATGCCTCTAGAATTGGTCTTGGTTGTGTGTTGATGCAGAATGGAAGGGTGATAGCCTATGCTTCGAGGCAATTGAAGAAGCATGAGCAGAACTATCCCATACATGATCTTGAGATGGCTGCAGTGATCTTTGCTTTGAAGATTTGGAGACATTATCTGTACGGGTTGACTTGTGAGATATTTACTGATCACAAGAGCCTTAAGTACATTTTCCAGCAGAGAGATTTGAATTTGAGGTAGAGGAGATGGTTGGAATTGTTGAAGGATTATGATTGCGAGATTCTTTACCATCCGGGTAAAGCTAATGTTGTAGCAGATGCCTTGAGTAGGAAGTCCTCAGGTAGTCTTGCTCACATTGGTGTTGAGAGGAGACCATTGATCCAAGAGTTGCATCTGTTGGTGGATCAAGGTCTGATGATGAAGATCAGTAGATCAGGTGGACTGCTAGCTCAGTTTAAAGTACGATCTATACTGAGGGATAGGATTAAAGCAGCTCAGAGCCGAGATCCTATTCTAGAAGAACTTGCAGAGAATGTCAGATCAGGGAAGTTCACTGATTTCACACTCGATGATGATGGTGTGTTGTGGATCAGTGGTAGATTGTGTGTTCCTGACGTGGATGACTTGAGAGAGGAGATTTTAGAGGAAGCACATTCTACAGCCTACAGCGTACATCCAGGTGTCACTAAGATGTACCACAGTATCAGAGATCTATACTGGTGGGATGGATTGAAGAAGGATGTCACCGATTATGTTGCTAAGTGCTTGACGTGTCAGCAAGTGAAAGCCGAACATCAGAAGCCTTCTGGGAAGCTTCAGCCTCTTCCTATTCCTGAGTGGAAGTGGGAAAGGATAGCTATGGATTTTGTGGTAGGTTTACCTCGTTCGAAGGATGGATACGATTCCATCTGGGTGATTGTAGACAGGTTGACGAAGTCTGCACATTTCTTGCCTGTGAAAGCCACATATTCAGTTGTTAGATTGGCAAAGTTGTATGTGAAGCATATTGTGTGCCTTCATGGAGTACCTATGTCCATTGTGTCAAATAGAGGTTCGGTGTTTACTTCTCATTTTTGGCAGAAGTTGCAGGAAGTGATGGGCACTAGGTTGGATTTCAGTACTGCTTTCCATCCTCAGACAGATGGCCAGTCTGAGAGGACGATCCAGACACTAGAAGATATGTTGAGGATGTGTGTCTTGGATTTGGGAGGTAGCTGGGATGATCATTTGTCGCTCGTTGAGTTTGCTTATAATAACAGCTACCATAGCAGTATTGGTATGGCACCGTATGAGGCGTTGTATGGAAGGAAGTGTAGATCCCCGTTGAGTTGGGATGAGATTGGTGAGAGAGCTTTGACTGGACCAGAGATGGTTCAGGATGCTGCAGAGAAAGTCACCGTGATTAAGCAAAGATTAGAGACCGCAGTTAGTAGACAGAAGAGTTATGCGGACCCTAGGCATAAAGATGTGGAGTTTCAGGTTGGAGATTTTATTTTTCTGAAAGTATCTCCGATGAAGGGTGTGATGAGATTTGGTAAGAAGGGTAAGTTAGCACCAAGATACATTGGACCGTTTGAAATTCTGGAGAGAGTTGGCACTGTTGCATATCGGTTGGATTTGCCTCCGAGTATGTCACAAGTGCATCCAGTATTTCATATCTCGATGTTGAGGAAGTATATCTCAGACCCTTCTCACGTGTTGCAACCTGACAGTGTAGAAGTGAGTGAAGATTTGACAATTGTGGAAGAACCTGTGGCGATCGTTGATTATCAAGTTCGACAGTTGCGATCGAAGCAGATTCCGATGGTCAAGGTTCTATGGCGTAGCGACAGAGTTGAAGAGCATACGTGGGAGACTGAAGCTGAGATGCGAGCTTCTTGCCCGTATCTCTTTCCTTCTTGATCTTGTTTTTTGGAATTCGGGGACGAATTCTTGTAAGGGGGGGAGACTGTAATATCTCGTGTTTTTAAAATATTTTTACACTGTACCAGGATATGCAGTGTTAATAATTTCTGTATATTATATGATATTTTTATGAGTTAATATATATTTAAAACCTATTTTAATTACTGTGAATTATTTTCAGTGTTTTACGTAAAATTTTTTTGGGACTTGCATTTTCGGGGAAATTTTCACATAAACAATGTATTATTAATTATTTTAAATGCATTTTCGGACTTGCATGAACTCATACGTATTTTTAAAATACTAAATAAAGCCTGTGTGTGTATATATTTATTTAATTAGGGTTTAATATATTACCCTAATATTTTATTATTTATTTATTCATTTATTGTTATTTAAGTATTTTATTTAATATTAAATTATTAAAATTATTTTTTTATTATTTTTATTATTATTTTAATATTATTTTATTTTATTTTATTTTTTTTTTCTTTTTCTTTTTTTCTTTCTTTTTCTTTTCTTTTTCTTTTCTTTTTCTTTCTTCTTCTTCTTCTTCTTCTTCTTTCCTCCCGCGCGCCCGACAACCATCCTTCCTTCCCTCCCGCTGCAACTCCGGCCACCTATCGTCGGTGTGCCTCTCGGCTTGCCACCGCCGTTCCTAGCCGTCCCCCACCGCCAGCAGCTCCCTTCTCCGACGCCGGCGAGCTAGTTTTCCTCTTTTGGCCGAAAATTGACCCTTCGCCGTTTCTCCCTCCTCCAGCCACCGTTTTCAACACCGCCGGTCTCTTTCTTCTCCTTGAGCTCCGGTGAGTGTGATTCTAGCTTTGGTTTGAGCTAAAATGGTTTAGATTTGCTTAGGTTTCGATTTTTCAATTTCGGTCACATTAGGGTTTTTGATTTTTTTGAGCTTCGAATTGGATGATTCATGGAAACTCCCTTCACAAATGTTGTTCCTAGTAGCTCAATCTACATGTATGAATTTTTGTAGAATTTTTGGAGATTGTTTGGATTTTTGGGTATTTTTGAATATTTTAATATTATTTTCTAATTTTCGGAAATTAATTATTTAAATTATGAAATTGGAGTTTATGGTTAAATTAGGTGTTGAAATGAATTATAGGAATTTATTTGGAATTTTTATGAATTTTTATGTATTTATTTTGAATTATTGAAGTTTATGTAAATTTGAAAAATTAGGGTTAAATGTGTTTTGTTTGAATTTAATTGGTTAATTGAGTTTAATTATTAATATTATTGATAAATATGTTGAGAAAATTAATTTTGGATAATTGTATAATTTTTGGTGAATTTTTGAAGTAATTTAAGTATATTTATATATATAGGGGTATTTTGATAATTTTACCCTAAATTGTCTAAAAATGTAATTTAATTCGTTTTAATAGTTATTTAAGGTATAAAAATGATTTCTATAAATGATTTAGTATTTTTAACTAATTAAAACTATTTTTCGTGAATTATTTTCAATTATATATATAATATATGGTTTTTCTAATAAAATGAGTTTTTATCGGGTTTTACTGTGTTTTAAGGGTAATTATGTAATTTCTATTTATAAAATGAATTTCTATGTTGTAAGGATATTTTTGGTATATCTGGAATTATTCTGTGTTTGTGGACCCCGGTCGGTGGATTGTAGTCTGGAGTCCGACCGAGGGGTTATGGATTTGTGTTGAGCTTGTATTTCGAAGTGTATTTCTTTGCAGGGTCGGCTCTACTCTTTTGAGTAGAGAGATGTCCATTTTACAGGGAAGGTTCTGTCGAATTTTTGGTAGAATTCTCGTAAAACGTGATGTCCAGTCGAACCCTAATTTCTGATTCTGTATTTAAATACTCTAGATTGAATTCTAGGATTTCTGTTAGGGTTTATTCTGATGTCTATTATTTATTGCTTGTTTAGTTGCGCCGAGACCGAGGGCTAGTGGACCAGGCCCGTCGGACCTATCTCGTGGAGCGCATTAGGTGAGTTACTATACTATATATATATGCTTAGGATGCATGATTTAGAAATGCATGTTTTATGTTGATTAAATATGCATAAATAATTTGATTATTTCTTAAGTTTACATTAAGTATATTTTTGGTTTATTTTTGGTATATATTACATTATATGCATATTTTGTAAATAAAATATACTTAAAATGTTTTTAAATATATTTCCAACTTAATTTATGATTTGATTGAATTCATTTGACGTATATATACTCGAAATATACCTGGTTTACTTTTGGTATATTTCTGGTATATATATGGATTATATTGTTATTTTATTTAAATTCATGCACCATTTATTGTGAATGAATGTTTTATATTTAATGATGAAGGATATCAATAGAACGTGCTACCTAGTGGGCAGCACTAGGACCGAGTACGTACCGGTACGCCTATAATATTTAGGCTATAATACTAACTTATTTGTGGATATTGATTTGATATGATTAATTGATGTGTGAGATGTGGTTTGGAGGTGTGATTGTTGGAGCTCGGTTGACCAAGTGTCTCGGGGCCAATCACACTGGCAGTCAGACTGCTGGAGCTCGGTTGACTTAGTGTCTCGGGGCCAGTCTACTGTCTAAATGGATTAAGTGGATATATTTTGGAATAAGCGAGCCCGTGTGGCTAGAGTGTTGTCTAACACTATTTTCGAGGTTGCGATATTCTAGGGTTCTATGCGATCCTTCATAAACTGTGATTTTCCATACAAATATATAAAAATGATTTTTCTGCATCTGTGTGAATTTGCATGTATATATTTACATATTACATATATACCGTTGACTGTATGCATTGTCACTTAGTGTGTATGTATATATATTATAGTAATTCACTCAGTGAGGTCTGACTCCCCTCCATTGACTATTTTTCAGGAGAGTCAACTTCTTCAGACCTCAGTAGCAGGTCGATACGCCGGATTTCTTCCGCCCCGACTTCTTTATGTAAATTATTTACTTGAGTCTTATTTATTTTATCTAGGCACTGCAGTAGTTGTGAATTAAAGTATTGGATTTCATGTATTTTATTTAAAGAGATGTATTATATTGAAACTGGATTTGTATTAAAGAGATTATGTATCTATGAGATGAGATTTTGATTTAAATCCAGTTGATGTGAATAATATTATGATATTATGATTTTTATTTTCCGCTGCATATTATATTGTTATTGTTATTATTGCATGTCTATTTTATTTTTAGGCTTGCTACGGGTTCCGGATTCGAAAGAATTCCCGTTCCCTAGCGCCGGTCATGGCCCCTATTTTGGGTCGTGATAATTATATCCACGTAGGACTAGTTGTTAATGGAATAAGAACACTAGCCAGGTAGGAATAGGGACAAAAGTATTAGTAGCATTTTATGACATTAGACACTTAGAATTTAACAAAGCCATTATAGGAATGATGGAGGTAGACATGAACAACAATGGTAGTATAAATTATATTGCTCCAGACTTTAATATGGCAATAAATGATTTTAAAAACATATAAAAATCAAAATATTAACAAAAGGATATCAAGACTTTATAGGATACAATATACTATTAGAAATATAATTTATAGGAAAAGCTCTGCATAACATTGCCACTGCCTATAAACTAGACTTAAGAGGACTTGTAGACATTATATCCACAACAGAAACCAGAATGATTCCTCCTAGACAAATAAACTCTGAGACTTTAGTAGGCCTAGAATGGACATTAGGACATATAAGACTTGTTAATGAAACATTAACACCCACTAATGCTGAATATTATTAGCATATAAACAATTCATACAGTGTTAGATTCACAAATTATGAAAAAGGCAAATCTATCATAGAAGATGATACAAACGATGAATCTACTTCAAATTTAATGTTTGAGACAACAAATCTTAATGAAAATTCTCTAATACTTGTTAAAGGACATATATGGGGAGAATATGCATTAAGAAAATGTACATATATTAAAATGTACTTATCTAGAATCTCTATATAGACAATTATGACTTCTGGTTAGACAAAGAATATAATATCAGAAAAGTAGAATATTTAGACACTTTATTAGACACAAACGACAATCCAAACTATATTAATGAATTCCAAGAATCTTTAAATCAGATAGAGGAATTAATCCAATACAAACAATCACAAGATTTAGACATAGATTCATTAAGTATTATAATAGAAGAAACAAATAAATTATTAATGAATCTTGAAGTAAGTATATAATCCAACATTCCATAACCAACACAGACAACTACAAATAGAAATCCAATCTCTAGAACTACACCTTTACAATGCAGCATTGGAGATTCATACACAGCAACCTATAATGCAGGTATACCCATTAGGAGAACTATAAAACTCCAACCAGACATTATACTTATTAGAAGGCATAATATAGGACAAAGGTTTGTCCTTAATAAATTCTATCATTTTGGAAATCAAATATTGTTAAATATTGCCAAAATAGACCCCCAAGAATGAGATACATACATAGAACAATGGTCTACATTAGTTCTAAGACATTATATACAACATGACTATAATATTACTATTGGGGAAGACATGATAAACAAAGGAGAAACTTTTCTAGGAGAAAGTGTTAGAGGTGCATGGGAAACATATAAAAAAGAAAACCCTTAAGAACTCTAACACGTAATATCCTTAGGACCAAATATATTTAATTTTACAGGACTCATTCATAGAATGATAACATGACAAAAGAGAATTATAGGGTTTGAAATAAGACAAGAACAAGCATTAAGAGACTTTGAATAATTACAACTTAATTATTGCGAATATATAAAAGAATTTTCCTATGATTATTTGCATCTTGCATCAATATCAGGAAACTATTTTTCATAAGAATTAGGAAATAGACTCTTTTCAAAACTTTCAGGAGAACTTGGACTAGAAATACACAATAAATTGAAAGAAAAACTTAGGACAATACCTCCAAACATAGTTACAGGATGGGATAACATAGGATATAGAATACAACATATAATGCAAGTATTAAAAGACAAATGTATGGCAATAGTAGTACAAAAACAACTTAAAACTCAAAACACTAGGTATTGCAGAAAGATACATACACCTCAGACATATAAATTAAGATACTCTAAGACACAAAAACAAAGTAGAAAAAATACTCAAAGATCTCCTAAGAAAATTAAGAAAAAATCTTATAAAATTAGAACATATGATGAAAAGAAACCATATCTTAAAAAAGACAAACATGTAAGAAGATAAAAAACTGATAAGACATATCAAAATAAACTTACATATTTCACATGTAATAAAGAGGGACATTTTGCAAATGAATGCTCCTACAAACATAATCTCTATACAAGAAGTGCAGAGATTATTAAACAGATAAATATGAACCTTATACATGTTGATGAAGACACGTCAGACTCATCTTTTATTTACTCAATAATATCAGAAGATAAATATGAGGAAATAGAAAAACTTCCTAAAGATTATACATTTATAAATTAATTTATAACATAAACAGACAAGATACAGAAACATCAACAATCGATAATGAAGATGAAAATATAAATTTTATGTTTTCATATCTTAAGAATTATGAGACAACTGATTGCATACATGATTGACACTTTAATTCTAGGTCATATATAAATCCTTGTTTTAAGTGCAGACATTTTCCATATATAACTTTTAGGGCTAGATGCATAAAATGTATGCTAGAAATATGCAAAATATGCCTAGAACAACATTTCCATATTACATTCCTTAGACATGACAATACTTATACACCTCCTACAACAATAAGTAACCAAAGACTATCTACCTTAGAAAATAGGGTTGCAGTACTTGAAGACTCATACGACATCCTTTTAGAAGAAATTAAAAAAAATGAAGAAAGGAAAACAACAAGAGAAACCAGACAATTCACCTAATGTAGGAATACGTATCTCTGAACCAGGTGAATAATTAGACTTTTAATTTCATACATTAATGGCTTTAGAAATGACAAACACTCAACCTAAAAAATTGGTATATCATAAAATACCAACCATATGCAATAAGACACCAGTCATTGAACTTAAAGTCTCCGTAATTTTAAACATTAAGGGTAAAGAAATGGTTCTTCCAGCCCTTATAGACACAGGAGCCTTAAAAAACATAGTAGATTTAAAAATTATAGAATTTTTAGATAAAAATTCTATAAAACATCATCCGCAAGGGAGAAAAAGCACACAATATGATGTGATAACTTTGAGAATACATAAATACATTACAAATGCACACCTTAAAGTAGCTGACAATTGTAACCAATATGGACAAGCATGTAAAGTTAGCCATTTTTGGGTAGACACATTTAACTGCCAGTACATCAAAATGATTATAGGATTATCACTTTTATTTGGAGACATGGGTGGCCTTTTTATGACAAATGACTATGTTTTCTTTGTTAGAGAACTAATACTTAGCCCTGTAATATCAGAATATGTAATTACGTAGTGTGGTGAGAATTATAAGGTACCTATCCCAATCCTAATTTTTTCAAAAAATTTATAGGACAATTTGGAAAATTATAAATGTAAAATCAAGGGTCAATGTAAAAAAGATAATCTAGAAAGTTTCCTGATAGGAAATGATACAAATCTAGAAGAACAAATCCTAGAATAAGAAGAACTTAGGGAAATAGACTTAATAGACATAGTAGACTTTTCTAAAGTTAGAAAACACTAGAACAACATACTAGACATAGGTCACCAACCTTCATTATTCAAAAAGAATCAAAACTCAAAAGAGGACAATTTAGGATGATATTCAACTACAAAAGACTAAATGACAATACACATGAAGATGTGTATAAAATACCAGATAAAGATGTACTAATCAATAAAATACTTAGAAGACTATAAAGTGATAATCTCACTCTAAAAATTACTTTAGATATATGTTTGTATATCTTTAGACACTAAGACATTTGGCATTAGTATACTTTTCAAAAAGAAATTTTGATAAAGTATCCTCCAACCCCCCTATTGGTATCCCAATCATAAATTTTCAAAAAAAAATTAGGATTGGGATACTAGTAGGGGGGTTGGAGGATACTTTAACAAAATTTCTTTTTGAAAAGTATACTAACGCCAAATGTCTTGGTGTCTAAAGATATATAAAAATATATCTAAAGTAATTTTTAGAATGAGATTATCACTATATAATCTTCTAAGTATTTAATTATTTATCTAGTCCTTTCAATATCCCACTTATTTATTATGATACTATGATTTAATCCAGTGTCTTTTATACCAGTAAATTATAAAGTATTTTGCCTTGTTATAAGTCTTCTGTATGCTTATTCAAGTTCCTGAAGTCTAAAATTTTCTCCTAACAATTATAAGTTTATATTGTCTAAGGCTTATCTGCTCATTAAAGTGTACAAATAATCTGATAGTCTTGAAAATGTTTTATTTTGTAAATTGTATTTTCAATGTCTTTTTTAAGTGTATTTATGTGTTGTTGTCTCCTAAGTCTGTCTAAATAAGTACTTCTTTTAATTAGTCTAATTTATTATTCTTGTAAATAGTGAAGTCTGATTTCTAATTGGGCAATTTGGTAGCCTATTATGTAGATTTCTATTTTATACTCATGTAGAGTCAAAGTTTGATTTGAGAGTAGGAGGAGGTTCTGAGCTAGATGTCTGTTCTTAAAATTGTAAATAAGGGATGTATGGGAATTGTCTATGGAGTCTGCTAGATCTTGGAATAAAAATAATCTTCTAGTAACCTCATTACAATCATAGTCTAGATCGTGGTTTTCAGTGTGATTATTGTCTTCTACATCTATGTAATGTAATGTTTGTTGTCTAAATTCAATAAGGCTTTCTTTGCTTTGTAAATCTAATAAACAAAAATTTTCTAAAACTTTTTCAATAGTAGCCATGAACAAATATAATCAATATCAAGATAAAGTATGAGATTCATTTATAAGATACTCAGATAAATAAATTAAATCATTCATACTATCCAGTTATTCTTTAATGATCTATTTAGATGCATCATCCTAAAGTTTTGATATAATGAAAGATTAAGAATTTAAATAACTAAACCATTAATATAAAACTTAACCTATGTATTTTAAAAAAAACTAGTCAACTTCCCAGAAGTCCTACCCATTCATAATCCTTTTTTACTGGAGTACTTTTAATTCAGTCTTTCTCATGGCCATTTTTCCTCCTAAGGATAATACTAGGGACTACTATTAGTTCTTATTTTCTTTAAACATATAATGTGAAAGAATTATAATAATGATTATAAGTTATTTAAATTCTTCATACATATCAACATGCCATGAGTAGAATCATACAAATAGAAGATTAGAACATAGTACCTGAATAGAAGAATACTCTCTCTTGTTTATCTTTTCTCTAAGGATGAACCTCAAAGAGAGTTTAACAACAGTACATATTTAAACAGCTTACTAATTACAATATTTATGCCAGTCTCATCGGAAAGTGATTTTTTTGAAGATCCTAAAAGAGGGTGAGAGAGGGATGCTCTTATAGGAAAAGGGCTATCAGAGGCTTGCTCTAAAAAGAAATAAAACTCTCTTTATATAGAGGGAGAGAAGAAAGAAAATTACATAGAATACCCTCTAGTGGAGGGATAAAAAAGGAAAAGTAATAATATAGTTTGTAAAAATGCTTTTAAAGATAAGCATTAGTACAAGTCTTTGTCTTCAAATGTCTTCCTCTCTTTATGTCTTTTGAAGTAGTGGAAGGGTCCACTATTTGTCTTTTTTTCGCTTATAGTCTTTGAGAATAGTGGAGGGGTCCACCATTTGCCTTCCACTTTCTATTGTTGAGTTGCTATCAGAATCATTATCTTTTAATTTTTGCTCTTTTTTATATAATGTTTCATATACTTTTACAAATGTATGAAATTCATTAGAGCCTTTTAAGCAAAAATTGATAGAACTTGATTCCAATAGTCCCTTAGTGATGTATACTTTTTCAAAGTGTGTTCCATCACATAGGTTATAGATGTCTATCTCAAGATCCTCAACATTGAAAAAGAAATTATATGCAGTTGTCCTGGCTTTCCAATGGGTTAAACCCTTGGGCTATAAGTCTTTAGGCAAAGTCTATGATGTTTCAAGATTGAGATGATCAGAAGGAGTGCTATTGTATTTTGGATGTCCTAATGTGTGAATAAATGCCATTGAATAATATGGTTCTATCTGTCCTGCTATGTCTTCTGAGGGAACTGCTGTTATTTTAACATGCATTGCATTATGGGCTGCAGTTTCTAGTAATGGTAATTCCAATATTTCTGGAATATTTGAGATGTTGGATGGATCATGGACCTATAAGTTTTTCAAAAGCCAATGTTGATAGAACTATAGTGGACTGATGTCTATATTCTTGTATTTTTTTCCTAAATAGGAATCCGTCTAACCAAATACCACATGTCCTGAAAGAATATACTAACTAGCAGTGGCATGAAGATGTCTTTCCATATAAGTGGTGTCTATTCCTGAGGAAACCTATTATCACAATGATAAATGTATCCACAAAATATGCCATCATTAATAGCTTTGCAGTTATGAAATTGGTCATTATGAAATAAATTTAGGAATTCTTAGAGGATGATAAACTTTTCCCAGGAAGTACTCATTACATCTTCAATCCATGTATTTAATGAGTAAGGGACATTGTGTTTAACCTATACTGTTTCATTTGTGGATTTAAATGATGGAACTGTGTTTTTGGTGAGAGTGGTAGAATATGAAGTTCTAGACTTTATAAGTGATGAGCTTAGTAATGGGCTTGTGGAAAGTCTTTTGAGTATTTCCGAAGATGTATAAGATTGTGTATTGGGTGAAAAAAGTCTTAAAGGTATTTTTAGGCTTCTTTGTACTCATAAAACCCTTTAAATTTATATGTCTTTAAAGTTTTGTCAAATTTTGACATTTGTTTATGGACCTCGATCCTTTCATTGATTTCAGTCCAATTTTCATGGAGTCTAGCATATGGGCCGTTATATAGCACATAACACAAAAAAATTTTGCCCATAGGTGTTTGAGATGTTTGAAAGTAATTAATGAGAGCATTAATTACTCTTATCTTTTTAGTTGTCCCTCTTTCTTCCGTAGGAAGATTCCAAATGCTATCAATAAGGCATTATTAGGGACCACTAAAATTCTTTCCTTCTGTAAAATTAAAAATGTGAGTGTCCTTGAAAATAGGTAGCTCTTATTGGCCAAATTTTATAATAGCAATAGTAGCATTTGTTTTTATGTAGATAGTAGGCTTTTTTGAGCCCATGTTTGATCTAAAAGGATATGTCTTTAGTTTGAGTATTTTCTCTTAAACCTTGCCTTTTCTTAATGTCTGAGGATTTGACCTCTGTATGTTCCTGTAGTAGACACATTAAAAGATTTATTTCGACAAATTGTCTGCAAGAGTATTTTTCTTGTTGTCTACATGTTCAAAGGATGGTTTAATACCCTTATTAGTGATTAAATTTACAAAACTTAACCATCTATTAGCATTTATTTTCTTTTCTATTTGTTTACTGTAAAATTTTATAATTGCCTCATAGTCTATCCTAATTGTAAATGGTTTATCACATATATATAAATAGAATTTTTTAATCCCATTTATAACTACAAGTATTTTGAAGTCTAAGGAAGTCAATCGTTTTTCTTTGTAAATACTTGAAGAGTATCTGCAAATTTGCTCATGTATCTTTGGTGAATATTTATGAGGTTTAGCATATAATAATGCTCCCCATCCTAATTCACATTTGTCTGTCTCAATAATCATATAGTTTGTAATTAAAGGAAGTTTTAATAAAGGAAGATTTTGTACTCATTTTTTTTATGTCTTGTACAATCCTAACATCTTCATTATTAAAATTTCTTTGTCCTTTAATTGATGTTTTATTATATAATGGACCTGTGAATCTAGATAAGTCTTTCATAAAAGGCCTTGCATAATTCAATAGTCTTAAGAAGGTCTGTAGTCTTTTAAGTTCCTCCATTTTATCAGGAAATTCTAAGATTTTCCTTGATATGAGGCTGAAGTTTTATTTTTCCTTATCCTATTTCTAAGCCTAGGAATTTAATGTGTCTTTTATTCAAAACCATTTTCTTTTTTTATTCTATCATTCCATGGTTTTTAAATATATTAAAGATTGTGTGCAAGTGTGCAATATGTTCTTTTTCAGTTTTTGAAAAAACTAAAATGTCATAAATACACACACAAGTAAATGTACTACATTGTTTGAATGCTTCGTCCATCTTCTTTTGGAAGATTTTTCCAAATGGCATTACAAGCCATTCAAAATGTCCTTCAGGATAACTAAAAGCTGTCCAAGGAATACTGTCCTCATGCATCTTAATATGCCAGAAACCTGATTTTAAATCAAATTTACTGAAGATTTTGACATTTTGTATTTTATTGATTAGTACATCTTTGTCTAGTATTTTATACCCATCTTCATTTGTATTGTCATTTAGTCCTTTGTATAAGAAAATTAAAATAACATTTTTTATAAACATTGGTTAATACTGAAAGATACGTGGAAAAATAAAAATAAAAATGATATATATAATGAATGTCATTCAATTTTAAAAGAAATGTCACATTAAATATAATATATTGTAACATTTATAAAAAATGTCACCTTATCATAATTTTACTCTCTTAAATGACAATTGTATAAAATGTCATTAAAAAAATATCATTATAGATCATTTTTTTTATAGTGCTCGCCTATTGTTGTGATCGAGTCATTTAAGTCCTATGAATCTTAAGCTAGTGAATTCTCTTAACTCTTATTGGTGAAAACACCCATAAACATACAAACAAGTTGGCTAAGAATGAAAGCATATATTATGTGCAACCCATAGAATTAACTAACAATCAAATCAAATAATAATAAAACTTATATTCAATCACATAATGGAATAACTACTTTTAAGCTAAACCCTAATGGAAATTGAGCCACGCATGACTGTAGTAAAACACACAAACATAATTAAAAGAATATAAAAGATGAAGAAGAAATAAAGATAAATCTTCTTGAATCCTTGCTTGCACTTGTTTATTGCCTCTTGAATGCGGAATAACCCTTGAAATAACACTTAAATCTCCTTTTATAAGGTAGTGTTGATAAGAGCCCTTTTTGCCCTTGAGTCCCTTTCCTTTCTATTATAGGAAAACTTCTGTTTTCTCAACATGGCTTTAGACACGGCTATGATGAATGTTGTGTCATGTTGCATGTTGAGTTCCAGATGATCACATGATTTGAGTCATGGCTTGAGGAAGGTGTGTCATATTTACTTTACTTAATCCTCTAATTAGCACAGTTTTGGCAAGCCATGTTGCATGTTGTGTTAATACAAATCCTCACTCTTCTTGAATTTCCTCTTTAACTTAACTATAAAAAAGGGAAATTAATTAACATCAAAAATATTATATACATCAAATTCCCTCGCATTAAGGCTTTGCTTGTTCTTAAGCAAAAATCAAATTTGAAATTTAAAAGAACATGCTCAATTACAATAAAAAAGTTATAGTGCCTTAGATATGCAAAATTAATAACATCAAGATCAAAACTTATTTACCAAAGAAGAAAATCAAATAAAATCACATAATATATGAACAATTTACTAATCACAATCCAAGTACACAACTTATTGAAATTCAATGAACACAAGCTAGGAGAAAAACATTGTGGCTTATAAAATATATTTTTTTCTTCTTATTTTTTTAAAATTTTTCCTCTGGCTTTGGTGAGTGCATTTTATGCTCTATCTCACTATTTTTATTCTCTCAAATCAATTCTTTCCACTCTTATTCATCCCTTACCATTCTCGTATTACTAAGTATGGATACTGTTAAGTGAGTCCTTTAGATACTCTTACTCTAGTTAGAGCATTAGAGTAGATTTAAAGCATGCAAAAATTAAGATTTAAGCACTACTCTTACCTAAGAAAAGAGAGAGTTTTTTTTTTTTTTTTTTAACTTCTACAACCCAAAATGGACTCTTTTAAAATCATGCTCAAATTCAATCTCCAAGTTCATGCTTAGGTAATAAGAACTAAATTTTTCATACATAATGAATATGTACAACCTTCTTAATTAATAAACCATTTAATAGTTCAATAATTAAGTTAAATTACAAACTCAGACACCATTCCTCTTTAATTTTAATTAAGCGACTATTTTCCACAAAACAAAAATTTTAAGGACAAGCTTTACTATAGCTGTAGAAAAATTGAGTTGAAGGTTCATGAAATTTGAACAACCTATTATTTTTATTATGTTTTATATATATATTTTTATATTATTTAAGTGTAAGAGCAATTAACTAAAATATTAACTATCTAAATGCAATGTGGTTATGCAATATGAAAAACTAAAATGCTGTTCAAAAATCATGAAATGAAATGCAAATGGCATCCTCCCCCACGCTTATCATTATTATTGTCCTTAATAACTGAATAAAAAAGAATAAAGATATCACAAAATAACTAGAACAATGAACATAACATAAAGGAGAAGAAAATAATACTTTCCTGAATAGTGATCCTTGGAGAAGAGTACTAGACATCACAAAACAAAACATAAAATAGAAGAAAATGATAAAAACATAAAAACAAAAACAAGTGTATGACTATCACAAAACAAAAAGAAAGAAACAATAATAAGATTAGATTTCTAAAATAAATTATCCAAAAATAAGTTTTTTTTTAAAAGAAAATGACAAGATGTAATGTGGTGGAAAGTGAGAAGTGAAAAGAGATAAGAAAAGAAGAGAGAAAGTGAAGATGAGGCAGTTAGGGTTTAAAGAGGGAAAATGGGATTTTATAAAAATTGAGAGATAAGGAATGTACATGGCATGTCTGATGCCATGTAAGATCTTGTGTGAGGTTCTGTGAACAAAATTGAGTGAAGAGGGATGGCATACGACATGGCATTTTATGCTCAAAATCATGCCATAACGGTGAGGACGTGACACAACATGGTTATACTATATTCAATCCAATGTGCAGTTTTGTTCGAAGGGGCTATAGTAACATGACATAAATTTGTCGTGTGGTTAGGCATGTATTCATCTAGGATTTCTAAGTGGACAAGAACATGACTATAGAATGACATATCAATGCTGTGTGACAAAGCAAAAAAAAGTTCTAGTATAAAATGTACTTAAGCACGACTAGCGACATGGCTATGCTGATGGGCACGTGGCCCTCCCAAACTTGCATTCCTTAACCTTTTCATCTCTTTTCTTCATGCATGATGCTCTTAAGTTAAAAACATTAAAAACTAAGATAAAAAAAAGGAAAAATAAAGCATAAAAATAAAAAGAAATTAATAATTGACTAAAAAAACATTGTGTTGCCTCCCAATTAGCTCTAATTTAAGGTCATTAGCTTAGCTTTAATGCCAAATTTACACTTAAAGAGGATTGATTAAAGAATAATCCTCTCCCAGTTGAGCTCACTTATGTGATAGTCGAAACAAAGATGAAAAATTCTTAAAACTCATATCTTCCATAACACTTTTAATTCACCACTATTTAGTATCTTCCTCCCGAGCTCCTTTTTTCTTTTTAACTTTCTCAGTTGCTTTCACCTTCTTAATGTCACAAATGGGGTGCATTTTAAGTGGCTCTTCGGGAACTTAGGGAGCAACATCTTTAGCACAAACCTTAACTACATCCACCTAAAAATAAGAAGTCATTGATTAGGAGTGTTGTGGCTTTTTGAAGACATCAAACTCCAAATTTTCTTCTTTTATCTCCAAATTAATTTTTCCATGCTTGATATTAATAAATGCACTGGCAGTAGCAAGGAAAGGACACTTTAAAATAATTAGAATTTGATGATCCTTTTTCATCTCTATAATGAAAAAAATCTCCCGACACATAGTAATCAGTAACTTTAACAAGCACATCTTTTAGGATTCCATAAGGATAAATACTTGGCCTATTCACTAGTTGTAGTGACATTGTTATTGGTTATAGCTCACCAATGTTTAGGTACCTACAAAAAAAAAGGAGACATTATGCTTACACTTGCTCTTAAATCACATAAAGACTTACTTATAAACATATTCCTAATAGTACAAAGGATAGTTATACTCCATGGATCTTTAAGTTTTTGTGGAAGCTTATTTTGAATGATGCCACTGCACTTCTTTTTGATGGGAATGGTTTCATAATCTTCCCACTTTCACTTATGTGTAATGATATCTTTTAGGAACTTTGCATAGGAAGGCATTGTGTTAATCACATCCAAATTTGGTATATTAAGCTTGAGCTACTAAAATGCCTTCATGAACTTCTCAAATTACTTGTCCAACTTTGATCATTGCCTTTAAGGGAAGGCTAATAGTGGAGTCTTTATAGATACTTCCCTCTTATCTTCTTTCTTCTTTTCAACATCCATTTCTTTCTCCTCTTCTTGTGTTTTCTTTATAGCCTCTTCATCTTCTTTTTTAATTTCTACTGGAAGCACCCAATTTTGGGATGCATTGATGCATAGATGCAATAAAATCTCCTATGAGAAAAATTTGATTAAAATTGATCTTTAAATATTGATTTTGAAATTTTAGGACTGAAATTGTGAGTTTAGAGGACTAAATTGCAACATTTTTATGGGGGTTTAATTGTAAAATTGAATTTCTTTTGAGGGCCTTTCTGTAATTAAAAGTTAAAAAATGTTAATAGATTTTACAAAAAACCAATCGGAATTCTGTAATTCCGATAGAAATCTGTAATTATGACAGAAATCTAATCATATTTTCATAACTTTGATTAGCGTAGTTTTATTTTATTTTTAAGAAAATACATTTATTTATTTTTTTATTGGTTAAAAAATAATATAAATAAAAAAAATATCCTATTAAACTACGTTTTTTCTGTGTATTTTAGATAGGCTTTGTTTTTATTATCCAAAAAAAAAAAGAAAATTAATCTTATAAGGAGCTGGAGACTTTTAAGACTGAAGGGAATTTGGATTTAAAAGGCAAAAGGAGCACTGCTAAAAAAAAGAAAAAAAAGAGGAAAGAAACGCTGCTAAAAAAGGAAAAAAAGAGATTGATGAGTTTTTTTTTTTTGAAAAAAAGCTTTCAAAGTAAAAAGAGATATGTTGTTGATTTTTATAAATATAGTACGTCTAATGATATCCAAAATCAATCAAAAAGTAAATTTTCAATAGTGATTCATACTTTGAGGGGTAATTAAATTGCACAACATCATTTCATTTCATTTCTTTTTTCAATTTTATTCTTTTCTTTTCTTTGATTTCATTTTATTATTTGATTATCTACTAATTCTTTTATTCTATTTTACGTTTTGTTTTGTGATTTTGATTGTGATGGGCATAATCAAAACTATGGGGTGAATGCGTGAGGAAGATCCATATGGGATGTCATGGATTTAATTCTGTAGACATTTTAATGAAATTTTAGGTTTTTAATATTCTGTATTTTTTATGTTCTTTTTATTTATTTGGTTTATTTAGACATGTAATTAATTTGTTTTAATTTATATATGTAGAAGTTATAATAGCCCTAATAGTGGGAATAGTGAAACCCTTTATTTTTTCTGCACTTAAAATTGGCTAGTAATTAGATTCATTTGGTAAAACCTAAATTAAAATTAATGGTGGCTTTGGTTAATTAGGGTTGCATGCAAATTGAATTTGGATTGGAAATCATAGTATGTATACTTCTTATTCATTATTTGTTTTAATTTGTTGTTTGGGTTTTTTTTGTATGTTTTAATTTGTTTTGGGCCCCAAGCCCATGTTTAGGATTAACCCATTTAAACTAGGCTTTTAATTGGATTTTAGGTCTTAATTAACTTTAAAATCAATTTAGGTCATTTTAGGTTAATTTAGACGTAGCTTAGCCTATAAAACATGTTTTTAAAATAAATATACTTAGGCCCATTTTTACTTAAATTAAAATTAATTAGAATTAGGCCCATTAATTTAAACCTAATCCAATTCATTTCTATAAAATTAGCAGACTTATGCTCACTTTAGATAATTAAAATAAATAGAAAGAAGTTCATTAAGTTAATTAAAATGTAGGCCCACCTTTAGTTCCATTTTACTTATAAATAAAAATATAGGCTTAGTTAAATTAATTAAAATTAACATAGTTTAAATTAATTTAAGGACGTCTCGTTATATGAATCCAATTTTTATGTCATTTCATGACTAGTTGCCTTGGGATAGGTGTATGCTAAATTAGGGTTTATATGAAATTGCATGTAAATAGGAAATAATTTAGTAATTACTAAGGTAATTCTAAATGCACACAAGACTAAAAGAAGTTGATATTATATATCCAAAATGTCCTAGTTGTGGTAGAGAAGTTGGTATTCTATATCCAGAATCTCCTAGTTGTGGTGCTAACATTCTTTTAGAGAATCAAGTTATCATCATCTTCGATTTGTCCCAGTTATTAATTTAGGTGGTAACTCCTCATCTCCACACTATGTCTTTGTGATACAGTAGTGTGTTCTCTAGAGCCTTAAGCTCAAATAATGTCGCAGTTACTAAAATCTTAGACACGCGCTAAATCCTACCATCTACAGTAGTGATTCCACTAGGATAAGAGATGCTGATTCTGCTAGTGTTCTTTAGAATTATTTTATTAATTATTATTTTATTCTTGCATCCATTTTTATGTCCCTATTAATTAATGGCATTGGTTTATTATTTTATGATTCCACTAGCTTTATGGAATTGTAGATTAGCTAACCATCACTCTTAGCCTTAACTCGGTTCAAGAGAGATTACTGGGCTCATTTGACCAGAGTCTATAACCTAAGTCCTAAAGGAGTTAGTCTTCACTGGAGTTGCAAAGGATGCCGGGCCCTTTTGACCTTAACCTGTAACTCAATTCTCAAAGGAGGGCATCTTGTGAAAGGAACTTTGATTTTTCCATTAGACTCAACTCATATAGTGACCTGGTAACTTCCTCTAGGATTTACCCAAATTGCTTGTGTTTGTTGCCATAAGGTATTTCTATGTATAAAGGCTCGAACCTTTACTTTAAAAGCCCATTTGGACTAATAAAGATTTGGTTAAACTTTTATACCTAGAAATGTTGTTTCTATGTTTTACTACTTTGAGAGATATGACATGCTCATCGGTTTTTAGTATCCCTTATTAATATTAAGGCCAAGATAAAAAATCCAAGGAAAAGTGACTCACCATTGAACTCGTCTATGGAACGAATAAGGTTGGAAGGATGTATGTACACTTGATTTGTTATTTGCTACTTGTTGCATAGCATATGCATTATGCATACATGCATCATATATAGTTCATGCATCATACCAACACTTTATTTTTCAGCTATCATAGATTCCTTTGGGTTTTTTCATGTTTGGAAATAAAGTAGTGGTAGATTAGTAAGAACTACTTTGAATCTAAAATCAATAGCTAAAAAGATCCTTTATGGTTTTGAAAAAAGCCCTATCAACCTAATTTACCTAGAAACTACACCAACTCAAACAGAAGAAATAAAACAACAATAGGGAGAAAATTGGACCTTAGAGGACATTAAGAGAGCTTTAATGGATGACATTCAAGAGAATTGAATAAGCTTTAACTAGGTTAGCACCACCTCCTAGTGCTCCCACATCTGCACTTGTTACTCCTGCTCCTATCGACAATGCTGTGGAGCCAGCACTAAATGTAGCTAGGAATGTACCTACTGTAGAGATAAAATTTGAGGATGTTAAAAACTACATGGTTGAGAAAGCAGAAAAAGAATCACTTGAGCTGGTTCAAGAAATTAAGTCCAAATAGATGCAAGCACTAACTCAGAAAATGTCTAAAATGGAAAAGCTGATAAAGGGCAAGGCATTGGTTACTCATTTGACTTTGACGATATACTATGCATGGAAAGTGATAAGCTTCTAAATAAATTTAAAATGCCTTAGCTTCAAAAGTTCAATGGTATCGGAGATCCAAGGATACACCTTAGCCTTACCACAATTATGAGCACCCTAAAAGCTCTATTAATAATGGTCACTAAATTGTTTGTACTATCTTTGGAAGGTATGGTTGTAAGCTGGTATAATGAATTAGAGAAATATGTCCAAGCTAACTAAAGATAATTATGCACTGCTTTCTTGAAGCAGTATAACAATAACACTAAGCTAGAAGTATCCATTAAAGATTTAGAGTTGACTAAGTAGAAACCTAATGAGTCATTCTCAGACTTTCTAACTGGATTCATGAATAAAGCAGGATTAATGAAAAATAAATTAGTTGAAAAAGATCAAGTTAGGATGATTGTTTGTAATGGTCACCTAATATGGTTGAAAGGTTATAAATGACGAATCCTAAATCTTTAATAGACATTTATAATGATGGATTATAAGTTGAGGAAATTAAGAGTGAGAAAAAGAAGAGCTATAGAACCACTGGAGTCAGAAATTACCCAAACTAGGGGTACACGACAAAGAAGCACTAGTCGAGTTGTAAAAGTGCATGTTGTTCAATAACTAAGAAGATTCTATAATTTTACCAACCCCTATCTAAAGTCCTAGACTGCTTAATACAAAAGGGCTTGCTCATACCCCTTACCTTTTCCAAACTGCCAAACCCAAAATATCCTAGGATATGACCTAAATATTTATTACAAATTCCACCAAGTTATTGGCCTTTCCACAGATACATTATTTGCCTTAAACACAAAATCCAAAACCTTATAGATATACCTTAAAAACCTAAGCACTAGAAATAATCCTTTCCTAAACAACTAAAATATACCTTCCCCAACTACTATAATGATCAACTTAGGAGTAAGTGAGGAAGAAGTACTAAGCTCCTTTAAGAACATGAACCTACAAATTAGTTAGAAATCTCTTGATGCCCCTAGCGATGAAGGAAAGAGTGTGGAATCTTTAATTCCTAAAAAACCTCAAAGAGGAGTTGAAGATTTGCTAGGCCAGCCTAAAGGAAAGTTTGATTATAAAGTGTTTTACTTTAAACCACTTTCCTATGATATTCCTATTAAATCAATTAAATTCGGAGGTTGGGGTGATGAATTTGGAGTTGTTGATGAACTATTAAGTAATATGAGTAAGAAATATGAGACTCCTGAATAGTTATAACGAGGAGTTAAAGATTTATTGGGTGCCTTTCTTCTTCAGGTATGACTTTCCTAGTAAAACAAATCCTCCCTTATTTTCCTCTTTTTTTTTGCCCCTGTCTATAAGACCAACTACAGACAAGTTTAACTACAAGGTGTTTTACATTAAACTACCTTCTTTTGACATACTTTTTGAGTCGATTGTGCCTACAAGATTGGGTGATGAGTTTATAAGAAGTTGCTGGACAAGAAAAAAATGCATAGTTAAGGTATGGAAATATGAAGTCATAGACATAGTTAGCAAGAAGATGCAAGAATAGCCACATTGTCAGCCACTTGAAGGAAAGCCACCTTGAGACTTAGCATCCTTAGCATTTAGAATAGAAAATAATTCTCTTATTATTTTTCTTTGAATAACATTTTAGTTTCTTTAGAACTTTTTATTTTATTGATTGATGATATATGTTCTGATCATGCTTACTTATGGAATGTTAATCCAGATGTTACTGTGCCTTGTGATATTGATTGCATCTATATGTTTTACATAAATTTGATCCAATTAAATTCATTCTGCATGGCCATAAATGAAAATTCAAAGAACATTCATATATCACATGATCTAACTTCTGAAGATAGGAATTTTAAAGGAAAAATACAAAGAATGATAAAAATAAAAAGCTAGAAGAAAGAGAAAAAAATTTATAAAAGAATCAAGTAAAATGAGAGAAAAATATTAATGAGAAAATCTAAAAGGACTAGATGGTAATAGGATTTGTATCATGTGATAAAATGAATATTCTCATTTTTGCCTTAATGAATGAGTAAAATTGAATCTGAAATTTTTGTTCAAATATCGTAAAGTCATCTTTATCATATTGCATAAGTATGTCAATGGAAGGACAAAACATAATGAAAGCTAAATAATTAGAGCTATGAGGCCACTATTCTAATTATGTTTTATCTTTTATCACCCCTTTATGATGTCATTTATAAGTAGAGTATCCTATTGTACATAAACAATTTAGGTGGCTTAGTAAATTGCATCTCAATTCTTATCTTGTAACTAGCATTAATTGTGGCATCAATATTAAGTCCCTTATGTTTTGCTCAAGAATTATTTGAAGCTATAGGTTTTTCATCTTATCTAAAAAATCTTACTCTAAGGGATAGCCCTTGAAATCAATAATAGCAGGGATGATGGATTGGGGAAGAGCATACTGGTGATGGAGATATGATGTAAAAAAAGAGGTTGAAGATGTAACCAAAATAAGAGAACGTAGTGATTACACAAGTGATGCAGAGCAACAAGCTTTGAAATGAGTTTGCAGAACAATTAATAGCAAATGTAATTTATTATTATTATTATTATTATTATTATTATTATTATTATTATTATTATTATTATTATTATTATTTGGTTTTTAATTTAGCATTGATTAGAATTTTACTTTTCTATATTGTTAGAGATTTGATTTCCTACCTTAGCTA
Organism: Mallotus nudiflorus; assembly: GCA_947683625.1. Lineage (NCBI taxonomy): Eukaryota > Viridiplantae > Streptophyta > Magnoliopsida > Malpighiales > Euphorbiaceae > Mallotus > Mallotus nudiflorus. The sequence continues at coordinate 326,068 of CANTUR010000104.1, read as the reverse complement.
GGATTTTCTTTATTTTTATTTCCTAATTAAAATTTGGTTTGGTAGGTTTGTGTCACCCTATAAATATATAAGTTTTAGGGCTATGTGAGTTAGTTTTTGGTTATCAATAAAATTCTCTTAGAGATTTAATTCTCTTTTTCTCTAAATTTTTGATATTCTCTTCGAATCAATAAATATTTAAAGCCTATTTCTTGGTATTCTTATTGAATCAACAAGTTGTAGAAGATTGTTTTCTGATATTTATGCACAAATCAACGAACTATAATATTTATCCCACTTGTTCTTTATTTTCTTTTAATTTTTTTAAGCTTTCGCTATATCTGTTGGAATTAGAGATGAACTGGTCCTTATTAATCATGTCAAGAGAGTATTATGAAGAGAGCTTATTCTATGATACTTATGATGGTGAGTATGAAGATATATTTATTAGAGTTGAGCCAAAATTTAATGAAGAGAAGGAGGGCGATGTTGAATATATTGACTTCATTGGCATTGATAAATATATTTATTCTTTTATTCCTTTAATTTTTATTTTGAAGGAATTACAAGTTAAAGATAAATTTATGATGTTCTATAGCAAATTTGTTTCTCAATATTTGGGCAAAATTCGAGGGCGAATTTTCTCTTCCCTGGAGGGAATGATACAAAGCAATAACTTTTGGAATGAGTTTACTAAACAATTAATAGCAAATATAATTTTTTTATTTTTATTTTATTATTATTATTATTTAATTTTTTATTTTAATTTAGCATTGATTAAAATTTGACTTTTCTATATTTTTAGGGATTTGATTTCCTACCTTAGCTAGGATTTTCTTTATTTTTATTTTCTAATTAAAATTAGGGTTGGTAGGTTTGTGCCACCCTATAAATATGTAGGTTTTAGGGATATATGAGTTAGTTTTTGTTTATCAATAAAATTATCTTAGAGACATAATTCTCTTATTCTCTAAATTTTCGATATTCTTTTTGTATCAACGAATATTTAATGCCTATTTTTTGGTATTCTTGTTGAATTAACAGGTTATAGAAGATTATTTTTCGTTATTTGTGCGCAAATCAATAGATTGCAATATGCATCCCACTTGTTCTTTATTTTCTTTTAATTTTTTGAGCTTCCGTTACATCAACAAGTTAATGATTACATATTTGAACTTTTAACAGGAACAAATCTAGTTGGGCATCAATAACTCACTTTTAGTCTATTCACTCACTCTTCTACATCTTCAATGTATGAGATTATAACTAATGGGGTTAATAAGACAAAGAGTTAATATAATTAGTGAATAAATTGAGTTCTTTACATATATGGAAAAGACTACTAGAATAAAATTGATGAATTTAAAATGAAACCGAGGGAAAAAATATAGCTTTAAGGGCCAATTGCAGAATAGTAAGTCTGTATTCAAATATTGAAGATGGAACACTGAAGTATAAGATTCAATATAAGAGATCTCGAGGTAAAAAAGAAGTAAACTACAAGCATATAGATACATCAGTTATCATACAATAAAGTAATAGCAAAAAGAAAAGTTAAACAATGCATCAGTCAATCATAAGCTTCAATGTCAAGCCATAGACCCAATTTGCTAACCTGGTAATCTATTTAACAAATTTTATTAGAAGGTCTAAAATTAAAAGTACTAACAACAAAGCATTCAATGCTCAAACCTACAAGCTATTGATGAAGCACCTTGTTCTCACACTTCAAGCTACGAGCATAACTCGCTTCTAAACAAAAGACCCATTAGGATCATGCATATTATATATAGTATGTATACATTTTCATACATCTATTGTAAAATACTTACTTTGCCTAATAAAGTCTTTGAGCCTAGGCAAGATTGTGCAAATGCTACACTACTAACATTCAAAATTAATGTTGTAAAAGTGCAGGAAAGTAGTAAGAGTATTCACATATGAAGCATTTAAATGAGTGAAGATAGGAGGAATGATGTTGTGAAGATAAACTTAATGCTTTATGGGCCCATCCAATAAGGGAATATCACTAATATTGATACTTGTAAATACATCATCCTGTTAACCTTATGGGATTAGATAGGAATCTAAGGCTCCTCAAACTTAATATCCATCTCCATATTCTTATTTAGAGCATCATTTGGAATATCACCTAGAGTTTCAATAAAAGGAAAACTTGCTCCCATGAACTGTAAAAGCAAAAGATAGTCAATAATATAAAGAGTAGCAAAAGACAAGCATACCTAAGATAGGTAAATGGAAATTTATTCTAAGAGATCCTCTAGAATGTACCTTTGATAACCATGAGAACACTCAAGAAAAAGATGAGGCATTGAAACCCTAGAAAGCCTCTCTAAAATCCTGACTAGTTAAAGAAAAACTTCATAATGTCAAAACCAATATAGGATGTGGAATACTATGATGAGAAGGTTAAACATGTCAGCAATACATGTATTAGCCCTAAAAAGGGAACAATGCACTCAAAATTTGAGATAAATGCACTCTAAAAACTTTTCTAATCATGAAATAAGACCCAAACTCCTGAACCTTTTTTGTAGGAGATGTTAATAAAAGGAATGAAGCCCTCTACATTAGCATTAATGGAATGGAAAAAATATAAACACAGCTTAAAGCCATAACTTCAATGGTGGAGTTTTATGACTTATGGTCATAGACATCATTATCACAATCAAGAGGGAAGAATGCAAAAGAATAACATTGCATTTTGATAAAATCTCTTTACTTACAAATAGACTATACTAACTTATGGTATTCTATATAGGAAAAATAAAAAAGAATAAAGGGGAAAGAAATCGATACATCAATAAAAATGGGCAAGATAGTAAATGCCAAACACTCATTATATAATCAAGGGAAGTCAAAAAACCCTATTTCCTTAGATTTTGTAATAAAGTACAATCTCAATAATGAAATCCATAAATTGAAAGTAAATTCATCTACTTCATGAGATTATATATGAAAAACTTATCTCATGACCTTTGATTATAATGGCTTTTTTTTTTTATTAGCCTCATGGAATTCAGATGATTAAGTATTAGCTTTGTATTAAGAGTTTATAAACTCTAATCCATCTAACACTTGCTTTGCACCCAAACAAGGGGGAAAATATGTAAAAATAGAATCTATGGACTTGTAGCATAAATTGCTTGAATTTTAGAGTATCATTTCAATCTTTTGAATAATAAATGTTCATATAATCTACTTTAATGTTCATAAATGAGTACGAGTACAAAATCCCTTAACGGTATCCACGTTGAGTAATATAAGAAAGATGAGGTAATATTAAAAGGAGAATCAAAATAAGAGCAAACATAATGTACTCCAATGCTCAGAAATGAGTAAGAGCATCAACATGAAACCTCTGGCAGTATCCACCCTGAGTAATATAGGAAAGGTGGAAGAATACTAAAAGAGGACTTTGCCAAAACTGCTCTATTTACTCTAATGTTTTATAAGAGTATGAATATCTGAACCACCTTTCCAATGGTATCCATGCTAAGTAATATTAGAAAGGCAAAGGAATACTCAGATAAGGGAGAAAACCATATTAATAACTCAAAGATTTTTTTAATACTCAAAATTTGATATGTTTATGCTTAAATTCCATGATTTTTGTTTAGCAAATTCTCTTTAAAATTAGGTGTAGAAGTAAGCTTTTCACTTGGTAAAATACATGCTCTCAGTATAAGATGGCTAATGATACCTCTGACCTTTGCAATTGGAAAATAAATGATAATCATGAAAATCAAAATTAGTGAGAATTATTGAGTGCACATTATCTCGTGATAAAGTGATGAATATTCTCATAAATTTTCAAAAATATAATGTACTTTTTTGTATAATTATCATGCTAAAACTAATTAATAAGTCTTTAGGAATAGCAAGTCCAGAATAAGATAAACCCAATATATGAAATTAGCACTAAATCTATCAAGTCGATCAGAATTAGTTGCAATGGAGGCAGTTGATAAAATAAATTAGGAAATTTCAAAGATGATCAACAAAAATTCCAATCAGTCAAAATAATGGATTAACATAAAATCTCAAAATCCTAGTCAATATGAAATTCCAAATTGATTTTTGCATTTTGCATACATAACACAAATTTCAGATTCACTATGTTATATAACATATAATAGCTATAACACAATTTCAAAATTATGTAGTTATATGCTACACAGTAACTATAACTTGAATTTTCAAACTCATAAATTGCTAGAGACTATATAGTAGTTATAGCATATTTTTACTAAAAGTTCTATAAGAAATATAGAAAAACATTTAATCAAAGTTACTACATGTTCCACAAGAACCATTGTAGCAAGACACTACATAGTAGTTATAACATATTTTTGCTAAATGTCCTACAGGAAATATAGTGAAAATCACATCACTAAACTTCCCATATGGAATATAGTGAAATCACAATCACTAGACATCCCTATAGGGAATAGTGAAAATCATGATCACTAGACATCCCATAGAGAATATAGTGAAAATCACAAACACTAAATGTTCCATAAGGAATATAGTGTCACTTGCTAAACATCCCATAAGGAATATAGTAAAATACATTGAACACAATGTCAATCATTATTCACTGAACGCAGTGACAACATCATCGTTATATGTTCCATCGGAACTATAGTTTGTTTTTAAAATATGTTGAACATAGTGTCAATTGCTATTGACAGAACACAGTGATAACATCACCATTATATGTTCCATTAGAACTATAGCCTGTAAATGCAATGTTAACCATTATTCACTAAACATAGTGATAGCATCACTGCTTTATATTACACAAGAACTATAGCTTGTTTTCAAAATACACTGAATGCAGTATCAACTACTATTCATTAAACACAGTGATAATATTATCGCTATATGTTCCATTGAAACTATAGGTTATTTTCAAAATGCACTAAACACAGTGTCAACTGCTATTCACTGAACATAGTGATAGCATCACCACTATACGTTCCATTAGAACTATAGTTTATTTTCAAAATACACTGAATACAATGTCAATCGCTATTCACTCAACATAATGATAGCATCACCGTTATATGTTCCACTGGAACTATAGTCCATTTTCAAAATACACTTAACATAATGTCAATCGCTATTCACTAAACACACTAATAGCATCACAATTAGAAATTCCATAGGAATTCTAGTGTTCCTTAAATCGCATTCAACATTGTATAGTGTCATGCATAGTTATGGCACATAAGTAAGTGTTCTAACTTTTTGCTTTAAAATTGTGCACTTATATTGCTTTACTGTAATTTTTCAATCAAATAGTGACAAAGGAGGCCAACTATAAGCACCTAATTTTGGGATGTGCTAATGCATATATGCGACAAGAGCTCTTATGATGAAAGTTTGATTAAAATTGATCTTTAAATATTGATTTTGGAATTTTAGGATTAAAATTGTGAGTTTTAAGGACTAAATTGCAATTTTTTTATTGGGGGTTGAATTGCAAAATTTAATTTCCTTCAGGGGCTTTTTTGTAATTAAAAGTTTAAAAAGGTTGATCGATTTTATAGAAAACTAATTGGAATTCTACAATTTTGATCTAAAATCTATAATTCCGATTGGAATTATAGATTTTTGATCGAAAATATAGAAATCCGATTGGATTTCCATAATTCAGATCAACACAGTTTTATTTTATTTTTAAGAAAATAGTTTATTTATTTTTTTATTGGTTAAAGAATAATATAAATAAATAAATGTAATTATCCTATTAAACCTTGTTTTCCCCCTGTATTTTAGATAGCCTTTGCTTTGATTATAAAAAAAACAAGAAAAACAATCTTATTAGGAGTTGAAGACTCTTGAGACTGAAGGGAATTTGGATTTAAAGGGCAAAAGGAGTGCTGCTAAAAAAACGCTGCTGGAAAAGAAAAAAAAGGATTGTTGAGTTTTTTTTTTTAAAAAAGCTTTCAAATTAAAAGAGAGATATGTTCTTAAGATTCATAAACAGAGTACGTCTTGTGATATCCAAAATCAATAAAGAAGTCAAATTTCAACTCTGATTCCTACTTTGAGGGGCAATCAAATTGTATAGCATCATCCCATTTCTTATATTTTATTCTTTTCTTTGATTTTGATTTTGATTTCATTTTATTATTTGATTATCTACTAATTCTTTTATTCTATTTTACATTTTATTTTTTCATTTTGATTGTGATGGGAATAAACAAAGTTGTGGAGTGAATATATGAGGATGATCCATGGGATGTCATAGATTTAATTCTGTAGACATTTTAATTAAATTTTAGGTTTTCAATATACTGTGTTTTTTATGTTCTTTTTATTTGTTTGGTTTATTTGGGCATGTAATTAATTAGTTTTAATTTACGTACGTAGGAATTGTAATACCCCAATAGTGGGAATAATGAAACCCTCTATTTTTTCTGCACTTAGAATTGGCTAGTAATTAGGTTCATTTAGTAAAAACTAAATTAAAATCAACGATGATTTTACTTAATTAGGGTTGCATGCAAATTGAATTTGGATTGGAAATCACAGTATGTACGTTTTTTATTCATTATTTATTTTAATTTGTTGTTTGAGCTTGTTTGTATGTTTTTATTTATTTTGGGCCCCAAGCCCACGTTAAGGATTAACCCATTTAAAGTAGGTTTTTAATTGGATTTTAGGGTTTAATTAACTTTAAAATCAATTTAGGCCTATTTTAGGATAGCTTAGATTTAAGCCCATTCTAGTTTAATTTAAATTAATTTAGACTTAACTCAGCCCATAACGCATTTCTTTTAAAATAAATATACTTAGGCCCATTTTTACTTAAATTAAAATTAATTAGAACTAGGGCCATTAATTCAAACCCAATCTAATTCATTTTTATAAAATCAATAGACTTAGGCTTGCTTTAGATAATTAAAATAAATAGAAAGAAGTTCACTAATTTAATTAAAATATAGGCCCACCTTTAGTTCCATTTCACTTATAAATAAAAATATAGACTTAGCTAACCTAATTAAAATTAACATAGTTTAGACTAATTTAGGGACGTCTTGTTATATGAATGCAATTTTTATATGCCATTTCATGACTAGTTGCCTTAGATTAGAAGTATGCTAAATTAGGGTTTATATAAAATTGCATGTAAATTGGAAATAATTTAGTAATTAATAAGGTAATTCTAAATGAACACAAGACTAAAAGAAGTTAGTATTCCGTATCCAGAATCTCCTGGTTGTGATGATAACTTTCTTTTAGAGAATCGAATTATCACCACCTTTGATTTGTCCCAATCATTACCCTGGGTGGTGACTCTTCATTTCCACGCTATGTTTTTATGATAAAGTAGTATATTCTCTAGAGCCTTGAGCTCAAACAGTGTCATAGTTGCTAAAATCTTGGACACGCGCTAAACCTCACCGTCTATACCTACCTCGGGTAGTTGCTTTCCATTTCCAAGCATTATTGCATTTCTCCTTTATTGCCTTTAAAGGAAAGGAGTAGTGGAGTAATAGTTATAGGCACCTATTCTTTCTTTAATTCCTTAGCATGTTTACCTTCCTTGTGGACATTGTCTACAACTTCTTCTTTTTCCTTTTTAATTCCTACCTTTGAATTCCACTTTAAAGCATTATTGCATTGACATGCTCTCTTGGGTTCTTGGGTTGACTAGGAAGTTGACCCGATTTTCAAATTTAAAGCATTAGCTTATAAAGCAATTTAATGCTCTCACATCTTCATATGAGAAGTTAGGTTCATGGTAGCTTCTTTTTATTCTGCTTAATCCTTAAGAAACTTAACCATCATGTCTTCCTGATTAAGCTTACTCTTATGATATGGATGGAAAGTGTTCATTTATTAGAAACCAAGTGTGGGTTATTGTCATACTATAAATTTAACTATCCCTGAAAAGGTCCAATGATGAAATGAATCCCTAAAATGACTAAAGTCTACTTGTTCATAATGCCTCTGAAGTGTGCAACCTTAATTGACCCTACTAGTGTGCAAAGTTGATCACTCAACCATTTAGTTGTGCTTCGACCTTGCAAAATATGAATTATCGAAACAATGAGAGGTTTAATTTGAGAAAACTCCTCTCATAATACTCAGCTTTTTGGGCTGGTGCGTATGTCCTTAGGCCAGGACTCGACTTTGTGAAAAAGTAAAAATTGATTTTGATAAAATGGACTTTAGAAATATATTTGGAAGGCTCCAAAGCCTCTATAAGTGGTCCTAGAATGATTGAACATGACTTAAGCATCAGTGCATATTGAGTGTGCGTAAACACCCTTAGGTGTTATGTGCTAAAATTGAGGCTGAATTTGGCAAAACAGACTCTAGAAATGTGTCCGAAAGGCCTAAAAACCCTAGGAACCAACCCCAAATAACATGTGTATAGAGCGTCGAAGCGCACATGTGTGTGTATGGCCATGTGCCAAGCACACAATGTGCATGACCATACATAAAAACCTAGTTATATGCACATGACCACACCCCATTTTAGAGGGGGGAGCAAGTGGAAGTGCATACACACTCAAAAATTAGTCCAATCAAAGGCAATGGAAACCCCTTTCTAGATAGTTTTTTCTCTTCTACAACCATTTCCTTAGGTTGTTAGATCCCTTTTTCCACCAAACCAAGCCTTATATTTGTTAAAGCACTCTTCAAAGGTATACAATCTAGCATTATCTGCTATCATTTAAAACCTCTCGATAAGAAAAGCTTGATAATCTCTCGAAGCTAAAGTTTCAAAGCTCACACAAGCTTAGTCGAGTCTGAGGACCATACAATCATTTAGCATGTTTATTTTATCACATTGCATTTTATTTTACTGTTGCCATCGTTTAGGAATACTGTTATTTTTGTGTGATGAGACTGGAAATCTTGCTTGCTACGTGAATAATATATGTTTTATTATGCTTATTCCACATCATCATTCTACATCCTCTATTTCCAAAATGATGAAATCACATCATAAATACTAATAATGTGAAAGGTTCATGTCTCAAAATAGAGTCATCATGCTCTCAGTTCAGTGATGACCTCATGCATCCTTTACATTATCGTTATATATCATCATAGTATAAATAATCACTGCAAGCATGCACGATCATCTTATTATTTATTAAATTGAATAAGCTATGTAAATTATCATATTATTCTTGAAAATCAATCATACTAGATTTATCTTTCTACAATTTTTCCTTTTTCATATGTATTTTATCAAAAAAGCGATGTAATAAAATTTTTAGCTTTATTATCTTATACTATCTAATGTACTATGTGAATGCTATACAAACTATCATTATCAAAACTAGGGTGTTGCAGTCGCTATACATTAAATATCATATAATGAGAAATAGTTAAAAAGTAGACATGATCCCCCAAACCTAGAAATCTCTGCTGGGGACAATACTCTCTGAATGACCCCAATATTGTCCCTTTCTTTTCCTAATTTTATGACAATCAAGTAGTGACCCCATAAAACCAAAAGTGTCTCGTCCCCTAGAGACCAACCACTTTTCCCTATTTGGCAAAGTTGCCATGTCCCTCGAAAATGAAAAAACCCACTACACAGTCCAATGCTAACCAAAACGGTTGCTCATAATGGCAAATCCACTAGGGACTTCTAAGTAAGAGGGATCAACTCAAAAATGGCTATTTCTTATTATGCAATACTCAATTGTATAGAGCCCCTCGCCACTACACTTGCACTACACATCACACATGCACCACTTGTCTTTAAAAGTCTCAATAATACTAAATGACATCGCCATTATGATTCCACTTGAGTCACGGGGCAACGAAGATACGGTATTATTACTTTAGTCTTTACTTATGCATTCGCTGGACTCATTTGGCTAGAGTCTATAACCTAAGTCCTTAAGGGGGTGATCAAGTTATTAAAAGAATGCTAGACTTACTGATCGAAGTCTATAACCTTAGTCATATGAGGGCATTCTCACTAAAGGAACCTTTAACCTTCTACCCTGACTCAACTCATGTAGATGAATTAGTAGCAACATCTACTAGGATTCTACCAAGCTATGCATGTTATCCTTACCCTAATATAGTTCATTTAACCTAGTATTCATAAATGACATGACCCTCCTAGTGTCTATCATCTATTGACATCGTAATGTTAATTTTCATAGAAAATTTATGCTCAGAACCACATGATTCTCATTTACTTCATGTGAGCCCAAAGCATGAGGAATGATGAGAATCATGCACCTCAACTTGAATAATCTATGCAAATTAACAAATAACGACATCCCCAATAATGGAACCTACAAGATGTCATTTATTTATCCTTATCAGATCAAATGAATGGGTTAGGAACCCAACTAGATTGTGGACCTTTATATCAGTAAAATCAAATTGTAAACTATGAAATGATACTTTCATGACTCATGGTAAATATATTAAATATCAATATGGGGGCAAGAACTTGAACTCCTTTTGATTGGCCTTGGTCCTATGCATATGGGCGCATACGACCTTTGGACATCTTTTGAAGCCTGATAATTGACCATCACGTTGTCATTATGTGATTATTTTAAGCATATTTGAGTATCATTCCTCAATTTACCCTTTGGTTCTTACTAACATAAATCAAAATAGCCTAGTTCTGAGAGCGAAACCATAGTCCCTTGATGACTATATGTTCAAAACTCACTTAGAAAAGAGACTGAATGACCTTAAGGAGAAATAAGGTTAGAAGCGAGAGCTTGCTTGTGACTAGTTTATTCACTGTGCAGGAAAATTAACTAGCTTTAATTATGCATACATCACATATATGTAGATAGCATGTACTAACCACTATTTCTTGTAGGAATAATTATTTTTCCATCATAGGAATTTTGCATCCACTGCACGCATACATGCTCACCCTTTTATTTTATAGGCATATGTCATGCATTATTCATTTAGCTAACCATAATAAATGTACAAGAATGAGACATTCAAACATGATTGACTAAGAAGATACATCCTGTCATTAATTTAAAGACAATCTAAAAAAGGGGATCCAAAAGTTATTCTTTGATGGCACCATAGCTGAAATCCTCTGAGCCCAAATCAAAACTAAAAGTGCCTGAGATGTGAATAGCACACCACTAAATAAAGCATTTACATTTGTTCACCCAAGGGTAGATTAGGTAAAGGGAATTCCCTGCACTTCAGTTCAGGCTGATGATGACAATGACTACTACTAAGATCTTAGGAATGCACTAAAACCTAAAAAAATTATTGACATGACCAACCCTGAATTGATGAGGGAGGTCAAACTATTAGCCAATAGGATGACTTAATTGGAATTTGCCTTCAAATACAAAGGAATTCATGGCTCCAAAAGCTTCACCGACCTGGCACTAATTAAAGATGAGCTGCTTCTAGATGATTTTAAGCTACTAAACTTTGCTAAGTTTGACAGAATAGGGGATACAAGAGTCCATCTAAGGAAATATGCTACCTTTATGGTTGCCACAAACCTTACAGAATCATAGATTGTTTGATTGTTCTTCACATCACTAAAGGAAGGACCGAGGGCATGGTTCTTTAACCTTAAAGATAAAATCAAAAGAAATTAGCTACTACTAACTTAGAAGTTTATCAAGAAGTATGAATACAACACTCAATTAGACATCACTCAAAGGGACCTTGAGACCATAAGATAGAAACCCAGTGAGGTTTTCTCTGATTATGTCACCAGATGGTGGGGAAAGGCTATCAAGATGAGAAACCATCCTCCTGAGGATGAATAATAAAACTGATAATCAAAGGGGCACTACCACACTTTAGAAAATAAATGATCTTTGCTCATTATCCTAACTTCAGAGTTCTCCATCAGGCTGAGATCAGAATTGAGGATAAGGAACTTCAGCAAGCCAAAAACACTTTTTACCGTAATACCCAACTAAACATCCAAACACCTTCATCTGAGTCGTAGAAATAAACATGATCCAACCTAACACCTATAGCTCACCATCTATCAATGTCATCAAATCACTAAGAAAACTCTCAAACTCTAACCTCCTACTATCCAAAGTATTCCAAAGGCTCCAACAAAAGAATCTTCTATAGTCACAAGAGCCTAGGCCTCTTTTAAACTCACTACCACCTTAAATTAACTAAAACTTGTTCTACCACTTTCACCATATGCCTGGCTACACCACTGATACATGCAAAACTCTAAAAAAATGCAATCCAAGACCTTATTGACTCTGAAAAATTAATGATATAGAAAAATGACCCAGTATCAAGACCAATCCTCTCCTAAACTATTAAAACATGCCTCCACCAACCATCAACATGATCTCCTATAATTTACTAGAAGACCTGGTTGAACATTCAGTCCAAGCTATACAAGAAACTCAAGATAAGCCCTCAGAGGACAAACCCTCAAATCCCATTCTTGAGCCTCATGATTCTAGTGAAGATGAGCAATGCCCTTCTACCTTTGAATACATTTTAACACCTTGAAAATTCCTTCCCTACTTGATGATGCAAAAAAGAGCTAGGGATACAGCTGTCCTTATGAATGGTGAAGTGATTGATTGCCCTTACTTTTAAGAAGCAGACATAAATAAAAACCTCAGCAATAACCAACAAGTATGGGATTTACTAGGCTAGCCATTGGGGCAGTTTAACTATAAAGTCAAGTATACAACACCCCTACTACCAACACACTCTTATAAGAAATAGTACCCTCAAGATGGGGAGAAGAATTTGACAACGAAGATAGGATAATCAGTGTTATTCAGCTTCAAAACCTATAAGTTAGAGGGATAGACATATGGTATGACTCTGATGATCATGAAATTATTTTCTGGGACCAAAACAATAGTACAAAAGCAAATAAGTAAGCAGTTGAGAAGCCCTCACTAGCAATTAATCATGCAACTCATAGTGGGTGGGTATATCAACCTCTTAAGAATGAGAAAGAACCCTCTAAAGAGAAAGAAGTAGTAAGGGATCAAGCCCCAGTTAAAGAAGAAGACACTATCCTTAAATAGCTCAAGAAAACTTAGGCACAAGCCAGTATCTAGGACCTACTTATAGCCTTCAAGAAGTACAAAGAAGCCTTAGTCAAAGCGCTAGATAAAGTAAAGATTTCCACTGATGCCTCACCTTACAAGATGATAGCCTCTCTAACAAAAGCTCCTTATAATGCAATCACCTTTTTAGACAAAGATTTACCCCTCTGGGAAGGGTCCATAATAGTCCTCTTTTTATACATGCAATTGTTAGGACTAAGAAGACCTTATGTGTTATGGTAGATGACAGGTCTGCTATTAATGTTTGCCCTCTAAGGTTGCTATATAAGTTTAGGATGAATGTTGAAAACCTAAAAGAATCCAATGTGGTCATACAAGCCTATAATGATTCAAAGAAGCAAGTCATTAGCACTTTTAAAGTAGTAGTTATAGTGGGAGATATCGAATTAGTAACATAATTTACCATCCTGGACATCCCTCTGACTTTTGCCCTGCTACTAAGAAGACTTTGGTTCCACCCACTAGGGGGCATACCTTCTATTATGCATCAGAAGATCAAGTTCCCTCTAAATGGAAAGGTTATTACCATCCTTGCTGAAACAAACAACATTATTACCTATCTGAATATAGTCCCACAAGGATTCCAAGTTTTTATAATCAGTGATGGTCATGTCGATTCCAAAGTTGCTACTATAATGAAGAAGATGCAATATCTGCTTGGAATAGGATTAGGAGGAAAAAACATTGGAGTCATAGAATTCCCTAATTTCTAAGGACACACCAACAGAAATGGTCTAAGGTACAATCCTAAAAAGGATACTAGAGCTAAGAAATAAACATCTTTTATTGCTAAAAGCTTAACCCAAGTCTTTTAAGGACAAGCTGAGGAATGGATGAGTAACGAAATCAAGAAATTAGGGTTTGAGATCTTCAATGACACCCTTAAGGAGAAGCACTACCAGACATGATCACAAAGATTGACATCTATGAATTGGTAGAATCTGAGAATGAAGCTATCAATCATGCCCAAGCTATTTCCATATTCGAAGACATTGCTAATGATTATCTTTATACTTTTTCTTTGTTTGAAAATGATGATGTAATGAACTCTAAAGTTAATGCATTGAAATCTGATTTTGCTTACTTGTTTGATGTCTTTCCTAATGGTAGTATGCATTGCATTAATCAAAATATTAGCATATTTGACATTCATTCTATATGCATTGAATCATTTAACATTGGCACAGAATTTGAACTACACATTCTGCATATTTTGAAAGATGTTACCCTTAAAGAGAGGAGAGAAATTAAAAAAATATTAATAAAATATTCAAAAGTATTTGCCTGGACGTATAATGATATGCTTGGTATTGATAGAGACATTGCTCAACACTTTATTCTTACAAAAAAAGGTGCAAATTGGTAAAGCAAAAACTGAGAAGACTCAAACTTGAATGGGCCTAACTAGTGAAAAAGGATATTGAGAAACATATCAAGGAAAAATTCCTAGAGGTAGTAGACTATCCAAAATGGTTAGTAAATATGGTGCTAGTACCAAAGAAAGATATAAGGGTTAGAATATGCATCGACTATAGAGATTTAAATAAGGCCTAATCGAAAGATGATTTCCCACTACCTCACATAGACATACTGGTTGACAGCATCGCCATATGTGCAATGTACCCCTTCATGGATGGATTCTTTGGGTACAATCAAATCTTAATGGCCATTATCGATAGAGAAAAGACAACTTTCATAACAGAATGGGGTACTTACTGCTACAGAGTCATGCTTTTTGGACTAAAGAATATAGGGGCAACCTACCACATAATGGCAACTATAATGTTCTATGATATAATACACAAAGAAGTGGAGGTATACATTGATGGCATGATGGTTAAGTCAAGAACCAAGAAAGAACATCCCTCTAATCTCAAAAAGTTCCTCAAAAGGGTTGAAAGGTACATTCTCAGGCTAAATCTAAAAAAATGCATATTCGAGTCACTTCAAGAAAGATACTGGGGTATATTGTTAGTTAAAAGGGGATTAAAATGGATCCAAAAAAAGCAAAATCCATTAAAGAGATGCTAGTGCCAAAAATAGAGAAAGAAATCAGAAAGTTTATAAGGAAACTACAATTTATTAGCAGATTCATCGCTAAGTTGAAAGCAGTGTGTGAATTAATCTTCAAGCTACTAAAAAAGGATCAATCGGTTGAATGGAATAAACAATGTTAGTTAGCATTTAACAAGATTAGAAGCTACCTAGCCAATTCGCTAGTTTAAGACCACCTAAATTAGGGATGCCTCTAACCCTGTATCTAGCCATTGAAGGGAATGCAATCAGTGCAATGTTAGCCTAAGAGGGAGAAAAAAAAAGTAGAACACGCAGTCTACTACTTGAGCAAGAAGATGTTGCCATATGAGGAGAAGTATAGCCAAGTCAAATAGATATGCTTGGCAATGGTATGGGTAATGAAGAAACTCAGACACTACTTTCAATCCTATAAAATTCAGGCCATGTTTAAAATGGACCCAATGAAGTACCTCTATAAAGCTCGTTCTCTAGTGAGGAAACTTGCCAAATGGCCGTATTATTAATAGAATTTGACGTGAGATATCTAATTAAGAAGGTAGTAAAAGGGAGAGTAATGTCTGAATTTCTAGCTCTCAACCCTGTTCTAGACTCAAAAGAAATCCAACTGGACTTCCCAAATGACCTCAGCTCAGCCATTGAGATCCAAGGATAGTGCATGTACTTTGACGAAATAGTCAATCGGTTTGACGTAGGAATTAGTGTCATACTAAAATCTCTAGAAGGTGAAGTAGTACCAATTACTAAAATGCTCAAGTTTAGAGTCACAAACAATGAAGCATAATACGAGGCATGCACACTTAAAATAAAAGCACTGATAGCCATGGATGTCATAGAAGTCAAAATCTTCAAAGATTCTATACTAGTAATCAATCATGCCACGAAAGAGTGGGAATTGAAAGAGATGAACTTAAAGCCTTATCTAGACCACTTAAGGCTACTCAACATGTCCTTTCAAAAATATAGATTTATTTCTCTCCCTAAAAATCATAATCAGATGGCAAATGTATTTGTTTCCCTAGCATCATTATAGGAAGGCCATCTAAATTGCCCATGAAGCCTATGATTCTATTTAGATTGGGACAACCTTGTCATAAAAACTATAAGATAGCAAAGACAGAAGCAGCTGAAAAGCCTTAGTTCTATGACATCCAGAGATATTTAAAGGAACAAGCCTATCCTAATTAGATACAAGCCTATCCTAATGATTAGGATAGGCTTGTTCCTTTAGATACGAGCCTATCCTACTCCGATGTCTATATGAAATCGAAGCTATAAGAGCAGTAGAAGAAGTACATGATGGTGTTTGTGGTCCACACATGAATGGAGCAATCCTAGCTAAGAAGCTAATCAGACAAGCATTCTTCTGGATGACGATGATGGAAGATTGCATCAAATTTATAAGGAAATGCTACAAGTGTCAAATTCATAGGAATTTTAGCCACCTTCCCCCAATAGAACTTCACTACATCTCCTCTCTATGGCCCTTCTCAGTATGGGAACTAGACATAATTAGGGAAATCCACCCAACAACCTCAAACGGACATAAATTCATCCTAGTGGTAATGGATTACTTTATAAAATGGGTCAAAGTAGAATCATTCACAAAGATAGGAGCTAAGCAAGTGGCTAAATTCATCAAAAGAATCATGTTCTATTGATATGGAATCCCTTATCACATCATCTCTGACAATGGTGTCCAATTCAAAGGGGAAGTTAGAGAGCTACTAAGGAGTTACAAGGTTGAACATTATAAATCTTCTCCTTACTGACCACAAGCAAATGGGGAACTTGAAGCTACAAATAAGAATATCAAAAAAATCTTGTCAAAGATGACTCAGACTTACTGAGACTGGGTAAACATATTACTATATGCCTTATAAAGGTACTGAACAATAGTCAAAACCTCAACAGAAGCAACTCCTTTCTTACTTGTGTATGGATCAGAAATAGTTCTTCAAATCAAAATAGAGATCAAGTCTCTTCGGGTAGCAATCAAATATGAATTGCCAGAAGTATAATGGGATCAACAGAGTCACGATAATCTCACTCTCTTAGATAGCCAAAGGCTCAAAGCTCTATACCACACACACTTGTATCAAGTTTGATTAGCCAAGTCCTTCAATAGAAGAGTAAAACATAAGAGTATGAAAGCATGTGACTGGGTACTAAAGTAAACAAGACAGAACATTCCAAACCTTAGAGGGAAATTTAAACCGAACTAGGAAGGCCCATACATGGTCAAACATGTCTTATAAAAGGGAGCAGTGAAGCTAATGGATTTTGATGGAAATGAATTCTTTGAACCTATCAATGCAGACTACCTGAAGAAGTACTACATTTAAAGCATAAAAAAATCATCCCACTGAGTTAAAACCCTAAAAATGGTAGCTCAAGCAAAAGTTAAGGACTTCTTACTGAGTTAAAAACCTAAAAATGGTAGCCCAGGAAAAAATTAAGGAAAGAGAGAAAATACTTAACTAGAAAACCTGAGAAGGCTAATTAAGGATAGAGGAAACCTCAAATTCAAAATTTGTATGAATGCACCTATGCATTTCTTAAATGATTATAGTGAAATGAGAATGATTGCCAATTTATACAAAATATCTTTAAAAAGTGCAACACATTTTATTATTTTGAATTACATTAAGCATGTTTTACATCTTCCTTCATTACATGATGATGGTTCTTATTATCCTCTCTGAGCTCTCTCTTTAAGATCAGCCACTATTATATAGTAAAAAAAGCCCAGTTAGATGTGAAAAGCTCTAAAAGGAGACATCCTAGGCAAAAGAGGGAAGGAAAATAAAACCCAGCTAAGTGTGAAAAGCTCCAAAATGAGACGCCTTAAGCAAAAAAGGGAACAGAGGTAGACAATAGTAATGGCAAACATCATCATCAATGATACATAATAGGAAGCATATATAGTCACGATCATATAAGCATCACACAACATGCAGGACAAATGCCCAGGTACAACACCCAAAGTCCATAACCTCGGGAAAATAATACAACAAAGGAAACCATAGACCAAAATTCCTACACTTAGCTCCTAAAATAACTACGTCAGTTGTGGATGCCATCAGAAGTAAGCACTGATCCTGCTCAAGCACCCCCCTCGTCTGATCTTAACTTATTATCATTCATCATAAAGGATGATAGCCATGACTCCAACACACTGATGTAGTTATGATAAGCTGCATGCTCGTGCTCCCATTAAAGGCTAGTAAGACAGTGCTCAACCTGCATTACATATTACATATCATACACTTATACATAAAACATGAGAATAAAATAAATAGGTACAATAAAAAAGGCATACCCTTTGAGTGGTAGCAAACTCCAAAAAGCATTGCTACGCACTCCTTGTAATAGTATACCAGTACTAACCAGAGGAGACAGAGTTTACAAAAGCAAGCAAATAAGTCAGCCACCACTCTCTAAATAATGAAATATAAGCAAAAATAAGTGGAGAACACAAATATAAGTAGCATCAATAGGAGCAACACCAGACTGAGGAAAGCTAGGTCTAGGAAAATTGAAGATCATTACTCTACTAAGCATATCTGTCCTAAGCAAAGACAAAGATGGTTGAACCATTAAGTCCCCAAGGATAGTACTACTAGAAGCCACACCACTAGTATAGGTAGTCGCCTCAGTATGGAGCATGCCCTCATCCTCCTCAAAGAAAGATTTGGATCTCCTCTGATGTCGCTGTAAATAAGTTCTCACAACTTATATCAACTATAGTTTATTACTAATAAAGTTTTCTATATGCTTATAAGAAAATAGGAATAAAGGCTTACTAGATCAAAAGAAGCAACTCTTGATAACTTATGTGATGTCCTAATCCTCGAACCTAAAGGACGAGATGCATCTGCTTGAGAAAGTGGAGGTGAAGGAAAGGTCCCATTAGCTATGGCATCAATCAACTAAGGAATCAATACATCAGCATAAGGCAAACTCGCACTCTCTAAAAGGCTCTCAGAGGTCCATCATAATAGCATTAAGATCATCACCACAAAGCTCATGGCCCCAGAACGTGTCACTAGCGGGAGGGATGGGAACTCTCTTTATATATGGGCCATCCTATTAATGTTAGACTCACTCACCTAAATACCACACTCTACCAATGAGGCCAAAGAGCAACATCTGTCTCTCCATCATCTGCCATGTAGCCACCATCTTTGCCATCTAATAAGACCTTACCACCACCAGAGAAGAAAGATTTGCTCAAAGGGCAACAATAAATAAAAGATTCTTAAAAAATAAATAACTAATGTAGTAAGAATCAAACATACTTGATCAGGGGATAACTTCCTCATATGGTCCCGAGCCACATTCAGTCCTTAATCAAATTAGTAGTCTTCCTAATTTATTGAGAATAATAAGGAAAGCCATCATTCTAAAAATGCTCAATGGACAGATGAGGGAGAATCCTGAATGCATATGCCCGTATCTATTAAAATTAGAGGGTCAAAAATAACAAACCCAAAAGCAAAAGAATAGACAACGGAACTCCTGCTCACGTCCAGCACGAACAAGTATTTATAGATCCTCAAGCCACCTTGTCATGCTACATTAAGTCCTAAGTACATATGAGTAAAGGCAGCAGTGCCCCAGCAAGAGCCTAGTAAGCCATCCAGATCTTTAAAATAAGTTATAATTGCAGATCACCCGTACTCGTAGGGTTTGGGAAGATAATAGCACTTAGTAAATAAAATAAAAAGCATCAAGCTAGTTGCTCTACTGAGACAAGACCATCATCATACAAAGCTCGCATGGAAGAAATAAATTATGTATATCGAGCAAGATATGGGCAACCAAACTTTATAAGTCTGACCACTCTAAGCAATTCCATTATGAGGTGCCTCCTCGCCAAAGCAATAAAGCACTCCTCACTGAAAGGAATAGACTCTCCAAAAAAGCTCAATTATATAATAGTGACAAAATCCAATAGAGTAATATTTATCTCCCCGATAGGTAGATAGAAAGTATGCATCGTGTCCATCCACTGCTCTATCAATGCATACATGGCAATATGACTTGACATATACGAGTTATAAGACAATGCAGTAATCACCCCATCAAAGCCCTTCTCGACAACCATATGCTTCACACACATCGGGAGATCCTAATAATATATGTTGACCTTATTAAAACTACTAGGAAGCACAATAACATACCTATAAGGCTATAAATAATAGGTACTCTATCAAACATTTTCATAGCTACTAAATACTAACACATCTCTCTCTCTGTCACTTAACAGGATCAAAACAATAAAGACCGAAAAGAAAAGCATTGTGGTAAGTAGACAATCATAAAAAAATAAAGCAAGAGTTATCAACCATCAACATTTACAATAAATCTAGACAGACAGTTATAGTAAGAGCTATAGAGCTATAGCTATAATAACCTTATATAGTAAAATAAATAGCAAAGCAGTCGACGAACAAGCTTTAAAAAATAAG
Organism: Mallotus nudiflorus; assembly: GCA_947683625.1. Classification (NCBI taxonomy): domain Eukaryota; kingdom Viridiplantae; phylum Streptophyta; class Magnoliopsida; order Malpighiales; family Euphorbiaceae; genus Mallotus; species Mallotus nudiflorus. The sequence continues at coordinate 305,505 of CANTUR010000104.1, read as the reverse complement.
GATAAAGAAGTACCTAACTCACAATGATGATGCACCCAAGCATGAGTCTCCAAGCTATAAACAATAGGGATTGGATCTCCCCAAGAAAGCCTGGATGACTAAGAATTTTGAGCACTAGATGTACTAGTCCTTACAACGAATGTCTCATCTCCAGTGGCCTCTATAAAGTCACCCTCAAGATCAACATTAATAAAAATGTTTTGTAGACCCTTAGGAATGTTGGGTAACTCCATTTTATATAAAAGAAAATGGAAGTACAAAGGTAAAAAAATAGAGCAGATAGCACCCAAAACGTAAAAGGGTTAAGAAAAGTCAGAAAACACTCAAAGAAGTCTAGACAAAGCCTCTTAAGACCTCTAAAATAGCCATATAAATAGGCCTTAAGGGGAGGAAGCATATGACCATGAGCACAAGCACATGATCACATGCCTTCCACGTGCAGTCATTAGCACTTCCCCTTTTCACATGCTTTTTTATAGTTTTATGCTCACTTTAAGACTTTGTACAGTCACTTCTACAGTCCTAAGCTTCCATTTGAGCATAAGAGATGCACCAAACTCATGCAAAAGTACACTGATAAGGACTCCATCTATCTAAAGACATTGTGCATGCACGACTTTCTTCAGAAAGCTCAACATCTTACAAAAGAAAAAGAGCAAGGAAAGTTCATTGTAAGGATATCTTACTCCAAATCATCAAAATAACATCCTCAACATGAAAAAACATTACATCATTACTGCATCATCACCACATCACTACTGCATTATTACTGCATCATCATTACTACCTCACTCATTACTAAGAAGCACTTTTACATTACTTAAGAGTGCTCTCGTGCTGTTTAAAAGCACTTTTACATTACTTAGGAGTGATCTCGCACTGTTTAGAAGCACTTTCATTTCTTAGAAGCACTCTCACATTGCTTAGGAGCATCCACACTATTTAGGAGCATTCTCATTTACTTAGTAGAATTCTCATTTACTTAGTAGCATGTTCATTCGCGTGACACCTAAAAAGGTTATAGTCACATGTTCATTCACATGACACTTAAAAATATTATAGTCACATGTTCATCTTATGTGACACCTAAGAAGGTTATAGTTGCATGTTCATTCGCATGACACCTAAGAAGGTTATAATCACATGTTCATTCATGTGACACTTAAGAAGGTTATAATCATATGTTAATTTGCACGACACCTAAGAAGGTTATAGTCGCATCTCTCTTTACTTAGTAACATCATCATTTGCATGCCACCTAAGAAGGTTATAGTCACATTTGCATTTTGCTTAGTAGCATCCTCATTTGTCTGACACCTAAAAAGGTTATTATTACATCTCTTCCTGCTAAGTAGCATCTTCATTTGTATGACACCTAAAAGGTTATAATCGCATCTCTTCTTGCTTAATAACATAGTCATCTACATAACACCTAAAAAGGTTATAGTTGTATCTCTCTTTGCTTAGTAGCATCTTTATTTGCATGACATTTAAGAAGGTTATAGTCACATAAGTCATAATGCACTTTGCATGAATCATAAGCTTGCATATGTCCTAAATAGCACCTTACATGACAATCAAGTTATAGAATAACAACAATAAACAAAACATAATAACAACACTTAAATCTTAACACAATGTATAAAGATAACCCACAGGTAAGTACCTCTTTCCCTACTAAAACATTTTTTGCATCTTTGCTTTTTGCCTTATGTGTATTAACACTAGCATTAGTTGGCTATGCAATACACACTAAGCAGGGGGCAACTTTCATACTTTAAATTTCATCATTCCCAAAAAGGTTTAATGATAAAATGAATCTTTGAAATGACTAGAGTTTTTCATTTGTAACGCCTCTAAAGTGTGCAACCTTAATAAACCCCACCAGTGTGCAAAGACGATCATTGAACCATTAAGTTATGCTATGACCTTACAAAATATGAATTATCAAAATAATGGGAGGTTTATTTTGAGAAAAATTCTATCAGAATACTTAGCACGTTGGGCCAGTGCACATTTTGTTAGACAAGGACTCGACTTTATGAAAAAATAAAAATTGATTTTGATAAAACAGACTTTAAAAACACATTTAGAAGCTCTAAAACCTCTAAAAGTGGTCCCACAATGGTCCAACACAATTCGAGTATCAGTGCGTATCGCTTATAAGTGTTTGTAAACACCCTTAGGTGTTATGTGCTAAAATTAAGGCCAAAATTTACAAAATAGACTCCAAAAATGTGTTAAAAAAACTAAAAACCTTAGGAACCAACCTTAAAAAAACACACATAAAACCCAAAAAAAGTATGTAGAGCGGCAAAGTGCATGTCGAAGCATACACTTGGACAAGTGGCTATGCGCCAATCGTGTGACCACGTGTATGCTGTGTGTGACCACATATATGTAGTATGGTCATGTGTAAAAACCAAGTTATATGCACATGACCACACCCATATGACCCTATTCTACCCAATTTTCCTTATAAATAGACCCCTTCATACCCCATTTTGGAGGGGGGAGCAAGTGGAAACACAGATACACTAAAAAATTAGTCCAATTAAAGGCGTTGGAAACCTTTTTCCAAATAGTTTCTACTCTCCCATAGCCTTTCTCTTACATTATTAGATCCATTTTTCCATCAAACTAAGCCTTATCTTTGTTAAAGAATGCTTCAAAGGCATACAATCTAGCATCATTATATTGTTATTTTGAACCTCTTGATAAGGAAAGCTTAATAATCTCTCAAAGCTGAAGCTTCAAAGCTCACATAAGCTTAGTCAAGTCTGAGGACCATACAATCATTTTAGCATGTTTATTTTATCGCATTGCATTTTATTTTACTATCGCTAGCATTTAGGAATACTGTTATGCTTTCGTGATAAGACTAAAAATCTTATATGCTATGTGAATAATATATGCTTTATTATGCTTATTTCCCATCATCATTCTTTATCCTCTATTTCCAAAATGATGAAATCATATCATAAATACCAATAATGTGAAAGGTTCATATCCCAGAATAGAGTCATCATGCTCTTGGTTCAATGATGACCTCATTCATCCTTTACATTATCATCATATATCATTATAGCATAAATAATCATTGCAAGCATGCATGATCATCTTATTATTCATGAAATTAAGTAAGCAGTGTAAATGATCATATTATTCTTGCATATCAATCATCCTAGATTTATCTTTCCTTAATCTTTCCTTTTTTATATCTATTTTATCAAGAAAGTGATGTAATAAAATTTTCAGCTTTATTAACTTATATTATCTGGTGTACTATATGAATGCTATACAAATTGTCATTATTAAAAATAGGGTGTTGTGATAGATATACAACAAATATCATATAATGAGAAATAGTTAAAAAGTAGATGCAATCTCCTAAACTCGAAAATCTCTGCTGGGGACAATACTCATTAAATGACCCAATAATGTCCCTTTCTTTTCCCAGTTTTCTAAAAATTAAGTGGTGACTCCATAAAATCAAAAGTATCTCATCCCCTAAGACTAATCATTTTTCCATTTTTCTTTAAAAATGGAAAGACTCACTACATGGTCTAACGCCAACCAAAACAGTTGCTCACAGTTGGTTGAATCCTTAGTTGGCATCTTATACCCCTCCTTGATTAGACTATAAGAAGTTAGGGTGATTTCGCCATCTAGGATTATATGTGTTGGAGTAGGGATTCCCTTATCCTTTTTAATAGTTATTTAAAGCATTGAGTTGCTCACTTGAAGGATCTTGATAGTAAAAATTCCTTTGACACTCTAAAGTTAAGTGACCCCCTCAATAATATTCATAAAAATAGATAGCCATTAGATTAGAAACCTTGGTTGAAGCCTTCAATTTCTTTATGAGCATATCAATCTTTGCATTTAGAAAGTTCTAAGCATCCACTTTATACATTCCCGTAACTTTTTCTGGAGTGCTTCTTTCTCCTTGCCATTGGTAGTTATTGGATGCCATACTCTAGAGTAAGTTATAAGCATCATTAGGTGTCTTGATCATAAATGAGCCTTCAGCTATAGCATCTATGGTAATCCTCATTAGTACGATAATTCCTTGGTAGAATGTTTGAATAAACAGCCATTATGGAACTTTATGGTGTGGGCATTCACATTACAGGTCCTTAAACCACTCTCATGCTTCATACAAGATTCACCATTGTGCTAAGTGAAGCCTGTAATTTCTTATTTGAATTTTATTGTCTTGTTTAGTGGAAAATATTTGCCTAAAAATGCCTTTGATAATAAATCCCAAGAGGAGACATAACATGGTATGAGAGAGTATAACCATAACTTAGATTTATCCCCCAATGAGAAAGGGAATTGACTAATTTTTACTACTTCTAGACTAACTCCATTCAACTTAAATGTGTCACAAATCTCCAAAAATTGAGCTAAATGGGCATTGGGATCTTCACTTAAGAGACTTCCAAATTGAAATTGTGAAACCATTTGAATGATCACTAGTTTAATCTCAAAGTTATGAGCTTCAATGGTTAGCCTTATAATACTACTTTGGTTGTCCTATGGGTTAGGCATTGTATACTCTTGAAGAGCATAATTACTAACTAGCTAAACAACTTAATCTTCAGCCGTTGTTCGCTCATCTTTTGCATGCTTTTCCTTCAGGTTCTTTTTGCACGACTTATTAGTTTTAGGATTAATCTTCTCCAAGTTTGTTCCCTTAGATTGAGTGTTCATAATCTAAGAAATCACCTGAAAAACTAAAAAGTAGAGCAAGTAAGATTAAAGAAAAATACTAGTATAAGAAAAGTCAAAATTAAATTAATATCAATATTGTTAATCCTTGGCAATGGTGCCAAAAACTTGTTACATTCAAAACTTGCAAGTGCATGGATTGTGATTGCTATATAAATAGTTATTATTCCCACAAGGATTGTATATTGAATACCAATATTTTTACTTATTATCTCAACTAGTAAATCAAATAAAAGAGAAATTAAATTTAAATAACACAATAAACTAAAACAAATTAAAATCAAATGATTAAAACTTAGAGCCTAGGTCTAGTTTCACTATTCCAATTAGATCATGAACAATTTAACTAATAAAAACATTGATTTCAGGTAATTATTCCAAAGCACCTAAATACTCTCTCGAGTTTAATTAAGCATGCAAAGAATAAACTTTAATTTACTCTCATGGTTAAAAAGTTATTCTAAACTTATTAAATTTCTTAATAATAAGTTTACCATCATAGACCTTTCCTACTATCATGGTTCCCTAAAGAGCTCTCCTACTCTCATGATTGAGTGATCTAAATCCTATGAGTCTTAAGATAGTGAATTGGTGAAAACACCCATAAACATGCCAACAAGTTAGCCAAGAATGAAGGCATACATTAAGTGCAACCCATAGAATTAACTAAAAATCAAATCAAATAATAATAAAAGTTATATTCAATCACATCATGGAATAACTATTCCTAACCTAAACCCTAATGGAAATTTAGCCATGCATTAATGTGGTGAAACACACAAGTATAATTAAAAGAATATAAAAGAAGAAGAAGAAATAAATATAAATCTTCTTGAATCCTTGCTTGCACTTGTTTGTTGCCTCTTGAATGTGGAATACCCCTTGAAACAACTCTTAAATCTCCTTTTATAAGGTTGGGTTGAGGAGAGTCCTTTTTACCTTTATGTCTCTTTCCTTTCTAATGTAGGAAGACTTCTTTTTTCTCGACATGGCTGTGTTGAATGTTATGTCATGTTGCATGTTGTATGTTGAGTTCTAGATGATCACATAGTTTGAGACATGGCTTGAGGAAGGCATGTGGCATCTACTTTGCTTAATCCACTGGTTGACACAGTTTTGGCAAGCCATGTTGTATGTTGTTTTGACATAAATCCTCACTCTTCTTAGATTTCCTCTTTAACTTAACTAAAAAAGGGGGTAATTGATTAACATCAAACAAAAAATTCTTAAAATATGCTAAAAACAATAACATCCTAATTAAAATATAAACATTAATATATTTCCTATTTAAACTTATATTATACCTAATTTGTTCTAATTATCATTCAATAATTCATAAAACGTCAACTCAAATAAAATATTGTACACACCAAAGTAAAGGGGCCAAATAGTAGTTTCCTAATAATTTCCATGTCAGTTAACATTAAGTATAACAAAAGCTTTGATGGAAGTGGTAAATATATAATTTTCAAAAATTGAAGAAGAAATAATAGAAATCTTAAACTTTAGGGTACTAAGTAGTATATATAATAAAATAAGAGGAAAATAGTAATTCACCCTTTATCATGGAATAAACCTATTTTTAGGTTCTTAAATTGTTATATTTTATTTTTATTAATTTATAAATTAAATTATTGTTAGTCAAATTTTTATGTTTTATTTGTATTACATTGAGTGCTTATACATATGTTCAAAATTTTTAAATCAAAAATTTAAAAAATACATGCAATACAATTGAAATTTAAAGTATGTAATATATATAAAAAAATAAAAAATATATTATAATAACATAAAATTCAAAAGTCGAAGTTGAATAATCAAATTTCATAAACTCCTTTTAAAGTATAAAAATTTTTTGAGTTAAATTTCTAGTACATATAATGAATTTATTTTGTAGCCATCACAAATATTTTTGTTTTCATTCAGCATGTTTCTTTTACTTAGTCGCTAAACTAAGTAACTATTATGTTTAATTATCAAGAATTTGAGAGGTTTTATGCACCTCTATATTTAGCCAATATATGGAGTTTAGTGTGATTATCCTTTTTCACTATGTAGCATCGAAATGGAAATAAAAAGACGGAAAAACATGGAAATAGATACAATAAAACTCGATTTTTTAAAATATAGGACACAAAAATGTGGGAGAAACGTGTAAATACTAAAGATATAGGGGTTAGTTAACTAAATATTAAAAATATATGAATATATATAAATATAAACTTTATATAAAACTCTTAAAAAAATTTATCTATTCTATCAAGTAATAGTATAAATATAGAAATTATTTGCTTTTGTTAAGGAAAATATAATTTTTTTATTTGTCTCCTTTTTCATTTATGAAAATACTAAAGGAATATACTTTTCAAATTGAAAATGCATTTTCAAACAGGAAATGTGTCTCCTAATTTTTCATATTTATTGAAACAGTCCCGAAACATTTCGAAGGAGTTTCCTAAAATTTCTAATACGAAAATATTTTTGAAATGTGGAAACGTCTATTTGGAGAAGTTTTCATACATCATAGCTTTTTCAATTTCCACTGTATTTTTCTTTATTTGTAAAAGTAGATTTTATATGTACTCATTAGTCTAGCTTGTATTTGAGCATATGTTCAGTTAATGAGAAATCTAGTTAAATTCTTAATTCTCACTTCACATATTTTGAAATTTTCATCCTCTTTTTCTGAGTTTTCAATTCCGCTTCACATATTAAAGAGTTATACTTCTCTTAGTTCTTATTTACCTTGGTGAAGTTCATAAACACCTTGATGAAGATAAGATTTATCAAGTGGTGAAGTTTCAATTTCACAAGTCCTTAGTGCTTTTGTGGATTTTAAGCATATTACTACTATTTCTCAATAATTTTAATCATATTACTACTATTTCTCAATAATTGGTATTGGAGCTACTTCTTTTTAAAGGACTTATGTGCTAAAGACCATTCTCATTTCTTTAAGAGAAAACAAGTGAGCAACATGTCTAAACTAAACACCTTCCTTTGTCTCTTTTTATTTCTATCTTTCTCAGTTTCAAAATGGCAAATTCTACAACAACAAATATATTTTCATTTATTGCACCTCCTATTCTTACCAGTTACAACTATTCCACTTGGGCTGTTAAGATGCAATATTATCTTCAAGCTCTTGACTTATGGGAAATAGTTGAAACTGATAAAGATCCTGACCCTATACCAAACAACCCAATAATAGCTAAGATTTAACATTTCAATGAGGAGAAGGCTAAGAAATTCAAAGCCATGAGTCTCTAAAGCCATTTTTTTAGAAAATTCTTTGCTTTCAAACAGCTAAAGTAATATGAGATTACTTAAAGGAGGAGTTCCGTGGCAATGATAAAACAAAGCAAATGTAGACATATCAATTAAGGAATTAATATTTGACCAATAAAAATGAGACATCTGTCTTTTTGTTACAAATCCTATTGTTATGTACAATACACTCAGTATAGATAAAAATTTTCAATAAGAGCATTTATTTCAGTACTTTTCTACATTTTTTGTATTATTTATTTATCAATGTATTTTTTTTTAATTTTCAATGAATAGAAAATTCATCTTCTTTTTGTATAAAGCTTGAAATTGTAATTGATATTATGGTCTAACTATAACCTATAGTTGAAAGTTCTTATCTTTTACAATTAAACTACATCTCATAATTGAAATTGTAATTAAATACATTATATTTATAATAGTGAAGCATAAATCATTTTAAGCATATATGACACATTAGTATAAGCGTAATGCATTCAAAGTATATATCACAGGTTAAATATAAATATAATATTAATATATTATGAGCATGGACAAAAATTTGTCATTTTGTCGTAATATTGCATTCTTAGTTTTGGTCCTATTGTCTTCAAAACAATTCTTCATAGTCCGATTTTTCTTTCTTTCTGAATCTTGGCCATGCCTTTACAGTTGAAGCCTGTATATATATATATATATATATATATATATATATATATATATATATATATATATATATATATATATATGGTCATTGATCCATTTACATAGATGACCATCTCATCATATATCTATCTATTCAAACAAGTTGAAGTTCTTTTGTCTTATGGTTCAAAGATTAATGAGTTAGAAAATTGTATTATTTTATGGTTCAAAGATAACCTTTAGCTTAGTGCAATACTTTTTAATTTTTTCTTTTGAATTGATCGATCCTATTCATTTTTAAGTTGCCTAAAACATCTTGATGAAGTGTTGTCACCAACAAAAGTACAACGATCATATAATGGCTAGGAAAAAAAAATCAATAAATGGTTTAATAATTAATGTTTTTTCAGCAAATAGGAATGATAATAGATATGGTTTTTTTTATTACTAATTTTTATTTGTGTTAAAAAAATAAAACTATTGTTTATTATATAGTCCACTAATACTTAAAAAATTATTTAATCTCTCTATTATTAAAAGAATTATAATACCTATTAATTCCTAGAAGATATTAGAACTTTAAGTCATTGCAAGTAATATGTAATTCATCAATCATTATGTAGGGACATTCATTGAATCAAACAGTGCACAAAGATTGGGTTATTTACACTCATAGTTCCTAATTTATTACCCATTTCCCACCATGGTCCCAAAAAATTAATTGGGCATACAAAAATTCCTAATTTTTAATTTCAGTAATGGCAATCCCTCATTCATCGATTTCTGATGAAATTAACACCAGAATGTTGACGTTGGCAAATAAGGGGACGATGATGTGAAAAAATTATTTTCAATAATGAACTAGAAGCCTAATTTCAATAATGAAGTTAAAGCTGCAGCTATTGAAGTGCAGTAATTAATTAAGTCCTAAAATGATGAATTGACCAATTAAGGGGCTTAATTTATAAGAAATAACAGAGATAAGGGTTTAATATTAGCAATATGTGATAATAAAAAGGATTAAAAAGAAATTTTCCTAGAGATGTGTCAATTTGCACCAAGGAAATGAGGGTTCAATTGAAAGAAAATAAAGATTTAAGAGGGGTATAATTGAAGAAGAAAGAAAGAAAGAAATAAAGGTGTATTTGAGAAAGGCACACGAGGTGTTAAATGGATTGCATGAAATGGGCATATGTTGGGTTAAATGCAATGGTGGTCATCCAACTTTATACTAATTGAAATTTGGATACTAAACTTTAATTTGTTGTTTTTTTATCACCTAACTTTAATTCAAAAAGGGAACCGTTAAAATTTTTTAGTCTTTTGAATTTCTCTTAAAAATCATTTTAATCTCTCAATCTATTTATATTTTAATTTAGTCAAAAAATTATAAGAAAATTGAAAGTTTACTTCTCTTAAGCTTATAATGAGTATGCTCTTACTAGATAGAATCAAAATATTTTTTAAATTTTTTGTTATTTTCTATAAATATATAGAAAATATTGATATATTTGCAAAAAATATTTAATTGTGGATTAAAATAATAATTTTACATTATTCAAGTATTAAAACAAATTTTAAGTGACTGCTATTAAAATAAATAGAAATTTGATATTTTAAAAAATATAAATCAAAGTTTATAAATTGAATTGAAATACATTCAAGTTCGGTACCTTTTCATGCATTTTACCCAACACATGTCTCATTGCGAAAAAAAACTTTATTTAATAAACGCATAATGGAAGAGGAGAAGTAGGAATTTTGCTTCCAGAAACCAAAGCATGAAAAAAGGTAGAGCTTAGGGAAGGCTTGTCCTTGAGAATCAAAGAGGTCTTTAAGCTTGAGGTGAGGTGAATTTCTAGGGAATTATTAAGAGCAACCAGCTATATTGTGAGTGAATTCCTTTCCTCTACTTAATTTTCTTAAAGTTTATATGAGAAAAGTCTATGTTAAGCTTTGAAATTTTAGGTGTCATTAATTGATTCTCGATGACAATTTCTTTTGATAAGTTGCATGTTTCATCCCTTGCTAAATCTTAAGCATGCAATATATTCTTAGTAAAACACTTGTTGGATGGGTCCCACCTAAAGTGTGGGATTCATATGTAAGAAAATTTTTAAAAAAGAAAGTCAAAAAGGGTAGGCACCGAATTCAGTGCCTACCAAACAAAGAAAAAATTTTTTTTATTTTTTTATTCATAGATGGCTATAAATAGCCATCTACAAAAGGGGCAAAAAAAAAAAACAAGTAGCAGAGCAAGAATAGAGAGAGTGAGAGAAAAATAAAATAGTGAGTGAGTGTGTGCTTGTGAGGTGAGAGAGTATTTTAAAGGGTTTGAGAAATTTTTCTCAAAGGATGAGTGACAAAATAGTGAGATAATTATTTTTAGGATGTTTAGAAAATACTTTGAGTGCCATTATTTTAGTGAGATTTTTTGTACCTCTAGTATTGATCTAGAGAAGACTCTCTCTTATACCTACTATTTTCATAATGGAAGAATTATTTTGTTTTTGTCTTGTGGACGTAGCCCAAATATTAAGGGTGAACCACGTTAAAATATTAGTGCTATTTTTATTATTTTTATTATTTATACGGCTAGTTTAACCACCTATTTTACTCACCCATTGGCCAGTTTAACTGCCTCCATTTAATTTATTTGTTTAATTATTTCTGTAGTTATTTTATTTTACCTTTATCAAAATTATTATGCCGTACTAACTCTGTTAATTTTCCTAACAAGTGGTATCAGAGCCTGGTTGGTTCGTGTCCTTGAGGCATTATTAAATACTACAAATGATGGAGGCTAAGACTAGCAAGATGGTTAGTTTAAATGGCATAAATTACCATATATGGAGAAACAAGATGAAGGATCTCCTATTTTTTATGAAGTTGCATCTATCAATTTTTGCTACAATAAAACCCGAAGGGAAGGCAGATGAGGAATGGACATTTAAGCATGAGAAACTGTGTGGCTTTATTTAATAGTACATTGAAGACAATGTGTACAACCACATGTGCAGTGAAACTCATGTACAAACATTATGGAATAAGATTGAGGAGCTGTACGCTTTAAAGATCGGCAATAATAAATTATTTTATCTGACAAAATTAATGCAGATAAAATATCGGGAAGGCTCTTCTATCATTGATCACTTGAATGAAATGCAAGGTATCGTGGATCAGTTGTCGGGAATGGGCATAAACTTTGATAATGAAATTCTTGCTCTTATGGTGCTAGCTTCTCTACCAAAGTCATGGGAGACTTTGAAGATTTCACTAACAAACTCTATACCAAACGATGTAGTAAATATGGACTTTATCAAAAATGGTATTCTGAATGAAGAGATGAGACGCAGATCAAAGGTGCCTCTTTAACACATTCTAATATCCTTATTGTAAATTCTAGGCGGAGAAGTGAGACTCGAAGCTCAAAGCAAAGAGATAAGAGCAGAGGAAGGTCAAATAAGTATAAAAATATTGAATGCCATTACTGCAAAAAGAAAGGCCACATCAAGAAGTTTTGTTGAAAGTTTAAGGACAAGAACAAAGGTAAAGATATGAGAAAAGATGACAATAGTAATGATGATGAAGCTAATCTTCTCACAGAATTCAATGTCCTTTTTGATAATGATACTATTAATCTTACTACCCATGAGACCAGTTTGTGATTAACAATGGTGCTTCCATTCATGCTACATCTCAAAGAGAATTCTTCTCATCCTACACTCTAAGAGATTTTAGATTTTTAAAGATGAAAAATGGCAATCGAACAAGAGTTTCTAGTAAAGGAGATGTGTGTTTGGAGCACAAGACTAATTTTGAAAATGTCAACCAGATATTCACTTGAATTTGATATTTACAAGCAAGCTTAATGATGAAGGTTTCTATAACACCTTCTATAATGGTCAATGGAAACTTACTAAAGGCTCACTAGTAATGGCTAGAGGTAAACATGACTTAACAATGTACTTTATGCATGAAAATATCTCCAAAGACATGGTGACTACTATGGAGAAAGACAGTATAGTTGAATTATGGTGTAGAAGACTTGGCCACATAAGTGAGAAAGGGATAATAGTACTGGCCAAGAAAAATGTGTTATCTGGAATAAATCTTGTGCATCTGGAGAAATGTGTCGATTGTCTTGTAAGAAAATAAAATAGGTTTGCTTTTAGGAGTTCTCCTCCTTTCAGAATGAAGAATGTGCTAGATTTAATTCATTCAAACTTGTGTGGGCCAATGCTAAAGTCACTTGGTGGTTGTTAGTACTTTGTGACTTTCATTGATGATCATTCTCAGAAGACATGGGCATATACCTTAAAGTCAAAAGATCAGATGCTAAATGTCTTCAAGGAATTTCATACCTTGGTGGAGAGACAAATAGGCAAGAAGCTGAAGTGAATCTAGATAAACAATGGTGGAGAGTATTATGGACCATTTGATGCTTATTGTAAAGAGCATGGTATACGACATTAAATGACACCTCTAAAGATGCTGCAGTTGAATGGTTTAACTGAGAGGATGAATAGAACTTTGATGGAGAGAGTTAGATCTTTGCTCTCACATTTAAAGTTGCCTAAGACTTTTTAAGGTGAAGCTTCACTTATATTAGTGCATGTGCTTAACCTTTCACTATATGTTCCTTTATAATCTAACACTCCAGAGAGGGTATGGTCAGGAAAAGATATTTCGGATGGTCATTTGCGAGTTTTTGGGTGTAAAGCCTTTGTGCATATTCCAAAAGATGAGAGGTCCAAGATTGATGTTAAGACATGATAGTGTGTGTTCATTAGTTATGGTAAAGATCAACTTAGTTATAGATTTTATGATCTAGTCCAAAAGAAGCTTGTCAGAAGTCATAACATTATGTTTATTAAAGATAAGACAATCGAAGATATTGTCAAAGTTGAGAAGAACATCCCCAACTCTGAAGATGATTAAAATTTGAAGTTAGTTCCTCCAACAATGGTGCCAAGGGAAGTTGGAGATGAAAATGAAGTTATTTTGCCAGATGGAGGTGATAAAGATGCTCCCATTGAGATTACATCTGAAAATGATGATGATGGTGTTCATGATCAACCACCAGTAGATGAGGCTTATCTAGTGCTACTAAGGAGATTTGATAGAATCAAATAACCTTCTACCAGATATCCTCAAGACTAGTTTATATTACTAATTGATGGGGGAGAGCCAGAAAGCTTTAAAGAAGCTGTGAATGATGAATACAAGCAGAAATGGTTTGAAGACATGCAGGATGAGATGAAGTCTCTACATGAGAACAAGATGTTTAATCTGGTGAAGTTACCTGAAGGCAAGAGAGCTTTGAAGAATAAGTGGGTGTTTAAGATCAAGCATGAAGAACACAATCTCCAGCCACGATTTAGAGCTAAACTAATTATAAAAGGATTCAACCAAAGAAAGGGTATTGAATTGATTTCGATGAGATTTTTCTCCAGTTATGAAGATGACATCCATCTATACTGTGCTGGACATGGCAGTAAGTTTTGATCTAGAGATTGAGGAAATGGATGTTAAAACTACCTTCTTTCATGGTGATTTAGAAGAGAAAATATTTATGGAGCAGTTAGAGAATTTTAAAGAAAAGGGAAAAGAGGACTATGTTTACAGACTGAAGAAAAGCTTGTACGTTTTAGACTGAAGAAAAGCTTATACGGCTTAAGTCTAAAAAAAAGCTTGTACGACTTGAAACAGGCACCAAGACAATGGTACAAGAAGTTTGAGTCTGTTATGGGGGAGCAAGGCTACAAGAAGACGACTTTAGACCACTAGGTATTTTTTTAGAAATTCTCTGATGATGACTTTATTATGTTGTTGCTCTATATGGATGACATGTTGATAGTTGGTCGGAATGTTTCTAGAATTAACAGCTTGAAGAAGCAGTTGAGTAAGTCTTTTGCCATAAAAGACTTAGGACCAGCAAAGTAGATTCTTAGCATGAAAATTATCAGAGACAAAGGCATCAAGAAACTATTGTTGTCATAAGAGAAGTACATTGAGAAGGTACTTCAGAGGTTCAACATGTACAATGCTAAAGCAGTTAGCTGTCCTCTTGTTAATCACTTTAGATTGACTTCTCAACAAAGCCCTTCCATTGATAATGAGAAGGAAGAGATGGATAAAGTTCCATATACTTCAGCAGTTGGTAGTTTGATGTATGCCATAGTATGTACACATCCAGATATTGCACACTCAGTTGGATTTGTGAGTCGGTTCCTTTCAAATCCTGGAAAGGAACATTGGGCTGTAGTAAAATAGATTTTCAGGTATCTTTGTGGAACGTCCAAAATATGCTTATGTTTTGGAGACACCAAACCTGTGTTAGCTGGATACAAAGATGCAAACATGGAAGATGATATGGACTCAAGAAACTCAACGTTTGGTTATCTTATTACATTTATAGGGGGCGTTGTGGCATGGCAGTCAAAATTACAAAAATGTGTTGCTTTGTCTACCATTGAAGCGGAGTTTATTACAACAACTAAAGCTTGTAAAGAATTGCAATGGATGAAGAAGTTCTTAAATGAACTCGGTTTTCAGCAAGACAAATACGAGCTATTTTGTGATAGTCAAAGTGTTATCCACCTTGGTAAAAATTCCTCCTTTCATTCAAGATTAAAACATATTGATGTGAGATATCACTGGATACGGGATGTATTGGAGAAGAAGCTATTGCAGCTAGATAAGATCCATATTGATGAAAATGGACCAAACATGTTAATAAAAATTCTACCAAGGGAGAAGTTCGAATTCTATCGATTAGTTGTCGGAATGGTAATGACCTCCATGTAATTGGGAGGGTGAGAAAGTAGATTTATTTTTTATGCCCCACGTAAGGTGTGAGGGGGAGATTTATTGGATGGGTCCCACCTGAAGTGTGGAATCCACATGTAAGAAATTTAAAAAAAAAAAAAAAAAAAGATGTCAAAAAGGGTAGGCATCGAAATGAAGAAAAAATTATTTTGTTTTTTTATACATAGATGACTATAAATAGCCATCTGCAGGAGGGAAAAAAAACACACAAGCAGCAGATCAAGAATAGAGAGAGTGAGAAAAAAATAAAATAGTGAGTGAGTGTGCTTGTGAGGTGAGAGAGTATTTTAAAGGGTTTGGGAAGTTTTTCTCAAAGGGTGAGTGATAAAATAGTGAGATAATTATTTTTGAAATGTTTAGAAAATACTTTGAGTGTCACTGTTTTGGTGAGATTGTTTGTACCAGTAGTATTGATCTAAAGAAAACTCTATCTTATATCTACTATTTTCATAGTGGAAGAATTATTTTGGTTTTGTCCCGCAGACGTAACCTAAAAATTAATAGTAAACCACGTTAAAATATTGGTGTTATTTTTTCTATTTATACGGCCGGTTTAACAGCCTATGTTACTCACCTATTGGTCAGTTTAACCACCTATTTTATTCACTCATTGACTAGTTCAACCGCCTCCATTTAATTTATTTATTTAATTATTTCTGCAGTTATTTTATTTTACCTTTATGAAAATTATTCTACTGCATTAACTCTGTTAAGTTTCCCAACACTATTCTTGGACACTATAGTTTTTGGGCTTAGAATACTCTTCTCTAGTTAATCTTTTAATCGTTCTGTTCCTTCAATTCGTTTGTACTTGGATTAACAGACATCAATTTTAAACATTGATATTTCATGCATGTGGTGTCCTTGATTTTTAAATTTGGAAATCTATAATTAAAATCAAGTGTGTATTGAATAATTTGAACTACTGACTCTGAAATAACATGGAGTTTTCACGAAAATCTTACATGCAGTGAAAAGTAGATATATGAAAGTAAAGCTTGAGACTGGTTTTAACGTCTTATGATTTTTGCAAAGCCACTCTGCTGTCGCTTGAGTGATACTGTCAAGTAGATAATGAAACTTGATCTTGTTCAAAACCAGATTTGAAAGCTTGAGATGGATATAATTGTCAACAGATTTATAGTGCTCAAAATTTCAACAAAACCATGTGTTATCTACCTATAATTAACTGCCCAAATGATTATTCATCTGACCATCTCATCTTTGACTGCAAAATGTAAACTTGAAATGAAACTAATGATGACAACAAAACTCTGATTCTTTGGAAATGCTCTAGATGTCTCTAGAGATATATCAAGCTTATAGTGAGACAAGAGTTCCTTTTTGTGCATCCATAAATACACCGAAGTAATCAACATAAATTTATGTATGTAAATGATGGCGGGCACCCACCTTATGTCACATGGCTTCATACAAGATGTAGATTTTGAGTTACTCAACCAAACAAACTAAGAAAATTATAAGGATCTATACATATATAATTTATTATTTGCTTACCGTAGGCAAATGGATTTTTGAAACTTCAAGTGAATACAGCCATATGATTATATAAATACACAAAAAAAATTAGAAAAATATAAATAAAATAATGTAACTTAGCATAAAACTTGTATAGCACAAAGTTAATTTTTAATTCTAAAAATTAAAGGAAATTCAGTTATAATTTTTTTTTTCCAAACCTTAATATATTGAAGTTTCGAATAGAAAGGTTATATTATCAAGGGTACATTTTCAATAATATCATGTCATACGAGTGTAATTACCGAAAGTTAGGGACAACACCAATTTCCAAATTTTTGAGAAAATTACAATCGAGCAACGAAAACAAACGTTGTACCAAGATTCTGGAAATGACAAATTTTGATATGACCAAGAGTACACATAAGAAACGAGAAATCATAATCGTTTTAAAATTTTTTTCAAATCTCAAACATTATAATTAAAATTGTGATTAGAGCACTGTTGTGTCCATGTTTATCAAGGTGTTATGATGAG
This sequence comes from Mallotus nudiflorus, assembly GCA_947683625.1. Taxonomy (NCBI): domain Eukaryota; kingdom Viridiplantae; phylum Streptophyta; class Magnoliopsida; order Malpighiales; family Euphorbiaceae; genus Mallotus; species Mallotus nudiflorus. The sequence continues at coordinate 288,012 of CANTUR010000104.1, read as the reverse complement.
TCATGTTTATGACATATGAGCATATGTAGTTGTCTCCAGTGTAAAATATGTAACTAGTTGAGTTTTTAGTATTGACCAACTATTAATAAATATCTTTAAGACAGCGCATAATTTCCTTATGCTTTTGGGATGAATTTCTGTGGCTAACAAATCTGCATATTGAATATATAAATTATTATGCTCCAAGATGAAGTTATACTTTATTTTGTTATGAGAAAGAGCTATAAATTATTGTGCTCCAAGGAGTTATATTTTATTGTGCTTTGAGAAGGAGCTTATTTCTTACTTGTCTACATCAGTATTTTGGTATTAATTTCATTAGAAATCGGTGAATGGGGAATGACCGTTCTTGAAATTAAAAGTCATAGGTTTTTATATGCGTAATTGATTCTATGGGACGATAGTGCAAAAGGGGTACTAAATTAGGAACTGTGAGTGTAAATAAGCCATAAAGATCTCATACTAGGCTTGTAAAAAGAGTAACACCTCTCCAAGCTAAATTTTCTTGACTACTTAACTACATTTTGAATTTAATTGGAAATACGTTTGCTTTACTTAAGATTTGGAAATTTGAATGATCATGATATTCTACCTTGGCTCTAGAAATGTGGCGCTCGTTTCATTTGCTGATATAACCTTATTTTGTGATAGCCTCAATTTAGGCCTATTCCTTTCTGTGAAGAATTCAGGTTGCTTTGGCTATGGTAATGAACATTCACTGCTCAGCATTACATCTGCCAACGGCATATTTGGCCTGTCTTTAGGTCTTTGTTGTACGCATTGAAGTCCCACATGAATGCATCACAAAATTTCAGGTACAACGTCAGAATAAAAAATTTTATATCTAAAAATCAATCAACTAAAATCTAACGTGTTTGTTAAACTTAAACACAGTGCAATTTAGTGTATAACTAAATATTAAGCTTTGGATTAGGTTCCTCAACACCAAAGTCATCTTCATAATTGTAAGATCTCAAATTAGAGCTCTACCAAAAATGTCCAAAAATAAAATAAAAAATTCTTACATGTCCAAGAATATTATGATTGTGATCTGGGTGAAAAAATCCTCTCTTTTTCTTCCTACTAACTATCTCTAGAACGAATACGCCAAAGCTGAAGACATTGGATTTCATTGAGATAAGACCATCAACAGCATATTCAATAGACATATAACCACTGTAAAATAGCAATAACATAATTTTATTTGCTATAAAAATGCTACCAAACTCAGATTGCTAAATATAAAATTGATTTACTTACTAGGTTCCTGCCACAATCTTTGTGTTTGCCTCAGTTTGATCTCTATCAAATGTTGTAGAATTTGGGTTAATTTCTACTAATAATAACAACAATCACCTTGAGAACTATTGTACAGTTGACTAGAGTGTAAATAATTGTATTAAAAATTACCCTAAGGTATATTCCCAAGAAAAAGTGGAGGGGTCACAATGGTCTCATTTAAAAACCGCTCTCTTTAGACATAATTTTTATCAAGACAAGTAATTTTAATAACACAATAATTAACAATAACTATACCCGACAATAGTTATTAAATAGACATAAAAGAGAACATTAAAATTTAATGAGGTTCGACTAATTATGCCTACGTCATCGAACACTATCAAAATAATATTTCACTAAATGAGGAAATATCACAAAAGAGAAAGAAAAAGAATACAATTGTCTAAATATATAGGAGATGCAATTTGGATAATCTAACTAAAGGGGGGAAGGAATCGATTTATAGCCTTAGAACTCCTCCCACTCCTTTTAAATTTTCAATGTCGGATTGGCAATTTTACAAAAAAAAAAAAAAAACAACAAATCTCCACCTTGACAAAATTCCATATAATTCTCTCTCAAATCCAACTTTCAGTAGTGTCTACAAATTTCATCTTTCAATTTGTAAAAATATTGATCAAGTCTAAACAATGTTTAAACTTGACCGTAGTTACCACTTTTGTCATCATATTAGTAGGATTCTCAATAGTCCGAATCTTCTGGATTGTGACTTCACCTTCTTCTAGAATATCCCATACAAAGTGATATCAAACATCGATATGCTTTGTCCTTGCATGATAAACTTGGTTCTTTGCTAAATGAATAGCACTCTGACTATCATAATGCACTTTAATTCACTTCTGCTCCATTCCCAGTTCACCAAGCAACCCTTGAAGCCAAATTGCCTCTTTTACAGCCTCTATAACTACTATATACTCTGCCTTTGTAGTAGACAAAGTAATTGTTGACTTTAAGGTAGACTTCCAACTAACTGGTGCCTTTGCAAAAGTAAACACATAACCAGTAGTTGATCAACACTTGTCCAAATCACCAACTTAGTTAGAATCATAATATCCAACTACACACTGACCATTTTGTCTATCCTATTGAAATACCAAACCAATGTCTACAGTATTCAGAATATATCATAGAATCTATTTCACAACTTGCTAATGCTCTTTTCTAGGATAATGCATGTACCTGCTCACAACCCTAACTGCCTGTGAAATATCTAGCCTCATACACACCATTGCATACATCAAGCTATCAATAACACTTGCATATGGTACTTTTGACATGTATTCCCATTCTGCATCATTTTTAGGTGACACGGAGGCATTAAGCTTGAAATGAGGATCAAGTGGTGTATTAACTGTTTTGAATTCTTATTCATGCCAAAATGTTTTAGTACCTTCCTCAAATATTCTTTCTGAGATAAACAAAGCCTCCTAAATTTTCTATCTCTGGATATTTCCATGTCGAGAATCTTTTTTGCTTCACCGAGACCCTTCATCTCCAACTTCTTGTTTAATTGAGTCTTTAATTTCTCAATCTCTATCTGACTCCTGGAAGCTATCAGCATATCATCAACATAAAAAAAAAAGATATATATAGGAACCATCTTGTAGCTTGCACAAATACACATAATGATCATATTTGCTTCTTATGTACTTTTTCCTTATCATAAGCTTATCAAATCGCTTGTATCACTGCCTCAGAGATTGCTTCAATCCATATAGTGATTTTTCCAATTTGCAAACCATCTATTCTCTACTAGCAACTTTGAATCCATCTAGTTGAGTCATGTAGATTTCTTCATCCAAGTTTCCATGTAAAAATGCATGTTTTACATCCATCTGAACTAGTTCCAAATCCAACTATACTACCAAAGCCAATAAAATTCTGATAGAGGAATGTTTTACAACTGGAGAAAATACTTAATTATAATCAATTTACTCTATCTCCTGTAGCCTTTAGCCACCAATCTTACTTTGTAGCAAATATTATCCTTGTCAAGAAATCCATCTTTCTTTGCATATACCCATTTGCACCCAATTGCCTTCTTTCCCTTCAGAAGACTAGCTAGTTTCCATATCTGATTCTTTTAAAGGGATTGCATTTCTTCATTCATGGAAATCCTCCACTTTTCATATTTTGAACTTTAGACTGCTTCATTATAAGTCGCAGGAATGCCATCCATTGTAATTGGTGATGCAGAAGAGACCATATCAGTATAGCGAGTAGGTTGTCTAATAGCCCTCTTCCCCTTCCTTAATGCAATTGATTCATGTTGCTATGGAGGTTCTTGGATTTAAAACTCTTTTTCATTTGAATTTTCTTCTACCATAGGAGGTTATCATCACTTTCTATATTGGTTAGGATAATTTTATTGCCATCAAACTCCAACTGTTTAGGAGTACCATTTGTCTGCTCTAATTTTTTTGAAGTCACCTTTCTCAATATGGTAGATTCATTAAAGGTAACATCCATACTGAAGATTACTTTCTTTGTTTCTGGACACCAAAGATGATACCCTTGCACACCAGAAGTTATCCCCATAAAGATCACCTTCTTTACTCTTGGATCCAGCTTTGACTCCTTAACATGGTAATATACAGTGGAACCAAACATATGTAAGGAATCATAATCTATAGTAGGTTTTCCAAACCATTTCTCCAATGGAATTTTACCACCGATAACAATCAATGGTAGACGATTGACAAGGTGACAAGCATAGATTACAGCCTTAGCCCAAAATTCTTTGCCCAACCTAGCATTGGACAACATACACCGAACCTTCTCTAGCAATGTCTGGTTCATTCGCTTTGCCACTCCATTTTATTGTGGTGTATATCTGACGGTAAAGTGTCTAATAATACCTTTATCTTCACAGACTTTCAAAAATGGATTATTTTTTAACTCTCCACCATTATGTGTGCAGAGACATTTGACTTTTCTGCCTGTTCTAGTCTTTACCATCTTTTTCCATTTAAGAAAAATTCCTAGCACCTCATCCTTTGTCTTCATTGTATACACCCATACTCTTCGGGAAAATCATCAACAAAGGAAATGTAATAGTATTTTCCTCCCAATGAAGCATTCTTGAAAGGCCCCCACACATCTGAATGAAAATTATCCAAAATTCCCTTAGTATCATGGATAGTTGTTCTAAATTTCACCTTTATCTTCTATCATGACCTAAACTGGAGGCCATGATTGGCGCTAAGGAATGAGAATTCTTTCGAATCCGGAAGCCGTAACAAGCCTTAGAAAATAAAAACATGCAATAAATAAATAAAAAGTACGATTGAATTAAAATTTTTCAAATTATATATATAAATATAAATTCTCAATATCCTTTCATTTAAAATAAAACATTCATAGAGGAAAATAAATAATGTATAATGTCATTCATAATAACAAAATAAACCATATATATACCAAAAATATACCTAAAATAAACTAAGTATATTTCAAGTAAATATATGTCAAATAAATTCAAATCAGACATGAAATATACCAAAATATACCAATAATATACTTAAAAACAATTTAAGTATAAATCAATAATACAACATGCATTTATTTAGAAATATTCCTAAAATTTACTAAAAATATACCTAAAGTATACTAAACATTTCATAAATACAATTTCAAAACATGTATATTCTAAAGCATGCAACATAAGTGCAATGTATAAAACTTTATGTTACAAGTATATATTATAATATTAATACTTTATATTAATCAATCTCCACCACACAAATAAATATCCACACCCACACACACACACACACAGACACAGACACACACACACACATATATACACACATACATTAACATAAAATAACACTAAATAATAATAATACAATTAATGTAATTTATTAAAAATAATAATATTAAAATAATAATGCACATAAACTAATGTTATTAAAATAATACTATCCGAAAATAATAAATATAAACCATGCAAATTAAATATCCAAATTAATAAGTTTTAAAATAAATATTTACGTAGAAATATATAATTTAACGTAAAATAATAATCATAAATCACAAAATAGTGAAATAATTAAATTTAACTTTTAAATTTTATTAACACTGCATATCTCATTATATAATAAAATAATTTAAAAACTAGGGTTATTACATCTTCTTCCCTTTGATGCAATGCTCGTAAAAATCCAATTTGCAAGTCTGAGCTCCTTTTAATAATCCTTGATCTATCAACAATTTCAAGGATTTTTCTCCAGCATGCCCTAAGTGCATATGCCATAACCTAATTGCTTTTGACTCCTAATCATTAGTAGAAGCTACCGCTGCTACTGTTCCAATAATTGTACTACCTAGAAAGTAATACGCATTATTTCTTTTTTGAATCCCCTTCATTATCACAAGTGCACTAGATATTATTCTCATTATCCCATCTTTCGCCCTTACTTCAAAACCTTTTGACTCTAAGGTTCCTATAGAAATGAGATTTCTTATCAAATCTGGCACATAATGAACACCTATTAGGGTTATAATTGATCCATCCTTATTGCTTAAGCAAACTAAACCAAACCCATGTGTGTTAAGAGGGGCATTATTCACTGTGTAGACAACTCCACCTTTTAATTCATTAAAGTCAAAGAACCATTCTCTATTGGGAGTCATATGGTGACTACAAGTTGAATCTAGCAACCATGAACTTGAACTTCTGGTTAATGGTGTAGCAGTAATTGAAAGATCTGAATCTGCATCATCATACTCAGCTACATTTGAATTTGAGATAACATGTCCCTTTCCATATTTTCCTTTGTCCTTTAGCTTGGGACAATCTTGCTTCCAATGCCCTTTTTCTCAATAAAAGGCATATTAATCTTTGCTTAGTTTAGACTTTGACTTTGATCTCCCTCTCCTTCCTTTATTCTGGCTTTGTGAACAACCTCTGACAACAAGAGCTTTAGCTTCAACACTTGTATTTTCTTACTTTTATTTCTTTCGTAATTCATAACTATACAAGTCTGTAGTTACTTCACTTAGAGACATAACGACCTTCCCATAAAGTAAAGTAGTTTTAAGATACTCAAACTCATCAGGAAGTGATCCCACCAACATCAAAACTAGATCTTCATCATTAAAAGTCACATCCATATTCATCAAATTAGTTACCAATTGATTAAAGCTAGTAATATGATCATTCATTGCGGTACCTGGGACATAATTGAAGCGGAACAATCTCTTTTTCATGTAAAGTTTGTTCTGATTGCTTTTCTTCAAGAATTTCTCTTCCAGTGCCTTCCATAATTTACTTGCAGAAGTTTCTTTAGAAAGTGCATACTTTTGCTGTTTAGAAAGACAAGATTGAATTATACCGTATGTCAATCTATTAATCACCTTTCATTCTTTCTCTTTAACATCATCTTGTTTTTTTTTTCTATAATAGCAATGTTTAGACCCTTCTGAAAAGGGTATTTAGAACCTCACTTTGCCACATGAAGAAATGACCAGTGCCATAAAAAATCTCTAATACAAATCTAGCATTTCTTACCAAAATTGAAGATGAAGAAGTTATTGATGCTGATGTGGATACTTTTGTGTCGTTTGCCATTTCTGCTACAAATTCTATTTAATAGTTATAGATGTGGAATGCCAATTAGCCCAAGGAAATTTTTTCTGAAGTGGAAGATCAGCTTATGTCGCAACTACAGAGCATACTAAAATAAACAAAGAGCTCTGATACTAATTATTGTAGAATTCAGGTTAATTTCTACCAATAATAACAACAATCACCTTGAGAATTATTGCACAGGTGACTAGTGTATAAATAATTGTACTAAAAATTACCCTAAGGTATATTCCTAACAAAGAGTGGAGGGGTCACAATGGTTCCACTTAAAAACCACTCTCCTTAGATAGAATTTTTACCAAGGCAAGTAATTTTAATAGCATAATAATTAACAACAACTATACCTGACAATAGCTATTAAATAGACATAAAAGAGAGCACCAAAATTTAACGAGGTTCGGCTAATTATGCCTACTTCCTCGGATATTACCAAAATAATATTTCATTAAATGAGGAAATATTACAAAAGAGAGAGAGAAAGAATATAATTGCCTAAATATATAGGAGAGACAATTTGGGATAATCTAACTAAAGGGAGGAAGGTTTTTATTTATAGCCTTAGGACTCCTCCCACTCTTTTTAAATTTTCAATGTGGGATTGACAATTTTGCCAAGAAAACAACACCGAATAGTCTAGCCATGCCAAAATCTGAAAGTTTTGGATTCATGTCTTTGTCCAGTAACACATTGCTCACTTTGAGATCATAGTGAATAATTCTAAGTCTAGAATCATGGTGCAGATAAAGAAACCTTTTAGTGATTCCACCAATGACGTGGACTCACTTATCCTAGTCAAGAATTATACTTTTCACATGATATGATCAATTTATAACTAATGTTAGAAAACCATCTAATTCATTTAGCACATAACAAGAAACAAGCAAAAATAAAAAGTTCTGGCATTTGAGAAAGGAAGAGTTTGACTTTGACAAAAAAAAATGAATACATCTAAGCTCTCGTTTGGCATATATTCATAGATTAGTACTTTTTCATCATTTTGAATGCAATAACCATGAAGTTTAACAAGATTTAAGTGCCGAAGTTTAAAGATCAAAATAACATTATTTTTGAACTTAATCAGCCTCTGTCTTGAACTTTTGGAGAGTCATTTCACTGCTATTTCTTGCCCATCATTTAATGTACTTGTAAAATTAAGCATTACCTGAAGAAGTTAAGATTTTATAATGATGCAAGCAAGACATTGCTCATCTTAAATGCAATATTCTTTATGTTACCTTGCATATAAGTCCAAAACCACCTTCGCCTAACTTGTTATGGCTTACAAAATTATTTGTGCCTTCAATTATTGTAGTTAAATAAAATATTGGAAATTTTATGTCTTCCTTGTCATCTTTGTTTTCATACTCTTGCATATGACTGCCTTTTAACATTCCTGACAATAGTCATAATAAATCAATAGCTAATTAGATTCTCTCGATCAAAAAGATTTCATAATGATTTCTGATAATAGTTTTACATACATTTCTCTATTTCATGTTTTAAATAAAAACAATGATACATAACCATAAAAGAATAGCTAAATGACTAATCTAGTCAGCTGCATTGTGTGCTTTTCCTTATTTAGGATCTGTTTCATGTTACTGTAGAGAGCACATCATTTGGAAACTAAAATTTTTTTTCACCATTCTTAATTATTTTCACTAGTTTTTATATAAAATATCATTTACTATGCTTCATTTTAGAGTTAGTTTCCAAAAAGAAAAAAACAACTATAAAAAAGTATATGGAAAAAAAAAGTCTTAATTTTGAGTATTATATGTGGAGAAATAGACATTGACAAAGTTTTGCTCCTTAATAAAGTTCACCTGACTTGATTCGTATTAGTCAAAATCCATATGGCTACTGGCTATTAGAGGTTATTTATATAAATAAAATGACAATGGGAAAACTCCATTTTAATCAGTTAACAAATTTTCTCTAGTGAAACATAGGGAAATAACCAAGTACGTTTAACATCAAAAGTGTTCATTTTGTAGTTTGCTTACCTTTCCTTTTGAAATTTCTCCTCCATATGCAAAAAACTCATTAAAATGATGATGATCACACTAACAGCTGCGCCAGCACCAAGTTGTGCTTTTAGCTTAGTGGATGATCCTTCATTCTTCTTAATCTTAGCTAAAAGCACTAGTGTATATATAATCATTACACATATTTGAAAATTTAAGACAAATTCTTTAATAGCAATTGAATTTGTATTATTCTATAGGGAAAAGTGTTTTCTACTAAAAGAGTGTCTAATTATATTTTTAATTTTAACTTTTACATAAAATGGAGAAGACCATAAAAAAGAAATACCTAATTTTGAAGAAGCCAACCTTATGTAGATGTCTTCCCTTCTAAGTAATCCTCTTATATCAATCAAATTATTGAATTAAATCAAGTAGCCATTTCCACCATTTCTTTTGTCTAAATTTGCATATGCACTATAAGATTGGTTTCTCAAGCACACTCTTTTGCATTCCTTAAGATCAATAGTCTTATCATACCAAGAACAAGATCTATCAGGCAATTTAACCACTTTAAGCTTAACAAATCCATTTATAGTGCATTCTTGTTGAGTCATCCAAACATAACCATCCTACCACACTTGCATATTCCAATCTCTCAGAGTTTTTAGCATAAACCCATTTAGGCATACATATAAATGAAAATTATATATCTCACAACTAGCATATATAACATAAATATCATAACTTTGACACTAAAAACTATTTGATATTGAGATTACAACCCAATTTTTATTACAATCATCCCATGATAAGCATTTTAGAAGGCTATTAGGACTCAATACATACCTTGATAAAACTGAAATGTTCAAAACATCAAATTTAAAATAGATCTCCTTATCATTCATCTAAAATTCATAAGTACATGTAGGATCATACCTATGTATTGTAGCTCTTGTCAGGCGTACAATACATATAGTATCTATGATCCTAGTATACTAATTACTTTATCTTTTTTTATAAAAAGTAATTCCATATAGCCCTAGGTATCCAACTGATAATGAAATTGTCTTGGAGCTAGATCTTCTATGTTCTTCCAAGATGATTGACATGTTTTATGCACAGTAACTATATTTAATCCCATCTTCATTCCTAGAAATACTGTGTCTCTCGAATGCTTAAAAATCTACCATAAATAGTTCTTTGGGTTATTGTCATCTGCTTCTCTTATAAAAATATTTCTTGTTTTCAAAAACTATGCAACTGGATTTATTACTCTTCTCAAAGTATTTAATGACCATATAATACATTTATGCTATTGAAAAGGATAATATTTCCTTGGTTGGTAATATTTATAACGGTTGTAGTGTTGGAAAGTGTAATTTTTGCATTGGCCACCCATATAATTATTTAAGAATAAACATAATCCCAAGTACTATCGATTTAGATCTGTAAGATTGATAAATCCAAGCTTATAATTTTCTCATACTGAAAAAAGAGTCTATCATCTCTTAAAGGGTGGATTTAGGCCAACAGTGTCTAGTGCAGTGTAGGATATTGTTAACATGACGATGAAGAAATTGTAGTTGAGTAAAAGAATGCTAAAGCCAAAGTAGCTCATAGGTTTTATTATGTATGGCTCATATATAGTAGTAAGTGGATAAAAGCACCGTCGTGGTATGGCACAGGGGTGATTTTTTAATATTAGTACTATACCTTTTTTATTTATATGAGTTATATCTGTAAAACTAGGATGTACGTAGTTTATCAATTAGAAACAGGCTCTAATTACTCACTCTTAAGGATGTAGGCAAATTACTAAACCTCATTAAATCTTAGTGTCCATATTTCTTTCTTTGTTTTCTTTTTACTCTTGTGTTTACTATGTTATTTCATAATAACTAGTATTAAAGCAGGTTGAATGGTTCTAAACTCAAGTGTAAAATTCAAAATAGGGAAATTAAATAGAACTAGTAACTTCATATTATGGCAGACACGAGTTAAAGATTTATTAATGTAGCAAGGGATTTTGAAAGCACTACATATAAAGAAACTATAGGGCATGGATGACCTTAATTGGGAGGAGTTACAATAGTGGACAACAGGAACCATATGACTATTCCTAATAAATGAGATTATGTTCCAAGTTATGGACATTAAATCTTCGGGAGAGTTAATGGCAGAAACTAGAGAGTCGATATATATCTAAATCACTCACAAACAAACTATATCTTAAATAAAAACTATATGGATTGAGTATGTAGGAGGGTTCGAATTTGGCACAACATGTCAATATCTTTAATTAAATAATCATAAATTTTTTTAGAGTTAATGCAAAGATTGAGGATGAAGACAAAATAATAATTCTGTTGTGTTCTTTACCGCCATCCTACAAACACTTAATGACTACTCTTACATATGGAAAATAGACCATTAACTTGGAGGAGATTATTACAGCATTATTGGCTTTTAACCAATAAAAGCAAAATGTAAGTGAAGAATCTCAAGGTGAAGGACTATATGTAAAAAAAGGAGTATGGACATATAAAGAAGGACTGTACAAACAAAAGGCACAGAATGATGACAAGAAGAATAAAAGCTTGTCAAAGTCTAGAAATATGGTATAGAATGATGATTCAAACTTCAGTGATCAGGATATATTATTGGTTTCATCAAATCAATTCAATGATGCATGGATTCTTAATTTAACAAGCTTATATTGTTAGGGTTTCATGACACAAACACAACGAAAAATTAAAATTTTATCACGTTCCCAAACTTGGATCCATGTAATTCGACTACTTGATTAAATCTAGAGTTTCAAGAATCTCACCAAAAAATAGAAGAGGCAAGATTTTCTAGAAGGATAAGAGGAGGTTCACACTGGTGACACCTTACCTCGAGCTTTTTTTCTTTGGTTGTTCGAATCAAGACATCTCCAAAAGGATGCATCCTCTATAGATATCCACATGAATAGCCTTTCATAAAAAAAATTGGAGTGTGTGCTAGCAACCTTCTTGATTGTCTCACGAATCAAGAATAAATGAAAAACTCTTTCTAGGAAGAGAGAAAACCCTTTTTGGAGGCAGGGACAAATAACTATATTAAACCCTAGAGAATATAACATATTTATAGACTCTAAATTAGGGTTTCACTTACCAAAGACCTTTTTGGGAATTTCCATTTATTACATTCTGATTTTATTTTAAAAACAAATCAGAAATAATATCTTATTTATTTATTTATTTAAAATACATTTATCTTAAATAAATAAATAAAACACTTTAATTATTTATTTCCATAGAGTTTATTTTGGGCTTATTAAACCCATAATCATTTTGGGCTGGTTCTAAGTGTGTGACCCTATAAGTTCACATAACATTGGCAGTGGGCCTAAATCTCTATTTAGCCCTACAAGTCATAAGTGGCCTCTAGCAAGACATTATGACTACCCAAGTCATGTGAAGTCAATAATCCGACATAACCTAATTATAGTGAATTTTATCATCCCTTTATCACATGATATCTTAATTAAACATAAGGCATATAATGTCATCCTTATATAGTTCAATATTATGACTTGATTCCAAGTAGACTGAAAATGATAACTCTTTATTAATTCATTTTAGCATGGCCATGCATTTTCCTTCAGTCTATCTCATCAAGGGGCCTATAGATATCTTTCTCATATTAATGAGGGATAAATTCTTTCTAAATCACTCACATTCCTCACATAACTAATTTCATATCCAACAACATCCTATCTAATCGTTCGATTAAAGACAATGTTAGAATGTGCCAAAATATAAAATAGCTATGTAGAAATCCATAATGATTTCAAGGTCAAAGGACCGAAATAGAATTACTGTAATGAGAAATACTTATGACAATATTCTATGCAGTATTCTCATAGTGGGTCAATCCAGTACATGATCTCTCATCTTGTACCTATGAGTCAACATAATATCTCATATTCATGATTAGTAAAACATAACCATCAGTCAACATCATACTAGCCTTAATACTTTAATAGTTATATAATGAATAAATGGCTAGGGATAATTAGAATAGAATTCATATTTTAATCTAAGGGTTTTACTATCAAGTCACATACTTGATGGCCTTAGTAAGAATTAACCATTCAAAAAATCAAATGATAATGAAATACCTCTTTATTAATAAAATAAGAAAGTGAATGCATAATCAAATGATTGACCTAGTGCATATCACTAACACATATCATATGACACCTAACACACAGTGGTTCACTTTATACAGGTTAGGTTCCTTTTGCTATGTTTATTTAGGTGATGATAAACCTTAGGCTATTATTGGGAAAAGAAAAATCAAAATTCAAATGCATTATGATATTATTAAAATGTTATGTGATGTTAGGCATATACTAGACCTAAGAAAGAATCTGATTTCCCCAGGAACATTACATGCTAATGCCTTTCAATATAAATCTAATGAAGATAGAGAAAATATTATAGTAAACAAGGGTGTATTAACTATGATGAAAGGGAAACAAACTATAGTGAATATTTATAAACTATTAAGGAATACTATTGTAGGTGAAGTTGCGATAGTTGAGTTAGATGATGATAGTACAAAACTGTAGCACATGCATTTAGGTCATCTTAGTGGGCATGGGATGACTGAATTCCATAAAAAATATGTTAAAGGGTGTCAAAAGCTATAAATTAGAATTATGTGAGTTTTTTGTGCTTGGAAAACAATCTAGAGTCAGATTTATAACTTATTTGTATAATATTGAGGAAATTCTTAACTATGAACATTCTAATATATGGAGGCCTACTAGAGAATTGTCATTGAGTGGGTCTCAATATTTTATAACTTTTACTGAATATTTTTCTAAGAAATTCTGGGTGTATTATTTGAAATAGAAATCCAAGGTCTTTGGTAAGTTCAAGCAGTGGAAAGCAAAGGTGGAAAACCATACATGTAGAAAAATAAAATATTTAAAATCTAACAATTGTATAGAATACATGGATTCACAGTTTTAGAAATTTTGTAAGGAGTACGGTATTTAAAGACACTCTTTAGTTTGCAAGACATTATAAAAAAATAGTATGGTAGAGAGGATAAACAGATCCATTACTGAAATGGCAAGGTGCTTGAGATTGAATGTAGGACTTCTTAAGAGTTTTTGGGTTGTAGTTATGAGTATGGCATGCTACCTCATAAACATATCACCACGGGCATCATTAGGAGGAAAAGGTTGTATAAGAGATATGGATAGGTAATCTAGTTAATTTTGGTGAGTTAAAGATTTTTAGTTATCTTGCTTATGTGCATATATCTAGTTATGAGACGTCCAAACTTGATCCAAAGTCCATGAAGTGTATTTTTTTTAGGCTTTGTAAAAGGTGTAAAATGATATAACATTTAGGATCCAATGTTAAAGAAGGTGGTGATCGACAAGATGTAGTATTTGATAACTAGTCTATATTATAGCAGAAAAATAAAAGTGGTATGCCAACAAGTGATGGAAATAGTTCTAACTCAAAGGTAGTGCAAGTGAAGTTAGAACCTTAAGTCCTATATAATGAAAGGTTGAAAGTTCTAGTTCAAGACCTATAAGCTCCACTTCAGGCAAAGAACAATACTACAACCTAGCCACAGCCTCCAAGTAGATTTGGGTATAAATATTTGGCTTCTTTTGCTCTCCTTATTAGCAGTTTAAATCCATCAACTTTTCAGGAGGCTATACTTAGTGATTAGAAAGATAGGTGGATGGGTTCTATAGTAGAAGAGATAGAGTCTTTATATAAAAATAAGACATACGAGCTTACTCAACTACCTAAGGCAAAGAAAGTTATGGGGTGCAAATAAGTATATAAGAAGAAATCAGTAGTATAAAAAAAAGGGAAATGTTTAAAGCTTAACTAGTGGCAAAAGGGTAATCACTGTAGAAGGGGATTGATTATGATGAGATTTTCTCTCCTGTGCTTAGATCTACTTACATCAGGGTAGTGTTAGCATTGGTAGCCAGTTGAGATATGCACTTGGAGCATATGGATGTGAAGATAACTTTTCTCCATGGTGATTTAAAAGAGCAAATTTACATGGAGCAGCTAGAAGGATTCACCTAACCTCGGCATGAGCATCTGGTATATATATTGAAAAGATCTTTACAAGGTTTTAAGCAGTCTTTAAGTAAATGGTACAAGTGATTTAATTCTTATATGATTTAGATTGGCTATAGGCAATGTGTGTATGATTATTGTATTTATGTTAAGAGCCATAATGATGGTTTTTTATTTTTATGTTACTGTATGTTAATAATATGCTTATTAATACTAACAATTTACATGATGTTATTGAGTTAAAAGCTTTAATAGGGAATGAATTTGACATGAAGGATTTAAGTGTTGCAAAGAAAATCTTTGGGATGGAGATTCATATGGATAGGGCTCTAAAGAACTATGGTTATCTCAATAAAATTATATTGAAAGGTGTTAGATAGATTTAGGATGAGCAATTCTAAACCAGTGAGTACTCTATTGGCAAATCACTTTAAGCTTTCCTCGACTTAGTGCCCAAATTTAGATAAAGAAGTTGAAGACATGGCAAAGTTACCATACACTAGTGCAGTAGGTTATTTAATGTATATAATGGTTTGCACCATACCATATTTTTTTCATGTTGTTAGTCAAGTTAGGAAGTTTATGTCAAACCTGAGTAAGCAGCATTAGAAAGCAATCAAATGGATATTTACGTATCTTAGGGGCACAACTAGTTATGGCATCATGTTTGGTAGTTAGTAGGGTGATCCTTCAGTTGTGGGGTATGTGAATTTAGTTATGTTGGTGATATAGATGATAGGAGGTCTATGGTAGGGTATGTGTTTACTCTTATAGGAAGGCCTATTTGTTGGAAATTTATAGTTCAGTCTATGGTGGCATTGTCTACAACTAAAGTAGAGTATATAGCAGTAGCTGAAGTAGTTAAGGAAGCCTTATGGCTTATAAGGCTAGTGAAGGAACTAAATATTGAGCAAGTTGGAGTTTAATTGCATTGTGATAATTAGAGCACCATTTTTTTGCTAAAGAATTAGGGGTATTATACTAAGACTAAAAATATTAATGTGAGATTTCATAAGATCAGGGAGTTGATTACATCTAGTCAGATATTGCTACAAAAGATTCACACTTTTGAGAATGCAACTGATATGTTGACAAAGCTAGTTACAAGTGACAAGTTCAAACATTACTTGAATTATTGAATGTCTTCATATACTAACCAAACATGTTTATCCCAAGCCATTTGGTTTGAGAGAAACTTTAGGTTTTTATCTTTAAAGGGGGTTGAAAGTGGATAGAAGCAAGAATGGAACGATAGCATTTATCCTTTAGGAGAGTTTCTTAGTTATTAATAGGGTTACGATTAGATGGATTGGCAGTGCGGGGGTGGTATGATATAGGGATGATATTGTAATATTGGTATCATACCTATTTTATTTATATAAGTTATATATGTAACCCTAGGATGTATGCAATTTATTAATAAGAAACATGCTCTAGCAACTCACTCCCTAAGACATAAGCAAATTGCTGAACCTTATTAAATCTCTGTGTCCATCTTTATTTTTGTATTTTCTCTTTACTCTTGTGTTTTCTATGTTATTTGACAATAGTTACTTTCTTTATAAACTCATAAAAGAAATAATTATCCTAAAGGGGAATTAAAAAGCTAGTTGGTCAAGCTAGAAATATAGTTGCCATTTCTTATATACTCCATTAGTATATCGACGATGAGTTGGTAATTGGAATCAAGAAAGCATGGAAATGGGGATGTCAAATATTGATATGTGGCCATATTTCTTTTGGTTAGTGGGTTCTTGGATTAAATACTCCCAATTAACTATTGTGATTTGAATGATTCTCTCATATTCGCACATAGATAGTGAAAATAAGTTGCAGATACAGAGAATTCCTTTTTTTTAATGAAATTTTCTTAATTATTTAAGATTATGAACTCTTTAGTGTATTCCTAAAAATTATTGGTATAATTAATATAAGCAAATCTTTTATGTATTTTTTCTTTTTGTAAATAGTTAAACTATGTTATTGCCAAGGTAGTAGTTTGCACAATAAAGTATGCAACTAGTGTGTTGATGCGAAGTAAACCATAGTCCTCAAAGTGAATTAATGAAATGTTCTTATTCCTATAAAGATGCTCTCTTACCTTTAAATACTAGAAACCTAACAACAATGGAAGAACAAACAATAGCCAAGCTCAAAAGGAGACAATAAAGCCATTTAGAGTCTACTATATTTTAATTAATCTTATTTGATTTGAATATAATTATAGAAATGGTAAATTATCTTTTAACAATTAATTTAATATTATTATACATACACAACATAAATATGAGACAAATTTTAAGTAAGAAGGATCTCTTTGAATTGATTCAAATAGTGTTAGTAAGAGATACTAATTCCTACTTTATTTCCTAGTTGACATGCTTTTTGTGGAAATGGAAAGGCAATGAAACCAAGAAAGTAGAGGTTATTAGGGCCATTTTGCCTTCATGACTTTTTTTTCAAGGAACTAAATGTTCCAACTACCAAACTGTGCAGGCAAAGAACTCAATGTGTCTCACAACAAAAATTAACTGGCATTGGATGGGATCGCATGTGGGTTTGGAGTCCATCTCCAATCACACACCATTTCGGATTGGAAAATGAATATTTTGGTCGAAAATTTTATCGTATATACATATTTTTCATATAATTTAGCCTTAAATTATTGTATTTATAATATTTTTCTTAAATGAATTTGAAATATATATATATATAGACACACACTACAAATTATTTAATAAACTTAATAATTTAACATTAAAAACAACATTCATTAAAGTTAATATTTTTAGAGTACAACACTAAAACATTAGAATATTCATTGCTTGATATAAAAAAAATTGAGAATAAAGATGCAAAATTACACTTCATAAAGCATTAATTGAGCATTTATGAAAGAAATGTACTAATTCAGAGGCATGAATATGTACAAATATTTTTGAAAGTGTACTTTTTCATTATTGATTTTTAAGTGTAACATTTAATTTTTGTTCTTATGTATAATTTTATTTTTAGTTAATATATAAATAGTAAACATGATATATAGTTCTTTTTAAAAAAATGGATGTATAATTAAGAAAATAATTACTTCATTAATTTTTGACATAATTAATAAATAATAAAGTATATTATTGTTGAATGAATTTGTAAGAAAGAATATTAATATGGATGTAATTTGATAAATATATAAATATTATTTTAGTAAATAATTTTTTTTGGAGTTAAAAGTAGTATAATGAGTTCAAAAAATTACTGTAAAACTACACTTTAATGTAAAATTGACTGCATTTTAATATTTATGGTTGCAGTTGCTCTTAGACCAAACCATATTGGCAAAGAAATAAACATATCTCACTTCAGGACTGGCTTACATTTATATAAAGACCCTACTGTATAAGATACAATTGTAAATTGCTTTTGTGAAATAAATACCTTTTTTTTCAAACGCTACAATGTGTTTATCCATTATTATTATTAGTTTCCAATCAACGGTGTTGGAATTAGATTTTTCAACTTCAGCTTTTACATTCCACCAAAATCCAATAGTTGAATGTTATACTTTTATACAAGCCATTTTCCAAATAAAAAATTCCAAAGACTAAAATCACTCAACAAAATCTCAGCCCTGATATCAATTTATTACACATCAAAAACAATCAAAGTGTACAAACAAACAATTAAATACAAAAGAATAATGACAAAATAAAGAAGTAGAGAAACAACATATAAGAATTTTATACAAAAAACTTCAAAGAAGAAGAAGAAGATTTCACTGTATTGTAAAAGAGTGTATAAAAAAGTGTTAGGGTGACTAACAATAATGAGTGATTTAGTACCTCTTTATATTAAATCATATATAGTTTTTTTATACATTTTAGCATGCATTTAGAGTTTTTAGTTTCATTTAGAGTAGTTAAATTAGTGTAAATGCATACTTTCATGTTTTTTTTTCTTTTTCTAGAAAAAGATTAACTGAGGGGTGATTGGTGCAAAAATTAGAGCAAAAACAATGAAGTTAAAGTTGCTATTGCAATCGCAGAATAACATGTTACAGAGTTTTTACTACGATTGTAGGTCCATCATATAAGAATTTTCTGCTATGATCTTAGGGGAACTGTGATCATAGAAATGCTTATAATTGTAAATAACATGTGTTATTGAACTTTCTTTTGCGATTGTAGTAAGTTCGATTCCAATTATTTTTAGTTGTTATGTGAGCTTAGAACACACCAATTTTGAGGAGGGTCCAAGAACTTTTCGAGAAGACTATAGAAGGAGGACTAAAAACCTAATTCAGGGGAGTTAAGATATATAAAAAATTAGTTCTCACCAAATTAAGGAAATAAGAAAATACACCTAGAAGGAATATGAGAAAAAGAAGCCATTGAAGAATTTGAGAGCTTTAAAAAACATTTATGTTATCTTTTCTCTTCTCTTTAGTACATTTTATGAATATTTACTTGTGTTGTATTATTTGGATAATGAATATTGAAACCATGAATCACTAAGTTTTATTTTATTATTAGGATTTTAGAACCCATATGATTTAAGTTTAACTTTATAGATCTCATTTACATGTTCTTGCATATTATACTTATTGCTATTCATTATTATTATAGATAATCAACTAAAACTTATTCTGATATGAGATTATGCATTGAGAACTTATAATTTTAGTAGATCCATAAATAAAAATTAAATGGGTAGAGATAGCTTAGCTTAATTCAATTCTCATTTAGGTGTACTAAATGATTTGTTTGACTAAGATTAGTTAACACTTTGGTGATGATGAGAGTTAAGCCTTGGTATTCGCTAATTGCTTGAAACAAACTAAGTCAATCATTACTTGAAAGAGAGTGCTTGATGAATTAAGAAAATCCAAGATGTGCAAATATGCGAATGAATATATTTATTAGCTTGGTGATTATGTGGTGTATCAAACTCATAACATATATCATTATCATATTGATTTTTTTGTTATTATTAAATAGTTTAATGCTTCTATTATTTGCTTGTTAGTTTAGTTTTTAAACTTGTATTAAAGAAGCCATTGAAGAATTTGAGAGTTTTGGATAACATTTCTCTTATCTTTTCTCTTCTCTTTAGTAAATTTTATGAATATTTACTTGGATTGTATTATATATATGATAAATATTGAAGCCATAAGTAGCTAAATTATATTTTATTGTTAGGATTTAAGAACCCATATAATTTAAGCTTAACTTTTTTAAATCTCATTTGCATGTTCTTGCATATTGTGTTCATTATTATTGTAGATTATGAACTATAACTTATTTTGATATGAGATTATCCATTGAGAAATGGTAATCTTAATAGACCCATAAACACAAATTGAATGGTTAATGACTAGAGATAGCTTAGCTTAATTCAATTCTCCTTTGGGAGTGTTAAATGCTTTATTTGTTTAAGATTAGTCAACTCTTTATTGATGATGAGAGTTAAGCCTTGGTATTTGCTAATTGCTTCAAATAAACTAAGTCAATCATTGCATAAATGAGAGCTCTTGATAAATTAAGAAAACTTGAGATGTGCAAGTATGTGAATGGATCTATTTATTAGCTTAAGGATTGTACTGTGTATCAAACTCCTAACAACATATATCATTATCATTATCATATTGATTTTGTTTCTTACTATTAAATAGTTTAGTTTTCCTTTTATTTTTTTGTTAGTTTAGTTTTGAATTTGTATTAATTCAAACTATTTATAAGCTCTAAACAAAGTTAATTAGAACCAATAGGTGCTTAGTTATCAATCATTGTGAAATGATACTCTACTTATCACTTTATTACTTTTTGCGACCTGTATACCTATGGAGTTATCATGGCCTGTGTAAGCATTCTCATAACTTAAACACCTTTTATACACATTTTGTAGCACACCCATGTCTCAAACATGCTAAATACAAGATAAAATGGCAACCCTAATACAACTACTAATGCTCCCGTAGTTAAGTCATGTTCATCACTAGACAGAAAGATAAGCTCCAACATAGGTAAAAGCAAGCCTAAGTCTTAAGTTGTGTTCCTTACTAAAGGAAGACACACATTTCAACACTTCTACAAACAAAACCATGTAATGATCTAAAACCACAAGGCGAACTAATTCTCTAATGAATTCATGTTACAAATTTAACACAAAATAGCAACAACAACATAATAATAACCAACTCAAATAACTCAGTTTGTTATGTTTTACAAAGCAACAAATATATATATATATAACAACTACAAAATAGAAGAAGAAGAAGAACCTAAAAAAACAACAACAACAAAATAGTAGAAGAAGAAAAAGAACCTTAAAAAAATAATAACAATAAGAAGAAGAAGAAGAAGAAGAAGAAGAAGAAGAAGAAGAAGAAAAACAATAAAATAGAACCAATAAATAAGAAAAATAAAAAATAAAATAAAATAGAATGTTTTTAAGATCTGAAATAAAAACTTAATTGAAAATTTTATGGATTTCTTCTCTTTTAATAAAAATATGCAAAAAAAAAAAAAGGTCTTCCTGAATATATCTTATAACTCCAAATTAATATTTTTGTTTGACGAACCTGCATTAATGAGGAGAATGGGTAAAGGGGTGGGGTTTCCCCCATTAACACTCTGAAGCTTAAGTCAGTAATAGTATGAGGAAAAATATAATAAAGCAAATAGGCATAATAGAGTAGAGAATAAAGAATAAAGGAGTAAAGGGTGATTGTTTGTGATGATGAGGTGATGGAATGATGTCTTGGTAATGTTGTATGATGAGAATAGGGAGATGAGTGAATATGAGAATGAGAATGAGAATGAATGACATGAGATGTTATTGATAAGTTCATATTTTGTGCATATTTATAGTTAGTTTTTCATTAGTTTTTACATCATGTGGTATATTTATTTAGTTTATCATAGTTAAAATAAGTTAGATTAGGGTTATAGATTAGTATCTTGCATTTTATATTAATAAGAGCATATTTTATATTAGTTTACTTAGGTTTGCATTTGTATATAGGTATAGGTTCTTTAGAGTTTGATTTAACAAGTTTATATATGGAATTTAGTTATGTTTTCTTATATTTCTCATTTTTAGTTTTAGAGGCTTGGAGTTTAAATCGGAAGCAATGGAACATGAATTGGAGCTTAAAATCCAAAGATGAGTTTCCTAAAGAAGGGTAACGGCCGTTACCAAGCGTCTGAGAGAAAGGAAAAATAGGATGAAGACCATAACAAGGGTTACATATGTGTAATGGCCATTATGGGTTGGCTGCGAGTTGGGTAACGGGTGTTACACTTGGATAACGGTCGTTACCAGGTGATTACACAATTTAAGTTTGAGCACATTTCAATATTTTAGGCATAACTTTTAGTCCCAAACTCAGATTGAGGTGATTCAAGATGTGCCAAAAAGCTAAGAAGGAATGATATGACTTTATTGAAGATTAAAAGAGCTAGTTCGTTCATCTTGAAGGTCTAAAGTTTTAAGGAAGTTAGCTAATCTGCATAGAGTAAGAAATAGTCCTAATTTGACTAGGATTGTGTTTTTTTTTTGAAACCTAACTTATTCCTATTATAAAAGGGAAAAATTTAGGGGACTTCATATATAAGGAAAAATATGGGAAAGAAGAAGGACACACAAGAGGCATAATCAAGAAACAACCAAGAGACAAGGGAAGATCAAATAGGCTAGAAGATCAAAAGGAGTTTTTATTTAATTTCTTCCTCATCTTTCTACTATTCTTTTGGAACATGTTTTTGTTATCTACCATAACTATATGTGGCTAAGTTTTCTATTTAGGGTTTAGGAATAGGAGTAGCCATTCCAATTTGTAATGAACACGAGATTTTATTAATGGAATTTGAATTTTCAGTTAATTTTATGAGTTGTGATTATTTCATGCTTTCATTCTTGGCTGGCTTTTTGCATGTTATGGATGATTTTCACCAATGAGAGTTAGGGAATTTTATTAGCTTAAATCTTATAAGACTTAAATAACTTGACCATGAGAGTAGGCGAGCTTTAAAAGGAACCATGACTGTGGACAGGGTTTACGATGGTAAAATAATTGTTTGAGAGCTTAATGAGCTTAGAATAATTCCATAATCATGAGAGTAGGTTAATTCTTAAGCTTTGCATGCTTAATTGAATTCAAGAGAATCATTAGGTGTTTAAGAATAATTTCCTTTAACTGAATTCAAATGCCCTTTTTATTGAATTGTGTTCATGAACATATTGGAATGGTGAAACTAGACCTAGGCTCTAAGATTTAATTATTTGATTTTACCTTATATTAGATTGTTGAATTATTTAATTTCATTTCACTTATATAAATTTTCTAGTTGAGAATTTAAACAAGAATATTGGTAATTAGTATCCAGTCTTAGAGGCAATGATATCTATTGTGCTACACTTCTTAATCCGTGCACTTGCGGGTTTTGTAGACAATAAGTTTTTGGCGCCGTTGTCATGGATTGGCTATATTAATATCGATTCAATTTTTTTTCTTAGACTAGTATTCCTTTCTTGAAAACTCATTTGTTTCATTTTTTTTTTGAATTTTCAGGTGATTTTTGCTAGTTTATGCACACTTGGTCTAAGGGGGAAATCTTGAAAAAAATCAATCCTTAAATTAAGAAATCGTGTAAGAAAAATTGCAAGGAAAAACATGAGAGAGATAACCAAATCATGGCTAAAGATCAGGCAGCTCAACAAGCTAGGAATCATGCCCTACAAGAATACATGATGCCTAGTCCAGGAGACAATTTGAGTAGCATTGTGAGACCAACTATGGATGCCAATAATTTTGAGATAAAACCAACAATAATTTAAATGGTTTCATAATTCCAGTTTGACGGTCTCCCATGTGAAGACCCTAATGCTCATCTAGCCCAATTCTTGGAGATATATAACACATTTAAGATGAATGGGGTTAGTCCAAACATTATAAAGCTGAGATTATTCCCTTTTTTATTAAAGTATAAAGCTAAATTATGGTTACATTCTCTTGCACCACAATCAATCACCACTTGGGATGTGTTGTCAAAGTCATTTTTGGGCAAATATTTTCCACCTGGAAAAATAGCCAAATTCAGACAAGAAATCACAAGCTTCACACAACATCATAGAGAATCTTTATATGAAGCTTGGGAGCATTTCAAGGACTTGCAACGTCAATGCCCTCACCATGGAGTTCCACAATGGCTACTTATTCAAACCTTCTAGTAAGGACTCACTGAGACAATGAGGATCACCATAGATGCTACAACTCAAGGGTCATTCATGAGCAAGACACCCAAAGATGCATTCAACTTGCTTGAGACCATGGAATCAAACAACTACCAATGGCTTGGAGCTAAAAGCGGACCAAAGAAAGTTACAGAAATGCATGAAATGGATAATTGGAACCTCGTAAATGTAAAGAATTACATGGTCAAAAAAAATTAGAGGCTTTAACCAAAGTATCAAACCCTATGGTTGTGTATTCATATAACTATTATGGGGGAGGACACTCAACCGTAGATTGTCAAGGGGGATTTCCTTCTCAAGAACCATCCATTGAGCAACTTAATGCTCTTAATAACTTTTAAAGGAATTAAGGCAACCCCTACTCAAACACATATAATCTGGGTTGGCATAACCACCCTAATTTTTCATGGTCAAATTAATGAGGGCCACCTAACACCAACTAATGATTTAAGCAACTACCCCTGGTCTCCAACATAAGAATACATTCCATCAGCAATAAGAGAACAAGCCTAATTTGGAGAGCATGATGGAGAAATTCTTAAAGGACCAAGAGGAGCAAAGGGAAGCCATAAAGAATCTAACTTCTCAAATGGGACAACTTTTTGCTCACAACAAGATGTTGGAGAATCAGATTGTAGCTTAAGTCTCAAGCTCAAGATAAAGTGGTGTGTTACCTAGTCAATCCAAGCATCCTAGAGAATAAGTAAAGACAATAACTCTTAAAAGTGGGAAGTAATTTCCTAAGGATGAGACAAAAAGGCAAGAAAAAGGGGCTAATCAAGACAGTGAAGTGGAGGAACAAACTGAGGTGATTGAGGATAACAAGAGAAAAAGGCGACACCTCCTAAGATTCCACCACTACCCTTTCCTCAAAGGCAGCAAAAATCCAAGTTAGACAAGCAGTTTGAGAAGTTCATAAAGTCCTTCCAATAGCTCAAGCTTAACATACCTCTTTTGGATGTTATCACCACCATGCCCGCTTATGCCAAATTTCTGAAGGACATCATCTCACACAAGCGAAAGTGGGAAGATCATGAAAACATTCCTATTAATGAAGAATGTAGTTTTTCATCCAAAATAAGCTTCCACCAAAGCTTAAAGATCCAGGGAGTATCACTATTCCTTGTAGTATTGGGAATGAATTTATTAGTAAGTCTTTATATGATTTAGGTGCAAGCATGAGCATAATTCTTCTTTCTTTTATCAGGTGCTTAAATATTGGTGAACCCCAACCTACAACAGTGTTACTTTAACTTATGGATAAATCCATCATCTATCCTTATGGAATCCTAGAAGACGTGCCCGTCAAAATTAGTGACTACTATGTGCCAAGCGATTTCTTCATTCTTGAGATGGAAGAGGACTGTCAAATCCTAATTATTTTGAGGCATCCCTTCCTTGCTATTGCTGGGGTAATCATAGATGTCAAAAGGGGAAAAATTTTGCTCGAGATTGGAGATGACAAAGTTGAGTTTGATGTTTTTAAGATGGCAAAGAAAACACCGACTATGGGGTCATGTTTCCGAGTTGTCAATAGAAAGATTTGTGCAAGGGGTCTTTGAAAAATAGCTCACCCAAGACCCTTTCGAGGCTTGCTTAGTCCATGAAGCAAGGGAGGATGATGTTAATCAAAAAGTGGTATTGTATGATCGCTTTCTTAAAGCAAATTGTGCACTAACCAAAATGAAATTAGAAAGGTATGAGCCTTTACCTTCCAATGTAAGTTGTGTTAGCATTTTGGAGGAAGAGAGTGCACCTAAGGTAGAACTCAAAACTCTTCCTTCTTCCTTAAAGTATGCTTTCCTTGGCCCTAACTCTACTTTTCCAATAATTGTGAATGTTGAATTGGGTGAAGTACATGTAGACAAATTGCTTAGGAGAGTTAAACCTCATAGAAAAAATCATAGGTTACAACATTGACAACCTTAAGGGGATTAGTCCTTCTATTTGTATGTATAGGATCCATATGGAAAAAGGTTTCAAACCTTCAATTGAAAACCAAAGAAGACTAAATCCCAACATGAAGGAAGTAGTAAAGAAAAAGATAATGAAGTTGCTAGATGCAGGGATTATCTATCCTATTTCGGATAGCAATTGGGTTAGCCCAATTCATGTAGTCCCTAAAAAGGGAAGGGTGACTATGGTAAGGAATGAGAACAAGGAATTAATTCCCACTAGGACTGTCATAGGGTGGTGCATGTGCATTGTCTATAGGTAATTAAATAAAGCCACAAGGAAAGACCACTTTTCGTTACTCTTCATTGACTAACTTTTGGAAAGACTTGCAAATCATTCATTATTTTGCTACTTAGATGGTTATTTAGGCTTCTTTCAAATTCCCATCCATCCTAAGGACCAAGAGAAAACCATATTCACATGTCCTTATGGAACAGATGCATATAGGAGAATGCCTTTCAGGTTATGTAATGCACCCGGTACTTTTCAAAGATGCATGATGTCTATATTCTCTGATTTTGTTGAGGACATAATGGATGATTTTTCTATGTATGGTTCTACATTTGATGCATGCTTGGATAACCTTTCTAAAGTTTTACAGCGTTGTGAGGAAACTAACTTAGTGCTTAATTGGGAGAAGTGTCACTTTATGGTGACTAAAGGAGTGGTGCTCAAACACATTATGTCCGAAAAAGGGATTGAAGTCGATAAAGCTAAGATTGAAGTAACTGAAAGACTTCCACTGCCCACTTTAGTCAAAGGGATAAGGAGTTTCTTGGGACACACAGGGTTTTATCGCCGCTTCATTAAGGATTTTTTCAAAATTGCTAAACCCTTGACTAATTTGCTTTCCAAAGATGTTCCTTTTCAATTTAATGATGACTATCTTAATGCTTTTCACAGGTTAAAAGAGGCCTTAATCACAACACCTATTTTGCAACCACTGGATTGGAGTCTTCCTTTCAAAATTATGTGTGATGTAAGTGACTATGTTATAGGGGTTGTGTTGGGACAAAAGAAAGAGAAGCAAGTCTATGCCATCTGCTACATCAGCCACACTTTTGATGAAGCTCAAGTAAATTATGCAGCAACTGAAAAAGAGCTATTAGCGGTGGTGTATGCAATGGATAAATTCAGATCCTATCTGGTTAGAAGTAAGGTGGTTTTTTACATAAATCATTCATTACTTAAATTTCTCCTATCAAAGAAGGATGCCAAGCCAAGACTCATTTGTTGGATCCTTTTGTTGCAAGAATCTGATTTAGAGTTTCGAGACCTCAAGGGGATAGAAAATTTAGTAGCAAATCACCTTTCTTGCCTTAAGCACACTATTGATTTTGACCCTCTCCCTATTATTGAGTAACTCCTAAAAATTAGTGAAAGAGTTCCTTGGTATGTTGATATCGTCAATTACTTGGCATATGGAGTTCTCCTTCTTGATCTAGACTACCATCAAAAGAAGAAATTCTTTTGGGATGTGAAGCATTATTTTTGGGATAAGCCCTTTCTTTATAAAAGGTATGGAGATGGTTTGGTAAGGTGGTACATTCCAGCTGAAGAAGTATTAGATGTTCTTACCCATTGTGAAGTATTAGATGTTCTTACCCATTGTCATTCTCTTGAGTGTGGAGGACATACTAGTTCAGCTAAGACAACAGCAAAGGTGCTCCAAAGTGGTTTTTTTTACCTTCTCTTTTCAAAGATGCAAGAATATTTGTGCTTAAGTGTGATTGTTGTCAAAGAACAGGGAACATAGGCCGTCAAAATGAAATACCACCTACAAGCATCATTAAGATTAAGCTTTTTTTATGTATGGAGAGTTGATTTCATGGGCCCATTTCCAAGCTCTTTTGACAAAAAATATATTTTGGTTGGGGTTGATTACGTATCCAAGTAGGTTAAAGCAATTGCCTCACCAACCAATGATGGTAGAGTGGTAACCAAGTTCCTTCGCTGAAATATCTTCACTCATTTTGAAACTCCCTGAGCTATTATTAATAATGGCAGTTCTCACTTTTACAATCGCTGATTTGAAAGTCTCCTTACAAAGTATGGAGTAAAACATAAAGTGGCTACACCTTACCATCCTCAAACTAGTGGCCAAGTGGAGATTTCAAATAGGGAACTGAAGAACATCTTAGAGAAATTGGTGAATTGTTCATGTAAGGACTGGTCTCTTCATTTAGATGACGTACTTTAGGCTTACAGAATAGGTTTCAAAACTCCTATAAGGACTTCACCTTTTCGTTTGGTTTATGGGAAGTCATGCCACCTTCTAGTTAAGTTAGACACAAGGCACTTTGGGCTACAAGGTTTCTAAATTTTGATTTAGCAAAGGTTGGTGCTAAAAGACTTCTACAACTAAATGAACTTGAGGAGTTCCACATGGATGTATATGAGGATGCCAATATTTATAAAGAAAGAACTAAAATATGGCATGACAAGCACTTGCAACTAAAGGAGTTTTAAGAAGGGAACTTGGTGCTATTATATAACTCAAGACTCAAGTTTTTTCCAAGAAAATTGAAGTATAGATGGTCGGGACCATTGAAGATTCAGAAGATCTTGCCTTGTGGAGTAATAGAGCTTGTGAACAAAGCCAACAAGTCTTTCAAAGTTAATGGGCACCATCTTAAACTGTACTATACTGATGAAGAGCATTTGAAGAGTGTCTCATGCACACTATTAAACCCGGAGTGAAAGCCCTGACTTACGGTCACGCCAATGATCTAAAATTGGTCTTATTAAGAGGAAGCCCAATCTTTCTTCTTTCCTTTTCTTGTATTTTCTTTTCTATTTTCTTTTGTATGTGTTTTTCAAGTTTTTCTTTCATTTTTTTTAGGAAAATCATATTTGGAGAAATCTGGAATGCTGACTTCAACATCACTGGAATGGAATAGCATGGCTTAAACTTAGTCATGCTCAGGTTTTCTCTTGTTTATTTTCTTTCATGTATGGATGTTTTATGTGTGTTTATTTCTTTTCTTTGCTTTGTTTATTTAAATTCATATTTACTTTTATTTTTATTTCAACTTTACATTCTCTTTAATTTCATGTTTTAAAAAAAAAGAAGTGTCACGATCGTTATAAGGCATCATGACTATTTTTTAAAGTTCCAGGCGATGTGTAACGGACGTTACCTATTTGTAATGCATGTTATGCATCACCATCTAATTCTGAGGCACTTGCAGGCATTGTGTAACAGTCGTTACATGTTTGTTATGCCCATTATGCTTACCCCCTATCCTTTTCCTCACTTTCAGGCATTGTGTAACGGTCGTTACATGTCTTTAACACCTATTACACCGTATCTCCCTATTTTTTTATGCTTGCAGTGCTCAAGTAACAGTCATTACCAAAGTGTCACAGCCGTTACACGTTCAAATTTTTTTATTCTTGGGTGTCAATTCACATGCTTTCTTTTATAGGGACTTACTTAGGGTTTTAATTATATTTGTTTTTCTTATTCTCCCTTGCCTCTTTTTCTTCTCACCTCTTCCTCCTCACCTTTCCTCTTCCTAAATCCTTTTCTCTCCATCTAATTTTCTTTCTCTTCCTCTATACCCCTTCGATTCCTACCATGTCCAAGCAAGAAGGCAAATGTCCTCGACAATCCAAGGACAAAGGTATTTTGTCCCCACCTTCCTTAACTCCTTCATCCACACTCAAAGTCTTTCCTCCCAAGATTCAATTTAAGACCACTTCTTAAGAGCAAAAATTCAATCAACTCAGTGCTCACCCAATAATCCCTAGTAGTTATATTGATGAAGAAGCACTGAAACAAATGGGGCTTTAGGAAGAGGTAGATTTCTACATAAAGAGATTGGGACGGGAAGAGTGGGTTTTGTAAAAATTCTCGTCTTATAAGGTAATAATCTATTAATTACTTAGCCTTTTTAAGTTTAATAGTGCCAATAGCATGATGAGTTTTAGGTTAAGGAATCAGGATTTTGAAATGTCAATTTGGGAGATTAAGAGAGCTCTGAAAATGCCACTTAGGTTCAACCAATTTCCCATATACAATAAGCATGCATTCTGGAAGCAACTCACTAATTTGGATGAAGGTTTTAATCCTACAACCTCTAAAGCATCCAAGATTATCTCACACAGCCTTAGGTACATGCACCGATTGCTAGCTTATACTCTGTTAGGTAGAAAAGAGAGTGATGGCCAAGTCAATAGTGTTGAGTTGGATATTTTATTTGCTATGGTAAATGGGCATAAAATGGAGCTTTCACATGTTATTGCTTTGAGACTCTCGGATGTAGCTAAGGCATCTCAAGGAGCAATTCGGATTGGTTTTGTGGTATTGGCTTTAACATAATTCAAGGGCTTTGATATTGCTTATATTCCTTATACTAAGCGCAAAGGTGATATGAGGATTGGCTTTCAAATGATGGTGAATATAGGTTTCCTTATGCAACAGGAGGATGGGTATGTCCTTCTTCCACACCCGTAGGGCGCTGGATATTAACCCCCGGGAGCAGAGGACATGGGAGTTGATCTTCCAAAGTAGGTTACTTTAGAGCATTTTATGACTCACATGTAGAATTTTGATGTTCGCATGACTGCTTTGGAGGGTTCTGTTAGGGAGATCAAGCAGAACGTCAACCACCTTCAGCATGACCTTAGTGCTTATTTTGCATTTCAAGGTTTCCAGCCGCCACCTTTCCCATCTCCTCCTCCTCCTACTCTTGTTGATGATAGTAGAGCCTTGTGTGTCTATTCTGCAGAGGACCCCAAAGACCATGATAAGACTTCTTAGCGTTTTTGTGTTTTCTTTTGACGTGTCTGTTTATGCTTTTTGTGTTTTTTTCTTTTCCTCATGGTTTTTTATGTTTCTTTATGTTTATTTTAGTTTTTAATATTTTCCCCTAACCTTTTTACGTAATTTTTTGTGTTGTCCCTTTCATTTTAACATTTGTCTTGTTTAGTGCTTTATTGAGGACAACGAAACATAAAGTGTGGGGGAGTATTATCTCTTATCTTATCTCTTTATTCTTAGTTTGTTTCATTTTTATTTTTGTTTATCTTTATTTTTTCTGATTTATTTTTATTTTTAGTTTAGTTATATTTTCCATTCCACATTAAAAATAAAAATAAAAATTTGCATATTAGTATCCCCATGCTCTCAAATTTTTGCTACCAATCTTTATAATGAGTAGGGCACGATTGAATTTAATTTTCTTGTAAATGTTTTATAAGCTTTTGTTAATGGTCAATTTGTGATTTTTAAGTTAGGTTGATTATTTGTGGTTAATGGCTTTTAAAACTTTAATGAACCTAATGCTTACTTACTTTTGAATAATTGAATTTTGTGAGTTGATGGGTTAAGAAAAATTATTGTAAGCAATGCTTAAATTTTGATTCTTAGTTGCTCTTTGACTCTAGCATATGCAAGGATAGTTTCATAAAAAAAAAAGGAAAATTACCATATGCAATTTAAGAGTCTCCTAATAAGGATATAATTCTAATCTACTCCAATGGTCTAAATAGAGTAAGAGAATCCAAAGGACCCATTTGATAGTATCCATGCTTAGTAGTGCGGGAATGATAAGGGATCACTAAGAGTGGGAAGGTTGGTTAGGGAGAAACAAAATGCAAGATGGAGCATAAAACACACTCGTAGAAATAATAATAATAAAAGAAAACGGTATGGCTACCTTTTATGCGTTAGAGTCTGTAGTTGCTAAGGGTTGAGTGCAAAGTGTTGTTCCCTTTTATTTTTCTAGGATTGTCAACTTATGAATTTTTGAGATTTCAATGGTTAAGTTTTCTCTTCACTTGGTAATACCTATGTCTTTAACCTTAGATTATTAATTTAATTTGGGGATTATAAGTTTTGCATTAACCTAAGCTTTTACAGGATGGATAAGTTAAAGTCTGTCAATGTGCTAAATTCGTTATGAGGATAGGCGTTATTATGTTTTTACTTGAGGACAAACAAAAGTCTAAGTGTGAGGGAGTTGACAAGTTCATATTTTGTGCATATTTATAGTTAGTTTTTCATTAGTTTTTACTCCATGTGGTTTATTTATTTAGTTTATCATAGTTAAAATAAGTTAGTTTAGGGTTATAGGTTAGTATTATTCATTTTATGTTAATAAGAGCACATTTCATGTTAGTTTACTTAGGTTTGCATTTGCATATAGGTTTAGGTTCTTTAGAGTTTGATTTAATAAGTTTATATGTGGAATTTAGTTGTGTTTTCTTATGTTTCTCCTTTTTTTAGGTTTGGAGGCTTGGAGTTTGAATCAGGAGCATTGGAACATGAGTTGGAGCTTAAAATCTAAGGATAAGTTGCCTAGAGAAGGGTAATGGTCGTTACATATCCATAACGACTGTTACCAAGTGCCTGAGAGGAAGGAAAAATAGGACTGAAGACCGTAACAGGCATTACATATGTGTAACGGTCGTTATGGGTTGGCTGCGAGTTGGGTAACGAGCGTTACACTTGGATAATAGCCATTACTGGGCGATTGTGCAATTCAGGTTTGAGCACACTTGAGTATTTTAGGCATAACTTTTTGTCCCGAACTTAGATTGAGTGATTCAAGATGAGTTGGAAAACTAAGAAGGAGTGCTATGACTTTTATAAAGATATAGAGACCTAGTTCGTTCATATTGAAGGGCTAAAGTTTTAAGGAAGTTAATTGATCTGCATAGAGTGAGAAATAGTCCTAATTTGACTAGGATTGTGTTTTTTTTTTTGGAAACCTAATTTATTCCTATTCTAAGAGGGACGAATTTGGGGGACTTCATATATAAGGAAAAAGACGAGAAAGAAGAAGGACACACGGGAGGCAAAATCAAGAAACAACCAAAAGATAAGGGAAGATTAAGGAGGCTAGAAGATCAAAAAGAGTTTTTTGTTTAATTTCTTCCTCATCTTTCTATTATTCTTTTGGAACATGTCTTTGTTATCTACCATAACTATGTATGGCTAAGTTTTCTATTTAGGGTTTAGGAATAGGAGTAGCCATTCCAATTTGTAATGAACACGAGATTTTATTAATGGAATTTGAATTTTCAATTAATCTTATGAGTTATGACTATTTCATTCTTTCATTATTGGTTGGCTTGTTGCATGTTATGGATGATTTTCACCAACGAGAGTTAAGGAATTTTATTAGCTTAAATCTCATAAAACTTAAATAACTTGAGCATGAGAGTAGGCAAGCTTTAAGGGGAACCATAACTGTGGATAAGGTTTACAATGGTAGAATAATTATTTGAGAGCTTAATGAGCTTAGATTAATTCCTTAATCATGAGAGTAGGTTAATTCTTAATCTTTGTATGCTTAATTGAATTTAAAAGAATCATTAGGTGTTTAAGAATAATTGCCTTTAATTGAATTCAAATGCCTTTTTTATTGAATTGTGTTCATGAACATATTGGAATGGTGAAACTAGACCTAGGCTCTAAGATTTAATTATTTGATTTTACCTTATATTAGATTGTTGAATTATTTAATTTCATTTCACTTATATTTAATTTGCTAGTTGAGAATTTAAACAAAAATATTGGTAATTAGTATCCAATCTTCGAGGGAACGATATCTATTGTGCTATACTTATTGATCTGTGCACTTGTGGACAAAAGTTATAAGATGTATTTATAGGAGAAGATATTATTCAAACCTTTTAGGAATATGATTCCTTAGTCTTGTAAGATTGCCTTGTTTATGAGAGAAGCAGACTTCCTTTGTAGAGTAGTCTTCTTAATTGAAATAGACTTCCTTATTCAGCTTTCTTCTTATTCAAGTAATCCTCCACTTTTGAGGGAATATAACCTTTATTAAAATAGGATACTAATATGAGTTATTAAGAGTCCCTCCTAAAAGTATATTCAGATATTTATGTTTGATGTATTTCGATCTATAAGATTATGGAAAACGTCATTTTATCTACCTAGAAAGAAAGACTGCTTGAGTAATTACATCTGATATGGAAGGGTGAGCTGAGGTGGCCAACCTTAGTCATAGGAAAAGATAAAGCTCGGTACTCAGTCTTGAAATCATTGTATAAGAATATCGTTGAAGTGCCAGCTGGACTTGAGTGCATAAAACCTGCAATAAAAAATGCTTTGAGGTAAAAAGATTAACTTACCAGTATGGAGACAACATGACAGAACCAGTCGTCATTGGAGTTTTGATGCTCAGTGCATTAAATGCACAACTTGAGTGTTAAACCTTAGTACAATAAAAGCAACTTGAGGGTGCCAGCTTCAGTCACTAGACTTAGATGCTCGAGGCTTAGATGCTCGGTGCAAGGATGTGAGGCTTACATACTCAGAACCTCAATACTGTAGAAGTGACCTGAGGGTGCTAGCTTCAGTCGCTGGACTTAATCTTAGTGCATTAGAAGCGCGACCCAAGTGTCGTATAGTCTCGGTGCATTAGAAGCACAACCCGAGTGTCGTATAATGTTGCTCGATTTATGAACTTTAATAACTCAATCAATGGTAGCTGCCTAATCAGAATAATGATTGATGTTGAGTCTGGACATTATTGCTACAGATGTTTGATTTTTTGAGCATTTGTTGTTGGTAGTTTTTTTGCAAAAGGAAGGATATTTGTGATCCTGATAGTGAGTCTGAGCCCTTTCAATCTGAGCTCCATAATATAGGATGGTAATTTAGTGAGAATTTTTTAAATGATGGAAGGTGGGTTTTAAAGGACCAAAAATTTGGGTTTGTCCAATTTGAATTATGAGATGAGCATTTGTAAATTAGGTGAAGGGTCCATGTTGCACCGCTTCTAAAATAGAGGGTAGTGTGTGATGCTGGCTAGGATGTCTTGGAATTGCCTTTTGATTTATCCTGATATGTGGCGAATATACTTGACTCCATTCTTGAATTTCCCTTATTAGATATTCTCTAAAATTTTCATGAACAAGGATCTTCTACAAAGTAGGATTTTCTTGAATGTTATTTATTATGGCTTTAAACAGGAACCACCATTTATTGTTTGAGCATGAGGGAATGCTTGTTCGTATTAGTGTTGTTTGGCAATGTGTCTAATGTCTTATGTCAATCTCTGCATATTGATACCAAGTAAGATGATCAAAGTGTCCAATTTTTTAGACTGATGGGTGCTTAAAGTAGCATCTTCAATAAATACATTTTCCTTATCTATAATAATAGACAAAAGAACATTAATTTTGGGATTGTATAATCAATCTCATTTGATGGTCAATCCTTGTGTAATAAATATATCAAATGTAATTGATGTAGGTGTTGCACAAATAATAATCATATATATATGGACAAGCATCTATATGTAGATGTGTAAGTGTGCTTGTGTGACAAGCTATAAATATTCATATAAGAACAAATAAGATGTGGAAATAAATAAATTAAATAATATCAAGAGAAACTAGAGAAACTTATCTCCTGATGTACTCTTGTCCCACCTTTGAATTCATGAATATTTTTGTTCATCGTTTACTTTAATTGTTGCTTAAATGACCTTGTCTTTAAAGATGCTGCCTAAGTTTATGTGTGCCCAATTTATTGGCATTTTGTGTATATCTAGCTTCATGAAAATATACTATTTGAATATACTGCTCCGAGATTATTAGCTGGATCAAGTTCCTAAAGGCCATGCTAATTTTTTTTATTAATACTTATAAGTATCGATGTTAAGGTGCTTATGGTAATATCTACACTTGTATTGTTTTACTGTAATAATAAACAATAAAAGAAAGAGAATCTCGGGATAGCTTAATCCATCTCAATTAATGATCCATCCAAGTGATAATAATTTAAGAAAAATGGATATGAAAGTAAATAATTAGGAAAGAAACTTATCTTAATTATAATGCTCTTGTTTCGCTTCTTAAAGTAATGAATATTTATGTTCTTTGAAATTGTCTAGTTGTTGTGAAGTATTTGAAGGTCTATCCATAATCTGTGGTGTTGATGTAATTTGACTATCTAAGAACATATGTGTTGCTGTTTGAGTTTTGAGTATATTATACTCCTTAGCACCTTGTACTAATGTTGAACATCATTGAGTTTTGGATGCAAGAAAATCTTTCTAGATTCAATGCTTGAGGCTTGCTTAGATATCCATGGTTATAATAACAGAGACATGGATACTTGAGAATGATTAGGTTTTAATACTGTGGTTTAAACTCTAGGTGTTTAGACTGGAATGCTTGGACTCTTTGATGCCCGGACTCTTTGATGCTCAGATTTGGATGCCTAGACTCCTTGATGCTTAGGTTTGGATACCCGAAATCCTTGATGCTCAGATTTGGATGTCCAGACTCCTTGATGCTTGGACTTGGATGCCTAGACTCATTGGTGCTCAGACTTAGATGCCCGAAATCCTTAATGCTTGGACTTGGATGCCTAGAATCCTTAATGCTCGGACTTGGATTCCCAGACTCTTTGATGCTCAGACTTTTTAATCCTCAGGCTCAGATTTTGTAATGCTTAGACTAGGATGCTCGATCATCTTATGCTTTAGAACTTTATCACTCAGAGCTGCATTTCTTATTATTCCCCAGCTTTGATGGTGCTTTGGTGCTCGATCAGCTCAAATATCTAAGTGTCAGTGCTCAAAAGCTCGGTGCTCTAAAGTTCAATGCTCAGAAGCTCCATGCTTGATGTTCAGCGCTTGAAATCTTAGTGTCTGATATTTTATATTTGATGTTCACTTGATACTCAATTTTAGTTTTAAGAACCATTCATCGAATATTCACATTCTTCAATCTCGATATGAGGTCATGTGGTCCAACTTTATGAATCTAAAGGAAAACATATAGATATCCAGCTTTATTCTGTCATTATATTTGAGTAGCATTTGAGTACCTGATCTGGGTGTCTAATTACTTTTAGGCTTCGATGCTTAGATGCTCAGCAAATACTTAGTAATCAAAGCTTGGTTTCTAATTCAAGAGCACTATGTGCAAGGCCTCAATGCTTTTTAGTGCTCGGGCTACTTAACAAAACTCGGTGCTCGATAAAGCCTTGATGGGTGCTCAATGCTCGGTGTTCAATTCTTAATATGAGAGTCAACTTTAAACTCATCTTCTTGGTTCATCTATTTTAAAACTTAGTAAGCCAACTTTCGAGATTCATACATTAATCATAATGTCATTTGACTATACTGAATTTTATCCATCAAGCTTAAGATGAGTTTTGAATAGAAATGGAACTCATATGAGAATTAGAATTCTAAATGTTCGATTGTCTTTTGTACACAACCTTCATGTCAATGATCAACGATAAGAAGTTATAGGACCTTGTGCTTGATTCTCTTATTCTCTCAATACTTGGCATTTAGTTCTCAATGTTCCATAAGTGTTGGATGCTTGAAGCCTAGTGATCGGTGGGTGCTCCATATTCAGAACTCACTATTTAATGGGTATGCCACTCTAGGTGCTCAAAGCATGATAACCGATGGACATATTTAACTCCTTGGAATGCTCGATACTCAGAGCTTACTTTTTTGACAATTTTAGTGCTTATAGATCAACTCTTAATTCAAAAGCCTATGTTCAGAGCTTTACGAAGGCGACTGCCATTATCGATAAGAATTTTAGCATGTTCAAAGCATATCTTTAAGGTGCTTGGATTTTAATTTTTAATGTCTCTTGTACCGATAGCTTAATTTACTATTGTTGGAATTAAATATATTCTCGCCGCTACTACTCCTTTTTTATTTTTTTTATCTTTTTTTCCTTTATTCTAATGAAGCTATCATGATGTGCAATGTTTATTCGAATTTGACCATAGCCAAGACTTTCATCTATCTGAGCTATTCTTGATTGATAGACATGCTATCGCTAATGGTTGTATTGAGATCTTCATGCTCGTCAATAAGGGTAAATGGGTAAATCTTTTAAGCCTCTACTATATTAATGTTATGCGTGTTATAACAAGTAAGCTTGTCTCATCCTAAATATTGGTTTAACAAAATAATAGAATTTTGAAGTTAGGTTCCAATAAGCAATAATAATCTAGAATTGAATTTGATTTATTCCCACAGATGGCGCCACTTGATAACTTCGAATTGATATTTTTGCTTGAGGAACCTGCATCAACGAGGAGAATGAGTAAAGAGGCGGGGTTTCCCCCATAAATACTCTTAAGCTTAAGTCAGTAATGGTATGAGAAAAAATATAATAAAGCAAATAGGCATAATAGAGTAGAGAATAAAGAATAAATGAGTAAAGGATGATTGCTTGTGATGATGAGGTAATGAAATGATGTTTTTGGTGATGTTGTATGATGAGAATGGGGAGATGAGTGAATATGAGTTAAGAATGTGAGAATGTGAGAATGAGAATGAATGACATGAGATGTTATGAGATG
This sequence comes from Mallotus nudiflorus, assembly GCA_947683625.1. Lineage (NCBI taxonomy): Eukaryota > Viridiplantae > Streptophyta > Magnoliopsida > Malpighiales > Euphorbiaceae > Mallotus > Mallotus nudiflorus. The sequence continues at coordinate 249,513 of CANTUR010000104.1, read as the reverse complement.
CATTTATAAGAGAAGATATTGCTCAAACCTCTTAGGAATATGATTCCTTAATCTTATAGGATTACCTTGTTTAGGAGAGGAGGAAATTTCATTTGCAGAGTAGTCTTTCTAATTGAAGTAGACTTCCTTATTGAGGTTTCTTTTTATTCAAGTAATTCTTCTCTTTTGAGGGAATGTAACCCTTATTAGAATGGGATACTAATATGAGTTATCAATATCAATTTTTTACAAATTCTTGCAATGGTGAGTATTAGGTTTGAGAAAAAAAAAAATGAACTGAAAAAGAAAAAAAAAAAGGAGAATAGATATAAAAAATTAGAGGAAATAAACAGAAAAGGAACAATGTAAAAGTAGGAATATAAAAATAAGGTGTTAATAAAAAACATTGAGATTTAGCATTGAAAGAAAAAAAAAATCATTAAAAAATTTGATAAAAAAACCGCACCTGGAGTGATTCTATCATTATGATAGGAAATTTTATAATGATCCATTTGGATATATGGTCATCATATGTCTGTCTATTCAATCAAGTTGAGGTTGTTTTGCCTTACGGTTCAAAGATAAGCAAGTTTAGCTTAGTGTGTGTGAATGTGTGTATGTATATTGTTAATCATATAAGTTATATTATTTTTATAATTAAATCCTATAAAAATTATTTTTTAGGATCAAATTTTATAAAATTTTAAAAGACTTTTCGTTAGTTCTATCCATCAGTTAAAGTGATTTATGTTAGTCAACTCTTAAAATTAAACTTTTTTTTTTACACATTTTAGTTCTAAAACTATTTAAAAAATGTCATTTTTGATGTAAATAATATATTTATTTATTTATGACTTATTCTATTATTTAACTTTTATAATAACTATATACCTCACTAAAATAATGTCTTAAATTATTATTTTATTAACAATGATAAATAAAATTAAATAAAGTATTTTTAATTGTTTTTAAATATAAATTTTAATTAATATATCTTAAATGAATAAATTTTTTTATACTTAGATAAACTCAATTAGTTTTGTCAATGTTATAATTTATGTTATATTTTATGGATATTTCTTTAAATTAGGTAATTTTATAGAAATATATTTGAATAATTATATATTTTAATTAATTATTTTATTTTTTATTTAAATTAAAATTAATTTAAGATAAAAATAGATTAGCTTTTTGAAATCTAACACAATCATAATATTGATAAAACTAGATGAATTTTTCTTTATAAAAAAATATTGATATATTAATTGAAATTATATATTTTAAAATAATTAAAAATATTTAATTATTTTTATTTATCATTGTCAATATAACTAATAGTTTAAGAAAAAAATATTATTTTCATTTTTTAAAAAAATTATTTTAATGAATTATATAGTTATTGTGAACGTTAAATAATAAAAAAGTCAAAAATAAAAATAAAAATATTATTTATATAAAATATTAAAAAAAGACATTTTTTAATAGTTTAGGATTCAAATGTAAAAAAAAGTTTAATTTTAAAGATTACCTAATGAAAAATTATTTTAACTGATAAATAGAACTAATCAAAAAGTCTTTTAAAAATTTATAGAATTTAATTTAAAAAAAATTATTATAGAAGTTAATTGTAAAAATAATATAATTTATATAATTAACGGTGTTGTTATTTCTTTTTTATATATATATAATTTTTATTTTTTATTTTGTTTGTATAAATTTTAGCAATTTTTTTTAAGTGATTTTTTAAAGATGATTGAAACATGTCCACGAATCACAGTCATAATGTCAAAACATGGGCTGACTAGGTCTACCGCCACCCAAAGTACAACAATTATGTAATAGCTAAAAGAAGCCAGGAGTTGTTGGATAATTAATTGTCACTGATACATATTTTTATTTAATTAAAATTTTTATTTTTCTATATAAAATTATTTGAAAAAATATATCTAAAATAAATAGAAAAAAATTATCAATTAAAAAAATATTGAATAGAAAAAAACACTTTTATAATAGATATATGACTTTTATTAAAGAAAAATTATATTTTTTGAAAATTTAAATATTATTATTTTTATAAATAGAATTTTATATTTCTAATTTTTATTTATTTTATTTTTCTATTCTTATTGCTCTTTTTATTTCTTTAAACTTTTTTCTCTTTATTATATGATTTAGGTATTAAAGGATTTACAGAAATCTTTTCCATCTTTCATCTAACTTTTCTTTGATCTCTTATAAAATTTCAGCTCAAAAACTCAAAAATTTCGAAAACAATATATCAGTCACTAAAAAATCATGATTAATATATGACTTAGAGAGAGATGGTCACAAGGGTTGGCAAGGTTTCAATCTCCCCTCCCCTGGGTATATATATATATATATATATATATATATATATATATATATATATATATGACTTAAATCTTTTCATTGTGAATTTATTATTTTTATCTAAGTCAAAAGGGTTATATAATTTACTAATACTTAAATTATTTTATCCACATTAAAGAACTATAATACCTGGTAAACTTTTAATGTTATTAATCCCAGGAAGAAAATGGAACTTCAGCCGTTGGAAATAAAAGGAATAATCATAATTTGCTCTTTGCATTCTTTTTTTCTCAATTTACCTTCTAGTTTTATTTATATAGATTGAGTTTTTACACTTTTATTTTTATTAACATTAAATCATTTTACTTTTATTAACCCCTTCAATAAATATAATTATAAAAATTTTAATAAACCATATTATAATTTAATTATTTATATTTTATTATTAATATAAAGATTAAAAAAATACTATTAAATGTCAAATACTTTTATGAAAATTAAATGTAAATTATATAAACTAAAATATAAACTATAAACTAAAATAAAAATTAATTACATTTAAACTAGAATAAACTAGTTTATAAAAATTATATAAACTAGAATAAACTAAAATAAAAATTTAGTAAAATTTTACTTAGTTTTTATTTTTATAATATTAAAGACAATTTTTGTTAACCAATTAATTACAATTATATAAATTAAATTTAAATAAAATAGTATTTTTATAATATTTATATTAAAAATAAAATATAAGTAATTAAATTATAATATAGTTGATGAAAATTTTTAGAATTATATTTATTGAAGGGATTAGTCTTGCTAAAGTAAAAGTAAAAAGATTTAATGTTCACAAAAATAAAAGTATAAAGGATTAATGAGAACAAAAATAAAAGTTGAGGGAGTAAATTAAGAAAAAATAAAAATGTAAATACTCAATATGGATGAATAAATGTATAGGAGTAAATTAAGGAAAAAATAAAAATGTAAAGGGCAAAATATGAGTTATTCCGAAATAAAATAGAATTCATTAATCATTATAGAATATAGATACATTCTTTGGTTCAAAAAGAGTGCAAGAGATTTCATACTTTGGATCAAAAGATTTTCTTCACTACATATTAATTACATTTCCTTTACTTAAGATTTGGAAATTTTAGTAATTATAATATTCTACCTTGGCTCTAGCAATGTGGCGCTCATTTCATTTGCTGATAGAAGCTTATTTGATGAGAACTCTAATTCAGGCATATTCCTTTCTGTGAAGAATCCAGGTTGCTTTGGCTGTGGCAATGAACATTCACTGCTCAGCATTACAACCACAGATGCCATATTTGGCCTGTCTTCAGGTCTCTGTTGTACGCACAAAAGCCCCACATGAATGCATCTCAAAATTTCAGGTACAGTATCAGAATCAGGAATCTTATCTACTAGTTCCAATGGCCTCTCTTCCATCCATAGTTTCCATGCCTGAAAATTAATCAACCAAAATATAACTAGTTTGTTAGACACTACATGGTTTAGGTTATAAATGAACATTGAGCTTTGGCATTGAGTCCTCAATAGCAGAAAGTCATCTTCAGAATTTTTAAGATCTCAAGTTAGAGCTCCCACCACCCCTCCCCCTCCCACATCAGCAAAAAAATTAAAAAAAAAAAAATTTCTTACATGTCCAATAAGATTATGATTGTGATCTGGGTGAAAAAAGCCTCTGTTTTTCTTCCCACTGAATATCTCCAGAACTAATACGCCGAAGCTGAAGACGTCAGATTTCATTGAGAAAAGGCCATCTACAGCATATTCAGGAGACATATAACCACTGCAAAATACCAAAAACTTAAGATTGTTTGGTATAAATGCTGTCAGAAATAAACTGTTAATAGAATTTATTTACTTACTAGGTGCCTGCCACTATCTTTGTATTTGCCTCAGTTTGATCTCCACCAAATAGTCTAGCCATGCCAAAGTCTGAAATTTTCGGGTTCATGTCTTTGTCCAGTAACACATTGCTGGCTTTAAGATCTCTGTGAATAATTCTAAGCCTAGAGTCATGGTGAAGATAAAGAAGTCCTTTAGCAATTCCACCAATTATGTGGACTCGCTTAACCCAGTCAAGAATTCTGCTTTTCATTGGATCTGATCAATTTATCATTGATGTTAGAAAACTGTCTAACTGGTTCAGCAAAGAACAAGAAAAAAGCAAGAAACAAAAGTTGTAGTAATGGAGCAATGAAGGGTCTAACCAAAAATGAACACATCTAAGCTCTTGTTTGGCATGTATTCATATATCAGCATATTTTCATCATTCTGAATGCAACAACCATGAAGCTTAACAAGATTTCTATGCTGAAGTTTAGAGATCAAGATAACTTCATTTTTGAACTCTGTCAGCCCTTGTCCTGAACTTTTCGAAAGCCTTTTCACTGCTATTTCTTGCCCATCATCTAATTTACCCTGGAAAAATTAAACATTACCTGAAGAAGTTTAGATCTTGTGAAGATGCATGATATAATGCAATATTCTTTGTGCTACCTTGTATACGGGTCCAAAACCACCTTCACCTAGCTTGTTGTAGCTTGCGAAATTATCTGTTCCTTGGACTATCGTAGTTAAATCAAATACTGGCAATTCCATGTCTTCCTCGTCATCTTTGTTTTCATACTCTTGCTCATGAGTGCCTTCTGTCATTCCTGACAATAGTCATAATGACTCAACAATTAAATAGAGTCTCTTGATCAAAAGATTTTACAATGATTTCTAACAGTAGTTTTGCATAAATTGCTCTGTTTCATGTTTCAAATATACTTAATGATTCCTAATCAGCTATATTTTGTGCATTTCCTGATTTAGGGTCTGTTTGACATTGCTGTAGGGAACCGGGCATTTAGAATTTTTACTATTCCTACTTATTTTCACTTATTTTTGAATTCATTTACTATGCTTCTTTCTAAAGTTGGTTTCCAAAAGAAAAGCATATATATAAAATATGGAGAAACAATGTATCAATTTTGGGTTTTATGTATGGAAAAATAAACACTTGGAGAGTCTTGCCCTAACGGGTTCACCTGACTCGAGTGTTATGAACCGAAACCCTTGTGGCTGCTAGATACCGGAAGTTATGAATACCAGAAAACAAAAACAAAGCCGATGACAACTGTAACCGTAACTTCCCTTTAATCAGTCAACAAATGTACAGTTAAATATAAGGAAATAGCCAAGTCTATTTGACATCAACAGCTTTCAGTTTGGGGTTTGTTTACCTTTTCGTCTGAAATTTCTTCTCCATATGCAAAAACCGATTACCATGCTGATGATCACTATAACAGCAGCGCCAACAACAAGTCCTGCTTTCAGCTTACCGGATAATCCTTCATTCTTCTCAATCTTAGCTGAAAGCACGAGTGTATGAATAGTTAGTGCACATATTTCCGAATTTGAGGCAGATCCTTTAAACGCAATTGAATTTGTATTAAAGGGTTCGGACAAGTATATTCTGCAGAGAAGAGTATTTCTGCTAAAAGAGTGTCTAATTGTGTTCCTAATTTCAACTTCTGCATAAAATAGAGAAGACTAAGAAAAACATACCTAAATCTGGAGAAGCCAACCTTATGTAGATGTCTTCTCCGTTATCAGTTACTCCTCTTATATCAAACAAATCACTGAACCAAATCAAGCAGCCACTTCCACCATTTCTTATGTCTAAACTTGAATATGCACTGCAAGAGCAGTTTCTCAAGCACACTCTTTCACATTCCTTAAGATCAATAGTCTTATCATACCAAGAAGAAGATGTATCAGGCAATTTAACCCCAGTACGCTTAACAAACCCATCGGTTCTGCAGTCTGGTTGAGTCCTTCGAACACAACCATCTGACCACACTTGCATATTCCAATCTCTTGGACTTTTCGGCACAAACCCGTCTAGGCATTCACATATAGGAGAATTATTTATCTCACAACCAGTATTTGCACCGCAAAAAGCATAATTCTCACACTGATCTGTCTGTGCTGTAGCAATTACAACCCAATCTTGTTGTCGTTCATCCCAGGATAAGCGTTGGACTAGGCCTGCAGGACTTAAAAAGTACCTTGACAAAACTGAAATGTTTAGAACATCAAATTTGAAGTAGATCTCTTTATCATTTATCATAAATTCATAAGTAAATATAGGATCAAGCCTCAGAATTGGAGTTCCAGTCAGACGTAGCCCATTCCAGGATCCTGCTCTGTACACTACTCTGTCCTCCTTCTTCAGAAGTAATTGCGGATAGCCCCGAGTATCCAAATGAAAAGAATATAGTCCTTGACCAGGATCATCTATGCTCTTCCAAGATGACTGAAATGTCTCATGACCAGTTACTAAGTTTAATCCCATCTTCATTCCTGGAAGTACTGTGTCTCCCGGATGCTCAAAACTCTGCCACAGATAGTTCTCTGGGTTACTGTCATTTGCTTCTCTTATGACAACATTTCCTGTGTCCAAAAGCTGTGCAACTGGATTCATTGCTCTTCTCGAAGTATTTGATGACCATATAAAACCGTTTGTGCTGTTGAAAAGGACAAGATTTCCTTGGCTTGTAATATTTAGAACTGCTGTGGTGTTGGCAAGTGCAGTTTCTTTGTTGGCTACCCATACAATTACCCGAGGAGATACATTCTTGTACCATAGTCCCAAGTACCGCCGTTTCGGATCCGTAATACTGATAAATCCGAGCTCATAATTTCCTTTTTCAGAAACAAGAGTCTCTCCATCTCTTAAAGGGTGGGTTAGGTTAACAGTGTCCCGTGCAGTGCAGAATATTACCAAGAAGACGATGAAGAAACACGAATAGAGTAGAAGAATGATAAGGTTAAAGCGGCTCATTTGTCACTTCAAAAAACCCGGAGTAGAAATAATCTTAGGATGATCATAAAGGGAAAATAAGAAGCTAGTTGGTCAAGCTAGAAAGGCAGTCGCCATTTCTTACTCGATTCTCATTTGTCACTTCCTTCAAAAAACCCAGAATAGAAATGATGTTGCTATGATCATAAAGAGTAAGTAAGAAGCTATTTGGTCAAGAGAGAAAGGCAGTCGCCATTTCTTACTCCACTAATTCATTGACAAGGAGTAGGCTGGAAAGGTCATGTGATTGGTTGTGGGGACGTTCAATATTCGCCGTGGCCATGTTTCTTTTGGTTGATGGGTCCGAGGACTAAACACACGCAATTGACTATTGTGGTTTGAATTGAGTGGTTCGCTCTGACATACACAGTTAATGTAAATAAGTTGCTGATACAGAACTATAAATTTTTCTGGATAAGATTTTTAGGGCGAGTACATAATATTAAAAAATTGGTTCGCCAGTTAAAAATCTGAGAAGAGCTAGTAAATAAGGGAGTATATGAAAAAAAAAAAAAAATCTAAGAAACCAATTTTAAAAAAATGGATAGTTGAATTTTGGTTTGATTTTATTTTAAAAATAATAATTTAATTTAAATTTTTAATTTTATAAACCCATGGTTAATCAGTCAGATTAAATATGTAAAAAAATTAATTAGCTGTCTAACTAAAACAATAAATACATTAAAAAAATTGACCAAAGTAAATCACAGTCCTTACTTTTTATAGATTTTTTCTGAGAAATTTTAAAATATATAACTAATTTTTGCGTGCAATTCATTGATAACTTTACCAGAACAATATTATCCGGTTTAACTTTGAATGGAGACTTCAACTTTGAGCAGTCAAAATAATATGTACCGTACGTAATTGCACTGACAAGCATATTGGGTTAACTCTAAACAGACATTCTGATACGCTGTTTGATGAGATGAAATTGCAACCCTACAAGATCTTGGAGATGGCTGGAAAAAGCTGGTCTTGATATGTGGTTGGGTTAAGTATGGAATATAGAAAATATCCAACCAAATTTAAATTTCGAATTAAAATATAATAAAACCATATCTAACCAAATAATTTTAACTATGAGCCCAACTTAATCCTATGTAAATGGTTAACCATATAGAACCAAATAATTTTAACTATGACAATCACATGGGGTTAACTCTATAGAACAGAATTCTAATATATATATATATATATATATATGACCGAAAACTAATTCAATAAATAATATAAAAATTATTAAGAAAAATTTAGTTAATTTAATTTTATACATTTCATTATGTTATCAATTAATGTCTATTAAGTAACATATACATAATAATATATAATTAAAATAAATATGTTTGTATTTAAAATATAGTAATTAAATTATTAACAAAACATTGTTATTAATTTCATTATTGTTATTGTTATTGCTATTGTTGTGTGCGATCATTATTAAGTCGGGTCTGGGTTGCCTATGGTTAAAGAATCGTCATAGAAGTTACCTTGACTCTTTTTCTATAAATAAAGCTTATCTATATCATCTTCTTCCACCTCTACTCCTGGTATTGATAGTTTGAGCCTAATTTTTAAATTCAAGTGAAAGAAAGAGGAAGTCAAAAAATATGAGCACTCTTTTATTTTACGGCTTTTTGGCGTCACCAATGTGAAATGTCCATTATATCAAAATTTAAACTTAAATTATAATATAAGAAAATTAATATTTATTGTTCCAAATTATTCAATTAACAAGTAAGAATATGAAAATACTTATTATATCACAATTTAAACTTAAAATATGAAAAATAAGAAAATTAATATTGTATGGTTTTTAATCTTATTGTTGTTGTTGTTACTAATAAGTAAAAATGTAGAATGTCCATCATATCACAATTTAAATTTTAAATGTAAAAAATAAGAAAATTAACATTATATAGTTCCAAACCTTATAATTCATTAAATTATTATTTTAGTATTGTATTGTTTATATTATTATTGTTGGAATTTAGATTTGGGTCGCTCATGAAGATTGACCTGATCCAACTTGATTTAATAATAAAAAAAAGGAAGTGTAATTGCCTTGTATTGTTTCCATTATTATTGTTGGAATTTGGATTTGAGTCGTCCATAACGGGTTGACCCGATCCAACTTAATTTAATGATAAAAAAAAAAGGGGGCGCAATTGCCTTGTATTGTTTATATTATTATTGTTGGAATTTGGATTTGGATCGCCCATGACGGGTTGACCCAATTCAACTTGATTTAATAAAAAAAAAGGAGTGCAACTGGCAAAAGGCAGTTGCCTCTAAAATTATAGGAGCAACTACTCCTGTTTATGTACACAAAAATAAATATACGTACTTGTAGACACGGGGTTTAGCATGCGCCCAAAATTTTAATAACAGTGACACTGTTTGAGCTCAGGGCTCGAGAGAACATACTAACCGTTGTCACAAAAACATACTATAGAGATGAGGAGTTGCCACCCAGAGTAATAACTGGGACAACTAAAAATGGTGGTACTCAATTTTTCAAAAGAAAGCTAGCACCACCACCAACAGATTATGGATATGGAATACCAAATTCTTTCAGTCTTGTGTTCATTTAAAATTACTTTATGAATTATTATCTTACTCTCTATTTACACGCAATTTCATATAAACCCTTATTAAAACAATTAACTCTAGACAAACTAGTCATGAAAAATACATGTAAACAATGCATTCATTAAATTCACAATCCTTAAGTTAGTCTAACCTACATTGATTTTAATTAAATGAACTAAATCTGCATGATTTAATTTACAAGTGAGCCTAAAAACTAATGGGCCTAATTACTATTTAATTTTAATTAAATGACTCTAACTATACTTATTTTAATTTTACGAGTGGACCTAATTTTACAAATTATGAAATATTTAAATTAGTGAGCTTAATTTTACATGTTTTAATTCTAAGGTAATCTTAAATCGACAAATTATGAAAAAAAAAAACTTTTATTTAATGGGCAAAGTCTAAATTAATTAAATTAAATTATATGGACCTATATCTAATTAACTAAATGGACCTAAATTATATCTAATCTAAATCTAGTTAATTATGGGCCTAAAATGCATTTTAATTAAAATATAGACTTATTAAATGAGATGGGCTAATAAAGAACTACTTAAAGCTAAAATTATTTAAATAGGTTAGAGTCTAGTATGGGTCTAGGGCCCAAAACACATAAAAAGAATAAACAAGACCAAAAACACAAAAAAAAATAAAAATAAAAACAAACAAATAAAAAGATCAACCATGCAATTAAATTACTTCTTCTAAATAAACCATAATTTTAATTAACATGCAATCTAAATTAATTTACTTCTTCTATTGATTTTAATTATGGCTTATCAAATTTAACCTAATTTACTAATTAATTTTTAAGAACAAAAGAACTAAATTTTTATTATTCCCACTATCGGGGGTATTACAAAATCTAACAAAATAATAAAGAAGATAAAATTAAAATATAACTCTTAAGAAGACAAATTAAACAAATTCAAAACCTAAAAAAATACAGTAAAATAAACTAAACTAAATAAAGAAAAATTAAATTAAATTGGGATCTTGACTCTTGACTTTCATTCATGGATTCTTAATGAGTTTTCTTGGTTCAATCATATATTCATCACCAGAATCATGAAACACAAAGAATCAAAAAAAGAAATTAAGATTAGAATTAATGAACAAAGAAAACAAAATAATGAAGACAAAATCTGAATAAAAAAACACAAGTAATAAAATAAAAAATAATAAAAAGAAAATAATGATATAAAAGAAAGAATTAATAAAAAGAAAGGAGTAGAAGATGAGTAATGATATATAGATGCTATTTGAATGCCTCTTGGATTGGGATTTTACCATTTTGAGAAAATTGACTATGCACTTTCTTGATTTCTGGACTTCTAAAAGAACGTACTTTGTTTCTTTTTTTTTTTAAAGGGTTTTGAAAATGACAGTATCAGGTTATGTCTTCTGTCTTTTTCTCAATTAACCTCTATTGTAGTAGTTGATTAGGGTTTTTTTTCTTTTTTTCAGTTCCCATCCTTCCTTCCTTTTTTTTTCTCTACTAATCTTTTCTTTTTATATCTTGTTCCTCAGCTAACCACTTACGTGATTACATTAGCTTTAATCTCTCCCAGGATAAGAATTTTAACTTTAAAAAAGACTATTATATGTGTAAGAGACGCGTACTAGATCGAAACCTATAGATAAATACTCAAATTAATTTATTTATAAATTAAATTTAGACCGATCACAATGAAAAAAAAAAGATTTTTACTAAATTTTTTAGTGTCTCGACATTCCAAAATGTTGACCGACATTATGTAATGCTAATTGGCATTGTGTAATGCCAATTGGCATTATATAATATCGATCGGCATTGTGTAATGCTGATCGACATTTTGTAATGTTGATTGGAATTACATAATGTTGGTTGCACATTTTTAAATATACCCCTGCAAAAGTTAATTTTTTATAATTAAACCCAAAAAATATTGTAATTTAGTCCTTAAAATCACGAAACTTAACACTAGAGGTTAATTTTTTATTAAATTATCATCATAGAGGCTTTTATTGCATTCATGCACAATTGCATCCTAAAATTGGGTGCTTATAGTTGCTCCCCTTTGTTGCCATTTGCTTGACAAATTGCAACAAAACAATAGAAATACATAGTTTCGAAGGAAAGAACTAGGGTACTTAATTTTATCTTAATTGATGGATTGATGCTTAAATTATCATGTAATTAAGATGTTATGTTTAGCATGCTTCACTATATTTCCTGTAGAATGTCTAATGAGATATATGCAAATGAGTTTCGCTATATTCCCTGTGGGACGTTTAGCGTTTCATGATTTAAGAACATGTTATAGCTCCTATGGAACGTCTAACAAGAATACCATAACTATTGTGTAGTGTCTAGTGAACTGCACTATATTCCCTTTGGGATGTCTAGTAACAATGGATTTCATTATATTCCCTGAGAGACGTTTAATGAAATATATATAATGATTCTTACTATATTCCTTGTGGGATGTTTAGCGATTTATGATTTTTTTTAAAAAAACATGCTACAGTTCTTGTGGAATGTCTAGCAATAATTCCATAACTACTGTGTAGTGTTTGGTGAACTACACTATATTCCCTTTGGGACGTCTGGTGATAATAGATTTCATTATATTCCTTATGAGACATTTAATGAAATATATATAATGATTCTCTCTATATTTCCTATGGGACGTTTAGTGATTTATGATTTTTTTTAAAAAAAACATGCTATAGTTCATGTGGAACGTCTAGCAATAATACTATAACTACTGTGAAGTGTCTGGTAGATTAAAAGATTTGAAAGATCATGTTATAACTACTTTGTAGCATATAAAATATTAAATTTAAAATTCATGTTATGACTGTTAGGCAGTGCATAACGAAATAATCTAAAATTTTTGTTATAACTACTGTGTAGCATATAACAAAATAGATTTAAAATCCTTGAAAAAATGATTATGCATGTAAAATGCAAAAATTGAATTTTTTTTATAATATTCTATATTCTGTACTTGACAAAGGATTTAGAATTTTAATACATACTAACTATGTAATTAATAATTTTGTGAATTATTAATTAATGATATGAATTTCATGAGTTAATTATGAATGGACCAAATTGTAAGGAAGAAATTTGTATTTGAATGTCAGTAAGTTTTGGTGGATCAAAATGGATATTTTCCATCCTATATGCTTCACTTTTGCATGTCACATTCCATTTCTCCTTTCATCTTCATTTTCTTTTCCTTTCATTTTCTTTTTTCATTGATTTTTCTTTCTTTGATTATTTGATCATCTCACGTCCGATTTGTAATCTGTCAGATCCTATGGTTGCCCCATAATACATACCATATAGGGTAGCAGAAATTACAGTAGATCTAATTATTATGTCTCCCTATTTTCCTCATAATAGTTTTGTACTTTGAGAAGGCTTCACCATCCTCCCTCTGACTTACCTATATCTCCACAAGTGTACAAATGTAGGTAATGAGGTAATATTTCCTCATTTCTATCAATTTCTACAAAAAATATTTATAAAGTTAGTAATCAAAATCAATTTTAGAATGCAAATTAGTATATACATTATTCAAATTAAATTAGAAACTGGTAAAAAATGCATGAAATTTTAAAAATTAAACCCTAAAAATATGAAAAATTTAGCTCGGGTTTGCTATATGTCTGATTAAATATTTGGAATCCTGATCAAAAGTCTGGATTTTCAATCACCATCCTAATTTTTGGTTGGCATTGCCTAATGTCAATCAGCATTATGCAATGCCGATCGGCAATACGTAATGTTGATCAGCATTCCATTTTGCCGACCAAAATTTTTTTAAATTTTTATTCTTTTATTTCATCCAGTGATCGATGAAATTCACGAGCTGTTTTCATATAGCTCGAGAATTACTTCACGAGCTACCAATGAATATGGCACAACTAATCTAGGCCTCAGGTTTTAGATAATTCATCGCTATACTTTTGATAGTTTGGGGCCGATCTGACCGCTAGTCTCTATTTACTTTGATTGAGAGGTGGATGGACACCACCCACACTTTTCATACTCACATAAGCGAATTGATTATTTCTCCTATGAGCTTTTATGCCATCAGTAGGATTGCCTTTAGAGGAACTCTTATTCCTTTTAATATTAGTTATTGTGGTCTTCCTGAAGATGCACGGAGTCAGTACATGTGTAACTTGATTGGGTTAGTCCCAATGTGGAAGAATCAAAAAAATATTATCCTTTCATCTCTAGTCCAAGGATTCAGATGTCTGCCCACTGCTACTCCCCGTCAAATCGCTCAAAAAGGTGAGGTGTCTCCTCCTTATACGACTAGGCAAGACTCTTTTCTATGAAACTAAACAGGAGGTTTGCATTGCTTTACTTAGCCTCCTTTATGACTTAGATCAAGTTGCTACCCTTGATTGGGGATCTGCTACATTAGCCTATCTTTACTACAGAATGGACACCATCTGTAGAGGTGCTGTCACGATGTGTGGCTTTTGGCATGTCCAACATGTACGTTCTCTTTTTTGCATGATTTGCTGATTTATTTTTTTCTTTTCCATATTTGGACTATAGAGATTGGGCTGATTTAGGGTTTCAATGCTCCCTCTGATGTTGAGATGGGATTCTTCCCATCTGGCTTGCATCAAAAATATTCTTCAGACCTATCGTGATCAGATAAACTCCATTGAGTGGCACATGGTAAGAAAATAAAATCATCAGTATTTTATAATGCAAGTTAAACTCAATTAACATAATTTGTAGATTAATTCTAATTGGCTAGAGGGAGTTAATGACATCTAGAGATATAATTTTATGGCTAGAGCAGTATGTCTAGAGTCCATGAGGATTTTACTCCCTGGATATGGTTGTCATATGTGGTATCTGGGGGAATGAGTATATCGTTGGTCTTCTGGACCTTCACAACATCGTATTCCTTCTGATATCCCTCCTTCAATGTTACATAGCTCGCACTAGACGAGTTTAGAGCTGAGAGAGGCGCTATAGGGTTATGCTGCCTTAACTTACTTGAGCGATCTTACCATTACCGTCAATTCATTCATGAGAACCTCTTGGAGCATATTCCTACTGACCATGCTAAGGTAACTTCTGATCATTTCATTTATTCTTTTAGAACCTATAAATTACTCATTCTTTTTCACAATTTGAGGAGATTGGTTCCTCTGCTGCCAAGGCAATAGGGGAAGAGATCGAGACTTCTCAAAGGACTAAGACTACTCAAAGGACTGAGACTGCTCCTAATATTAAGAGATTTGAGCCCAAACCTAGTCATACACAATATACTCAACATGTTGGGACTAGTCGTAAGGGGACTTTTATTGGTGCTATCCTTGGATATGTCTCTCTTTTGGACAGGTCCATGCTTTTATTGGGCTTCTACTATTCAAACTCTGGTTGAGCAGTATATGCACTTTAGTGATGCTCAACTTCCTAGCTTTTCTTAAGCAAATACTTATCATATGAGTCTATCTAACTTATTTCCTACATGATCTATAAACTTGACATGGATGTTAATAGAAAATTTTACAAAATGGATTCCCTAGACACAGGCAAAGTATTTGTAGGGTCTTACCTCGTCTCAGAGATTATTTACTATATAGGCCACAGATAGTTGGCGAGTAAGTATATACACTGAAAAATGCAAAGTGTATGCATGTTGTGCATGAAATTTCTTATATATGCAAAGTTATTTTAGTGGTCTAGAGCATAAGAATGAAGTGCTTCATCAGTAGCTTGCAGACTTATATATTAATCCTCATAGTGTTGGGACTTCATCTGCTAAACCTTCAGATACTTATCAGCATGATGACTTAACTGGAGGATAGAGGCTTTGGCCCGATTCTAGAGTTGATGATGACTAATTAGGACTATTTTTATTTCTAACTCTTAGCATGCTTGTATTTGACTGTTTCTATAATATTGTTACTTTCTTGATTTTGCATTGTTATATATCACTTGAACTGGTAGCTACTTTTGAGTAAACTTCTTCCATTAAAATCCTTCTAATAATGGATAATACTGAATAATTAAATAATTAAATAATTAATTAAAAAGATAAATAATGAATATTATCCCTTTAATAATTGTTTATTTATCCTTATCTCTTTTAGATTCCATCACCTTATCTTATCCATATTCCTTGAGCAAATACAGTCCTTTTCTCATATGGAATCATTTTGCTTCTCTATATAAAGAACACACAAGGGGCATTATTCATCATTCTCTACACTTTCAATTATAACTTAAGCATCTCTCTAATTGATGAAGAAATTCCTTAAGAGCCTTGATGGAAATAATTGGAACAATTTTCTCCCTTTTCATTGTAAGTCACAAAAATTTGTTCATTATTTGAATATTAACAATAACTTTTGCATGCTACTGCAACTTTTTGGGATGCTAAGGACCACGTGCTCATATTCAATGGGCAAGATTTATGCCCAATGATTGAAGAATTTACTGCTATCTTGGGTTGCTCATTAAACTCAACTACCATGATTACTCTTCTTGATCTGACCACGCAGTTTCCTGATAAGCTAGTAGCATTCTTTGATTTGCCTCCAAATGACATCTATCTGTATGCTCATAACCTTGGGACCATCGATCTATCTTCTCTAATTACTGTTTATGAAACTAAAGATAAGAACAATGCTACTTAGGCCAGAACAATTGCTTTTTATCTTTATGCACAATTTTTGCTAGTTTTATCTCATTGAAATACTGACACATATATTATGAGTATTTTAGAGCAAGTATAAGCTGGAGCTGACCCTATGCCCATTATTCTTACTGAAACTATCATAGGACTGGACAACTTCAAAACTCATAATCCTCTTTCAAGTAGTTTACTTCTCCTTCAATTGTGTAACCAAAATCCTTTATTATTTTCTTTCTTATTTATTTTTGTTAACTTTTGCCTAAGTCGTCCTTTCAGGCTTTCAACTTAGCAGGCTTGCCCTAACTTTTGCCTAAGCTACTTGTAAGCACCTAATTTTAGGATGCAATTATGCATGCGTGCGAAAAAAGCCCCTATGATGAAAATATAATTAAGAATTGATCTTTGGTGTCGAGTTTCATGATTTAAAACACTAAATTGCAATGTTTTATGGATTTAATTGCAAAATTAGTTTTTTAGGGATTTGATTGCAAAAATTAAAAACTCTCGATGACCTTTTTTATAATTTAATTTTAAAAACATATAAAAATTGGTTGGCCAACATTTAATGCCGACCGACATTGTGTAATGCCAATTGACATTATATAATGCTGACTGGCATTATGTAATGTCAGTTGACATTAGACAATGCTAGTCGACATTACAAGATGAAAATCGGCATTTTGAAATGTCGATTTGTACTAAAAAGTGATTTTTTTTATTGATTTCATTTTTTAATTTTTCATTAGTCCAAGACACCACGTGTCCTTGCGTGCGAGTCTTTATAAAAAACTATGTCACTCATCTTTTTATCTTAATTTTGAAAATTCAAATTGAAAATCCAATGCAACTTCCTATGTGATCACATGGGTTAGAGGTTGCTGGGTTTAGCTTTAAAAACCAAAAAGAGAAGGCTGCAAAGGGGCTAGCTAGAGAGATAGAGAGGTAGAGTTTATGAAAAAAAATAGAGAGAAGTAAAGGGGCTGTGAAAAAATCAGAGAAAAAAAAACCTAATTAGCTATTATAAAAAAATGTTCTTTGCTTTTAAAAGTCCAGAAGATCAAGAAAAAAAAAACAATAGAGCCAATCTCAAAACGATGATAATCCCAATATGAGGGGCATTCAAACAGCATTTGCACAACATCTTCTACTCTTTCTTTTTTTATTTTATTTTCATTTTATTTCTTGATTGAGTAGTTACTAATTAATTTTGTTTTTGTTTTTGTTTTGATTTATGTTCTGTGGTGGTCTGGGAATGAGGTTAGAGATATGTGATTTTGGACAGTGACCATTGGAAGAATCCATAGAATGCCATGGATTAAGATCTGTAAAACCTCTATAGGATTTAGGATTTATTATTTCTGCGTTCTTTTAATTTTATTTTGTTTTAGGTTGTAATTAATTTGATTTTAATTTCTACACAATAGTTTGTAATAGCCCTAACAGTGGAAAATAGTAGAATTTTATATTCTTTGCACTAAAATTGATTAGTAATTTAGGTTCAATTGGGTAAAAATCAATTAAAATTAATGATGGAAGTAGACTAATTTTAGGGTTGTATGAAATTGAACTAGGGTTTCTTAGAAAAATCATGTAAAATTGTTGTTTTGGTTTATTTTTAGTATGTTTGTTGAATTGGGCTTGTTTTTTTATGTCTTTATTCTCCTTGGGCTCTAAGCCCGCATTAAGATCAAAACCATTTAATAAATAGGCTTAAAAATGGATTAGGTTAATTAAAATTAATTTAGGCCCATTAGATTAATTTAGACTTATGCCCATTTTAGCTAAGCCCATTAATTTTATTTCATTTAAAATAAATAGATTTAGGATCATATCACTTAATTTAAAATCAAGTTAGACTTAGGCCCACTTATTAATTTAATTTCTTCTTTAAAATTTGGTAGGCTTAGGACTATTCTTTAGTTAAATTAAAATAAATAGACTTATGCGTACTAAAATTAATTAAAAATGTAGGTCTTTGTCTTTGGCACTAGCATTTCCTGGATAGCTTTCACTAACTATATACCCTAGCAATTTCTTGAAGAAACCCTGAAAATGCATTTCTTTGGGTTGAGTCTCAAATTGTACCTCTCAATTCGAGCCAAGAACTTATCAAAAGCTTTAAAGTGTCCTTCTCTTGTCTCTGACTTGACCATCATGTCATCTATATACACTTATACTTTTTTATGCATCATGTCATGGAAAAGAGCAGTAGTTGCCCTTTGATATGTTGCACCTGCATTCTTCAATCCAAAAGGCATAACCTTATAACAATACATCCCCTATTCTGTAATGAAAGCTATTTTGATCTTATCCATGACAGCCATTATTATCTGATTATATCTTGAATACCCATCCATAAAAGAATACATCGCGCTCGACGCTGCACTATCCACTATCACATCAATGTGAGGTAAAGGAAAATCATCTTTTGGGCATGCTTTGTTTAAATCCCTGAAATCCACACACATACGTACTTTACCATCTTTCTTAGGTACTAGTACTATGTTTACCAACCATTGAGGATAATCTACCACTTCTAGAAAATTAGCATGGATTTGTTTAACAATTTCCTCTATTATCTTTTCAGTCCACTATGGTTTTAGCTTATGTAGTTTCTGTTTAATAGGTTTAATTTCTGGATAAGTTGGGATGTAATGTTTTTTAATTTCCTTGTCTAAACCCGACATATCTTCATAAGTCCAATTAAATACTACCTTTCTTTTTGTTAACATTCTCTCAAAATTTTCCCTCTCTTTAAGATTTACATTATGTGATATAGAAATGTTCTTAGGATTATCATTTGTACCCATGTTTAATGAATCTAATTGAATGAAATTAATGTCTAAAATGCAAATACAATTAATATTAAAATGCATAGAACCATCAGGATGGATATCACACAAGTAAGCCAAACTAAAATTCATATCATTAACCATGGAAAAAACAAAGTCTTTGTCCTCACAAAGGCCGGATATTATTACATCAATTTCTTTATAAAAAACATCACTCAAACTATTACTAATGATAGTAGCTAAATTTAGGGGTGGCTCCTCTTCAGGTGGTAGACACACTAGCTCTTCAACAGTAGTATCACCCATCCTCTCAACTACTTGATTCATTACTTCCTCTTTGTTATCCTCTACCAGGTTCTCCATAGTCAGCTCCTTGAAGATCTCAATCCTAGGAATGTCTTTTCTAGCAACATTGATAGATTCCTTAACACCCATATGGTACTTACCTTCCCTTGGCTTAATAAAATTCTCACTTATGACTGATTCTCCCTAAGGGCTTATTTATATTGGTCTTTCCCTTCTTCCTTCCTCTTTTACTACTAGGTTCTATCTTAGTGCACCCCAATCCCTTGGTGTCACCTTAACTTTCAAATTTTGAGGGTTTAAGGCTTCTTTGCTCATTCTTTCCTAGCCCTTATGTAGGAATTAATACTCTCCTTCGTCCTTGCAACTCTTAGATCCATCTCAGTTCCATTGAATATTCTAACAACTTGGAAACTAGGGGGAACACATACTTGTTTCTATTTATCCTGTATGGCTGCCACGGCTGCACTGGTTCTAGATTCTATAGTTATAACATCTCCTTCATGAGGGAATTTTATCTTCCGGTGCACAGTTGAGGGTACCCCTCTTAGAGCATGGAACCATGGCCTTCCCAAAAGCTAGGCATATGTGATAAGGATGTCTAATATAGTGAACTCAATAGTTGACTCTATAGGTCCTATTTTAACTAGAACTTGGAATGTGCCCTCCACATTTCTAGTGCTATCATCATAACTCTGATTATAAGATTTGAACCTTTCAAGTCATAAGATTTTAAACATAAATTAGGTTGGATTTTTAATGGACATACATTAATAGCAGAACCATTAACTACCATTGTAAAATTGGTTCTCTTTCCCCTTACTTCAGCTGGAATAAATAACACCTTGTTATGATTTCTACCTTCTAAAGGCAAATCATCATTTGAGAATGTTATCAAGCCATGCTTCTTTTTCGTGACCTTTGCTACCATAACCTCAGGTGTAGCTACTATTTTGATACTCATATTTGACAAAGCCTTAACTAGAGCTCTTTAATGGCTACCTGAATGCATTAATAATTCCTAAATGCTCACATTTGCTTTATTTTTCTTTAGATGCTCTAAGATCAGGTCTTCTTTTTACCCTTCCTCTACTTTTACATCCTTTGTCTCTTCTCTTTCTGTAACTCTCTCAATTTTCTTTTCTAGTGCCTTATAATTCTTTCCATTTTTGGTGACATGGTTCATATTAGGATTATCATTCCATACATTATGACCACTAAGGCTCTCTTCATCAGAGTCATACCAAATGTCAATAACCCCAATAATTTGATCCCTCTTTCCATCTTTCCATACTTCCATTATGCATGTTTCTTTCCCTTTTAGCTCCTCCATGTTTAGTTCGCTTAAATGTTGGCTCAGTAGCTCTTTAACTCCCTCTTGAGATTATTTAGAAGTAAAAGATCCATTGTTCTTTCCTTTTACATCATCATCTTTGCACTCTTCACCCCATCCTGAGGGCACAATCTCCTCTATTGATATATCACCTAAAGCGAGCTTAGAGTAAAATACTCTATAATCAAACTTGCCTGAAGGTTGCCCTAATAAATCTTCAATCCTTCTCAATGGCTGCTTAGCAATTTCATATTCTCTCTCTTCTTCCATCGACTCAATATCAAACTCATCACCCTATCCTGAGGGTATAATTGATTCAAAGGGAATATCAGCAGAGGGTGGCTTTGAATAGAACACCTTAAAGTCAAATTTGCTTGAGGGTTGCCCTAATAAATCCTCTACTCCTCTATAGGCATCATGAGATTTCTCACTGTCTGCAAGGTTTAATTTTTTAAAAAATTCCAACACTTCCTCTTCGCTAACTCCTAAGTTGATCATCATAATGGCTAGTGGTAGAATATTTTGGTAGTCTAGGAAAGGGTTGTTTCTAGTGTTTGGGTTGGAATTGGACTTTTTTAGGGTCTGTGATTTTTCTAGAGTCTATAAGGTTTTGGATATCATGTTTTAAACAAATATAGATGTCTGTGGAGTGGCCAACTACTTGGTGAAATTTATAGTAGCTGTTTAGGTCGTAGCCTAGAACATTAGGGTTTAGTGGTTTTGAAAAGGTTAAGGGTATAAGCAGGCCTTTTTGGATCAAACAGTTTAGGATTTTGGAAAGTGATTGGTTAAAATTAGAGAATCTCCTAGGCTACTAAATTTCATGCACCTCAATAGCTCAGCTAGTACTTCCCTGTTGTGTGCCCCCAATTGGGTAATTTCAGGTTCCTATACTTCTAAAACTTTTCTTCATCTCACTCTCAATCTTTTTGGCTTGCAAACCATTATTATACAGGTTTATAAATGTTTTGGGATTTATCATTTATAATCTCTCAACCAAATTAGGTGACACATTACAGACTATCATCCTAACCTAGTATTTTTCATTAATCCTACCTTATTCATAAATCTAGTCAAGAAATCAGAAAAGGATTCATTTAATTTTTACTTAGTCAGTTCCAAATCCCTGATGGACACTTCCAATTTAGTGTTATAATCATATTGCTTCAAAAAAGTAGTACATAGTTCTTTCCAGTTAGCCTTGATAGATTTTTTTAACCCATAATACCAGTTTATAGCCATTCCCTATAAAGACAATACAAGTAACCTAGTGATCATTGCTAATAGGGCCTTAGTAGTGCTTATAGTTACTATATACTGACTGAAATGAATTCTAGGGTCTCTTGTTTCATTAAACTTCTGTAGCTGAAGCATTTTGAACTTCTCAAGTAGCTTATTACCCTTCATTAGCAGCATATCATCAAAGTCAAATAAATATCCCATGCCTTGTCCTTTAATAAGCTCTTCCATGTTGGACATTTTCTGGGTTAGTGCTTGCATATGCTTGGACTCATGGTCTTATACCAATTCAAGTGATTCTCTCTTTGCCTTTTCTATCATGTAGTTCTCAACATCCTCAAGCTTCACATCAACAGCAAGTGGGTTTCTACCAATAGGTTGCCCCTAGCATTATTGGCAGTAGGTAGAGCATCTGTAATAAGTGGGATAGCTGCAGCAGTAGGTGGTTGCTCAATTGTAAGTGGTGGTATAACAATAGCAATAAGTTGCATCAATCCAGATAAAGCCTATCTTAGTTCATCTTGCATCATAGCCCTCATGTCATCAATCAAAACTCCTTTGATGTCTTTTAAGGTCTAGTTCCCTCCTTGTTTATTATTCCATTTCTATATGCTCAGTTGGAGTTGGTTCAGCTTCCAAGTAAAGTGGATTAATAGGATTCTTCTCTAGTTTGTGAAGGATTTCTTATGTTATGGCTTTAGGACTTAAATTTATTCTTCTTAGTCTGCCACCTTTCCATCCCCAAATATAAGAAGATCCAAATGAATCTATGATGGTTGCAAAATAAATTGTTATTATGATGGATGAAATGCATGTATGCATGATGCACGTGTTATGCAATAAGTAGTAAATAACAAGTATCAATCAAGTGTACAACATTCATCCTTCCAACCTTATTCCTCCCACACACGTGTTCAATGGTGAGTGTCTTTTCTTAGGACTTTTAGACTTGGCCTTAATATCAACAATGGATATCAAGAACTGACATGCATGCCAAATCTCTTTTAAATCAATAAAAGCATGAAAATAGTATTTCTAGGTATAAAGGTATAGCCCAATCTTTATTAGCCAAGATGGGCTCTTTAAAGTACGGGCTTGGGCTTTTATAGATAGAAATACCTCATGGCAATATACATAAGCAATTTGGGTAATTCTAAGGGAAGTAACTAAGCCATTATATATAGTTAGGGTTCGATGAAAAGTCAAGGTTCCCTTAGCAAAATGCCCTCCTTTAAGACTTAAGTTATAGGCTAAGGTCAGAGGGGCTCATCATCCTTTACAAACTCGAGAGAAGACTACCTCCCTTTAGGACTTGTGTTATAGACTTTGATCAAATGAGCCCGGTAATCTCTCTTGAACCAAGTTAAGGCTAAGAGTGATGGTTAGCCAATTTACAACTCCATGAAACTAGTGGAATCATGGAATCATAAACCAATGCCATCGATTAACAGGAACAAGTAGAAAGAATGCACGAATAAAATAATAATTAATAAAATAATTCTAAAAAACACAAGTAGAATCAGTATCTTTTATCCCCAGTGGAGTAATTACTGTAGACGATGAGGTTTGGCGTGTGCCCAAGATTTTAGCAATCGCGATACTATTTGAGCTCAGGGCTCTAGAGAACACACTAACCATTATCACAAAGACATAGTGTGGAGATGAGGAGTCGCCACCCAGGGTAATAATTGGGATAAATAAAAATAATGGTACTCGATTCTCTAAAAGAAAGCTAACACCACAACTAGAAGATTCTGGATATGGAATACCAACTTCTTTCAGTCTTGTGTTCATTTAAAATTACTTTATGAATTACTATTTTACTTTATATTTACATGTAATTTCATATTATTTACATGTAATTTCATATAAACCCTTATTAAAACAATTAACTTCATGCAAACTAGTCATGAAAAATACATGTAAATAATGCATGTAAAGAATATTTAAATTAGTGGGCCTAATTTACATATTTTAATTCTAAGGTGATCTTAAATCTACAAGTTATGGAAAAAGCTTTTATTTAATGGGCTCAGTCTAAATTAATTAAATTAAATTTGTTGGGCATATATCTAATTAACTAAATGGGCATAAATTATCTTTAACCTAAATCTAGTTAATTATGGGCCTAAAATGAATTTCAATTAAAATCTAGACCTATTAAATTAGATGGGCTAATAAAAAAACTTAAACCTAAAATTATTTAAATGAAAACCTAAAATTATTTAAATGAGTTAGAGCCTAATATGAGCCTAAAGCCCAAAACACATAAAAAGAATAAACAAGCCTAAAAATAAAATAAAAAATCAAAACAAACAAATAAAAAGATCAACCATGCAATAAAATTACTTCTTCTAACAAAATCCTAATTTTAATTAACATGCAACCTAAATTAATCTACTTCCTTCATTGATTTTAATTAGGGCTTACCAAATTGAACTTAATTTACTAATTAATTTTTAAGAACAAGAGAATAATTTTCATTATTCACACTATCAGGGCTATTACAAAATCTACCAAAATAATAAAGAAAATAAAATTAAAATGCAACTCTTATGAAGAAAAATTAAAAAAATTCAAAACCTAAAAAAATACAGTAAAATAAACTAAACTAAATAGAGCAAAATAAAATTAAATTGGGATCTTGACTCTTGGCTTTCATTCATGGACTCTCTATGAGTTTTCTTGGTTTAATCATGTATTCATCATCAGAATCATGAAACACAAAGAATAAAAAACAAAGAAAAAAATATTAGAATTAATGAACAAAGAAAACAAAATAATGAAAATAAAATCTAAATAAAAAAACACCGAAATGATAAAATCAAAAATAATAAAAAGAAAATAATGATATAAAAGAAAGAACTAATAAAAAGAAAGGAGTAGAAGATGAGTAATAATGTGCAGTTGCTGTGTAGATGTTGTTTCAATGCCCCTCAGACTAGGATTTTACCGTTTTGAGAAAATTGACTCTATGCTTTCTTGATTTCTGGACTTCTAAAAGAACGTATTTTGTTTCTTTTATTTTTTAAAAAAAAAAGGGTTTTGAAAATGACAGTATAAGGTTATGTCTTCTCTTTTTTCTCAATCAACATTTATTATAGTAGTTAATTAGCATTTTTTTCTTTTTTTTTTCAGTTCCCGTCCTCCCTTCCTTTTTTTTTTCTCTGCTAATCTTTTCTTTTTATATCTCGTTCCTCAACTAATCACTTATATGATCACAGTAGCTCTGATCTCTCCTAGGATAAGAATTTTAACTTTAAAAAAGAAGATTATACACATTATAGACACGTACTAGACCGAAACCTACAAATAAATACTCAAATCATTTTATTTATACATTAAATTTGGACCAATCATAATCAAAAAAAGATTTTTACTAATTTTTTTAGCATTTCGGCATTCCAAAATGTTGACCGACATTGTGTAATGCCGATTGGCCTTGTGTAATGCCAATTGGCATTACATAATACTAATTGGCATTACATAATGCCAATTGGCATTGCATAATGCCAAACATTATGCAATGCCAATTAGCATTACATGATGCTTGCAAAAGTTAATTTTTTACAATTAAACCTAAAAAATATTGCAATTTAGTCATTGAAATCATGAAACTTAATACTATAGGTCAACTTTTGATTAAATTGTCATCATAGAGGCTTTCATCACATTCATGCACAATTGCATCATGAAATTGGGTGCTTATAGTACTGTTTAAAGAGATAGAGAACAAGAACAAAAGAGATACAGGGAACAAAAATAAAACACTATTTGCAAACTCTCCCAAATTGATAAAAAATAATAAAAGTAAATAGGGTTGTGAAAATATTGTGTTTTTCCCTAATCTTTTATTGTGATTAACATAAATTTAGTGTTCATAAATTTTCAAGTTTGTAGAATCATCAAAGTTATGTGATCCTAACTATTTTATTATTTTAATTACATATTACAGCATTGGTATTAGAGCTTTATTAATGATTCACATATTATTGAGAACTACTTTCATTTTTATGAACTGAAATTGTTGAATTTTGGTGTTTGTGATCATGATTGAGACAGTCACTTTGTGCATGTTTCCTCAATTGTATACTAAGTCTCATACCATGATATGAACATGTCTTTGTAGTTTGTAATGGAAGCTTTAAATTGTTATAAATAACATTTAATTTGGTTTAGTATAGAGGAAGTTATGGTTAATCAAAGTTGGCTTCTTGTAGATTTTTTTTCTGGAAATTTCAGACTTAGAAATTGTTAGAGGTTGAAGATGAAGTGAGTTTTATACTCACAGACTAAGAGTTTGAAATCCAAACACACACTTGTAGGTCTTGAAATTGAAATCTGAATGTACCATTGAACTCAAAACAATCAAATATCAGGGGTAGAAAAATTTCAAAATAAGAATCATTTTTTAAATTGGTGGGTAACATACACGCTCCATTGCTTGAGAGTGGAATTAGGCAGTTTACTAATTAATAGTTAGTCAAACAAGGCCTTATAGCCCTACGTGCAAAAATAGTATATAATGGCACTATGAGTGGCTGTTTTCAATACCACTAGTACCACTGAACTCTAAATTTTTTATATAATTTTTCTACATATTAAAATAATTTTTTTATATATTAAATTTAATTTTTATAAATAATTATTACTAAATTTATTATTCTAATCAAGAAAAATTCTAGAAAAGTACTTGTTTTTTTTTTTTACAAAGTGAGATTGAGGTCCAATGAGAGAAAATTAAATTTTCTACATGTGAAAATTAATTTTTTTATTCTTTTAAGCAATTGAAATACAATTTTTAATTGAATTTTCATTAAAAGATTCATAATAAATTGTATGTTTGTTTGAAATTTTTGATTCCAGTCTTAATTTTTTTAAAAAATAATAATAGTTGATATTTAATTTTGTGTGTGTGTGTATATATATATGTGTGTGTGTGTGTTGTGAGTTAGCTTGAGATTTATTAAGAGTCTAATATTTTTTTTGTTCTTTCCTTAATATTTTTGAGGATCAAGTCATGCTTGAAGAGAATGTAGTGACTCAGTGACTATAGAGAGCTCAGAAGACATAAACATCATCCTAATCGGGCTCATATAATTCATACTCCCAAAATTTGTAGGACTAAAGAAAAAAAGAAAGACTTAGACAATTGATATAAAATCTTGCTAGATACAAAATGAAGCCTGAACACACTTTGATGGAACATGTTAAAATAGTAAACAACATGATTCAAGAAATAACTCATAGGTACAAAGTATTAAGTGATGATTATAAGTACTGTTGACCTTAGTAATAACCAATCTTAAGTTTGACCTTAACAAAATTAATTTTAAGCATTTAATTTATTTTTTTAAGTGTGTATAACTTAGGACTCTATTGGAAGTTAAAATGAAATACGAATATCTTGGGCTGATTCTACCTTTAAGATTCAAGGAGGCTTTTGATATCCTTAAAGCTTTATAATAAGAAAGTTTTCTTCTTCACATTTGAAGTAGAAATCTTAAGCCTTTTGAATTAAGCTTACTTGTCAAAATCTAAGTTCATTTGTGTATGAAAATATTAAGTCAAAGTCCATATATTCAGTTGTAATTTTAGATTGCATAGCTCTTAGTATTTTAGAAATATCTTGAGCTAAAAAAGTCTAATTAAGGTGATTTAAAAGAATATGAAAAACTAAGTCAAATATCTATAATTTTTATGAAGAAATCATAGGAAAATTCAAATTTTTCCAATAGAAAATTATGGTTTCAACTCATGCACAGTTGTCTAACAGCAGTCTGCCATTTTAGATTGCATAACTCTTTGTATTTCAACAATATCTTGAGCTGCAGAAGTCCAATTGAGGTGATTCAAAATGATATGGAAAGCTAAGTCAAATATCTAAAACTTTTTATAAAGAAAGAGTAGGCAAATTTGAACGCCTTTAGTAGCCAATCATGGTTTCAACCCATGCACAGTTGTCTGATAACATTACTTTTAATAATTCAAAATTGTAAATGTTAGATTTAAAATATAGATGTTGGATAAATTATTTGCACCTATAATAGCTATATTTTTAAGTGTTTATCTATATAAATACCTTTAGAGCTGAATGGAAGTTAAGACATTTTTGCGTATTATCATTCTCTATCTTAACATTCATTAAAGTTCTCAAATTCTCAAATATTCACTCTTTGCTTATAATTCTTATGAGCTGGTTGTGTGTTAGAAATATAATTTCTCTTCATCTTAAATTTTAGAATATATTAGTAGGGAAGTGAGATTTATTTCTAAAGGAATTGGTTTAAGTGTTGTCCATTAAAACACTTGGGATTTGATTTTTTGAGTGAGCCTTGAAAACTCATATTGTAAGATTATAAGAGTGAGCCATAAAAATCTTATGTAATCCTAGTCTTATGAATAAGATTATGGGTGATTGAAAATCCTAACTTAG
Source organism: Mallotus nudiflorus (assembly GCA_947683625.1). NCBI lineage: Eukaryota > Viridiplantae > Streptophyta > Magnoliopsida > Malpighiales > Euphorbiaceae > Mallotus > Mallotus nudiflorus. Next base: position 220,958 of record CANTUR010000104.1, on the reverse strand, counting down.
GGATAAGTTATATGGAGATGTAGGATTGTTCTTGAATCCAAACTCCTTAAATCAATGTGTCTTTCATTCTTCCTTCTCAACATTCTTTTAATTCTTGCAAAGAATTAGTTTTAATTTTGATTTTTATTTAATGGCCTTATTCACCCCCTCTAAGGCTTTTTCAAGTGCCATTCATTATTGCACACATTGCCATTGGAGTATGCAAAAGCCCTCATAAATCTTAGGTTGAAAGGAGATGATATAGATTATGGAGATCCAGCCAATGACTATCACATCATATTCAGTGAAAAAATATAACTTATGAGACATTAGTATACTTGTTTTTGGAGGAAAACACTTGGAAGAATTTAAATAAAACCTCAAAACTTATTATTAGTACAAACCTAAGTACTTCAAAAGGTTGTAGCCTAAATTTTCCTTAGTTGAATAAAATGGTCACTAGTATTGTGGATAAAGAAAATTTTGAAGATTTAATTCTAAGAAGAATTAAGTATAGTTCATTAAACTAGTATTATGTAAATTTTTCATGTACATATTGTTGTTCTATGTATTGCTTATTGAATGTCTTACATAATGTTATTATATATTTAACATCTTGTTTTATATATTATGAAGTTTTTTTTATTAAATTCATTAGTGCATTATACTTCATAATATGGGCATTCTATGATTGGTAGAATTTATAGGAATTCTCATCTAGAATTATGTTGGAACAATTTAAATTAAGTTATAAAATTTTGACATTTGAGATTAAATGATGATTGGGAACATAGTAAACTTTCTCATTTAATTCATATGAAAATATTTATTAATTTAATTTGAAATTGTGACTCGATGATGTATTTAAATAATTGCATTTATGATGTCTTTTATAGTTTGTGACTAACTATGGCATCCAAGAATATCATAGTTAAAGTAAATAAGGGTGAGAAATTGAATGGTGATAATTACAACATATGGCACTTAAAAATGCAATATGTCCTTGATGAGCAAGAAGCTTTAGAGGCTATTAATAATATTATAGAAAAGCTAAAAGCTTGTGAGGGAAATGTGAATAATGCACAATATAGGAGGGATATGGCTGCTTTTAATGCATGGAAGAAAAAGGATTCCACGACTAGAGTAATTCTCATAAGTTCCATGAATGATGATCTAGTATATGAGTAACAACCGTATCCAACTTCAAATGCAATATGGGTCACTTTAAAAGAAATGTTTAGAGGCACAATTATCTCCAAACTAAGACAATTGACTATTAAGTTTGACACTTACAAGAAAATCCCTAATAAGCTTATGAACAACACTTAAGGGATATATTAAACATGATCATGGAACTTAAAGTAGTTGGGCACAAGCTTATTGATGAACAATAAGTTCAAGCTATTATACAGTCTCTCCTTAATATTTAGGAGCATATAAAAGTGAATATAACTCATAATAAGAACATTAAGACCTTTGCTGATATTGCGCACCACTTGGAATTAAAAGATGAGTAGCTTAAGGCTGCTAAGCCAAATGCTCATACATATATGGCTAAATCAAGTTCCAGAAGGGCTTTTGGTTTTAAGCACAAGCAATTCAATAATAATTGGAAAGGCATAGGGAAGATGAGTGAGACTAGATGTGGACCAAAGAAAGGAAACAAGCAATTTAAATGCAAAAGAGGAAAGCATGGTGGAAGAAAGGATAAGACTAAAGTGACTTGTTACAATTATGGTAACCTCGTTCATTTTGCTTATGAATGCACTGCGCCTAAAAAGGTATTGTCTTATCTAACTTCTTCTAAAAGAAGCTATGTTTCTAAAATTTTTAGTTTTAGTACTATATTGCTCATTGAAACTCATCCTATATGGACTATAGACTCAAAAGCCATGGACCATGTAGCTAGAGACATAAATGAATATATGGAATTTTGTCAAATTCCAAATGGAAAAAAGTGGATTTATGTAGGCAATAATGCAAGAGCTAAAGTTAAAGGGATTGGCACATGCAAATTGGATTTGCAAGAGGGTCAAATCCTATACCTACATGTTGTTCTATATGCTTCTGATATTTGACAAAATTTAGTCTCTGTACTTGCTCTATTAAAGTTAGGATATGGTTTGCATTTTCTTGGAGAATGTATAAAGATGACTCATTTAGCTATTTATTATAGTTGTGGATACATTATAGATGATTTTATGGTGTTAAACATAAACTATTGTAATAGTAATCGTGGTGTCTATTTTTCTTTATTCACTAAATCTAGCAATGATAATGTGGATGTACAATTATGGGATGTTAGATTAGGACACATTGGGTAAGATAGAATGAATAGACTTGCTCATGATGGTCTATTAGGATTAAATATAAAATTTGAATTGCCCACTTATGAATTTTGTTTGCAAGGAAAAGCCACTAGAAAACCATTTGGAAAGGGCACAAGAGTTGAATTTCCTTTGCAACTAATACATTATGATATATATGGACCAATAAGTGTTAAAGAAAGGCATAGAACCTCATATTTCATTATATTTATAAACAACTTCACTCAATATGGTCATGTCTATTTGATCTCCTATAAATCTAAAGCATTAGATTGCTTTAAGAAATATATAAATGAAGTTGAAAATCAATTAGATATGAGAATAAAAGCATTAAGGGCTGATCAAGGTAAAGAGTGTATATCTAAAAAATTAAAAGAATTATGTAATGAAAAAGGAATTATGAGAAAATTAACAACTCCTAGAATGTCGTAACAAAATGGTGTTACTGAGCAAAGGAATGAAACTTTGCTTGAAATGGTTAGGTTAATGATGGTGCAAGCTAATCTCTTAATTAGTTATTGGGGTGATGCTTTATTGTTTGCAAACTATGTACTTAACTGTGTACCTTCTAAATCAATTTTTACTATACCTTATGAGTTATGGATGGGTAAAAAGCCTAATTTCAATGAGCTACATCCATGGAGATCTGCATCATACATTCTTGATAATTTTCACAAATTCGACAAATTGGGACCGAAAGGAAAGAAATGTATCTTTATAAGATATTTTGAGCACTCAAAATGTTATGTATTTATTGGTAAGGATTTTGATAAAAGATCAACTGAAATTGAGTCTTGTGATGCCTTTTTCCTTAAAAATCATTCTCTTAAAAGAGATGATATTAATAAAGATCATTATTTATTTGAGATAGAAGATGATGAAGAGACAAGCATAAGTCAATAAAAGGTTGACACACAAAATATAACACCTAGTCCAGTTTTTAATGGTGGGATTATATAGGATTCACTTCACCCATCTCAATTAAGTGGGAGAAATGATATTGAAATTAATCTAATTTCGATTGGTGAAAGTAGTTGTTCTTAATTACATCGGAGTATACGTTTTAAAACTCCTATGAGACATTTTACAATTGAGAATGAAGTCTATATTGTTACTCTCGATGATGATGATAAGGAACCTAAAATTGTCAAAGAGGCACTTGAGTGTCCTACCAAAGAAAAGTGGAAAGTTGCAATATAATAGGAAATGGAATCTATGAAAATGAATTAAGTTTGGAACTTAGTTGATTTACTGCTAGGCTGAAAAGCCATTGGGAATAAGTAGATTCTCAAAATTAAATGCAAGGCGAATGGTTCTATTAATAGATATAAAGCTCGGCTTGTGGTGACGGGTTATACTTAATAAAAGGGTATAGATTATAGGGAAACTTTTTCACCTATTATTAGGTTTACCTCAATTCATCTTATCCTAGCTATTGTAGCTCATATGGATTTAGAATTGCATCAAATGGATGTGAAAATAGCTTTTCTTAATTAAGATCTAGATGAAGAAATTTATATGGAACAACCTGTAGGTTTTATTGTTAAAGGCCAAGAGTACAAAGTATACTAGCTCTAAAGATCTATTTATGGTCTTAAACAATCATCCAGACAATGGTACCTTAGATCCCATAAGGCAATTATAACTTATGATTTCAAAATAATTGATAAAGACCAATGTGTTTTTATTAAAAGATTTGATGATAAATTTGCAATTTTATCCACTTATGTTGATGATATTAATAGTTGGAAATGATAAGGAGTATGTAATAAAAATTAAAAATTAGTTATCCACTAATTTTAACATGAAAGATATGGGTAAGGCTGACTACATATTAGCAGTTAAAATTAAAAGAAACTTTTAGCTCTGTCACAAGAGAATTTTATCCAAAAGATTCTAGAACACATTATTATGAGCAGTTGTAAATAGGTGGATACTCTTGCCTAAAAATGTGGTGTTTTGAGTTTAAAATGTGTTTTAATAATCCAAAAGAACAAAGAGGAATGGCCTTTGTACCATACTCTAGTGTTATAGGCAGTCTTATATATGATATGTTGTGTACTCATCCTAATATTTATTTTGTTATTGGATTAGTTAGTCTATATCAATCAAATCCTGGACGAGAGCATTGGAAAGTTGTTAGTAGGATTATGAGATATCTAAAAGGTATTATGAATTATTGCTTATGTTATTAGTTATTAGACTTGCGTCTAATTGGATATTCAGATATTGATTGGGGAGGAGACCTTGATCAATTTAAATCCATCTGTGGCTATATTTTCTTACTAAATAAATGTTCTATCTCATGGAGCAGTAAGAATTGAACATGTATAGCCTTGTTGATTATGGAAGCTAAATTTATTACATGTTCAGTTGCAGTGCAGGAGGCTATTTGGTTAAGAAATTTTTTTTATGAATTTTGGAATTCAAAATGGTTACAAAGGAGCCATTATTATTCATTATAATAATCAAGCAGCATTTTCTTTCATAAAAGATCCCAACTATCATAGTAGAACCAAACACATAGATACAAAGTACAATTGTATTAGAGATATTATTGCCAAAAGAGAAGTAACTGTACAATATATATCTATGAACAAAATGGTGGTTGATCCTTTACCTAAGCAAATTCCAAGAGATGTATTTCTTACACATGTAAATTCTCTTAAATTGCACAGAATATAGAATATTTTGTTGAGCTTATGTATTGAATTATTTGGATAAATGCAATAATTGACATGTTTACTTAATTGTATTTTTACTTTATACACATCTCATATACACTTTTAAATGCTCAACATAGCGATGTCGCATAGGTTTTTAGGTTGGCTTACTCACAAAAGCAACTGCCTCAAAGGAAAATGAGATGAGGTTGTTTTTAGACATACAATTGTTTTGTATTGCCCCATCCAAATGACCCGTGTAAGTCAGATGTGAAATCTTAGTTATTACTTGCCATCGATAGTATCTTGAGAATTTGAGTTAGGCACAAATGAGCGACTGAACGTAGTTTTATACATTTTTTTAATTAACATCAATTAAAAATATATATAAACACTACAGCACATGATTCATACCATATGTGCTTGTTCGACCGAAAAGGTAGTAGGAGAATGATCTTTGCTTCTCCACTGTGTGAGACCTTGAGGATGATCTTAAATCCTTAAATTAGTACCCTTATACTTTTTTATGTTGTTTGTAATTTATACAGTGTTTTGCTATCTTATCATGCTACTTATGGTCATGAATTATTTAATCAATAAAACATGTCTAAAAAAGCAACTATGTATAAATTATAAATTCCAAGTAGAAAAGGAAGATTTTGTCTGGTGTGTCCATTGGCCAGCCAATCTTGTTGCTTGAGAGAAGTATGACTTGATTATGGATACACAAAATGAAAATATCTTGAACATGCTCTTCAAGGGATATAAGATGTTAATATAACTTAAAAGGATAATCTAGGGTACTGTGAGTATATATTTGATTGACTAATATATTTTTATATAGGATTGAAGTTTCATGTTATTCCTAACAGATGCATAGTAATAAGCTCCCAAGTGCAGGTTTTGCTTACTAGGTCGCACAAGCTGTTTACTAGTATAAAAGTGTTGTTTTCTATTAATAAAAGAAAATCTCACAATGAAGTCATAACCGTTTTGTGTGAGTGGGAGATGTTGGAATTTAGATTTGGGTCAGCCATGATGGGTTAATCTGATCCAACTTAATCTAATAATAAAAAAAGGGACTGCAACTGCCAAAAGGCAATTGCCTCAAAAATTATAGGAGCAACTGCTCCTATTTACATACATAAAAATAAATGTATGTACTCCAAAAGAGATAGAGAACAAGAACAAGAACAAAAAAGATACAAGGAACAAAAACAAAAACACTATTGGCAAACTCTCCCAAATTGATATAAAATAATAAAAATAAATAGGGTTTTAAAAATATTGTGTTTTTGCCCAATCTTTTGGTGTGATTAACTTAAACCTAATGTTCTTCAATTTTCAAGTTTGTGGAATCATCAAAGGTATGTAATACTAACTATTTTATTATTTTAATTCCACATTACAGCAACAACAACAACAACAACAACCATTATTATTATTATTATTATTATTATTATTATTATTATTATTATTATTAATGGAATGTCCATTATATTTCAATTTAAAATTAAAATATAAAATTAGAAAATTAATGTCGTATGGTTCTAGGGCTAGCTCAAGGATGTTGGGGGCCCTAGGAAAATCTTTCTAGTGCACCTTTTTGAGATGAATTAGTTATTCAAATTTTCTTTTTTTTTTCTTACATTTTTTCAAATTCAAATTCATACTTTCTAATAGATATTTTATGCAGCAACAACAACAACAATAACAACAACAACAACAATAATTAGAAATGTTAAAATTATTTTGATAAATCGAATAACTACAAAAATGTAAAAGAACAATATCATTTTATTTATATTTTTTTCATTATTTTTCTTGGTGATAACATGGTATGCTATTAATTGAATAAAATAATAAAATTAAACATATTATTCGAGATTAGTTATTTTCCTTTGATTTATTCATGAGCATAAGACAAGAACATATATAATTTGATTGAATTTTTTATTAAAAAAAATAAGATGTAAATAAAAAATTAAGAAACAAATAATTTTATAAAGAAAAGAATAAAATATTATAAAATAAACATATAAAATATCATACCTTTTATTTATTAATTATCGGATGCCACATATTCAATTCAATAGCATAATTTTAATTTTTCGTTTAAATATATAGAGTACAAATATGTATGTTAAACAGTTCCAAGAAATGTGTATGTTAAACGATAAATATATGTACCATTATTCTTCCTCTAATCAATGAACTACAATTGCAACAAAACTTTATGTACTTTTAATAGTTATACTTCTAATAAAATATTATAATTTTAGCTAATAAATAAGCTATTAGTAATTTTTTTTAAAATAGATAGTATTAAATTTATTTACAATTTTACTTTAATTGAGATACCATTATTTTTAAAACAAAATTGATATCTTGTTTATTTTGATACCATTATTTTGTTTTAAAAATAATGGTATCTCAATTAAAGTAAAATTGTAAATAAATTTAATACTATCTATTTTAAAAAAAAATTACTAATAGCTTGTTTATTAGCTAAAATTATAATATTTTATTAGAAGTATAACTATTAAAAGTACATAAAGTTTTGTTGCAATTGTAGTTCATTGATTAGAGGAAGAATAATGGTACATATATTCCTTTCTTCTTGTGGGGCCCTAGGCAAAGGTCTTAGTGGCCTATACTTGGTTCCATATCTTATTATCTATTAAAAATTTTTCATTTGTTTTACATTTTTATTGATTTTCAATTTGAATTTTTTGACAAAAAATATCGTTATTGTTCCAAATTTTGTACTATAAATTTGTTTTTTTTTTATTTATACTTTTAAATGGATATGTTTTAAATTTTTTAAATTTTACCATACTAATATGCTTTTAAAAGAAACGAATCTCCTTACTAAATTGTTCCAAAAAATGGGATGAGACTACTATAAAGATTTTTTTTTTTTTTTGAAAAATGAGATGACATTGCTGTAAAGATTTTTTTGGTAAGAGGGGGGTTAGATGACCTAGGTATTAATAGACTGCACAACATGAGGCATGTGAGCAATCCATGCTCTTGAGTAAAAGAGCCTTTTTTTATAATTACTCCCTCTGCAAAATTTTTGTGAGGATTTTTGTGTTTTATTTTTAAGGGACATGGCAACAGTACCGAATAGGGACAAATGATTAGTATGGGGAGGACTGAGATGCTTTTTTTTTATTTTGTGGAGTTGCCACTTAATTTTTAGAAAATTGAAAAAAGAAATGGACAACATTGGGTCACTCAACGAGTATTGCCATCAGTAGAGTTTTCCAGGTTTAGGGGATCACATCTAACTTTTTACTATTTCTCATTATATGATATTTAATGTATAGCTACCACAACAACCTAGTTTTGGTAACGACAATTGTATAACATTCACACAATACATCAGATAGTGGAAGATAATAAAACTAAAATATTATTATTGCTGGCTTTTTTAATAAAATACACATAAAAGGAAAAAAAGATCATGGAAAAATAAATCTAACTTAGATATAATGAACCTACAAGGTTAACATGACTATGCATGTAGCTTGCTCAATCACATGAATAATAAGATAAATAATGGACACTTAAACACTTGAAAGAGTAAGCAAAATGTACAAAATCATGCATGTTTATAGTGATTATTTATGTTATGATGATATATGATGATGATATAAGGGATGCATAATGACATCATTGAATCGAGAACATGATGACTCTATTTCGGAATATGAACTTTTCATGTTATTGATATGTGCAATGTGATTTCACATTTCAACACTAGAGGGTGCAAAATGATGATATGAAATTAGCAAAATAAAGCATAGATTATTCATATAGCAAGCAAGATTGCTAATCTCATCAAGCAAGCATAACAATATTCACAAATGCTGGTGATAATAAAGTAAAATGTAGTACGATAAAATAAACATGCTAAAATGATTGAGGTCCTCAAATTCAACTGAGCTTGTATGAGTTTTAAAACTTTACCTTTGATGGATTATCAAGCTTTTCTCGTTGAGAGGTTCAAAATGACATACAGAATTATACTAGTTTGTATACCTTTCAAGTGTGCTTTAACAAAATGAGGCTAGGTTTGGTGGAAGGGAGGCCTAATAACTTAACAAAAATACAATAGGAGAGTTAAAACTGTCTAAAAGTGGGTTTCCAGTGTCTTTGAGTGGATAAAGTTTTTAGTATATGTGTGTTTTCCTCTTGCTCCTTGTCAAAATGAGCTATGTAGACACATTTATAGTGAAAAAATTAAGGAAGAGGGGGGTATGTGTGTTGTCACATGAGCATCCCTAGGATGAAGCACGTGGCCACTCAAAGTGCATGTGACTGTGCGCTTAGCATGTGGTCATTGTACTTTCGTGCATTACACAAGTAAATCGGGGCTTTTTTAGGCTATTCCAAGGTTGGTTTCTAGGGTTTTTAGGTTTTCGAATGTGTTTCCATAGTTCATTTTGTCTAATTCAGCCTCAATTTTAGTATGTGATACCTAGGCATGTTTGTGGTTAAACGTGCACTTCTAAGTGATGTGTGCTAATCCTTAGGTAGTTTTAGACCATTTCGAGACCACTTTTGGAGGTTTTCGAGTCTTTTGAATGCATTCAAGAAGTCAGTTTTGTCTAATTCAGCTTTGATTTTAGTGCATGACACCTACAGTTGTTTGTGGTTACACGCGCACTTCTAAACGATGCACGCTAATCCTAGGGTTATTTTGGACTATTCCAAGATTGCTTTCAAAGGTTTTAGAGCATTCTAGGTATGTTTTTAAAGTTCCTTTTATTAAAATTAATTTCCATTTTTTCACAAAGTTAGGTCCTAGTATGATGAAATGAATATCGACTTAATAAACTACATGTTTTGAGAGAAGATTACTTAAAATAAGCCTCTTATTATTTCGATAATTCATATTTTGTAAGATCAGAGTGTAACTTAATGGCTTAGTAATTGATTTTACACACTGGTAGGATTGGTTAGGTTTTAAGGTTACACACTTCAGGGGTGTTATGAACAAGTAGACTCTAGTCTTTTCAAAGATTCATTTCATCATCAGACCTTTTTAGGGATAGTAAAGTTTGAGGTATAACAGTTGCCCCCTACTTCGCATATGTTGCATAGTCACTTAGTGCTAGTGTTAATACATGAAAATTACATGTAAATATATAAAACAGGAGAGAGGCACTTACTTGAGTGATGTGTTATTATGATTTGATTATTATTATTGTTTTATGATTCAACTGTCACACAATATGTAGTTCATGACACATGCAAGATGCAATTTTATGATTCACATAAGGATGGCATTTTAGGATTCATACAAGATACAATTTTAGGATTCATGCAAGATGCAATTTTGGGATTCATGAAAGGATGCAATTTCAGGATTCATGCAAGGATGCAATTTTCATACGACATGATAGTGATGCATTTTTTTATTCATGAAAAATGATATGGCTTGGGATACATATAGAATGCAATTTTTTGATTCATGCAATGATATAATTTCCACATGAATGATTCAAGCAAGTGAGACAAGCGCATGATAGTGATATACAATCATGCATATAATATGCAAGCATGCGCATGAAATGTAATGACTACCCTTTTCAAGTGTCATACTTAACACTCTCTAGTCATGGAAGTAAAGCCACTATAACCTCTTCTAATGTTAGCCGAATAGGTACTGCCATTATAACCTCTTCCATTGTTAGGTAAATAGATACTGCCATTATAACCTCTTCCAGTGTCAAGTAAATAGGTACTACCACTATAACCTCTTTCAGTTTCAGGAAAATAGATGTTGTTACTATAACCTCTTCTAGTGTCAAGTGAATAGATATTGTCATAATAAACTCTTTCAGTGTCAGCGAATAGGTACTACCACCATAACCTCTTCGAGTGTCAAGCAAACTGCAACTATAACCTCTTATGGTGTTAAGCAAATAGATACTACCACTATCACCTTTTTCAGTGTCAGGCGAATAGATACTACCACTATAACCTCTTCTGGTGTTAGGCAAATAGATACTACCACGATAACCTCTTTCAATGCAAGCGAATAGATACTGCCATTATAACCTCTTTCGTTAGCCAAATAGATACTTCCATTATAACCGCTTTTGGTGTTAGGTGAACAGATACTACCACTATAACCTCTTCCGGTGTCAGGCAAACAGATACTAGCACTATAACATCTTTTAGTGTTAGGCGAATAGATACTGCCATTATAACCTCTTCCAATGTTAGGCAAATAGATACTACCACTATAACCTTTTCTAATGTCAGGAAAATAGATATTGCCATTATAACCTCTTCCGACATCAGGTGAACACATACTGCCACTATAATCTCTTTCGATGTCAGGTGAATAGATACTGCCACTATAATCTCTTTTAGTGTCAGGCAAATAAATACTGCCATTATAACCTCCTCTGGTATCAGGCGCATATATATTGCCACTATAACCTCTTTCGACATTAGACAAATAGATATTGCCACTATAACCTCTTATAGTGTTAGGCGAATAGATATTACCACTATAACCTCTTTTTGAGTTAGGCGAATAAATGCTACCACTATAACCGCTTTTAGTGTCAGGCAAACAGATACTACCACTATAATCTCTTTTGATGTTAGGCGAACAAATACTGCCACTATAACCTTGGGATAAATAGGTGTGGAAGCTTTATTTAGTGGTGTATTATTCCTATCTTAACATTTTTAGCCTTGATTTAACTTAGAGGATTTTGGTTATAGTACTATTAGTGAGTAATTTTTGGATCCCCTCTTTTAGTTTGTCTTCAAATTACTGACAGGAGGTATCGTCTTGGTCACTCATATTTGAATGTTGTATTCCTATATATTTATCAAGGTTAGCTAAATGAATGATGCATGATGTGTGCCTGCAAAAGAAAAGGGTGAGCATGTATGCATGGAGTAGATGTAAAATCCTATAATGGAAGATGATTATTGTTGCAAGAAACAATGGTTGGTTCGTGGTATTTACATGTATGTAATGTATGATTAATTTTAAGAGCTGGTTAGTATTTCCTGCATAGTAAATAAACCAAGCACAAACAAGCTCTTGTTTCCAACCTTATTTCTCCATAGGGTCATTTAGTTTCATTCCTAGGTGGGTTTCCAACCTATAGTCATTGGGGGACTATAGTTCCACTCTCAGAGCTCGGTTGTTTTAATTTATATTGATTAAAACCAAAGGGTAAACTAAGGAATGATACTCAAATGTGCTTGAGGTAACCATGCAATGTCAATGTGGGGTTAATTATCGGGCTTCAAATGATGTCTAAAGCCCGTATACGTTTGTATGCATAAGGCCAAGGTCAATCAAAAGGAGCTTGAGTTCTCGCCCCCATACTAATATCTAATATGTTTATTAGGAGTCATGAAAGTATCGTTTGATAATTGACAGTTTGATTTTGCCAACATAAAGGTCCATAATCTAGTTGAATTCCTAATCTATTCATTTGATCAGATAAGAATAAATGGATAAAGTCCCATAGGTTCTATCATCGAGGGATGCCATTATTTGTTAATTTGCATAAACTATTCAAGCTGAGGTGCATAATTCTTATCATCCCTGATGCTTTGGGCTCGTACGAAGTAGATGAGAATCACATGGATCTAAGCATAAAAATTCTATGAAAATTGACATTACGATGTCATTCAGTGATAGACACTAAGAGAGTCATGTCATTGATGAATATCAGGTTAAACGGAAAGTGTTAGGACAAAGACAACAAGTATAACTTGGTGGAATCCTAGTGGATGCTATTGTCTACATGAGTTGAGTTAGGGTGAAAGGCTAAGGGTTCCTTTGACGAGAATGCCCCCATGTGACTAGGGTTACGAACTCCGGTCAGTGAGTCTAGCATTCTTTTGATAACTTGGTTGCCCCCTTTAGGACTTGGGTTACAGACTCTGGTTATATGATTTTGGTAAATGCATGAGTAAAGACTAAAGGTGATAATACCTATCTTTATTGCCTCGTGACTGAAGTGAAATTATGGTAGGAATGTCCTTTAGTATTATCAAGGTTTTAGGCACCATTGGTGTGTGATGTGTAATGCAAATGCAATGGTAAGGGACTCTATACGATTGAGTATTGCATAATGAGAAATAATCAATTTTGAGTTGATCTCTCTTACTCAGAAATCCCTAGTGGAGTTGTGAGCAACTTGTGCTCTTGAGTATAAAAGCTTTTTTTATGATTACTCCCTCTGGAAAGTTTAGTGAGGATCTTTGTGTTTTATTTCCAAAGGACATGACAACTTTACTAAATAGGGACAAATGATTGGTCTTAGGAGGAATGAGATACTTTTTTTATTTTATGGAGTCGCCACTCGATTTTTAAAAAATTGAGAAAAAAAGGACAACATCGGGTTACTCAATTTTTTAGGTTTGGGGAATCACATCTACTTTTTTACTATTTCTCATTATACAATATTCAATATATAGCTATCGTAACACCCTAGTTTTGGTAATGATAGTTTGTATAGCATTCACATAGTACATGAGATAGTGGAAGATAATAAAGCTAAAATATCATTATTACATCACTTTCCTAATAAAATACACATAAAAGGAAAAAAGGATCATGGAAAATTAAATCTAACTTAGATATAATGAACATGCAAGGTTAACATGACTATGAATATAGCTTGCTCGATCACATGAATAATGAGATAAGCAATGGACACTCAATTACTTGAAAGAGTAAGCAAAATGTTCACAGTCATGCATGTTTGCAGTGATTATTTATAATGTGATAATATATGATGACAATACAACGGATGTATGATGACATCATTGGACCGAGAACATGATAACTCTATTTTGGAATATGAACTTTTCACGTTATTGATATATGCAGTGTGATTTCACATTTTGAAACTAGAGGGTGCAAAATGATGATATTAAATGAGCAAAATAGACTATAGATTATTCATATAGCATGTAAAATTGCCAATTTCATTACACAAGTACAATAATATTCATAAATACTGGTGATAACAAAGTAAAATATAGTACGATAAAATAAACATGCTAAAATGATTTTGTGGTCCTTAGATTTGAATGAGCTTGTATGAGTTTTAAAGCTTTAGCTTCAAGGGATTATCAAGCTTTCCTCGTCGAGAGGTTTTAAATGACGTGTAGAATGATGGTAGTTTGTATACCTTTAAAGCATTCTTTGACAAAGATGAGGTTAGGTTTGGTGGAAGGGAGGCCTAATAACCTAAGAAAAACACATTGGGAAAGCTAAAACTATCCAGAAGTGGGTTTCTAGCATTTTTATGTTGACACATTTTTAAGTGTGTGTGTTTTTTCTCTTGCTCCCCCCTAAAATAAAGTGTGGACACTTATTTATAGTGCAAAAATTGAGGAAGAAGAGGGTATGCATGTGGTTATGTGTGTGTCCCTAAGACAAAGTGCATGGCCATATGAAGTGTGCGTGACTGCATGCTTAGCGGGTGGTAATGCGCACTCACACTTTCTTGAGTTATGCATGCAAATCAAGGCTTTTGAGCTATCTTGAGGTTGGTTTTCTAGGGTTTTTGGGTCTTCCAAATGTGTTTCCAAAGCTTATTTTATCTAATTCAACCTCAATTTTAGCATGTGACACCTAAAGGGTGTTCGTGGTTACACGTGCACTTCAAAGTGATGTGTGCTAATCCTCGGGTTATTTTGAACCATTCCAAGACCACTTCCAAAGGCTTTAGAGTCTTTCAGATGCATTCACAAAGTCCTTTTTGTCTAATTCGACTTCGATTTTAGTGTGTGACACCTAGGGTTATTCGTGGCTACACGCACACTTCTAAGTGATGCCCGCTAATCCTCGGGTTATTTTGAACTATTTTGGGACCACTTTTAGAGCTTTTGGAGCCTTCTGAACAGTTTTTAAAGTCCATTTTTATCAAAATTGATTTCCATTTTTTGACAAAGTTAGGCCTTGGTCTGATGAAATGAATACCGACTCAACAAGCTGCGTGTTCCGAGAGAAGATTGCTCAAAATAAGCCTCTTATTGTTTCGATAATTTGTATTTCATAAGATCAAAATGCAACTTAATGACTCGATGATCGATTTTGTACACTAGTGGGATTGGTTAGGTTTTAAGGTTGCACACTTTAGGGGTGTTACGAATGAGCAGACTCTATTCTTTTTGAAGATTCATTTCATCATCAAACCTTTTTTAGGACAATCAAATTTGAGGTATGACATGTCAGTCATCCCTTTTTAAATTTATAATAGTAAAATCGAAACCTACACCTCATTATGCCTTTGGAATCGTTAATGACACTAGAGATTTTTAAATTTGGTACGGTATTAAAAAATTTATTTTTAAAATTTGGTATAATTCTAGATGTTTATTCTTCCAAACAATACTCACCTTTTGGGAACAGTCAAATTTGAGGTATGACATGTCAGTCATCCCTTTTTAAATTTATAACAATAAAATCAAAACCTACACCTCATTATGCCTTTGGAATCGTTAATGACACTAGAGATTTTTAAATTTGGTACGGTATTAAAAATTTTATTTTTAAAATTTGGTATAATTTTAGATGTTTATTCTTCCAAACAATACTCACCCCTAATATGTGGTTTTTTTTTTTTTTTTTTTTTGAGCTGATAGATATATCTGAATACATGTTTATATGTATTCTTTAAGTTAATTTTGTTTTTTTTAAGTTTTTCATTCAAACATTCATAAAAACTCTTATTATCTACCAAAGGAATAAAATAAAATAAATTTCAACCACTATTTAGTTATTCTTTTTTTTTTCTTAAAGTACTTTTCTTTTCCTGTTTTCATAATACAAACATAAATTTGTATTACTTTTTCGATAAAAAAAATTAATGTCCAAAATAAGCAACAACTTTCTATATTATATCCTCATTTTTCCCTCTAGATAGATACTTCAATTATACATAAGCAATAACATATCTGAAAGAATAATACATATTTACATTTATATGTCTTATAAGAACATTAAAAAATGATCTAAAAATTTAAATACTGTTTGATATGTGTTTTAATTTCTTATTTAATTAGATAATAAAATTTTTAATTTGAATAGTCTAACACAAAACTCATTCAAACGGTTGACATCAAAATCCACGGTTTTGGAATAATTTGTAATTAGTTGTAAATCCACAATTTATATTAATTGTATTTACAATTATTTTGAAACAAAATTTTATATAATTTTAATAAATTATAAATTAATTAAATAATTTATAAAAGTGAGCACTTAAAAGCTCATTATAATAATTTTATTTTTTTATTTTTTTATCAGGAGTACATATACACAATTGATTTTTTTTACGTTAAATAAAAAGGACAATATATATTTAGTTGAATAAAACATATAGAGACATTTTAGGTAAAGTAGAAGACATATTTTTTGATGGAATAAGAGAGTAGTGTTTTAAATATAATAGAATTATAATGTTTTACATTAAATAGAATATATATTTTTTAAAATAAGGAATTTTATATTTTTTATAAAAAAATATTGTGAATTTCATGCTCCTTTTGTTTACAAAAAAATATTTTCTAAAATATTTTTCAATGTTTGGCTATAATATTAGAAAACAATTGAAAAATATCATCTTTTGTGGCATTAACATTTTTTATTATTCAAATTATATCTCTTTGTAATAGACCTAATATAAATTTTTTTCACAAATTATCTCTTTATAATGGAAACTTGATATATTGATACAAAAACTATAAGATAATTAATCTATACAAAAGAATGAAAGGAAAAAAGAAGGGGATGAGAGGAAAAAAATAAAAAGAAAAAAAGAAAAAATGGAGAAAAGAAAGAGAGAAGATTTAAAAAAAGTAATGAGAAAATAAAATAAAAAGGAGAGAAAGGAAAAAAGGATAGAAAGTAAAAAATGAGGAGAAAAAAAAATGATACAAGATAAAAAAATAAAAAGAAAAAAAGGAGATAAGAAACAAAATAAGGATAAAATAAAAATAAAAAAGAAAGAAAAAAAGGAGGAAAAAATAAGGAGAAAAAAGAAGGGCAAAATTGAAGTAAAAAAATAAATAAAAAAGATTGACATTTTAAGTAAATTTTTATTATTTTTAAGCATTGAAAATAATTTCACATTTTAAAAATAGGAAATCATTTTTCCTTACTTTTAAAAAAATTATTTTCTGTTAACTAGCCATTTAATTATTTTTCTTTAACTTATTTTTTTGATAATTCAAACACTGAAAAATAAGAAAAAATATTTTCCGTAAACAAATGGATCCTTAATAATTCAACATATAAGTTTTTAAGAGTGAATACTGAATTATTGAGAGAGATATTTGTCAAATTTTAAACTTAATGCTTTTAGAACTCAATATTTAATATATATTAGTTGTCAATTCACACTTTTGTGAGAATGTAAGTTTTTAATATACATACTTTAAAATAATCATTTTAAAAACTACAAATTAATAAAATATAAAAGTGACAATGTAAAAAATTATTGTAATAATTTTATTTTATTTTATTTTTTTACAAAGAGAGTGTGTATATTGTTAATATGTATAGTAAAAAAAATTATTGAATAAATGGAATAAAAGAAAAAAAAATGAAAATGGTTGTGAAGTTAGATATTTGACATTAAATATAAAAGGAAAAATGTGTTTTTAATTGAATAAAAAAATGTTTAAGTTAGAGTAAAAGAGAAAATTTTTTATGAAAAGAAATAGTAATATTTTAAATATGATAGAATTAGAGTGTTCTACATATAATAGAATATGTTTATCTTAAAATAAGAGGACTTTTTTTTTATATTTTTTGTGAAAAAATATTGTGAATTTTAATAATTGAATATATAAACCTTTAAGAGTGAATACTAAATTATGAAGATGAACACTTGTTAAATTTTAAGTTTAATGACTTTGGAGCTCAGCATTTATTATATGAAAAAGTATAATAAAATACTATATGGTTATATATTTTTTCACTTAAAAGACTGCGCTCGGTACTATTATTTGATTTTGACTTGCATTTTAATATTTTATTCAGTAATATTATTAAAAATGTATGATATAATATTAAAAAAACATAAATTTTTTATAAGAAAATTATTTATTAAGTAGTATAATATTCAATTAACAAAAATAAACTCACAATTAATAAAAAATATAAATTTTTATTTTATTAATAATAAAAAGAAATAATTTTAAAAATAAATTTATAATATACTTTTAATGGTAAATTTTATCTAAAATATTTTTATTATTGACAAGTATTGTTACATTAAATTTTAATTATAAAAGATATTAATTAAATTGTTAGAAAAGAAAATCATATAACTCTAAATATTATAAAAAATACCACAAATCCGTAAATGAAAATATCTCTATTCACATTTGCTTTTTTTTACTTATCTTATATATATATATGTAGATTCTTAGCCCAATTTAAGGTCTAAATTGTTATCATCATATTTATTTGTGGTCGTTGAGACGTTATATCATTTCTATTATTAGTAAAGGCAAATAATTTTCATTGGTGTCATTTTCATGTTATCATTTCCATTTCACATTTTTGCTAAAGTATCCTTTAAGAAGGGGAAAAAAAAAACAATTATTTTTCAACTTAAAAAAAAAGACTTGTTCATATTATAATTTCTTTCTACATATCAAGAGAATCGGAATTATCCCTAACAATAATTAAGTCAACAATTATGTTTAAAAGGTGTAACAAAATTGTATTTTCATATAAATTCTGAGATATTTTAGATAATTTGATTATAATATAATCATCTACTAATATATTTATCATAATCACCGATTTTGTTAAAAAAGAAAGTATTTTAGATATTTTTGTAGTATACTCAATATATAGTACAAGTGAAATACAAAATGACTTGAATGAAAAAGATTCTAAGAATTTAAGATCCAAAATGACTTGAATGAAAATAAAATTCTAAGACTTTCTTTTGTTCAAATCAATTTATTTATTTATTTTTTTAACACAAACAAAATTTGCTGTTATGCCATGTATTTTCGGGATCTCCAAACGCACAACGGGACCACCATTTAAACACTAAGAAAGAAACGTATTAAAATAAACAAGCAAACTTTGAAGCCAAAGAGTCAGCGTGCCTTTGCCCTAACTATGATTTGAAATAATTAAGGACCAATTCGGTTTGATGTGGAGTAATTAGAATTTTTATAGTTGCTGAATGTCAAAAATTATAATACTAAAAATAAATAAATACAAAATGCAAAAAGGTCCTATTTTCAAGGCTTCAGAGCTAATTCATAATGTTGTTTTGCGTAAATTTTTAGTAGATTTTTTGTTGTAGAAAAAAGTGATTTATAATAAAAAGCGGTTGTTATAATAGTTTTTTTTTGTCATTGTATAAAACACGTAAAATTATGATAATTTCATCAAAGTATGTTAATTCATATAACTCAAACATCCATATAATCTCTCCAATCAATATGGGGTCCCAATATTATAATAGTCCCTAAAGTAGCTAATCCCAAATTTCTTCTCGTTATGCACTCAATATGTGCAGTACCTAAGTTCTTGCTGTCAAACTTCACAACCAGCTTATGTAACTTTAGAGATACATTTATAAAGAACTGAGCAACAAGCAATAGGTCTATAATCAGAAAGGCCTATTGGATCAGGAACATGTAACCTACAAAATGATGCTATTATTCTTTAATTAAATTTAGAAATTACAATTCGAACAAATTAATTAGTAGTTGCAGCAGTGTAAATGTAGGCCAGTTATTAAAATGTATAACTTTTTGCATTTTTAAGAATATTTGTAAATTTTAATTTTAATTAAGTTTAAATTTGAAAATTCTAAAGGTATTTTTGAATTTTTTTAAAAATAATAACATTTTGACATTTGACTAACAACATATTCTACAAATATCCTTAGGGGAAAATTATTTTACGAATATAAAACTATGGCAGCTTTTAATAATTTTTTTAATCAAAGAGATGAAGTTTTAGTTATCTCTAATTTATATCCTTCATTTTATGGAAGTATTAAATGTATTCCACAAATCCTCATTTTTTTGAACAGCTATTCCACTGATCCATTAGTGCAAACGATTCATGCAATTCTCTCACGTTACAATGAATATCATGTGTTAATTTGACGAATAGTCCTTTTTTTTTTTCTTTTGGAAATGGCATCAGAATACAAAACAGGTGGGAAAAAAAATCCTCAATGACCGGTCGGCCGCCCAACTTCGATTGCAAATATGTCATACGGACCTAAAGACATATATAAAATAAATACACACAAAATAAAAAGCACTAACATTTAGATTTGATAAGAAAGGACGTGAAAGTGAGAAAAATTCTAGAAAACCACCAGCATTCCGTTGCCTGCTGTAGCTGTTGAACTGAGGCTGTATTCAAGTTCAAACCACAATGATTTAGTCAATTTTCAGCGTATTTATGCCATGAATTTGGCTTATATTTAATAATGGTGAATATCATAGAATATTAAAGTATCATGAAAAAAAAAATCACATACTCATAAGTAAAAAAACGTTAAATCACGTGGTATTTTTTTATATTTTTTATAATTAAATTCAATTTATAATATAATTACCAGTGCTAAATTGCTAGAATTTATACATTTTTTTAACTAGAAATGACATTAATGCAATTTTAAGTGGAGTATGGAGCTATCAACGGTAAATTACAAAAGTGCAATGCCCATAATATCCTTTTTAAAAATAAAATTTTGAATTAAAACTAAAATAAAGATTGGTCTATTGCACACACTAATAAAAAAAAAGTGCTGGAAAAAAAAAAAGAGAGAAAGGAGAGAGAGAAAGAAAAAAAAAAGAAAAGAAAATTGAAAATATTAAATCTTTGTTTCTTATCAGGATGAGGACACTTCTTGAACAGACTGTGAAGCAAAAAACAAATTCATCCGTGAAATTCACCTGTTTTATTTTTTTTTTAAAGGAAAAAAAGAAAGAAAATGGTACGCTTAAAAAAAAAGAGGTTTGTTATTTTTTTAACCTAATATAACATATTTTTATTTTGTCTCAATAAATGCATTATTTACGGTAAAATAATAATTGATGGAGGGTATAGATGATGCTCTGGTTTTGGGGGGATCGGAAGCTTGATGTTGTTTCCCCAACAAAAGTTGCAGATGGTAGAAGTTTAGGATTGATTTTCAGTCCTTACGAAGATTTCTAGAGCTATACTCATTTTGGCATCTATCCGAAGGCGGGTTTCGATCTGGTTTTGTGTTATTCTTTTACCATCCTTGGATCCATTGCTGCTTGGTTTGGCGCTGCTGGTGTCTTGTCTTCTCTAGAAACAAAAAGGTACAAGATGAAGCAAGGATAGGGCATCTGGGTTCCTGCATGGAAGGAGCTTCAATGGCAAGGACATGGCTATTTTAGATTGGTTTAAACTCTTATTTTACATACTCTCCTTTGTTATGCTTACGTTGCCTTCAATAGTCTGTAAATTAGTAGTCTTTTATATTAAAGATCTTGAAGTATCATATTGAAAACTCTCAGTTAGGTGATTTAAGCCGATGATGGCTTTGGTTATTTGGAGTTGTTCTCCTATGTCCTCAAGTGTCTGCTGATAGAGCAGTCTCATTAGGACTTGCAGAGTGTAGTTTAGTCTGTTATTTTGTTCTGGTTTCTGGATGTTTGGTAGCCGGTATTTGGCTGGTGATGATAGGCTGTTGGCTTTCTTTGTATTGTTCAATGCCCTCAGGGTTTCTCTTTAATATAATTTCAATTTGACAAAAAAAAAAAAAAAAAATTCTATAACGATGAATCAAATTAAATTTCTTGTGTTGTACATTCACATCAAGTAAATGTAAAAGCTGATTTGTGGATACGATATTTGTTTTATATATGTTTTGTGATACCTTGTGTTAAAGAAATATTTTCTGTTTTATTTTTTATTTTCATTAAATTTATATTTTATTTTAGGAAATTCCAAAAAGTTGTAGTGTGATTGCTACCATTTTCTTATTTTAAAATTTGAATATTTTGAAAAATTTATTCAAAACGTTAAGAAAATTATAAAAATGACAAAATAAAAATAAATGACTTCAATTTTTTTTAAAAAATTTAGCCTTATATTTTTTATGAATTAATGTTCTTAATATTTTTGCTATTTGATTTCAAAATTTTTAATAAATCTGCTGTCATAAAAAAAAAATGATATACTTATTTTGTTACTATTCTTTTCTTTCTTGGAGGATTGTCGGCTGAGTCTTGATCATCCCCGTAACCTCCATCCATATTATCACTTCCATATCTACTCTCATGTTTCTCCAGGACGACATGTACTGAAGAGAAGTGAAAAATAAAAACGATGGTGTGCAGTGATGATGGTAAAAGAAAAATAGAAAACATGACATTAAACTACAATTTTCAAATTTGAACTACGGAGAAGACGTTTTTTTTTTTTTTTTTTTTCCTTTTTTGATAATACGAAGATGGTGTTAAGTGGTGATGGTAAAAATATAACAAACCTAATTTTATCATGGAGAGAAAGATAAAAAAAAAAAACCTAATATTATCTTGAGAGAGAATGAATATATATATATATATATATATATATATATATATATAATTTGTAAAAAAATAAAAGTAACTGTTATCTATTTATTATTCTTTTATTGTTATTGGGATTTTTACTTCACTCTTCAATAAATTATTAAAATGTCTGTAGAGAAGGTCATATTTATCTTTTTAAATTTTCTAGCTAAAATAATTTGGCTAAAATAAATTTATCTATAATATAATTTGCGCATAACATAAAGAAAAAAGGTTCAATTTGCACATGTGTCTTTGACATAGGAGCACATTGGGTCCTCTATTTTTTTTTTTTTTTGCCCAATAGAAAAGAATTTTACTAATTACAATTAAATTCTATAATTTTTTTACTATAATTAAGTTCTATAATCTAATAAAAACTAATTTAAATGGATACTAACTAATACAATTGATAAATCTTTTTGAAATATAAATGTAATCTAATTATTAATTTTTAAAAGTTTTTAAGCCTATAAAAAAAAATTTTAAAATCTTTTCTTAAATTTTTTAAAATTTTACAATAAAGTGATATAAATTTCAAAAAAAAATGACCAAATGTATTTGTTAATATAAATAGCAAATTGATAATTGACCTAATTTAATTTTAATAGTTTAATAAAAAAAATTTTATTCACCAATTATTGTGTAGATTTAAAAATAATTGTATAAATTTAAAATTTTAAACTAATGAATAAAATTTAAACATTTTTATTTAACCATTAACATTAAATTTTAGGTCAATTATCAATTTGCTAGTTACATTAACGAATAAATTTAAGAATTTTTTTGAAATTTAAGTCACTTGATTATAAAATTTTAAAAAATTTAAGAAAATTTTAAAAAATTATTTTATAGATTCAAAAACTTTTAAAATTTAATAATTAGGTTATATATATATATAATCAATTTTATTTGTTAGCATCCATTAAAATTAGTTTTTTTTTTTTTATTTTATAAGACTTAATTGTACTAAAAAAATGTTATAGGATTGTATTGTAATCAGTAAAGTTCCAATATATCTAGATTTCCAAAACAAATGTTCCTATTGGGCCAAAAAAAAAAACATAGGGTCTGTAGACGATAGGTTTAGCGCGCGCCTAAAATTTTAACAACCGCGATACTGTTTGAGCTCAGAGCTCTAGAGAACATACTAACCACTGTCACAAAGACATGACATGGAGATGAGGAGTCGCCACCCAGAATAATAACTATAACAAATCGAAAATGGTGGTACTCAATTCCCTAAAAGAAAGCCAATACCACAACCAAGAGATTATATATACAGAATACCAACTTTTTTTAGTCTTGTGTTCATTTAAAATTACTTTATAAATTTCTATCTTACCCTTTATTTACATACAATTTCATATCAACTCTTATTTAAACAATTAATTCCAGGCAAACTAGTCATGAAAAATACATGTAAACAATGCATTTATTTAAATTCATAATCCCTAAGTTAGTTTAATTTATATTAATTTTAATTAAATGAGCTAAATATACATGTTTTTATTTACAAGTGAGCCTAAAGACTACTGAGTCTAATTCCTATTTAATTTTAATTAAGTAATCCTAAGTCTATTTATTTTAATTCTAAAATGGGTATAAATCTATAAATTATAAAGTATTTAAATTAGTGGGTATAATTCTACGTGTTTTAATTCTAAGGTGATCTTAAATCTATAAGTTATAGAAAAGACTTAAATTTAATGGGTTAAGTCTAAGTTAATTAAATTAAACTTAAGGTGTGCCTATGTCTAAATTAACTAACTGAGCCTAAATTATTTGTACCTTAAATCTAATTAATTATGGGTCTAATATCAATTTTAATTAATTAAACCTAAAGAAACCTAAATTTATGTAAGTGAGTTAGAGCTTAACATGGGCTTAGGACCCAAAACATATAAACATAGTCCAACAAGCACAAAAACAATAAAAATAACAAAAACAATCAAATAAAATATCAAACAATCAATAAAACATATTTCTTCTAAAAATCCTAATTTAATTAAAGTGACCATAAACAACAAATAAATAAAATAATTAACAAACAACCCTAATTCTATCCACTTAAATCTAATTCAATTTTAATTAAACAAACCCTAATTGTCTCTATAGCCATTAATTTTAATTAATCACCCAGTAAAACCCTAATTTTACTATCCAATTAATTAACACACAATCACACCTACAAAATTTCATTATTCCTACTATTAGAGCTATTACAATAGTCTACTGCAAATTAAAAAAATAAAATTAAATACAACCCAAAAAACCAAATAAATAAAAATACAAAATAAAAAAATTAATAAAATAAATAAATACCCAAAAACCCTAAAAACTATGTTCAAATACAAAATTTAATTCATGAAATTCCATAGATCTTCACATGTTCTCCATAGTGATTTCATGTCACCCCATCCATTAAGAGAATAAAACTAAATTAAATAAAAAATTAGTCAATGAATGATTAAAAAATTATTATAATAATAAAATATAAAAAAATCAAAATCAAAATAAAAGAAGAAGAAGAAGATTTGAGAATGAGATGCAGTATTGATTTCCCTCAGAATGATGATCACTGTTGATGAAAGCCTGTGGCTTTTGTTGTGTTTGTCTATGATTTTTATTTTATTTGATATGATCTTTGGCAAAGAATTAAAGATAAACACATAAAAAATTTAAATAGTTGTATTGTGGCTCCCCTAAGAATCAGAGAAAGTAGTCCTGTAACCCTACGTTAGGTTCAAGATAAAAATCAAATAAAATAATTTTATTTATCTAATAAAAAACAAATTTATCAATATATTTATCTAATAAAATAAAAATAATAACCAATAAAAAAAAGTATAAAAGTAAAATTAAATTAAATAAAAAATAAAAAAAATTAAGGAGTGTCAGTTGGAAGTGTAGATTTCCAATTGGAAATCTACATTTCCGACGCTATTTCTTTTTTTTTTTCTCTTTTTTTTTAAACTCTTTTTTTAAAGAAATAATTAAAAATGAAATTTAAATGTAAGTCCTAAAAAATAAATAAATAAATAAAAATAGAATAAAAATGAAAATAATTTAAATTTATTTCAAAACCAATAAATTAGACCTAATAAATATTATTTCACAGTCAATTTTCATCATTGGGTCATCTGTCGTATCCAAACTCAAATCATTCTAAAACTAAGTACTTACAGTTGCCCCCCCTTTGTTGTTGTTTGCTTGACAAATTGCGGTAAAGTAAATAAGCACATAATTTCTAAGTAAAGAGTTAGGATACTTACTTGTCATGTTACAAAGCTTATGTCTACAATACTAAATTGTGCGATGTTGCTTTTGTCATTCCCCAATGTAGGCTTTATGCTACTACAATCTATAATTGTTGGCAAGTTTTGAACAACTATAACCCTTTCGTTGTCTACCTTTGACGCTATAGTCCGTAATTATTCACAACTTTTGATTTTGTTGCAATCCTTTCATTACTTCTCAATGATTTTGATCAGCTGCAACCTTTTTGTTGCTTGCTAGCTTTAATTGACTACAACCTCTTGTTGCTCGCCTTTCGATTTTACAGTCCGTAACTACTTCAGGCTTTTGATCAACTGCAATCTCTACCTTGCTCATTGATGATTTCAATCAACTGCAACCCTTTCGTTGCTCGCTCTTGACGCTACAATCCGTAATTTTCTCAAAATTTTGATTAGCTGCAACTCTTTAATTGCTAGCCCTTGATTCTGATTAACTGCAACCCTTCCATTGCTCGCCTTTGATAATGCTATAGTCCATAACTACTCGTGATTAACTGTAACCCTTCAATTGCTTGCCTTTGATAATTCTATAGCCCATAACTATTTGTGATTAGCTGTAACCCTTCCATTGCTCTCTTTTGATGCTATAGTCCATAACTACTCATGATTAGCTGTAACCCTTTTATTGCTTGCCATTGATGCTGCAGTCCATAATTGCTCACGATTAGCTGTAACCCTTTCGTTGCTCACTGATGATACTATAGTCCATAACTGCGCGATTAGCTGCAACCCTTTTATTGCTCATTGATGATGCAATAATGCTGCAGTCCATAACTACTCACGATTAGCTGCAACCCTTTCGTTGCTCATTGATAATGTCGCAATCCATAACTACTCGCGATTAGCTACAACCCTTTCATTGCTCACTGATGATGTTGTGATCTATAATTGCTCGTGACTAGCTATAACCCTTCCATTGCTCGCCTTTAATGCTATAGTCCATAACTACTCACAATTAACTGTAACCCTTTCATTGCTCGCCTTTGATGATGCTGCAATCCATAATTGCTCACGATTAGCTGCAAACCTTACATTGCTCGACTTTGATGCTGCAATCCATAATTACTCGTGATTAGTTGCAATCCATAATTGCTCGCTGATGATGTTGCAATTCATAATTGCTTACGATTAGCTGCAACCCTTACATTGCTCGCCTTTGATGCTATAGTCCATAACTACTCACAATTAGCTGCAATCTATAATTGCTCGCGATTAACTGCAACCCTTTCATTACTCACTAATGATGCTGCAATCCATAATTGCTCACGATTAGCTGTAATCCATAATTGCTCACTGATGATGCTACAATCCATAATTGCTTACGATTAGCTACAACCCTTACATTGTTCACCTTTAATGCCACAGTCCATAACTACTCACAATTAGTTGCAATCTATAATTGCTCGTGATTAGCTGTAACTCTTTCATTGCTCACTAATGATGCTACAATCCATAATTGCTCACGTTTAGCTACAATCCATAATTGCTCGCCGATGATGCTGCAATTCATAATTGCTCATGATTTTTATCTTTAGTTGTTTGAGTCGAATGCTTTGAATTCTTTGTGTTGACTGATTAGCATTTTTGTTGATTGACTTTGAATTTTGTTGTGTTAACCATCTCTATAAGTTGGGTGCACTTCCTTCTAGATTTGCAATTCCTACAGACTTATTGAAGTTAGTTTCAATCATGATGAATGTATAAAATTACATTATAATATTGAAAATTTATGAGAAAGTTCATCACTTTATCACGAGATCGCGTGCACTCAACGAATCTCATTATTTTTTATTTTCATGACTGTCATTTATTTGCCATTTATAAAGGTCAGAGGCATCATTAACCATCTTATGCTGAGAGCATATCTTTTACCAAGTGAAGAACTTACTTCCATACCTAATTTTAGGGAGAATTTGTTAAACAAAACTTATGAAATTGAGTATAAAAAGATCAAATTTTGAGTATTAAAATAATCTTTGAGTTATTTTTATGTTTTCCTTCACCTTTCTCATATTACTCAACATGGATATCATTGGAAAGGTCCTTTGGATACTCATACTCATATAGAACATTAGAGTAAATAAAGCAATTTTTGGCATGGTCCTCTTTTTATATTCCCCCACCTTTCTTATATTACTCAGCGTGGATACCACTAAAGGTTCACGTTGATACTCTTACTCATTTCTAAGCATTAGAATAAATTATGCTTGCTCTTATTTTGATTCTCCTATGAGTATTCCCCTACCTTTCTCATATTACTCAGCATGGATACCGTTAACGGATTTGTACTCGTACTTATTTCTGAGCATTAAAGTAGATTATATGCATGATTTATCATTCAAAAGACTAAAATCATAGTTTGAAATTTAAGCCATTTATGCTTCATGTCTATAAATTTTTTCTTTATGTATTCTTCCCCTTGTTTGGATGTGAAGCAAGCATTAGATTGATTAGAGTCTATAAACTCTCAACACAAAGTTGTTAACTAAACATTTGAATTTCGTTAAGCTAATAAAAAAGAGCCATTATAATCAAAATGAATGAGATAAATTTTAGGACATGATCTCATGAAGTGGATGAATTTACTTTTAATTTATGAATTTTATAATTAAGATGGTTCTTTATTATAAAATCTAAGGAAATAGATTTATGTTACTTCCCTTTTTTATTTCTTAGGTTGTTTGTCATGCAAGATGATACTTCTAATGAATGATTAACATTTGCAACCTTTCCCATTCTTGTTGATGTATCATTTCCTTTCCCTTTCTTCATTCTCTTTTTATTTTTCCCTACACAAAATACCATAAGTTAGTATGGTCTATTTTCAAGTGAAGAGATTTTTTCAAAATGTAGTGTTATTCTTTTGCATTCTTCCTTTTTGATTGTGGTGATGATGTCTCTGATCACAAGGGTCATGATACACCACTATTGAAGTTATGACTTTGGGCTGCATTTGTATTTCCGCCATTCCATTAATGCTATGGTAAAGGGCTTCATCCCTCTTCTTGATATCTCTTGCAAAAAAGGTTCAGGAGTTAGAGATCTTATTTCAAGATTAAATAATTTTTCAAAGTGCATTATTTTAAGTTTTAAGTGCATTCTTCCCTTTTGTAAGGTCGATGAATGTATTGTTGACATATTGGATACTCTCATGACCATATTCCATACCTTATACTAGTCTAATTGTTGTGGAGAGATATTCTAGATAATGCACCATATAAGGCTATGGAGATGGATGTTGAATCTGAGGAGCTTGAACGTCCTATCCAGCCTCTTGAGGTCGCCAGGAGGATGCTTTAGCAAGTATCACTATCGATGATATGTCCTTACTGGATGGGCCCATAATTTATTAGGCTCTTGAGTTCTAAAGTCTCGTGGAGTATCAGGTTCACCTTTATAGTGTTACCCATTTCCCTAACTACCTTTTTGCACTTTTATAATAATAATTTTGAATGTTAGTAGCAAAGTATTTGCCTAATCTTTTCTAGGCTCAAAGACTTTATTATGCAAAGCAAGTATTTCACAACAAATGTATGCAAGCATATGCATGTTATGTATGACATGCATGATCCTAATAGGTCTTCTGTTTGGAACAGAGCTATGTTCGCAGCTTGGAGTATGAGAACGAGGTGCCTTATCAATAGCCTATAGGTTTGAGCATTGAATGCTTTGCTATTGGTTCTTCTGATGTTAAAGCTTTTGATATAGTTCATTGGACTGATGACCGGCTAGTAAGTAGGGTCCATGGCTCGACATTAGAGCTTGTGATTGATCGATGCACTGTTGAACTTTTTTTTATTACTACTTTTGCTATATAATAACTAATGTATTTGTATGCTTCTTTTTGCCCCAAGATCTCTTATACTGGCTCTTATACTTCAGTGTTCCATCTTTGCTCTTTGAATGCAAACTTACTATTCTGCAATTTGCCCCTAGAATTACATTTTGCCCCTAGTTTCATTCTTAATTCATTCACTGTTATTGTTGATCCTTTGACTCACTAACCCTATTGGTTATAATCTCATGCATTGAAGATGTAGAGGAGTGGGTGAACTAATTGAAGCGAGTTCTTAAAGATGAAATCAACTGGACTTGCACTTCAAAGAACTCTTGAGCAGAATATGAGGTTTAATGCTGATGCAACAATAATTTTAAGACAATAGTTACGATGCAAATTATTATACCACTTGGATTATTTAGGTACAAAGAGACACTAAACGTACAAGCAGAATTATAGAGGGGTGGCAAAAAAAATATAACTAAAATAATGATCTCATAGCTCTGATTTAGCTTTCATTATGTATTATCTTTCCATTCAGATACTTATACAGTATGATAATGACAAATATATGATATTGGAACAAAAATTTTAA
Source organism: Mallotus nudiflorus (assembly GCA_947683625.1). Classification (NCBI taxonomy): domain Eukaryota; kingdom Viridiplantae; phylum Streptophyta; class Magnoliopsida; order Malpighiales; family Euphorbiaceae; genus Mallotus; species Mallotus nudiflorus. Next base: position 190,737 of record CANTUR010000104.1, on the reverse strand, counting down.
ATTCAATTTTACTCATTCATTAGGGCAAAAATGAGAACATTCATTACATTATATGATACAACTCCTGTTATCAGTGAATCCTAATTTTTTTTTGGCTTTAATTTTTTACCTTATTGTTCTTTTTTTCTTTTTCTCTCTCTTTATTTTTTTATTTTATCATTCTTTTATTATTTTTCTTAAATCTCCTATCTTTGAATGTGATATATGAATGTTCTTTGAATTTGCATTTGTGCCCATACTGAATGAATCTAATTGAATCAGATTTTTACATTAAACATGTAGATGCAATCAATATCATAATGCATAGTACCATAAGGATGCATAGTACATAAGTAAGCATGATCAGAATTCATATCATTGATCACTAAAACAAAACAACTTCTACAGAAACTAAAATTTTATTCAAGAAAGATAATAAGAAAATTTATTTCCTATTTTAGATGCTAGGGATGCTGGGTCTCATAATGGTTTTCCTTTAAGCGGTTAACATAAAAAATATTCTTGCATCTTCTTGCCAACTATCTCTATGACTTCATATTTCTATACCTTAAATGTGCATTTTTATTTTTTATCTATCAGCTTCTCATCATCAAACTCATCACCCCATCCTGTAGGCACAATCGACTTGAAGGGTATGTCAAAAGAAGACAATTTAGTATAAAACACCTTATAGTCGAACTTGCCTAAAGGTTGACCTAATAAGTCTTATGCTCTTTCCACATCTTTAGGGGCATTAAGAGATTTCTTATTGGTTTTAAGGTGTACATACTCAAAGGAGCTTAGCACTTCTTCCTCACTAATTTATGAGTTGATCATCATGGTAGCTGGAGGTGGTATATTTTAGTAGTTTAGGGAAGGATTATTTCCAGTGCTTGGGTTTTTAGGGTTTATGATCTTTTCAGAGTCTATAAGGTTTTGGATTTCATGTTTGAGGTAGATGCAATTATCTGTGGAGTGTTGGAGGTTTTGATGGAATTTGTAGTATTCATTTGGGTTATAGCCTGAGGTGTTTGGGTTTGGATTAGGTAAAGGTTGAAGTAAACCCTTTTGCATTAGACGCTTTAGGACTTTTGACAAAGGTTGGTTAAAATTGGAGAATCTCCTTGGTTATTGAACAACATGCACTTCCATAATCTAGCTAGTGCTTCCTTACTATGTGTCCCCAATTGGGTAGTTTCTTGCTTTGGTGTTTTTAGCAATCTTCTTTTTCTCACTTTCAATCTCCTCAACTTGCAACCCATCATCATAAAGGTCTACAAATGTCTTAGGGTTCATCATTTACAACCTTTCAACCAAATTAAGTGACACATTTTGAATAATCATCCTAACCTGATCCTTTTTAGCTAGTTTGTTCTTCATTGATCATACCTTATTCTTGAATCTAGTCAGAAAATCTGAAAATGATTTATTAGACTTTAGCTTGGTCAATTCTAAATTCTTGATGGATACTTCAAGCCTAGTATTATAGTCATATTGCTTCAGAAAAGTGGTACACAATTTTCCCTAGTCTGCACGGATACACTTCTCCAACCCATGATACTAATTAATAGCCATACTCTCCAAGGATAGTACAAACAACTTGGTAACTACAGAAAAAGGAGCCTTAGTGGTGCTCATAGTAGTTGTATATTGATTAAGGTGGATCCTTGGGTCTCTAGTACGGTCAACTTTTACAGTTGTGGCATCTCAAACTTATCAGGCAGCTTATCCTCCTCAAACTGCATCATATTATCAAAGTCAAATAAGTATCCGATGCCTTTTCCTCTCATTAATTCCTCCATTTTAGACATCTTCTGAGTAATTGCTTTCATCTGCTTGGATTCTAGCTCTTGAACTTGCTCAAGTGATTCCCTTGTTGCCTTTTTAACTATGTAACTCTCAATATCCTTCATTTTCATTTCCACAGTAGGTACATCCTTAGTAGTATTTAAAGGTTTCCCCCCAGTATTGTCATTATTAGCAGGTGGATCTTCCACAACAACAGCAGGTGGATTGGCCATAACTAGTGCTGGCATTAATCCAGCTAGGGCTCGTTTTAGTTCATGTTGCATCATTGCTCTTATATCATCCATTAATGCTCCTTTGACGTCCTTTAGAGTACAGTTTCCTCCCTCTTTTTATTCCATTTCTTTTAGTTGTTTAGGCTGTGCAGCTTCTAGGTAAAGTGGATTGATGGGAATCCTTTCCAGTCTGCTAAGGATCTATTTTATAATTGATTGCAGGCTTGAATCGGTTCTCTCTAGTCTGCTACCTTTTCAACTCCAAACACAGGAAGACCTAGATGAATCTATGATGGCTAAAAAATAAAGTGTTAATATGATGCATGTATGCATGATGCATGTGCCATGCAACAAGTAGCAAGTCAAACAAGTCAAGTGTATATACATCCTTCCAACCTTATTTCTCCCACACACATATTCAATGGCAAGTCTCTTTTCCTAGGATTTTTTGTCTTGGCCTTAATATCAACAGGGGATATCAAGAATCAATGCGCATGCCAAATCTCTCAAAGCAGTAAAAGCATAGAAACAACATTTCTAGGCATAAAAGATTAGCCCAATGTTTATTAGCCCAAATGGGCTTCTAAAGTATGGGCTTAGACTTTTATAGATATAAATATATCATGGCAATATTCATAAGAAATTTGGGTAATCCTAGGGGAAGTTACTAGGCCACTACATGAGCTGAGTCTGGTGAAAAAGGTCAAGGTTCCCTTAGCAAGATGCCCTCCTTTAAGACTTGAGTTACAGGCCAAGGTCAAATGGGCCTGACATCCTTTACAAACTTGAGAGAAGACTAACCCCCTTTAGAACTTAGTTTACAGACTCTAGTCAGATGAGTTCGGTAATCTCTCTTGAACAGAATTAAGGCTAAGAGTGATGGTTAGCCAATTTACAATCCCATGAAGCTAGTGGAATCATGGGACCATAAACCAATGACATCGGTTAATAGGGACATGCATAATGAATGCAAGAATAAAATAATAATTAATAAAATAATTTTAAAAAACACAAGTAGATTAAATAGAGATTACTTAATTAAAATTAAAGGTGATCTTAAATCTACAAGTTATGAAAAAAGTTTAAATTTAACGGTCTAAGTCTAAATTAATTAAATTAAACTAAAGGTGTGCCTATGTCTAAATTAACTAACTGGGCCTAAATTATTTATACCCTATATCTAATTAAATATGGGCCTAATATCAATTTTAATTAATTAAAGAAACTTAAATTTATTTAAGTGGATTAGAGCTTAACATGGGATTAGGGCCCAAAGCATATAAACATAATCAAACAAGCCCAAAAACAATAAAATAAAAAAAATAATTAAATAAAAAGATCAAACAATTAATCAAACTTATTTCTTCTACAAACCCTAATTTAATTAAAGTGACCATAAACAACAAATAAATAAAATAATTAACAAACAACCCTAATACTATCCACTTAAATCTAATTTAATTTTAATTAAACAAACCCTAATTATCTCTATTGCCATTAATTTTAATTAATCACCCAATAAAACCCTAATTTTACTATACAATTAATTAACACACAATCACACCTACAAAATTTCATTATTCTTACTATTGAGGCTATTACAATAGTCTACTGCAAATTAAAAAAATGAAATTAAATACAACCTAAAAAGCCAAATAAATAAAAATAAAAAATAAAAAAATCAATAAAATAAATTAAATACCTAAAAACCCTAAAAACTATGTTCAAATACAAAATTTAATCCATGACATTTCATGGATCTTCACGGGTTCTCCATAGTGAATTCATGTCACTCCATCTATCAAGAGATTAAAAAATAAAATTAAAATAAATAAAAAATTGTCAATGAATGATTAAAAAAATAATAATAAAAAAATTAAATATAAAAATAAAATCAAAATCAAAATAAAAGAAGAAGGAGAAGAAGATTTGAGAATGAGATGAAGTATTGATTTCCCTCAGAAGGATGATCACCGTTGATGAAAGTCTGTAGCTTTTGTTGTATTTGTCTGTGATTTGTATTTTATTTGATATGATCTTTGACAAAGAACTAAAGAAAAACACATAAAAGATCTAAGTAGGTGTATTGTGGCTCCCTTAAAAATCAGAGAAAGTAGATGAAAAAAAATCATAAAACCTTAGGAGCCTCCTCCTTTATATGTGAAACTTGCTTGTTTAAAAAGAAAAATAAAATAAAAATCCAAATCAAAATATAACTAAATTTCCTCCTAAAAAATTGATAACTGTAGTTTATTGGGAATTATCATGAAATTAAAATAACTAAATAAACAAATAAATAAAAAAAAACGGCGTCAATTATAGTGGAATGGCCACTGTACGGCCATAACCATTGGCCATGTTTGGCCCACTTGGCCATATTTATTTTTCCCTTTTTTTATTTTTAAATTCTCTCTCTTTTTTATTTTCTTTTATAATTTTTATTAAAATTCTTTAAAAAAATTAAAATAAATAAATAAACAGATAAATAAAAAATAAAAAATTCTAAAAATAATTTACAATTTAGTTCAAAACCAATAAATCATATTCAATAAGTCTAATTTCACAGTCAATTTTCATCATTGGGTCATCTATCACATCCAAACTCAAATCATTTCGAAATTAGGTGCTTATAGGGTCCAATGTGCTCTTAGATAAAAAACCGAGGGTACAAATTAAACCTTTTCCCTAACATAAATTCTCAAATTCTCATTTTGAATTGTACCATATCAATCTTTTCTTAAAGAACCGAATCTTCATATTGAACCATCCTAAAAAAATGGGATAGTTTCGGCATGGAGATTTTTAAATTTGGCACTGGTAATGAAATTTTTAATTTTGAAATCTCTGAAATTTAGTATGATTCTAGAGATTTTAAATACCCAAAATTCCCAATCTGTACTCTCTCCCACTACTAATGAGCCCGTTTAGGTATAACATACTATTTTTCTACTCATTTTTCTTGTTCATTTTGTTAGCATTGCACTAGACACTATTAGCCCAAACCAACCATTAAAAGATGGAGAGACTCTTGCTTCAACAAAAGGAAATTATGAGCTCAGATTTATCACTCTTATAGACTAGATATTAGTTTTCATAATAATGTTGTGTTTAAAACCCACAAGCGTACGAATCGTGAATTACAGTATAAAAAGTTATCGTTCCTTCGAGGATTGTATATTGAATACTAATCTTTCTAACTATGATCTTAGGTAGCAAATCAATAAAGTAATTTAGAAAATCAAAATATAAATCTAAAAAACTAAAATTAAGAGAAAATTAAATGATAAAAACATAGAGCTCAGGTTTAATTTCACTATTCCAATAAGATCATGAACACATTAATTATTAAACACCTTGATTTTAGTTAAAGGTAATTGTTCTATAATACCTAAAAAATCTCTCAAGCTCAATTAAGAATGTTAGGATTAAATTTTAACCTATTCTTATGATGAAAAAGTTAATCAAAACTCATTAATTTCCTTAACAATTAATTTACCCCCGAAGAGCTCGCTTACTCTCATGGTCGAGTGGTTTAAGTCCTATAAGTCTTAAGCTGGAAAATTTCCCTAATTTTCATTTGTTAATTTACTCATAAACATGCAGTCAAATAGGCCTGGAATGATAGCAAGAATTTAAACACAATGCATAGAATTAACAGAAAATAAAATTAATAAAAACTTATGTTTAATCACATAATGGAATAACTACTTCGTACCTAAACCCTAAAAGGAGTTTAGCCACACATAATTATGGTGAAAATCATAAACATAATTAAAGAATTAAAGATGAAGAAGAAATAATAGATGAAACTCTTGAATCTTGAGTGAATCTCCTTCGATCTTTATTTAAGTACTTATTTGTGACTTCAAGAATCCTCCCAAATGAACTATATAACTCTAAAATCCCCTTTTGTAAGAAAAACTTGATAGAAGACCTCGCCATTGAATTTTCAAGTCCTTTTCCAAAAGGAAATTTTCTTCTATTTGACATGGTCGTGTCTCTATTTGTGTTGTAATGCTTCTTTTTTGCACGGCCTCAACACAGTCGTGCATCACTTTGAGTCACTTCTAGATCCTTGCATGGTTTGACACACAGATGTGCCTTAGTACTGTTATATATCTTTATAAGTTCTTCCAAGAGGGTAGTAGCACACACGATCTGGCACATGACCATGTTGCTTCTCGTGTCATATGTTTTTTGAATTCCAGAAGCAAACATGGCCCACAGTATGGCCATGTCTCAAGTCATGTCCATCAGACCTTTTTTCTAGTTCATGGCACGGGCATAGTCATGCCTATGCCAAGGCCATGCCATTCAAAATCTTGACTTTTCGAAATTCCTTTATAAGCTTTCCTACAAAAAAAGGAAACATTAATTAATACTAAATAAAAACTCCTAATTATACCAAAATTAAACAAAAAACAACCTAATTAAAAATCTAAACTAAAAATATTTTTTAATTAAACCTAAATTCTACCCAATTAAGATTATTTTTTATTTAAAATTAATTAAAATTCAACTCAAATATATGTAAAAATTACACACATAACATAACAAGACATCATTATTATAAAACCTTAAGGATCTTTACAATATAATATTTTCATGATATAATAAAATAGATAAGATGAAATATTTACTTGAATTTGTAGTAGAATTCATACTTGAAGCCATTGATGAGAAAATTAGTTTCTCTATTTTGTCCTTTAATTCTTTACCACAACTTCATATCGAATTAGAGTTATAATTTCATGGGAAGAGAAAGGACCAATTTACACACACACACACATACACATACATCTTTTATTTAATTTAGTAAGTTTGTCAACTATAAAATTAATGTGCGAGATTATTCAAATCCAATTAGGATTTTACCTTTAATTAATTTTATTTGGCCACTCTATATAGATTTATTTTTTAACATTCTCTTACTTGGTCTGATTAAAATTAATATAATGCTTATTGTGTTCATAGTAATTAATCTCTTATGATTATATCATAATGTTATAATATAAAAATTGTCAGATGCAAGTTATAGTGGCTATGTCCTATTTTATCGAACACTCTCTTCCATATACTACAACACTTATAATTTATCATATCATATCCAAAATTGAAAACATACAAAACATAATTCCATAATGGTCCACAATAATGTTAAATAATGACTAGTCTGTTTAACTTTTAATCAATCATGTATACACAAACATAACAAACATGAAATCCATAATGCGTATAAAAAACAAATAATAAAGCTTAAAGTGTCATTTCCTAATAATCATACTAATAATTATTACAACCAAGGTCTATCTTTAGAACATGTTCCTTAAACAATTTTGATTGTAGCACTTTCATTAAAGGATATGCAATCATAGGTTCAATATTAATGTATTGAGTTGACACTTTTAAATCTCCTCTTTAACAACAAAATACTTTAATTCATATACTTGGCACCCTTCAAGTATTTGTTGTTTTTAGAGATGAATACTGCTATAGAATTATCATAATAAACTTTCAGTGGCTTGGTAATGATGTCGACAAAATCAAGTCCTAACATAAAGGTCTGCATTCATAATGCATGAATTGTGATTTCAAAACATGTCACAAATTCTAACTCTATAGTGGATGAAGTAATGATAGTTTGTTGTGCACTTTTTCATGATACTATTGCTTTCGCTAATAAATAAAAGTGTATGTGTGTGTGTGTGTGTATATATATATATATATATATATATATGTATTTAAAATTGGACTTTCTATTATCAAGACATCTACCAAAATCTAAATCTAAATATCCAATCACATCCAATGCATTAGATCTATTATATATGATCATATAATTATTTGTTTCTTGGAGGTACCTCATTACTTTCTTTGCAATTTTCCAATAATCAATTCCAAGATTACTTTGATACCTACCCAACATTTCTATTACAAAATTGATGTCCAATCTTGTATAAGTTTGCAAGTACATCAAACTTCTAACAACATTAGCATATGAAATTAATTCCATTTTTTTATGTTCTACATTTTTTAGACATTACATAAGACTAAATTTGTCAACTTTCTGTATGGGAACAACCCTATGTGAACATTTATTCACATTAAAATTTCAAGAACTTTTCAATATAAGCTTTCTGAGACAATCTTAATAGTATATTTAATTGATCAAGGAAAATTTATATTCCAATCATATATGATGCCTCTCCATATCTTTCATTTTAAAGTTTTTTGTAAGAAATTCTTTAGTTTCATGCATTATACTTAAATCATTAGCAACAAGCAAGATATCATCAACATATAGAATTAAAAATATAAACTTACTCCTACTAATCTTTTGGTATATACATCAATCAACAGTAGTTATTTTAAAACCAAAAGACATAATAATGGTATTAAACTTAATATACCATTGGTAGGAAGCTTATTTAAGTCCATATTTTTATTTTTTAAATTTACACACTATTTGACTTTTACCTTCCATAAAAAAACCTTCAAGTTGATCTCCATTTAGAAAAGTTATTTTCACATCCATTTAATGTAGCTCTAAATCATAATGAGCAACTAATGCCATAATTATTTTTAATGAACCTTTCTTTGAGACTCAAAAAAAAGGTCTCTGTAAAATTAATACCACTTTTTTGAGTATAAACTTTAGCAATAAGTCTAACTTTATATCTTTTAATATTGCCTTTTGAGTCCTGCTTTGTTTTATAAATCCATTTACTCTAAACTCTTTTATAATTTTCTAGCAATTCAATAAGATCCTAAACATTATTTTGCTTCATGGATTTTAACTCATCTTTCATGACATCAATCCATTTATCAAATTGAAGCTACTATTCCTTATGGTTCATTTACATCAGTCATATAAGAATTAGTTACTTAATGGGATAGTTCTTCATTTAAATATTGTTTAGAATTATTATTATTTCCTTTCATATTTAGAATAGCATTCGAAAAAGTAGTAGATGAAAGAATATTCATATGTAAAGAACCACTTACACAAGTTTCCTTTATCTTTATACTTTGTTGTTGATTACTCCCATTAACATTATCATTCTTAATAAATTTTACATTTTCAGTTTCAATAATTTCAAACTATATTTTGGACAATAAAATATATATACTTTAAATTTCTCTAGGTAACTAATGAAATAACCACTAAAAGTTCAAGAATCTAACTTTTTTTATGTGAATTATAAATTCTTGCTTTCATTGGGCAACCCCAAATATGTAGGTGTCATAAACTAGGTTACTTTCATATTTACAATTTAAATGGAGTCTTTTGAATTGCCTTAGATATGTTGCATTTTTAAGTGCATTTATCTATAATGATTTGGGAAAAGAGGCGTTACTCATCATACTCTTAACCATATCCATCAAAGTCCAGTTACGACTTTGTACTTTCTATTTTATTAAGATGTACTTAGTATAGTATATTGTTCATATATGCCATAACTTTCAAGGGGTTTTATAAATGGACTAGGACACTATTCAAACTCATCATATTTTCCATAATATTCACCACTTCTATCAAATCTTATAAATTTTACCTTCTCATTTAATCACCTCTCAACTTCCTTTATATATGCCTTAAGAGCATTTACTAATTAAAATTTATCATGAAGAAATTAGATATAACCTATTTTACAATGGCATGAGTTTCAATGAATGTTTTCATAATACACAAGTCATTTTCCAATGGCATAAGGTAATATTTTACACATTGATTATGAGAAATTGATTATGAAGTTTTTTAAAATACAGAAGTCATCAAATCAACAAAGATAAAAATGTTAGTAGAAGATAGAGATTTAATTAAGAAAAAACTATAAGGAAAGAAAAATGATTTTTGTGATTGTGTTTAATAGGATAGAAAATTATGAATTATTATTATAATTATTATATTTTTAAATCATCTGCTTAGTTCTGAATAAGTTACAAAATCAAATAAAGAGCTTGAATTCCAATAATCCATTATGATTGACTTTATTCAATAGTGTGCATAATGAAGAGAACCAACTCCTTAAGCAATTCCATGCTAAAGGAATACTTGGTGATTCATTAGAAAAAAGACAAGCCTTAACTACTAAAGTAGGCAGACTTGTGAATGACAGGTTAGATGCTATAGAAAAGGAAAAAGCTTTGAAAGGACCCATAACAAAAAAAAAATAAAAAGAAAATTGAGAAAAGGAAAAATGGCTCCTTATAGAGCTAACCATATTGTTAAAGCAACAAACATAAACAATAGCAATTTAGCTCAAGACTTTAAAAAATCCTTAGGTCTGGTTGATGAAGCTCCTTTACATATAAATGATATAACCTTTAATGAGCTTGTACCTATCAAGAGGACTTTATATAAATCTAATCATCCTTATAGCTGTAGACTGTAGGGTTTAGCGCGCGTCCAAGATTTTAGCAACTGCGACACTGTTTAGGCTCAGGGCCTTAATGAACACACTAACCACTGTCATAAAGATATGCCGTGGAGATGAGGAGTCGCCACCCAGGGTAATAACTGGGACAATTTGATCGGTGGTACTCAATTCTCTAAAAGAAAATTAGCACCACAACCAAGAGATTCTGGATACGGAATACTAACTTCTCTTAGTCTCGTGTTCATTTATAATAATTTTATAAATGATTATTTCATCCTCTAATTACATGCAATTTTATTAAACCCTAATTAACATCCATCTACCCAAAAAGGCAATAAGTCAATAAAATTACAAGAAAAAATGCACTTAAGATCACGTTGTCCCTAAGTCTAAACTATATTAATTTTACTTAAATAAGTTAGCTAAATCTATATTTTATTTACAAGTGAAATAGAAAAAGTGGGCCTACATTTTATTAATTAATGAGCCTAAATATATATATATATATATATATATATATATATATATATTTAGTCTTTCTAAAATATGTGCTTAAGTCTATTCAATTTTAAAGAAGAAATTAAATTAGTGGGCCTAAGTCTTAATCTAATTTTATTTTAAATGAAATGCGGGCCTAGGTCTATTTATTTTAAAAGAAATACAATTAAATGAGCTGGGCTAAGTCTAAAAAATTTTAATTAACTAAGTGGGCCTAAAATCTAATTAACCTAATGGGCCTAAGTTGATTTTAATTATTTAAAAAACCTAAATCATTTTCTAAGTCTATTTATTAAGTAGGTTAGACCTAAACGTGGGTTTGGGGCCCAAAACATAAAAACATAAAAAAAACAAGTCCAAAATAAATAAAACATAAAAAATAGATCAAACAAATATTATAGTGATTTTCTAAAAAAAAATCCTAAATTAATTACATGCAAACCCTAATTTAACTAAAGCCACCATTAATTTTAATTAATTTTTACCCAATTGAACCTAATTACTAATCAATTTTAAAGTACAGAAATTTAAATTTTTCACTATTCCCACTACTGGGGCTATTACAGACTACGTACAAAATTAAAATTAAATAATTATACACCCAGAAATTAAAATAAATTACACAGGATACAAAAATGCAAAACAACAATTAAAATCGTAAGAACTATTATTAAAACAGTATAGGTTCATCCATGGCATTCAATGGATTTTTTGTTCAATTAAACACAGACGGTATCCTCCTCCTCAATCCATTAAAAAAACAAAAAAAAAATCAAATTAGTAGTGAAATTAAATAATAAAACAATTAACGAAATGAATAAAAATCATAAAAGAGAAGAAAGAAAAAGTGAATGCTGTGCATATGCCCTTTTTCTGCCCCTCATATTAGGATTTTCATCGATGAAATTGACGTAGTGTTGATTTGGAGACTAAAAATTGTTGTATCATCTTCCTCAAATGAACTGCAAATGTTAGGGTTTTTTAAAGAACAGAGAAATCAAACCCTTTTTTTTTCTGTAAAAATCCTCTTGCCAAAAAAATCTTTTTTTTTAGCCTCCCCAGCCAAAGAAAAACCTCCCAAAAAAAAAACCTCCTTAAAAAAAAACCTTCTTTCCAGCACGCATGCAGACTCTGTTTTTAAATGTAGAGTCTGCGCGTACTAAACTTCCTCTAAAGGAGGAACAGACCTATCAGATCAGATCAGATAGTGTTTGTTTTGATTTCAAAAAAAAAAATCTTCTACATTCCTTTTTTTTAAAAAAAAAAACCTTATCAGAAAAAAATTTGAATTTTCAACCAATTAAAACACTGAAAAAATCGATAAAAAAAAAGGAAAAATATGCGAAAAAAATAAAAAAATAGAATTATTGCGCATCGATACTGTGTAATGCTGACCGACATTGTATAATATTGACCGATATTGTATAATGTTGATCGGCATTGTGTAATGCCAGTCGGCATTACACCAATGCCGATCCTAAATTTTTTTTTTAACTTTTAATTACCAAAAGACCCCTGAAAAAATGACTTATTTGCAATGAAATCCTAAAAAATGTTGCAATTTAGTCCTTAAAGTCCAGAAAATCAACAACTAAGTTCAATTTTTGAATAAATTTCATCATAGGGGCTTACGTCACAATTGTGCACAATTGCATCCTGAAATTGGGTGCTTACAATAGCATGAAAGAAGAATTCATACATAGGGATAGCCTTTTGAGGCTAATTATAAGTCCGACAACATTTCTAATTTTAAATTATGAAAAGCATATGTCAGAACAAATAAATAAGTGAATTACTATGACCAAATTTACAATCAAGTCTGGTAATTACACTACTTAAGTGCTTACGAGTCGTGCAAAGCTACTATGATAGGTAATGTATAAAAATACTAAGATTTACTAATAACATATACTCTAATCAAAAGAAATAAACAAAGAAGTATTGACTAATGGGGTTTTGGATATAATAGTATACACTTTGGAAATAAAATTTTTGGTTTCTCTTTGTCCGCAAAGTCACCAAAAAAAGAAAATTAAATATTAGCTTTTAATGAAACTATAAATCTATGACATGTATTATTTTGATAATTTTTCTTGTAAATTTTTTAAAAAATATTATCATAATCTTGATATGACATCTTAAAATATAAGTCATAATTTTTTTTGCTAAGCTTTCAAAGCCCTGATCCTAATAGCAAAAACTAGCCTATCAACATATCCTAGATGAAGACATAGTAATCAATGGTTTAGGAGGAAGGATTCAGGTGATTAGGTATGTTACATGTACTGAACTCCAAGTAAGGTAAGATATTAAGCTCCTTATTTGAATAAGAATTGTTATTTTCAAACTGAGTATATTCTTAGAATATATGGGTCTCTTTTGAAATAGATAATTAGTTCAAAGCAAGATATTCTTATAAACATAAAAAAGTCAAAGAATTCAACAAAAGAAGAATATCAATAAGAGAGAAAAGCTAAGAAGAGGTCTAGTAAACCCACAAAGTTTATCAAGGGAAGAACAAGCCTTAGAGACAAAGATAGGATATAAGCTTTTAAGAAAATTATGGAAGGGAACCTAAATGTCCTAATAGAAAACCTCTAGGCAACTATTTTTACTATTGGATTTGTGGCTCCAAAAGTCACACAGTTGATACATGTGTACATAAAGATAAGAGAAAAGAAAATCTTCAAAGAATTTTCCTTGAAGATGAGAGTTTAGCATATGAGCTTATAAATGAAATTAAGTATTTTAATATAGAATCTAATATAGATTTAATATATGAAGTAGTTTCTGAATATGAAATTGACTATGATGAATATGATTTATGGGTAGCTTAAATCTTTATGATGTTAGTAAAAGCTAAAGCTGCCATAGATGATAAGCGAGTCCTTTTAGAAAATGCTCTAGTACATTAAGAGTCTTTTTAGTATGAGGATCCATCTAAAAGCTATGTAGAATGGAAGTTGCCTAAGGTAAACATCAACTTTGTTTACAGTAAGTCAATAGTCTGAGTCAACCACTCAGGTTTCTAGCACATAGTTAGAAACTTTGGATATACCTCTCATTAGTGTCACCAAAATTATTGTGGTTAATAGGTCAAGAGGAGAAGACACTTGGTATTGGGATGATGAAGACATTCAAGCTATAAACCGAATAAAAGAAAAATGAAAAATTTACCATCGGATATAGATGAATTAGTCTTGGAGATAAATGCTTAAAATAGGATTTAGGATGCAGTCCTTAAACTTAAAGGAAGAACACCTAAACTTATTTACAAGTGTTGGTTTGAAACTTTTAAGAGCATTGAGCTAAATTATCTAATTCATGGAAAAAGAGTTCTAGCATTAAAAAATGGCATTAAGGCATTTTATATCTTTTTATCTATAAAAAGATTCATTTTTAGGATAGATTCAAATTACATGAAAAGGTTTATGAATTTGAACTTAAAAGAGGCTAGACAAACTAGACTCTTGAGGTTATAGAAATTGTTTAGTTATTACTTGATATTGAATATATTCCATCTAATAAAAGTATAATAGTTGATTCTCTTTCTTATGAACTTTTTGATTTTGTATATGAAGCCAATTGCTAAGAACAAATTGTATTAGGTTTGCAAAAGGCAAGGACATTTAAGAAAGTAAAGCCTTTAGAAGCAGAAATGAGAGGAGAATGAAAGCATAATGTTATGGTCGTTACCTTCTCCTTAAAAGACTAGACTATTAAGGTGTGCAGTACCTATGTTTATAAAGTTAAGATCTCCTCCACTTCTTTCCAATATGGGATTGTGACATTCTAACCCATCCGATTGTGCAATGCCCTTATTGCACCAACTCCTTGCCTAAAGGAGAAGGGGGACCTATCTTGATTTAATTGTCTCTCATAAGGGCCCCATATTAAAGAAGAGTAGGGTTCTTTTGGATACTAAAAATCAGAGGTTTATTACATAAATGAGAAGAAGAAAGGAAGTTATTGAGATTGGTGAACAAATACCCTAGTCTGAATTTCAAATTTAAGACTTTTGAGACTTGAAAAAAGGTAGCTAAAAATGAAGAACAGTATATTGTGACCTAAAAGGATAAGGTAATCCAAGAATAGCATAAAAAAGATTATCTAAATTAGGATTTGTCAGCATACAACTCATAGATCGAGTGACTAGTGATGTCATCCATGATACAAGGTTCAACATGAATAATTGAGGCATATCGTATAACTTATCAAATAATGAGTGTCTTAGCTTTAGAAGATAGCAGTTAATTTCTTATCTTTTTAGATTCCATTTAGATAAAAAGATATAAGATTCCTTTAAATTATTACACTATAAGATGACTAAAAAATAAGACTAAAGATTCTAGTTGTTTATACTAGAGTACTTTAATGATGATATCTTTTGCGTTGGCAAACAATACTAGAGGCCCTAACTACTTTAATTTATTTTTATATACACTCCTTCTACTTCTAAAGAAAGTGGAGTAGAAATAAAATTAGATATTTCATATATCTCTGAGAGTAATTTTTGGTAATATATACATTGTTTTGTTATAGTTGTAATTTTTCCTATATCCTGATTATCTACATCTAGATCACGGAGTAGGTAAAGATCCAATTATAGGATTATTAAAATTCTATTATTGATCGTTTGAATATTTTTTTCAGAAACTCTAATCAAATCATAGAAAATTATTCTAAACAATTAAGAAAATTAATTTTAAGATAAAGTGAATTTATGTTTTTCCAATTTTTGGGTCTTTTGGTACATGCCAAAAGATTGTTATGAAATGTTGTGAGCGTGCTAGATGATTAATTCCTTAAAATAAAACTTGACTTCTTTGTGAATTCCTAAACTCTTTTACCACAATTCATTTGGATTTCAAGCAGATGGAAAATTGAGCTTTTTGAACAATAAAATGAAATTGTATTAATCTAAAATTTAATACAAGCTAAAAGATAATTTTTCTTTGAAATTAATAAGAAAATTGTTGTAAAAAAGAACTAAAATTTGATAGTCATTGTCTAAATAAAATTTGCTAATGATGATGATTAGTATCTGCGTTGTGTTGATGATTGGTATGTGTTCTTATATGTGCTCTTCCCCTTGCTTTTATAAGCATTCTTTACTTACATGCTACTTCTCCAAATTAATTCTCTGGCTCAAGAGTTTACCGTTTCTAGAAAATAGATTCATGTAACTTGCAACTTTCTTCCCCAATGTGTGAATGAATAGTTATCTTCATCTCTAGAACCTTCTACCTTAGTTATTAAGTTGCAGTGGTTATGGGCTGAGCTCTCCTTTTTTGGGCTTCAAAATTTTAATTAAATCAAAATGGGTAATTAATTTAATGGCCTTAATATTTCAGTCAAAAATTTTAAATATGGCACAAACAAGGCCCCTCACATTTAATTAGCTTAGGCACACCGAAACTAATTTACATGAAAAATAAAAGTTTATAGCTTAAATTCACTTCTCCTTTATGATTATGCAAAATCAAAAGTGAAATTTAGTGGGCTTGATAGCCCAATTTACAAACAAAAAGGCACTGAGGAATATCACCAAAGACATACCCAATAATGGCATCACCAGGAGGCAAAAATAAGTTGTATGAAATATTCTGCACTTCCTAAGCTCTCTATCTCAACTCAGTTCTTCTTCCTCAAAAAATTCAATTTCAAATTTTTGCAAAACAATTAATGAGAGAAAATCAATTAATAGCTTGTTAATTTTCCAAACTCTCCAAGAAAATTTCAATGTTCTCTCAACAAATCTTTCCCAACTTTTACTCCTTTTCCATAAATCACCTTTAAAATTCAATGCGCAATGACTTAAATGCTCAAAACCTTCTCCACCTAATTTAATTCCTCAAATTCCACTATACCCATAATATTTTATTCCTTAATTTTTAATTTCCCTAAAAAATTTTATTATTTTTTTCCTTCTTTTTTCTTTTCTCTACTTCTTCTTTTTACTTTTCTCTTATTTTTCTTTTTCTTCCCTTCCAGTCACCTCTTCTTCTTCTTCTTTTTTACATTTCTCTTATTTTTCTTTTTTATCCATTCCGGTCATCTCTTCTCTCTCTGGTCACCATCAGTTGCTCACCACCCCCATCGAACAATAACTTGCCAATGTTAAATAGCCCCTGCAAGCCACCATTAAGGCCAGGAGGTTTGCTGCCGTCACCAAATAGGAGGTAGCCAAAGCTACTGTTGCTGCTATTGATGCTGCATTAAATGAAGTTAATAACACTATATGTTTGTGAGCAGCTAGTAACAAAGCCCAACGTTGTAGCCTCTTTTGCCCGCCTACTCCACCACACCCACACGGCTTCAACCCACAACAGCATCAAGGTTGCTGCCTCACTTCTCCATACTAACGAGCAATAACATGAGGCTGCTCGCTTTGTGGAACCAACCAAGGCAACCTCTTCAACCAGCATCATCATCAATCACCAAGTAATTCTCTTCGAATTTAAGGCTTTTGCTGCTAGACCATTCCAACTTGGTTCACCACTTCAAACTAAACCTCCACTCAATCCATACTTTAGGAAAAAAGGTAATTAAAATTCCTTTATTTATTTTCTAATTCTCTTGAGATGGATTATAATTTTCTATGAATTTCCATGTAATTTTGTTTACGAGAATGGTTTGATAACGAATCTACACTCTTGGGTGATCATCACTTCTTTGAAATATTTGCAATTTAGAGAATTTAGCTGGAGAATTAATCCCGTTTTTTGGCATTGCATTGTCTTGATTCTAACAAAAAATAATTTGTGTATAGTAATTAAACTAACTTTCTGAATATATTTATGAGCTTTGCATCAATGAGATGAGGTGTGGTTCTTGTTTTTAGAGAGACAATGCTTAGTTGAATTTTTTGATAAATATTTACTTGCCCAAAAGTTATTAATTCGATAATTCCGACTATTTCCCTAAGACTTGTTCATTTTTTGATGCCTTAAGATGTGTTGTGCTTTAATGCAAATATATTGTAGTTGAAACATTTATTTATCTTGGTGCCTATTTGCTCATTTTTCTTTGTCAAATTTCCTTATTCCGATTTTATTTTGGCAATTTTTATGCCAAAATAACTTTGACACCTATATTTGCATAACAATATAATTTCGGGCATTTGGTGCATTCAATTAGCCAAACAAGCTTATCTATGCCTTGGCTACATTTATTTGTGCTCTGTCCACATCATTTGCTAACATTATAATATGGCCTTGTTTTAAGGAAAATGTTTAATTTGTTTGAGCATTTAAATTGGAAAAATCTACATAACCAAATTGAATTTTGGTAATTACTTAGTCATCCTCAAGAAAATTTATATTTTGGTTCTTTGATTATATTTTAGTAATATAAGCCAAAATAATTTTAGCATTCTAAAATCACAAATACACTCACTTTAACTGAAAAATTTACACATATATTGGCCATCTTTAATCTTGTGATTTACTTGCGTTATGTGCTTGGCCAATGTTGTGTAATTTTGCCAATTTGCTCAAGAATTTAGGCAAGCCAAATTTATTTAATCGAAATATTTAAATTTTGGTTAGCCATTAGCTTTCTTCTAAGAAAATCTAAAATTTGGCTTTAAAATATTCCACCCATTTTTAATCAAATTTCATGCATTAAAATTTAGATTTTTATTTCCCTTTAAACATTGCCAAAATTTGTATCTTGAATGTGGCCATATTCATGCTCAATACCAATTATTTAAGCCAAAAAGCAAGTTTGATTGTCTTTATCTTCAAATTACCTTAGCACTTCGGTTGGGACTTGTTCTCTCCTTAGCCAAATTTTATTCACTTTAGCTTTGAGAATTAAGAATTTTGGCTTAAATTTTAACAATTTACTTTTGAACACAGGGCACATCTTCACATTGTCAAAATTTGTATGCTTTGATCTCTCATGGATAATCTTGGAGCAAATAGTCATATTTTACTTTTAGCCAATAACCTAATAAGCCTAGCTTTTAGCTAATTATTATTTTATGAATTTTATTGGCCCTCTATAAGGATGGCCGCTAGTTGTTCTAAGGTTTCATGCCTTAACCAAGTTTGGGAATGTTATATAAACTTGGTTGTTTAAAATCTTTCCAAAATTTAGCCGAACCACAAAGGAATTTTTCTAGTTTCAATCTTACAGCATAAATTGTATTTTAGCATAAGATGCCAAAATAAAACTATGGGAAATAAATATTATTCTTAGCTTTTCAAACAAAAAATTTCATTTTAAGAACAATTTTGGCTTCTATAGCCAAAAAAAGAATGCAAATTATGCTTTAAGTACTTCTTGTCTTTAGTTTTGGTAATTATAGCCAAAAAATCTTTTCCCTTTGATTTTTGGTAGAATTTTATTTTGTCACACTTCCTTTTATGCCTAGCCATTTTAAATATTATTTCCATGGCTATTAATGTTGCCCTTTTACCAAAAAGTCTAAAATATTTTAGCAAAACTTTGATGAATTCAATCAATTGCTTGGTCAATTTTCATGTCTTGGCTCTACTAATTATGATTATTTTTCACTTTGATTAAGCATTAATTCCTTAAGCCAATTTTTTAGATCACAAATGATGGCCAAATTCAGATTGTCACTACTCTTTAGCCCACTTTCATGCTTCTAATTTTAGTTCAATTCTTGGCATAAATAATCATCTTTTAAAGCCTTAAGGCTTTTATTGTTCATTTAGGCACTTTAAAATGTAATTTCACCTGGTTTACTGCTTTGGACAAAATTATATTAAAAACTGGCTTTTTAGTTTTCAAATTTGCATCTTTAACAAGATTTGGCCAAGACAAAATGGACTTCTCTTAGCCTAAAATCTAACTAAAAACAGAGTTTTATCATGATTTTTTGTGACCCAACTTGTAAAGACCTAAATTTTTATGAATTAAATTAAGAACTTAAATTTCGGGATATGGAGTGTTAATAATTATTTTTATTTTATATTATTATTATTTTAAATTATGATATTTAATTTTAATGCAATTTAATTTAACTTTTTGGGGTTAAATATTATTTAAATATTATTAAGTTAATTCTAGTATTTATTTGAAGTATTTGAGAATAATTTATTATATTTTGTGGTTAAAAATAATTGGAAATAATGTTGTTGTTTAATATATTATAATATTATGTCTTTTATGCTTTTTATAATAAAAAAATACATAAAAGATTTTTTTTCTTCCCTTTTCCCTTTCTTTCTTTTTTTTTTTTCTTTCCTCAGCGAGACAACAAGTAGCATTGCCATCGTCACCATCCGCAGCTACCACCGCCGCTCTAGTTTGTCACGCCGCCATCGAAGATGCCCTCGCCACCACCACCAGCTGCATTAGTCACCGAGAACTACCTCTTCTCTTCCTTCCTTCATTTCAATCAATGTTGTAAATTGGAAAGGAAACTGACGACTTTTTCGATCATTCTTGGGCTTGAATTGAAGCTCTCAACCCAGGCTTCAATAATCCTTGATCAATCTCAGGAGATTTAACTGGTAACAACTCCAATTCCACAAAATTTAAATTTTAGTATTTTTATTGAATTATGAAATTGAAACTTAATTTGATTTTATTTGATGTTGGTTATTTAGGACTGATTATTGTATGTATTGTAAGGTTTCCAAAAATTATTTTTGTAAATATTTAGGAGTTTTTTGAATTCCAAGGTCTCGGGGGTTACTATTCATGACACTATTCCTGATTCAAAATTTTTTTTATTTTTGATAAATTCTACTAGTTATTTTAAGTAAGTTTTGTTAAGAAAGTTTATTAAAATTATGTACCAAATGTTTATTACAAATTTTTGAATATTTATGTCAAAAATGAATTTTTAATAAAATTAGTAAATTTTATGTTTTAATTGAAATTACGGTGAAATGTGATGTTTTGGATAATTATGATGTTTTGGATAATAATATTAAAAAAATTTATGAATTAATTCCTATTTTTAGCTAATTATTAGTAATTATCAAAATAATATCTGAATAAAGTAGTATTTATGATTTTTATGATTTAAATGAGTTTTCGGTTGCTTAATTATATAATTGAATAATTTAATTAATTATTGGTAATTAAACGCTATTTAATTTCAAAAATTTAAATAAGGGCCTATATAGAATAAATTGATTTTAATGTGAATTTTATTAATGATTTTGTAAATAAATGTCTTTTATGCTTTTATTGTGTAAATAAATTAATTTTGGTATTTAAATGGAATTTAATTGATTTATTTTGTGATTTATGAAATTGGCTCTTTGTTGCACATAAGTGCAGTTCGGGGGGCTCTAACCAGAGATTTAGAGTTGTTGCGGTTATTTGAAGTGTTTTTCTATGCAGGGTTGGCTCTACTTTAGTAGAGAGATATCTATTTTACAGAGAAAACTCTACCAAATTTTTGGTAGATTTCTCATAAAATGTGATATCAGGTCTATTTTAGTAGAGCCGTATTTTAATTGAGTCTTTTCATATAAATCTAGAATTTTTAGAAATTCCATTTTCAATTTCCTCCTATTTATTTCTTTCTTTTGTTGCGCCTCCAGTCAAGTTGACAAGTTGAAGTTGAGGTCGAGCGCGACTGCGCAAAGGAGAGCATTCCACCTGTAAGTTAATAATTGAACTCTGTGTGTGTGTGTGTATGTGTGTGTGTGTGTGTGTGTGTATATATATATATATATATATATATATTGATTTTGATAAATACGAGAATTTATTAAAGAAGAATATTATTATAAGAATATATATTTAAATTAAATTCTCCTATTATTGCTATAGTTATATTAGCATGTTTATGTTAAATTTTCACATGATTAGTAAATTTTATTTTATTGTAATCTTTCTTGTTTAATTATATTTATTTATTTTAAAATAAACTATGGCAGAACGAGCTACCTGATGGGTTTCATTAGGACCATGTGCGCACCAGTAGAATTGAGAGTGAGTGGTGAAAGTAAGTGGTTCGGTGATGCTTTGCTCTCGGACGTGATTTATATTACTGGGGCTGATAGCTCGGTGATGCTTTGCTCTCTGGAACTGCCAGTAAATATTGATTTAAGTGAATTGATTGTGGATGGTAGGTCGGTTGATTCTTTGCTCTCTAGAACCGGTAGTCTTTGGATTATAAAAGAGCCGAGAGGCTATTAGATTTAAAGAATTAGTTTTATTATAAAAATGATTTAAGGAAGTTTGTTGTATTTTATATAGCATTTTATGATTTTTAAATATTGATTTCGATAAAAAGAGGATTTCAATAAAATTAAATAGTTTAAATTATAATTTATAAATTTCTTATTTTCATAAATATATTTTAAAGGAGATTTTCATACTATATATATATATATATATATATATATCTTTTATTAACTTACTGAGTGAGGTCTGACTCCCCTTAATTATTTTTTTAAGATCTCAGGAGTCACCTGTCAATCAGCTTACCTTACGCTAGGTTTCTTCCTCTCTGGCCATTTTATGTAGGTCAATTGATATGTATTACTATTATGTATGTATTTTAAATCTAAAACATCGCACTAGTAGAAATGGTTAACTATTATATTGTATTTTATGAATTGATGTATGTATTAAAAATATGTACTAAAGATTATTATTATATTTTATCTAAGATTTTTTTTTTGAATTTTAGTTCATTTATGTTATTTATCCTCATTTAAAATATTTCATTTTATTATTGTCTATATTTTATCGTATTTTCCTTAAGGCTTACTA
The DNA here is from genome assembly GCA_947683625.1 of Mallotus nudiflorus. Classification (NCBI taxonomy): domain Eukaryota; kingdom Viridiplantae; phylum Streptophyta; class Magnoliopsida; order Malpighiales; family Euphorbiaceae; genus Mallotus; species Mallotus nudiflorus. The sequence goes on along the minus strand of CANTUR010000104.1, from coordinate 168,146 downwards.
TGGGTTTCGGGTACTTTATGTCTTCCCATTCCCTAGTGCCAGTCACGTGCACTTTTTGGGTTTGGGTTATGAAAAAGTTGGTATTAGAGCTTTGGCTCATTTTTATATGTGTTTTCGGTTATCAATGTCTATTTTTTGTAAACTACTACGGTGATAAGTTGATAATTATCACTTGTTTTCTTCCTTATTTCTTGCATTCTACGCTTATGTAGTATTTTTGTCTTGTCCTAAATTTGATTGTGTCTCTTTTTAGAATGAGGCGAGCATGAACTATTCCTATTACGGAAGCAGCCTTTGAAGAGAATGATGATGAGCAGTCTGTTTAGGATGAGATTCTTCCTCTTGCTCTTTGATGTAGAGGTAGAGGTAAATGTAGGGGTAGAGTTAGAGCAATAGTAACTCAAAGGCAGGAATAGCCGTAGGAAGGACCTAAAGTTCTAATGGAGGATCCTGCAGCCTTTGCAGTGGGTATGGCCATAATTAATCAAGGCTTGGCAACTCTTAACCAAGCAATGCCCCTAGTACAACAGATGTTTCAGTAAAGGACTTAGGGGATGACAAATACTGATGTCGCCTTACTGTACTCTAAAGTCAAGCGAATTTCTTTTGATGGTACAGAGGATGCTCTGGATTTCATAAATACTATTGAGGCCAGAACCGGGACAGGATACATAGACTATTAGAGGATCATGATAGTGGAGTTATCTGTGTCAGCAACAGCTTAGGACTGGTTCGTGCAATCTATCCAGCCATACATGACTGTGATGACTTGGTTGGATTTTAAGGAGAGATTTATGAGGTTCTTTTACCCAACATAGATGAGAGAGAACTACAAATGGCAATTGTTAAACATTGCCAAGAGAGATCGGTCAGTTGGAGACTACACTTGAGAGTTCTTCATACTGTCACGTCATGCTGCAAATGTGATGCACGATGAGATGAGAGTAGTGGAGCTTTATGTGACTGGGTTAGGCCCAACTTATATTGGCATCCAGATAGGGTGTCGCAGCTTTGAGAGTGTGGCTAAGGAGGCTAGGCAGCTTGAGCGGAGGCATATCTGATATGGCACCATATCGGATCCTTACGAGAGTGGCAGTAGTAGATCAACTCAGGGGGTTCAACAACCTATTTTCCAGATAGGCAGCATGAGTACTTAGCAAGGGGTACTTCTCAGCAGAGCAAACAGTTTAGAGCACATCGGACTGGCAAGCACAGTTATACTCAGAGCCATAGGAGTGGCAGGACTGCTAGGTTTGGTGCTGGTGCCAATAGTAGCAACAGTGGTCAGAGCTTCGGACATGGCAGTTTAGGATATGGGGATAGTGCATGTGCCATTTGTGGGCGAGTGCATCAGGGTCCGTGTCACTTGGTACTGGGAGCTTATTTTTAGTGTGGATAGTTTGAGTCCTAATTATGGGTTCTAGCCATTTTATGCTTAGGGATCTTCCTCATCTGTCACTCAGCTGTATCTGCTAGTGCATCAACAGTATCAAGCACATATATATCCTCAATAGTAATCGACTCAGTATCCAAGCCAGTAAGGCAGAGGTTTTGGAGGTAGAGTTAGGGGTAGAGGATATGCACAACTGTCCACTTCACAACAAGTAGGTCGTGGTCAGGCCAGAGTCTTCACTTTGACTCCTCAGGATGCTTTGGCATCCAATGCAGTTGTGGGTGGTATTATCCCAATATACTACTTTGAGGCTAAAGTCTTATTTGATCTGGGTGCTTCACACTCTTTTGTGTCTTTTGCGTTTACTTTTAAAATAGCTTGTCAACCTTTCAAGATGTTGATTCCCTTATCTGTAGTGACTCCACTTAGTGACAAGTTGGAGATAGATGTATTCTTTCCATCTTGTCCAGTATTGTGGAGGTATGATTGACTTTGATATAATTCTAGGGATGGATTAGTTGGCACACTATTATGCTACGGTGGATTGTCAAGAGAAGGAAGTAATTTTTAGAATTCCATCTAATGAGGAATTCATATTCAAAGGTGATAAGAGTTCAATACCTCACAATATCATTTCTACAATCACAACTAAGAAGATGCTTAGAAGAGGTTGTTAAGGCTACTTAGTTGTACTCAGAGATATACAAGTAGATAGTGGGGCAGTTGAAAGGGTACCAATGGTGTGCAAGTTTTCAGATGTTTTTCTTGAAGAATTGCTAGGCTTGCCATCTAATAAGGAGATAGAATTTTATATCGATGTAGTGCCTGGTATATATCCTATCTCTATGCCACCATATAGAATGGCAACTGCAGAGTTGAAGGAGCTGAGAGAGCAATTGTAGGAATTACTTGATAAAGGTTTCATTCAGCCTAATACATCTCTTTAGGTTGCTCTTATATTATTTGTGAAGAAGAAGAATGGTAGTCTTCAACTCTATATTGACTACAGGCAGTTGAATAAGGTTACCATCAAGAACAAATATCCACTCCTAAGGATTGATGACTTATTGAATTAGCTTCAAGGAGCCTAGTGTTTCTCCAATATCAACTTAAAGTGCGGGTACCATCAATTGAGGATTAGAGGTGGAGATGTACCCAATACTGCATTTCAAACAAGGTATGGCCATTATGAATTTTTGGTGATGTCCTTTAGGTTGACTAACAACCTTTATGGACTTGATGAATAGGGTGTTTAGGCCATTCTTTGACCGATTTATGATTGTATTTATTGATGATATTCTAGTATACTCTAAGAGTAAGGTAGAGCAGGCAATGCATTTGAGATTTATACTTTAGACTCTGAGAGAGCACCAGTTGTATGCTAAGTTTTTGAAGTGTGAATTCTAGTTAAATAAAATGGCATTCTTAGGCCATGTGGTATCCAGAGATGGTATACAAGTGGATACCAGGAAAATAGAAGCAATTATAGGGTGGCCAAGACCCATATCAGTCATTGAAGTAAGGAGTTTTCTAGGTTTTACTAGCTATTATAGAAGATTTGTGAAGGATTTCTCTAAGATTGTGACACCTTTGATAAGGCTGACCTAGAAGAATGCTAAGTTTGTGTGTACAGATAAATGTGAGGAGCATTTTCAGTTGCTTAAGGATTTGTTGACTTCTGCTCCAGTGTTGACTTTGCCTTCTGGAAATGAAGGTTATATGGTGTATTATGATGCTTCCCGAGTAGGATTGGGCTATGTGTTAATGCAGAATGGAAGAGTGGTTGCTTATACTTCAAGGCAGTTAAAGAAGCATGAGTAAAATTATCCTACTCATGACTTAGAAATGGCAGCATTAATGTTTGCATTAAAGATTTGGAGGCATTACCTGTAAGGTGTGACTTGTGAAATATACATCGACCACAAGAGCTTGAAGTACATTTTCCAGTATAAGGATCTGAATCCAAGGCAAAGAAGATGGATGGAACTTCTAAAGGACTATAATTGTTCTATTCTGCACCATCTAGGAAAGGCAAATGTCGCTGTAGATGCTTTGAGTAGGAAGTTCGTAGGCAGCCTTGCATACATCAGTACTGAGAGGAGACCAATTGTTAAGGAGATGCATGAGTTGATTGACAAAGGACTATAGTTGAAGGTGACTAAAAAATGCATCCTTGCTCAGTTCAAGGTATATTAAGTATACTTGGATCGAGTTAAGGCAGCACAGAGAAAGGACCCATAATTGTAGAAGATCATGTTTGAAGTGTAACAAGGCAGGTCTATTAGATTTGTAATTGGTAATGAGGGTGTGCTGTGTTTGGGTACTCGATTGTGTGTGCCAGATGTGGATGAGTTGAGGAAAGAAATCATAGAAGAGGCACATTTTTCTACTTACAGTGTTCATCTAGGTTCTATCGAGATGTATCATGACTTGAAGGATACATATTGGTGGAATGGAAGAAAAAGGATATAGCAAAATTTTTATCCAAATGCCTCACTTGTTAACAGGTGAAGCTAGAGCACCAAAGGCCTACAAGATTATTACAGCCATTGCCTATCCTAGAGTGGAAGTGAGATATGATTGCTATGGATTTTATAACTGGATTGCCTCAGACTACTGTGGTTATGATGCTGTTTGGGTGATAGTTGATAGACAGACTAGGACAACATAATTTCTGTTGATTAAAAAGACATACTCTACTGATATATTAGCAAGGTTATACGTTAATAAAATTATTTGTCTTCATAGGGTACCAATGAACATAGTGTCTGACAAAGGAGCTACTTTCACCTTAGAAGGATGGTCAATCAAAAAGGACCATTCAAACCCTTAAGGATGTGTGTGATTGACTTTGGTCGTTAGTGGAACATGCATTTTCCATTAATAGAATTTGCATATAACAACAATTATCATGCAAGTATTGAGATAGCTCTGTATGAAGCACTGTATGGTAGGAAGTGTAGATTGCCATTGTGTTGCGAAGTTGGCAAGAGACAGCTGACATGTCCAGAATTAGTGCATATTACTTCTACAAAGGTTCCCATTATTCAGCAGCAGTTGAGGACAACCTTCAGTATATAGAAGAGCTATGTAGATTCGAAGAGGAAGGATGTGTCCTCTTCCATTGGAGACTTGGTGTTTTTGAAGGTGTCTCCAATGAATGGGGTTATAAGATTTGATAAAAAAGGTAAATTAGTCCCAACGTATAATAGGCCATTCGAGATATGTTTGAGAGTTAAAGAGGTGGCTGATGGATTGGTGTTGCCACCTGAATTATCTCGGATTCACCCAGTGTTCCATATTTCTATGCTGAGGAAGTATGTTTTTTATCCTTCTCATATTCTTCAGCCTCAGACAATGGAGTTCAGTGAAGATATGTCATATGAGGAATATCCTGTGGCAATTGTGGATCACCAAGCGAGCCAGAGATTTGGAGTTATTGCGGTTATTTGAAATGGTTTTCTATGCATTGTTGGCTCTACTTTAGTAGAGAGATGTCATATGTATATATATATATATGTATATATAGGAGAATTTATTAAAAAATATATATATATATATATATATATATATATATATATATATATATATATATCGATTGATTTTGATAAATAGGAGAATTTATTAAAAAATTATATTATTATAAGAATATCTATTTAAATTAAATTCTCCTATTATTACCATAGTTATATTAGCATGTTTACGTTAAATTTTTACATGATTAGTAAATTTTATTTTATTTTATTTTTTGTAATCTTTCTTGTTTAATTATATTTATTTATTTTAAAATAAACTACGGTAGAACGGGTTACCTTATAGGTTTCATTAGGACCGTGTGCGCACCAGTAGAATTGAGAGTGAGTGGTGAAAGTATGTGGTCGGTGATGCTTTGCTCTCGAGCATGATTTATATTACTGGGGCAAGTAGCTTGGTGATGCTTTGCTCTCAGGAACCATCAGTAAATATTGGTTTAAGTGAATTGACTATCGTTAGTAGCTCGGTTGATGCTTTGCTCTCAGGAAAGCCGAAAAGCTATTGGATTTGTAGACTAGAGTTCTACCTAGTTTTCTTATATAAATAATTTAAGAAAGCTTATTGTATTTTATATAGCATTTTATGATTTTTAAATACTAATTTCGGTAAAAAGAGGATTTAAACAATATTAAATAGTTTAAATTATAATTTATAAATTTCTTATTTTCATAAATATATTTTAAAGGAGATTTTCATACTATATACATTTTTTCTATTAACTTACTAATTGAGATATGACTCTCCTCAATTATTTTTCTTCAGGATCTCAGGAGTCACCTGTCAGTCAGCCTACCTTATGTCGGGTTTCTTCCTCTCCAGCCATTTTATGTAGGTTTATTTGAGATGTATCACTATTATATATGTATTTTAATCTAGAACATCACAGTAGTAGAAATGGTTAACTCTTATATTGTATTTCATGAATTGGTGTATGCATTAAAAATCTGTACTACAAATTATTATTATATTTTATCTAAGATTATTTGGATATTAGTTCATTTGTGTTATTTATCCTTATTTAAAATATTTTATTTTATTATTGTCTATATTTTATTGTATTTTCCTTAAGACTTACTATGGGTATCAGGTATTTTATGTATTCTTATTTCCTAGTGCCGGTTACGTGCCCTTTTTGGGTTCGGGTCGTGACACAACTTTTAGGCAAAAATCCAAATAATTTTAGTCACTTAAACCAAAATAACATTATCATGCACACTCTACACATTTATTTTGAGAATATAGCCTTTTTTGCTCTAGGGAAATAAATCAGAACACATTATTGCTTTTTTTTAAACACTTTCCATATTTATTTTAACAAAATTTGTCAAAATTTCTTCTATTGTAGAATTTATTTATTCAATTCAGCTTTTATTAAACTGAATAAAGTGTTTCTTAGATGGTTATCATTTATCCATCTTTAGGAATTACTTTCCTTGGAAAAAAAGATTCTTTGTTTATTTCTATGTATGTTTTGACATCTGTAACTTGGTAAACCCTGGTATAACATTTATTATAGTATGAACAAAGCAAATTAGCATGTGGTTTATGAAAACCACAAACACCATATGCCTCAAACCACACTATTTCTATCCATGCTTGCCTTTATATCACCATAAGGCAAATTTATTTATTTTAACCTTAAATTGACAAAATACTGTATATTCTCATAATAAATTATATTTGTAAGGCAACTTCATTTCTTAGCCAAATTAATTATTTATTTAGCCTTTCTTTGTTTATTATCTTCTTGCTTGAGAATTGTAGTTTGCTATATATTTGCTTCCTTATTGTTGTGTACCTTGGGGATTTCAATTTATATTAGCTTTTAATAGCCAATCTACATCTCTCTTTGATATTTCTTTGGTTCTTTCTTTATAATGGAGATGAATCCATTGTCTTGTCTTCTGGGGATTTGCTTTATTTGCTTGTCTACTTTTTAATTCAACAATTTTCTTTATTGATCACACCACATACCTACACCATAGCCATACATTACCAAAATATCAAATTTTCAGTCGTTATGTTGCTGAAATTTCATCAACATACAACCATTCACAATATTTATTCCACTCGCTAAAAAAACACACTAGAGATAAACAACAGTAAATAGAAACACACCAAAATTCTAACTTGCAATAGTAAATAGAAACACATTAAAAACTTAATAGAATTCAAACTTCATTTATTTAAAATAATGGCTAATCAAGCCAATTAAAAACCAAACAGCAAAATATTGCCATTAAATGGAAAATTCCTGGTCGGAGGCTAGTAACTTATTTTTTACTTTCAGCTTTCATTTTCCCATATAGCAGGATATATTTTCAACTCTACCTCCTTTGATACCCTTCTTAGACTTAACAAGGAGGTAATATTTAATCACTTAATTTAGCATTTTGGTATAGTCCTATGCAAAATATTCCCTTTTAAAACTCAGCATTTCAATTGGATTTTCCATAAAGAAAATATTAAGGGATTTTTTGTTATCAACAATAATTGAAAAAATTATTATTGCATTGATTACCTATCTTGATGACTTTTTTAGGATGACCTCTTATATTTATCCTTGGGAAGTTACCCCCATGAGTTTGGAACCTGTGAATCTTCCTCAACCTTTTGCATCAAGGATTCCTTTTCATTAGAAAGTGGATCCTCTATGGCTTTAGGCTTGAATTTGACCTTAGCATTAAGTTGGACTTGCCAATTTTCAGTTGCCTTTTATCTCTGTAACCTTCCCTTCTGAGTACAAGTTATTGGCTAGGGAGACTTTTTATTTTTCACCTAATATCATTGTTTGCTTGGTGCAATAGGTGGTGACATCACAAATCTAGATTGTACAGGCCTCACCTCCTTCCTTGACCTCTATTTATGGTTATTGCTAAAGAACTTTAAAGCAAGTGGTCTTTTGTCTAGCGCTAAGAATTGATTGTGAGGAATCTATCTCCAATAATTTTCAAACCTATTTAGATTCATGTTTGAAGGCTGAACCACCTCTCTTTTTTCTATTTTCTTTTTCAAACCCATATTGATAGATTTGGTTAATGCCATCGAGGAAAGTAAATTTTCCTCTATCAGCTCTGTCTCCTTTTCTGCATTCAGGTTCTTTTTCGCCCTTGGGGATTGAGGAGAAGAAAAATGGTCTTAATATATCAACATTTGATTTTGAGGAACTAGTGTTTGGCCTTAAGAAATTAATTATTCCTTAAGTGAAATTCACCTCCTGTGTTTTGTTCTAGTCTCTAAGGAAGTGGTTCTTGGACCTAGGGAAAAGGCATATACCCCTGGGGATTTGGCATGTAGCCTTAGGGAATTGGTTCTTTCTTATGATAAACATTGCCCCCTATGCCTTTTCCTTCTTGTTCATACATTCCTTACCATAAGGCTAGGTTGGTCCTTTCATCAGTGACCAATTGGACTCTTGGAGTGATTTTTGCATAATTGTTAGACTCATCCTGGGCCATCACCGGTTTGGATATGGAAAATGATTGCACAACATCCTATAATAGTTTCTCAAAATTTTCAATACTAGTGCTAATAGAATTATTAGCTTAATGTAGAGAAAGAATCACTTGAGGCACTACATCATGTAAAGCCTTCATTCCTTCTGTAACAAGAGCTTGGGCATTAGTGCATTTACAATTAGTAGTATCATTGATATTCAAATTTTGGCCTAAATAACCAAAAGGTGCCTCGGTCAAGAGCAACATAAGGCGCCAAACCTTTATTCATTTGTTTCCATAAACCACATGATTTTACATGTGAATTGTTGGTCTAGTAATCAACTTCAAAAATTTCTTTTTCAAATCTGTTCATCTTGTTGAAACATGTCCCACTAGGTGTGCCAAAAATTGTTTCCCCAATTTTTGGATCCTTCGGTGCATGCCAAAAGATTGTTGTGAGATTTTGAAAGCGTGCTAAAGGATTAATTCCTTAAAATAAAGCCTAACTTCTTTCAGACAATTGTCAATTCCCAAACTCGTTTACCACAATCCATTTGGATTTCAAGCATATAAAATAAAATTTAATGGAAAATTGAGCTTCTTAAATAGTAAAATGAAATTGTATTAATCTAAAATTTGATACAAGCCAAAAGATAATTTTGCTTTGAAATTAACAAGAAAATTGTTGTAAGCAAGAACTGAAAATTTGCTAATGATTGTCTAAATAATATTTACTAATGATGATTAATTTGATGATGATTGTTGTCTGTATTGTGTTGATGATTGGTGTGTGTTCTAATCTGTGTTCTTTCCCTTGCTTTTATAGGCATTCTTTACTTGCAAGCTATTTCTCCAAATTAATTTTTTGGCTCAAGAGTTTTTCATTCCTAGGAAATAAATTCACGTAACTTGCAACATTCTTCCCCAAGGTATAAATGAACAGATATCTTTATCACCAAAAGCTTCTACCTTAGTTATTAAGTTACACTAATTATGGGCTGAGCTCTGCTTTTTTGGGCTTCAAAATTTATATGACTTAATTGTAGTAAAAAAAATATAAGACTTTATTGTATTGGTCAAAAGTTCAATATAATCTAATTTTACAAAGTTTCAATTTAACTGAAAACAAAAATGTCTAAAATTGGGCAAAAGTTGAGGATTCAATTTGCATCTTTGACCTTTATTTATCCAAAAATAAAGATTATAAACAGAAAATAAAAGTAAGTCCAACATTATTATCATTTTGTTATTTTTTCTATTTTTTTCTATCAATTATTTGTTATTGATGGTTGTAGTTATAGTGTTGGAAAAAATATATAAATTTGAAAGTATGTGTGTTCTTTTATTTTGATCATCATATTAATGAACTTAATAACATTATTATTTTTATTATATTTTCATTTAAAATAACAGATAACTTGTTATGATGAAACCTGCCTTTCATTTTAAGTGTAGGACAGTTTCTATTCTCCATTTAATATGGCGATGGCGGACAGCTTCTTCCTCTATTTAGAATGTCTAGCAGTGTATCCCATCATCAAATCACCAAAAATCATTACAAAAAATAGGAAAATTTATGCAATCTACCACAAAAAGTGTAGAAGTTTCCTTCTCATCACAAAGAGGTAAAAAGCCCCTCGCACATATTACGTGTACGATTCAACAATCATCAGACTAGATTAATGAATTGTTTTTCGAGGGTGAAAAAAGGAGTCAGGATTATAGTATATCATCATGCATTTTGTGCGTACAATATAGCTGATTTATGCTTTATTTATCTTTTATACATGCATAATTAACTGTGTATAAATGGTATAACTGAGTTTGTAGATTCTTCTACCGAGCCTCTACAACTGTAGTACTCATTTCATTTATAGATGATGATTCGTGCTTATTTGAAAAATCCGCTTCAGGCATATTCCTTTCTGTGAAAAATCCAGGCTGCTTTGGTTCAGGCAATGAACTTTCACTTCCCAGCATTACAACAACAGCTGACATGTTAGGCCTATCTTCTGGGCGCTGTTGCACGCATAGCAGACCCACATGAATGCATCTTAACACCTCAGCTACCTCAAAAGAATCTATCATTCCATCAACTAGGTCTAGTGGCTTCAATTCTATCCACAGTTTCCAAGCCTGAAAAGATCAAGAACCAGAGATAATGAGTTTGTCAGAGTCCCCAAAGTCCTGATTTTGGTTTGCCTGTAGTGTAAATATCCTTACATGTCCAATAAGATTATGGCTGTGATCTGGATGGAAAAAACCTCTGTTTCTCTTCCCACTAACTATTTCAAGTACTAGTACACCAAAACTAAAGACGTCTGATTTCATTGAAAAAAGTCCATCCACAGCATATTCAGGAGACATATAACCACTGCGAAATTTCATCGTCAGCATTTCAAAATGATGCCAATAATGGTGAATTACATCTAGAGGGTAGGTGTCTACTTACTATGTTCCAGCCACCTTAGTTGTATTTGCTTCTGTTTGGTCTCCGCCGAACATTCTAGCTAAACCAAAATCTGAAATTTTTGGGTTCATTTCCATGTCCAATAACACATTACTGGCTTTGAGATCTCTATGTATAATTCTCAGTCTCGAGTCTTGATGAAGATAAAGAAGTCCTCTAGCAATTCCACCAATTATGTGGATGCGCTTAGCCCAGGCAAGAAATCTGCCTCTTGTTTCATCTGACAATTTCGTAGTATGATGTTTAATGAAAATGTATAGCTGAATTTAACAAGAAAAAAAAAAGCATTGAGGACACCAATTGGAATAAAAAATTGTGTGATTAAATGAAAGAGAAGCAAACCAAAGATGAAAAAGTCTAAGCTTTTGTTTGGCATGAATTCATAGATCAACATTTTTTCATCCTTCTCGATGCAGCAGCCAAGAAGTTTAACAAGGTTTCTGTGCTGAAGTTTAGAGATGAAGATAACTTCATTTTTGAACTCCGTCAGTCCTTGGCCTGAACTTTTTGAAAGCCTTTTTACTGCAATTTCTTGCCCATTAGTCAAGGTCCCCTGAAAACATAACTCGCAGAAGATCTTGAATAAATACATGACATTTCACATTTGGTTTCATATTAGACAAAACTAGTTATGTGATTTTTTTTTAATATTTTAGTGTTTTTTATTTCTTTTTTTTTTTTTTTACATTTTAATACTCTATCAATTAATGTCATAATTATTAAATTTATTTTATGTACCAATTTAACTATTTGTATAAAATATTATTTTCAAATTACTTCTTTTTACTCATAATAAAATAAAAAAAAATGCTTATAAATTTTAATTATTATGAGTTCATTATAATTATTTGAATGTTGCATCATTTGATGAATAATTTTATTATGAAATATTCATATTATCTTAACTTTAAATCCTATATTTTTAACAACATTATCTAATAGGATACCAAAATATAAAAAAAATAAAGCACAAGATATTTAAGCGTTAAAAAAAAAAACATATAACCAATTTTATCACAATCATAAATTATATTATAGGTATAAAAAATATAATTTCCTTGTATTTTACCTTGTATACGGGTCCAAAACCGCCTTGCCCCAGCTTCTTGTTGCTTGAAAAGTTATCTGTGGCTTTCACAATTGTGTTCAAATCAAATATCGGTAATTCCATGTCTTCTTTCCCTTTGTTTCCATAATCAATTATGTCACCTTTTGTCAATCCTGAAAATGGGTGCATTTTCTGATAAGAAAATTGATTCCTTTTTTCGGCCAATTATAATACAATGGACTTTGCAAGTGGATCAGAATTACCATGAATTCTAGCTCTGATTTTATAAAAATTGAAAGTATTGTTCAGAGTTCTGTACCTTTCATTTTCTGTTTCTTCTTCCTTACATACCAATAAGTTCCCACCACAAGCGTGCCAATAAGCAGTAAGACGCCGACAGAGATACCTATTAGCTTCTTGGTCTGATCTGAAAGGTAAGAATTGTTTATCACCAAATACACACATCAGAAATCAGTATGCAAGAGACAAATAGTTGAAATTCGGAAAATAATACCTGATGATTTTGGAGAGGCCATCCTTATGTAGATGTCTTGTCCCCCTTCAGTATACTCTCTGATATCAACCAGTTCACCAAACCAAAGCAAGCAGCCACTGCCTCCATTGGTTATGTTTGAATTGGCATATGCTGTGCAAGAACAGTTGCTTGAGCACATTTTCTTGCATTCTGAAAGACTCATGGTGGTGTTATACCTAGAATCAGAAGTGTCTGGTAACTTCAGTCCTATAAACTGAGAAAATTCCTTTCCGCAATCCAGTTGAACCTTTCGAATACACCCATCACTCCAATTTTTTGGAGATTTCGGTACAAATCCTTCCAAGCAAACACAATTCGGAGAGTCAGTATCGATATTTTTGCATTTCATATATGCACCGCAGACTGCATACTTGTCACACTCATCTAAAGGTGCAGAATATATTTTACGCCAGCCATCTGTGTTATATGTGCGTGCAAAACGCTCCACAAGTCCTGTTTGATCCACAACTAGCCTTGTCATCAGCTGGGAACCACGTGGAACTTCGTACCCATAATACACACCGCTCTTGTTCAATTCAAATTCCCAATTCAATAAATCTTGTGGTAATTGAGGAGTCCCTGTAAAAGAAAGGCCATTCCAGGAGCCGAGTCTATAATACTTAGAAGTTACATTCCTAAGAACAAGCTGTGGAAACCCACCAGGATCTATCCACAGTGAAAACTGGCCTTTTCCAGGATTATCTGCACTCTTCCAGGATGTTAGGAATTTGTCTTCACCAGTTCGAAAATTCATTCCAATCTTCATTCCAGGGAGAAATGTGTCACAAGGAGAATCAAAACTCTGCCATAAAAAATTATCCGAGCTGCTATCATTCCCATCTTTCACAACTAAATTTCCTGAGTCTAAAAGCTGCGCAACTGGATTCTGAGCAATTCTTGCTTTGTTGGAAGACCAAATCGTGTTATTTTTTCCATCAAGCAGGAGCAGAAGTCCTTGCCTCGTGAAACTGAGAACTCCTAAGGATCCAATAAGTGGAGTTTCTCTATTTGCAACCCAAACAACTGCATGATTAGCTGATGCTTCCTTGTACCTTATTCCCAAATAACGATGATTTTTTGAATTATTTGTGTCGAAAAACCCCAGTTCAAATCTTCCATCAGCTGAAACTAGTGTCTTATTGTCCCTAAGAGACTGGTTAGGAGCTATTGTGTCTAGCAATACTGAAGCAGAAGGTTGTGACAAAAGAAGCAAATACAAGTACAAAAAAATCATGTTAATGGAAGTAAAAATTGAATTTTCTTAGACTTGTGCTCTCTTTTTAGATCTCTGCAATGCTAGTACCGGCGGCTGGGGAGTGGACAATGCGTTTGTGTTGATTTTAATTTATGATTGTTCACCACATAGCAGCAAGGACATTTAGCTGTCATATTGTACCAAATTGCAAAATTTAATATCACATGGAAATTAACGAAAATATCACAAAATGTCGAAAGATTTTAATATGCCTGTACTAATGTTAGGAGTAAGCATTATTTGGTTCAAATAAAAAAAAAAAAAAAAAGGAACCAAATTAACATGATTCAAAAATTAAATTCGGTTTTTCGTATATCTAGTTAGATATTAGTTTTAATTCTTAAAAATTTTAGTTATTTTTGGTTCATTTCGGGTTTTTTTTTTTTAAATAGTGTCCATCAAAAAATTATATATATATATGAAAAATGAAAACAAATTGTGGAAAATAATATTAGAATATAAGAAATTATTAATTTCTTTGTTGATGAGTCAAATTTTCAATGTATTATATTTGTTGCCGACAGCTTGAAGGATTATAAGAACATGAATCCTCTTGATAAATTTTTATTTTTATTTTTATTGAAAGAACTAATTTTTATTTTTATTTTTATTGAAAGAACTAATTTTTATTTTTAAAAATTAAAAATAATTTATTTATTTTTATTATGAAACAATTAGTTTGATAAATATTTTTAAATTTCATATTCATTTTATATATATGTTTCATTATAATAATTATTAAGAAATAATTTTTATATAATTTTATTTTTATTTTTTATTATGTATATATATACACATGCGGACATGTTCAACTCATTTTATCTCTATTTTTTAAAAATTATTGTGTTGCATATCCGTATTATAAGATGTTTCATTATAAAAACTTTTTATATACATTTAATTTTTTTATTATATATAAATTATTTATACAAGAAAAATTCAAAAGATTTCTTATTTTGTAATTACAAAATACAAAATTCTTCAGCTCTTTATCCCATGTGAGAAAACAAATCAAAATTTATATTTATTCTAATTTGAATTAGTAAAGTATAAATACTTATAAATTTATTGATTGTACATTTTCCATTGATTTAAATATAAAATAATATAGTGAAAAAATAAAAATTAAAGTCATTAATATTTTATGAAAACAAAGAAAGTAAATTTTAAATGATTCATTGAAATAAAATTGAATTGTTATTTTTTATATTATAAAATTAACAAAAAATATCGTTAAAGATACTCTTATTTTTATATTTAAAAATCAATAAAAATATTTTTAAAATAAAAATACCAGTAATATACTCTAGGTACATTTTGCAATTTGTCAATAATATAATCACTAAAACAATCAAGAAATTTTAATTTTTTTGAGGGTCTTAATCTTATTATATATTTTTTTTTATTTTTATTTTTTACACATTGATTTGGAATGATTTCATTATTTTTATCTGAACATTATATTATTAAATATATATTTCTAAGAATACCTAAATTTTTATTGAAAAATAATACATAATCTTACAAAAATTTATTTGAAAATAATGGTTTTTTTTTAAATAAAATTTATATTAATAAGCTAATATTTTTGTTGACTAAGAAATTAAGCTACAAATAATTTTATTTAACTTCATAAAAAAAAATTAATTCGGACGAATTTGATAGTTGATAACTAAAATTTTTCTATTGACTAACATAAGAAACTAACAAATTTTTAAATTAATGGTTCCATAAGTAGGGAGATTTTTTTTTTTTAACTAAAAAAAGTGTAATAATATATATGGTCAAATCACAGGCGGCTGGCTAAAGTAATAATTCAGTTTCTATGTGATTTCAGCTCTGTTTTTCCTTCTTATTTTTTAGACAATCCCTTTCCTTTCAGGGTCCAGCTCCAGCAATTTTATATATAAGGTTCCATAAGTAGGGAGATTTTTTTTTTTAACTAAAAAAAGTGTAATAATATATATGGTCAAATCACAGGTAGCTGGCAAAAGTAATAATTCAGTTTCTATTTTTCCTTCTTATTTTTTAGACAATCCCTTTCCTTTTAGGGTCTATATATATATATATATATATATGTGTGGTGATTTCATCTAGAGAAGACATGGTAGGCGAAAGGTCTGCTTCAATTGAATTTCTTTCAGTGTAAAATGCCGTCTAATTTGGTTGACGCATTAATGAATTCTCACTGCTCGATGTTACTGCAAAAATGACATGTTTTGCCTCTCTTCTGGTAGCTGAGAACGCACAGAAGTCGCACATTGATGCACAGGCATACTTCAGTCAAAACACAACCATCACCACAAAATGAAACACAAGCTGATTTTATTTTAACAAAGTTTTCATTCCGTCTAACAAAAATTTGCTGGCTTTTATAGAATGATCCTCAATCTAGAGCCCCGATGAAGATAAAGAATCTCTCTGATTTTTTTTTTTTTTTTTTTTTAAATAAAAAAGCCAAAGAAACTATGTGGAGATTAAGAAAGATTGCAAGCTACCAAAATCATGTCCTTAGCTGTCAGGTTATTTAATATGAATGATATAGGTTTCGGACACCATTCTTTGGTTTCCACCTCATTACTACAGATATCGGGTCAATAGGAGAGAAAGACCGAGTCGATGGCAAGATGGATCGCACTAATAACCTATCATGGTCATGGCGTAGGGAGGGAACCGGGGTGATCCAATTTGCTGGTATTTGTCTCCTTATCACCAATGTTATAGTGATTTTGCCTAACTTTGCATTAAAGTTCTACTTAGAATATTATTACAAAATTTATATTCATTATTATCTATAATGTAAATAAATTCAAAATCAAAATAATAAAATAAATATGAGATATAAAAGAAGAAATTTTTTTTTTCTTATTTATGAGTTGCAATGTTATATTTATAAATAGGAATACAAAAGATATATATATATATATATATATATATATATATATAAAGCATGGAGTAATCTTCGATCCCGCCAAGAGAAGTTGAGGATGGCACATCATAAGTACTTGATAAATGAGTAGCGGTTCCGTAGGACTTGACCAACACATCCAAGGAGCGCTTAGGGCACTCGCTTCCTGCCCCTTGTTTTCGAAAATAGAATTAGAAATGGTGTTAACAAGCTGTCTGATTTAAAAAAAAATGAAAAGTAAAGTTGAAACTGGTATCTTTTTTCTTTAGAGTTAAAAGGAAAAATCTTATATCTGACTTTTCTGTAATTAAGATATTTCAGATATTACAGTGAATATATATATAGAGAGAGTAAAATAAAAAAAAAAGAACATAATGTAAAAATATATAAAATTTGGTTTGCTATTAATATGTTGGATTTAAAATACGTGCAAAACATAAATTTTTACTTACAAAATAAAATAAATTAATTTTTTAATTTGTAAAAGTCCAATTGAAATTAAAAAGTTATGAATTAATTTTTAATTGTCTCCATAAAATATATTTTTCATCTTAATAATATGAATCTATTATTGATTTTAGTTATTTTGTTGAATTTTAGAGTTCTAAAAATTTAAAATTTTTAAAAATCAAGTTTAAATGAAAATTTTTAGTTAATATAATCCATTAAAAAATTTGATGAAAATTTAAATCTACTGACTGAAATTAAATCATTTAAATATATGGTAAGGTTATTTTTGTTATTAAGTAAAAGATGTACCTCCTTGTTTGTTCAAAAATATTTTCCCTATATATATATATATATATATAATAAAAAATATAGTTAAAGATACTCTTATTTTTATATTTAAAAATCAATAAAAATAATTTTAAAATAAAAAAATACCACTGAGATACTCTTAGGTGTTGAGGAAGTAAATATTTTTATTGTATATATTAGGAAGTAAATATTTGTATACAATTAGAAATAAAGTTTTATTTTATTTAGAATGTTATTCTATTCCTAATTAGGTTATAATTATGATTCCTATGTGTATATATAAAAGGTGTAACTCTTTTTTGAATATTATGAAAAAATATTTATTTTGAATTTTCTCTCTTTTTCTCTGAATTTTATTCTTCATGGTATCAGAGCATACCCATTGAAATCAATTTTTTTTTTATTGAATTCTTGCAAATCGTATTTTTTTTTCTTCTTCCTTTAAATTCTTTGAATCTTCAAAATCATGACCACTGAAAACACATCCATCGTATCCCATGGAACACCCAATTTTATTCAACCTTTCAAAAAAAATCTCCTTTTCCTACAGGAATTATTCTTGATGATACAAACTATACTATATGGTCACAGCTTATGGAGATGCAAATTAGAGTCAGAAATAAATCTGGCTTTCTTAATGGTACTACACCAAAACCACCAACAAGAGATAAAGCATTGAAGACTTGGCTCCTTAATAATAATCGAGTCAAAGGTTGGCTAATTGACTCCATAAGTCTGACATTAATGCAGAGATTCATCTATCTTCCAACAGCAAAGGAGATATGGGATGTTTTCTAAAAAACCTTCTATGATGGATTTGACGAAACTCAGTTATTTGAATTGAACCAGAAATTATTCACAACATGTTAAAAAGGTAAGCCATTACCTACATATTATAATGAACTGATTGCAATATTTCAAGAAATTGATGCCCGGACGTGTGTACAAGGGGAGGATGTTAATGGAGTAGTATCACTCCATAAACATATTACTCGGCTTCAAACACATATTGTCCTAGTTGGGCTTGATTCCAAATTTAATAATACTTGGAGTGAAATACTCCGAAAGAATCCACCTCTTGATCTTGAGTCTAGTTATACATATGTCCAAAGGGATCACAACCAACGACATACGATGGAAGAGCCGAAGATACTGTCGAACCATTCTGTACTTATAGCTGCTCATACTCATCCCCAGTTCAAAGAAAAAATACTGAGTAAGCCCATCATATACACCTGTACTCATTGTGGCGAAGTTGGACACTCTAAAGAAAGGTGCTATGAAATTATGGGATATCCGAAATGGTGAGATTTCAATAAAAAGCCTCGTAAGAAGCTCGGCAAGGCTGCAATTGCTACTTTTACTAAACCAAGTGGTGATCTTAATACAACTTCAGGTATGATAAATCTTACTCGAAATAATACATGGATTATTGATACAGGTGCTACTGATTATATAACAAACTCCACTCACCATCTTACATCTATCCGTCCATCAACCCAACAAAATATTCTAACTGCTAATGGAGGAATAGCACCAGTCACTCATGAGGGATCAATATCTAACTTTGTCTCTCTTAATTTAGATATTATTCTTATTGTTCCATATCTTTCTTGTAATCTACTATCTGTTCGCCAAATAATTGAAACCTTAAATTGCACTGTCAAATTTTGGCCTAATTATTATGTATTTTAGGACATTGCAATGCACCAAATTCTTGGCTCTGGTGTTAAACGTGGAAAGTTGTACTATCATGAGTTGCATGATGATTCAAGATGGAAGTCAAGTCAAGTTAATAGGGTTAGTAAAAGTTGCTCGAGTAAAGACCAAGTAATCTTATGGCATCGTCGTCTTAGGCATCTCTTTTTTCATTATCTTAAACAAATAAAATCGAATTTATTTTTGCATACCACAGACTTAAAATTCAAATGTGATGTTTGTGAATTGGCAAAAGGCCACCGAATTTCTTATGTACCGAGTTATAATAAAAATTCAATTCCATTTTTGACTATTCATTCTGATGTATGAGGACCTGCTCGGATTCCTACTCTATCTGGTGCTCGATATTTTATAATGTTTATTGATGAATGTACTCGAATGACCTAGATATCACTACTTTCTAATAAAGGAGATGTGTGCTCCAAGTTTCAGGACCTATACAACATGGTGGCTACACAATACCAGAGTAAAATTTGAGTCTTACAATTTGACAATGGTGGGGAGTATGTTAACTCAATTCTCAATGATTTCTTCCACAAGAAGGGCATTCGCCACCAAACATCTTGTGCCAGCACTTCTCAACAAAATAGTATAGCCGAACGGAAGAACCGACAGTTATTGGAAGTTGTCCGAGCATCATTGTTTGACATGAATGTTCCTTAAGAATACTAGGGAGAGGCTGTTCGATCCGTTGCATACCTCATAAACCGAACACCATCACAAGTACTCAATTTTAAAACTCCTCTTCATAAACTTTAGGAATTTTTCATATCTCCACCCCTCAATAATATTGAACCCCGAGTTTTTGGATGCTCGGCATATGTTCATTAAACACTTGACAAATTAGACCCTCAAGCTATCTGGTGTATCTTTGTTGGCTATGTGGATTTATAAAAAGAAAATGTATGTCACTCAGGATGTTTAGTTTCATGAAAATTGTCCTTTTTTCTCCCACTTTGAGTGCTCTCTTCAGGGGGAGAAAAATCTGAACCTCTTTAAGCTTGAAGATAGCATTATGAGTGTTCCGAATCTGAGTCTCCTAAATGTTTTGAGTATTCCACCCGGATAAACATCTAGTGTTCTGAGTATAAGCATCTCACCTGGACAGACATTTGGTGTTCCGAGTATAAGCATCTCACCCGGATAGACATATGATGTTTTGAGTACGAGCATCTCACCCAGACAGATCATCAAAGAAAATTTGAGTAATCAAGATAGTACATCTTCCCAACCCATACCAGAAGTTAAAGAAACTCTAGATGCGGTACATAATAAGGTAAACTTATCTCCTTTAATTTCAAATACTGAGCCTCGTTATCCTTCTAGGATTAATAGAGGGGTTCCGAAAAAATAATATGATCCGGACCTTCATACCAAAGCTAAATATCCTATCAACAACTTCATATCAACCAACCATTTGTCTAACTCACATGCACTTACTGTAAATCAATTATCTACTGTATCTATTCTGAGTAATGTGCAAGAAGCCTTAGATGATCCAGATTGGAAGAAAGCTATGAATGATGAAATGGAGGCATTGTAGAAGAACCAGACATGGGATCTTGTTCCTCTTTCAGAAGGAAAAAAAATGATGGGGTGCAGGTGGATATTCACTATCAAACTCAATCCAGATGGAAGCTTAAATTGATATAAAGCTTGGTTGGTAGCAAAGAGGTATACTCAGAAGTATGGAATTGACTATGAAGATACATTTGCCCTAGTAATGAAAATGAACACCATCTGAGTCCTTATTTCCTTAGCTGTTAACCTGGATTGGCCGCTATGACAATTTGATATAAAGAATGCATTTTTGAATGGAACCATAGATGAAGAAGTATATATGGATCCACCACCCGAAATTAAATGTACTGATCGAGTATGCAAACTAAAATGAGCATTGTATAGACTCAAGCAATCGCCTCGAGTATGGTTTGAATGACTCTCAACCTTCATGAGGAAGTTCAAATATAAGCAAAGTGATGCTGATCACACACAATTCATCAAACATAAGTTAGGTAAAGTCACCGTGTTGATTGTATATGTTGATGATATGGTGGTCACTGAAAATTATCTGAATGAGACAACAATCTTGCAAAGAAAGTTACCATCCGAGTTTGAACTTAAGGATTTTGGTAACTTGAAGTATTTTTTAGGAATTGAAGTTGCAAGATCATCTTAAGGAATTTTCTCTTTGCAAATGAAAGTACGTAATGGACCTATTGACAAAGATGGAGATGCTTGATTGTAAGCCAACTGAGACTCCCATTGAAGTCAACCATGGACTTTCAGTCCTAGAAGATCAAGTTCCAACTGATAGAGATTGGTATCAAAGGTTGGTGGGAAGGTTGATTTACTTATCTCATACTCGGAGACATTGCTTATGCGGTAAGTGTTGTGAGTTAGTTCATGCATTCTCCGAGTAAAGAACATATGAATGCAGTATATCGAGTATTAAGATATCTAAAGTCTTCTCCGGGTAAAGTGTTATTCTTTGGGAGGAATAAGGATTATGAAATTACTGGCTATACTGATGCCGATTGGGCTAGAGATCGAACTGATTGAAAATCAACATCCAGGTACTTTACATTTGTTGGAAATAATTTAGTCACTTGGAGAAGCAAGAGGTAGAAAGTTATAGCAAGGTCAAGTGTTGAAGCTGAGTTTAGAGGAATGGCTCATGGAGTATATGAGTTGCTCTGGATAAGGCGAATTGTTCAGGATCTAGGGTTAAAACATCTGAAGCCTATGTTGTTACATTGTGATAACAAGGCAGCCATAGCAATTACAAATAATCCGGTTCAACATGATCGAACTAAGCATGTAGAGGTTGACAGACATTTCATAAAAGATCATCTGAACCAAGGGACAATTGATCTTCCATATGTTTCGTCTCAGACTCAACTAGCTGACATCCTCACAAAGATTGTATTCGGAAAAACATTCTATAACTCACTTGGCAAGTTAGGAATGATTGACATACATTCACCAACTTGAGGGAGAGTGTTGAGGAAGTAAATATTTTTATTATATATATTAGGAAGTAAATATTTGTATACAATTAGGAATAAAATTTTATTCTATTTAGGATGTTATTCTATTCCTAATTAGGTTGTGATTAGGATTCCTGTGTGTATATATAAAAGATGTAACCCTTCTTTGAATATCATGAAAAAATATTTCCTTTGAATTTTCTCTGAATTTTATTCTTTATTAGGTGCATTTTGTAATTTGTCAATAATATAATCACTGAAACAATCAAGCAATTTTATTTTATTTTTTATCTTAAACTTATTATATATATTTTTTTTTTGCATTGATTTAGAATGATTTCATTATTTTTATCTGAATATTATATTATTAAATTTAATATTTTCAAAGAAATATACTCCGAAGAATACCTAAAATTATATTGGAAACTAATAAATAATCTTAAAAACTTTTACTTGAAAATAATGCTTTTTTTTTAAATAAAATTTATATTAATGGATCCATAAGTTGGGAGATTTTTTTTTAAACTAAAAAAATGTAATAATATTTATGTGATTACAGCTCCGTTTTTCCTTCTTATTTTTTTAGACAATCCCTTTTCTTTTAGGGTCCAGCCAAATATATATATATATATATATATATATATATGGAAAGGAATATATATATATAACCACGTGTTTTACACATAAATAAAAATTTTATTTAACTTATGATGTATAATAAATAAATAATTAAATATAATAATAATAATAATAATAATAATAATATTATTATTATTATTATTAAATAAAGTTTTAATAAAAATAACAGTGTTATTTATTTATATAACTATTTGATATTAACTTATTATAGTTATAATTCATTACAATATTTATAAATATTTTATTTAAATAATTATATGATATTATTTCAATATTTTTTATAATTAATTTTTCTCAACTCTATATTGATTTTACATAAAAAAAATATTATGGCAATAATTAATCATAAGATTATAAAAAAAATCATTAGTTATTTGTTAATAAAAAATTTAGTAATAATAAAAGTTATAATTTTTTCTATAACAATTTAAATATTACAATCTCATTAAACTTAGAATTTATTACAATTTTAGTAAATTTTTATTTGAGTTATGACACTTTATTTTTTCAATATTTTTAATTTAATACTTTTATTTGAACAAAAATTAATTTAATATAATTTTTTAAGTTCAATTAATAATTAAATGATAAATATTAATTAATTTAATTTTAACTCTTTTTTGTTAAATTTTATAAAAATATCTAGAAATGATAATTATACTGTTTTTCTTACAAAAAAAAAAATACTTTCAAAAAATTATATGCTCTATAATTTATTTATTAATTTTTAATTTATAAAAATATGTACTTTTGAAAATAATTATATAATTTTCCTATTTTCATAACATTTATTAATTTTGATTTTAATTATTTACTTATAAAATTAAATATGATAAAACTTATAAAATTGTGTTATCTAATTTGAGTTATATTAGATAAAATATAAATAGACCTAATTAAAATAAAAAAAATATATTTTTAATAAAATTATCACTAAAATTTTAATTAATTTAACTTTGTGGGAGCTAAAATATAAATAAACATAATTAAATTTGAAACATACTTTCAATTAAATTAGAATTATATGTTAATTACTTTCATATAGATAAAATAGTAGTTAACGTAATTAAAATAAAAAATATACTTTCAATTAAATTAAATTTTAATTTATTTATTTTTGTTAGATATAAAATAAAAGTTAACTTAATTAAAATAGGAAACATACTTTCAATTATATTAGAATTATATTTTAATTAAATTAATTTTTATTAGAGATGAAGTAGTAGTTAACCTAATCATAATAGAAAATATACTTTTAATTAAATTAGAATTTTTGTTAGAAATAAAATAGAAATTAACCTAATTAAAATAGATAAAATTAACCTAATTAACATTAAAAACATACTTTCAATTAAATTAGAATTGTATTTTAGTTAATTTAATTTTTATTTGAGATAAAATAAGAAATTAATCTAATTAAAATAGAAAATAAACTTTTAATCAAATTAAAATTATATTTTAATTAATTTTATTTTATTTTTATTAGTAAATGATTAAATTATTCAATTTTATACAATAATAAATGAATATTTTTTCATAATTTTGTATGTTATTCTCGTGTATATATATATATATAGAGAGAGAGAGAGAGAGAGAGAGAACACATGGTTGTCATGGTAGGCGAAAGGTCTGCTTCAATTGAATTCCTTTCAGTGTAAAATGCAAGCTAATTTGGTTGGCGCATTAATGAATTCTCACTGCTCCATGTTACTGCAAAAATGACATCTTTTGCCTCTCTTCAGGTAGCTGAGAACGCACAGAAGTCGTACATTGATGCACAGGCATACTTCAGTTCAACCAAAACACAACCATCACAACAAGATGAAACACACAAGCTGATTTTATGTTAACAAAGTTGTCATTCCGTCTAACAAAACATTGCTGGCTTTTATAGAATGATCCTCAATCTAGAGCCCTGATGCAGATAAAGAATCTCTCTGATTTTTTTTTTTTTTTTTTTTAAATAAAAAAGCCAAAGAAACTATGTGGAGATTAAGAAAGATTGCAAGCTACCAAAATCATGTCCTTAGCTGTCAGGTTATTTAATATGAATGATATAGGTTTCGGACACCATTCTTTGGTTTCAAAAAAATCTCTCTGAATTTTTTTTTTTTCAAAAAAAGCCAAAGAAACAACGTGGAGATTGTATGATTGATAATTTTGTTGATTTTTATTAGTTTTAAATTATTTTTTTATTATTAATAATAATTAATATTAATGAT
Source organism: Mallotus nudiflorus (assembly GCA_947683625.1). Lineage (NCBI taxonomy): Eukaryota > Viridiplantae > Streptophyta > Magnoliopsida > Malpighiales > Euphorbiaceae > Mallotus > Mallotus nudiflorus. Next base: position 143,237 of record CANTUR010000104.1, on the reverse strand, counting down.
ATAAAAATAATAATATTTTTATATATCTCATAATTTTTATTTTTTTTTATTTTTAACAAAAATCAACAAATATAAATAAAAACAAATAATAAAATCAATTGAAAACAACAATTAAAATAACAAAAAGCAACAAAAGTAACAAAAAAAATGCAGTTGTTGATTTTTATTTATTTTTGTTACTGTTTATTTATTTTTTAGTTTTTTTATCATTAATAATAAAATTAAAACCATAAATTTAATGTTTACTTTTATTAGTATCAATAATAAAAATAATAAATTATTTGATATATTTCATAATTTTTTGCTATTTTTACTGAAAAAAATAATTATTAAATATTATGGGTAATTTTTACTTTAAATAGTTTAATTTCTAAATTCTAAATAATTATGAAAAAAAATAATTATTGAAGATTATTGGTAAGTTTTTATTTAATTAGCTTAATTTTTATATTCTCAATAATAGTAATTTCTAAATTAAAAAAATTATTATTTACAATATAAAATTAAATTATTAAAAATATACAAATCAAATAAACACATACATTCAATTTAAATTAAATATACTTTCAAAAATAAAAAGTAGATAAAAAAGTTATAGAAAAAAATTAAAAAAAAAAAAAAAGCACAGAAATCTCTGAAAGTGTGCCCAAACTTTAAAAAACGCACCACTTTTGTGATAAAAATGAAATCAACAAAAACAAAAGAAACAAAAGCTCCAAATGAAATAAAACTGGTCAAAGGGTACATGAGGTGAAATTTTCTCTATTTTTTTCCTTCATCATCCAACAACATAACATAAATGGCCATGCTTTATAGGTGGGGACATTCTAGGTTGGCTTTTTGTTTGGCCTCTCTTGTCCTTGATTTCTTGCTTGAGCCCCTACCTTACAACTCGTCTTAGTTCTACTACGGGCACTAGAAAAGGCTTCTTTTCCTTCCTTGAAATTATTCAAGGAAAATCATAGTTTTGGGACAAATTATTTTAACTTATAATTTGTCCCATGTCTAAGTTTACTGCTACTCTGCTACATGTGACAAATTATGAGTTAAAGAGCATAAGCAAAATAGGAAAATTTTTAATTTTTTAATTATAAAAAATAAAGTTTTATTTGTATTTTTATTTTTAGTTAAATAATATATATTCATAAGATAAAATATGTACGATCATTACTTAAATAATATATGTTCATCAATTTTTATCTGTAAGTTCTACAAGTGAAGATCAATAAATCGCAGTTTTTCACTTGTAAATTTATTGACCTTTACTTATATATCACTCACTTTCAATTTTATTAAAAAATTAAAAAATATTTTTTATAAAAAATTATTTTTTATTTTTATTTTACTAATTATAGTGGTTGAATTTAATTTTTTTATTCATAATTTTAGTCAAAATAAATTTTTTATTCATTAAAAAATTATTTAATTTTTTATTTTTTAATTACAATAATTAGAGTTTTACTTGTATTTCTATTTTAGTTAAATATTTTATGTTCATTATTTAAATAATGTAGGTTCATAAAATAAAACATATAGGTTCATAAAATAACAAAAATAGTTGTACAATTTTCAAATTTCATCAATGACTTCTTGAGTTCATTTAGACCTTCAGGTTTACTTTTGATATAAATTATTTTTCTTCTTCTTCTTTTTTTTTTTAGAAATGATATAAAAAAATTTTTATAACCTGAATCATGGTTGAATCTGAAGTTTGAATTCGAAGATTTCTATAGTTTTACTAATTTCACATTGTTCTATATTAGAGCTTTGGGCATATCAAAATTTGCAAGAAGATATACCGATTATTAGTATAATATTTGATAAAATCAATAACAGAAATTTTTCCTACCTTATTTTTCATATTTTCTCATGATTATACCAATTCTTTTGGTTCACTGAAATTACTATTTACTTCAAATCCATCATATATTATTCATCAGTCAAGCTTCACCATGTCTGTTGTTACTAAGCGTCCATCCTATGGTTCAAATCCTCAGCGAACCATAATTAATTGTTATTATCTTTCAAAGCATTATTGTGCTATGTGATGAGTTAGTCCACTCATCAACACATATTTGCAGCAAATGTTCACAAAAGGAAACTACTGCTGCAACAACTGTTCATGAATAGTGATGTTCATGGAAGGAAATTGCTGCCCACTCTGTTATAAATTGTTCATCTAAAGATTCATGTGGAAGATGATCTATAATGTCACGACCTAAATTCAAAAGGGTACATGATTGACATTAGGGAATGAGAAAGTGTGTAGATTTCGAAACCAGCAGTAAACTTTAAAAATTTTTTGCAAATAAAATTAATGAACTTATAAACTTTAAAGAAAATCTGGCAGAATTTCCTCTGCACCGGGATAAAACCAAAACCTATGGAAAGAAAATAACACTTCCAAAATAATTTTCAATCAACAATACTCCACAAATACTCTAATGCACCATCACAAATACATATATCTCCAAGATAATAAAAATCCACAATACAAATTACATAAGATAGTTTACTACTGCGGTGTCTAAAATTTAAATACACAATACATTTGTCAAATAGACCTACATAAAATAGCTGGAGAAGAAGAATCTCAGCATAGACGACGATAACTATCCAACTGATAGTGAGGTCCTGGAAAAATAAAATTAAGGGGAATCAGACCTCGCTGAGTAAATCAATTTTATAAAATGCATGTTGCTTTTAAAATAATTATTAAAATTTTTAAGATAAAATAAATATTTAAAATCTTTTCCTTTACTAAAATTATATTTATATAAAACCTTTCCAAAATTCACAAATTGTTTTACTATGAAATTCTCATATGAAATCATATAATTAAAAACCTTTGATGGAAAACATGATATAACCTTAAACCTCAATTCTAATAGCCTTTCTACTCTCATTAATCCAAATGACTGCAGTCCCGAGAGAAAGCTCAATCGAATTACAATCACAATCCATTCACTTATTCCATTATTAGTGTCCGAAGAGCAAGCTCAATAAAGTTACATCTCATTTCCAGCCCAAAAGAGTAGCTCCACCAAACTCAATCCATACTTGACCCGAGAGCACACACTCCACCAAGCCATAACCATAACACCGCTTGAGAGCACAAGCTCCACCGAGCCAATCCACTTTTTCTCAGAATCGAGATCTCAACTAGTGTGCACATTGTCCTAATGACACCCACTAGATAACGTTCTACCATTTTTCTCCAAATCAACTTATATCACAAATAATTTTAAATAAATAAAATAGAATAAAATGAATTCCACCAAAGCATCTTTCCAAATATTATTCATGATAATAGAATGAACAATCATGTATGTGGTAATATATGTAATCATAAATAAATTCATATAATCAACTTAAGTATTATATTATTCACATGAAAATTCTAGATTAAATATTCTCAACAAACATTTCACAAAATTAACTCACAAGTGGAGTGTGTTGGCGGACTCATCCTCGACTGTCTTTTCTCTACACCTCTTGCTCCCTAATTCTCTAAATAAATAATATTTAATTAATTAATTATAACTTTAAATAAATTTCTAAAATTCTTGAAAAATTTATAAAAATCCAGAAATGATAAAAAAAAAAGCCTTGAAAACACTAAAATAATTAATTTTGATACTCAAATAATTTTTTCAAATGACTTAAACTAATATATATAGAAATATATAATTTTCCCCATATTCACTCAGGAATTTTTATCTTATAAAACGTAAAGAATTGGACTTTAGTCTAATTATAAGAAATGATCACCATAATATACTCTATTTATTAAAAATAACTCTGAATTTTTCCAGCCTAGTTAATATTCATCACCGGAATTTGGGTAGTACCCATCGGATATTCACTAGAATACATGATATCAGACCCAACCATTTATATCAAAATATTTCCCACAATTTATAGAATATATCAAAGGTCTCAAACAACTAAAAATGCTCATATAAAAAGGAGATTGAAAAATATAAGGGAATTTACCTAAAAATTCATCAAATATTCCACCAATGGAAATCAGATGCAAGACTAGTGTCTATAGACTCATGAGACAGTGGGCAATGAAGTAAAAATACTGGTCTTGACTGATCAAAATTGAGATGAATGTTCCAACTTCAACAACTTTAGGCCGAATTTCAAATTAAAATCTGGAATGTTCTGAGTTGAATTTGCTTAAATGAATGTTGCCATTATATAGAGGATATCGAGAAAAAGTTGGATACCAAATTTCAAGTCAATCAAAGCTCATTTGAATGGTGAACAGAGAAGAGAAAGAATATAAAAAATGTAAGGACCAAATCAGATATTTGCCACCACAATCCTTTCTTCTCCCATAGTAGCCCTGACCCTACAAATATATACACTCACCTGTCCATTTCCAGCAACTAAAAGCAACCCAAGTCAACCTAAGTCAATTCACTAACTTAAGTTGACTTGGCAACTTAAAGCAATCAAAGGCAACCATTAGCAACCAGCCACAATTAATACAAAATGACCCAACATTAACAAGAAAACGACCAACTATTGTAGACACAAAGCAACCTCAAGTAACCTTCCTCAACCAAGCCACCAACAACTTCAAAATGCCCACAAAACGACTTCCAAACAATAACAAAACAATCTCAAAACGACTACATAACAACCTAAAAATGACCACTGCTTATATTCACATTTAACCCCTTAAATCAACCAAAAACATCTCAAACAACCTTCAATCAACCAAACAACTACAAGACAACTATACAACAACCATCAATCAATTTATACCCAAAACAACCTCCATCAACTTCAACCTTTATATATATACAATATATATATAATAATTATTCCTTATACATTAAATCAACCAACTTCCACCAAAATCCACTTAATCAACCTTCTCCCTTTTCAACCCAACAACCAATATCCATTCAAAATAACCTCCTTCAACCTTTATAAATAAATAAATATAAATACAATCCTTATTTCCAAATCATCCATCTCCACCATTTCCTACCTCCATCTCCATCACTTGATTACTTTGTTCTTCTCATACCCATTTTTTGGGTGATATTATATTTGTTCCCTCTTTATATAAAATTTTTCCTTAAATTTTCTAAAAACTCCATATCAAACTCTAAATAAATAAGGATACCGGCTATGCATATCCATTTTTGTCTCCTAAGTGCAATCCTCTGTTATGTGGTTACTCCATAACACTTTCACCATAAGAATTTCCTTAGTATGAAGCTGATGAACTTGATGATCTACAATCACCATAGGATATTCGTCATATGATAAATCTTCACTGAGTTCCACTGTTTAAGGCTTGAGAATATAAGAAGTGAAAAGAGTTCTAGAGGGGAGGGTGAATAGGACTATCAAATAAAAATGAGAAATTAAGAGAATTCTTTGCAAGATTTGAATGGAAGTTGAGAAGAAAGAATGAAGAACACAAATATTTAAGGAGTTCGGATTCAACAATAATCCTACGTCTTCACCAAACTTATCCCCAAGTTAGGATTTTCAATCACCCACAATCTTATTTATAAGATTGAGATTGCACAAGAGTTTTATGGCTCACTCTTACAACCTTACAACTTGAGTTTTCAAGGCTCACTCAAAAACCAATTTACAAGTATTTTCAAGGCTCATACTAAAACCAAATTCCCAAGTTTTTTAATGATTAAACACTTAAACCAATTCCTTTATAATATAATCTCACTTCCTGTTTTCTAAACCTAGAAAATAGAAGAATAAAAATATCTATTCTAACCACTCACCAACTCTCACATGAGTTTATACAAAGAAAATGAATTTTGGAAGAGTTTTGAGAGCTTTAATTGAATGCTTGACATATAAAATGAATGAGTAAGTTTCTTAACCTCAAAACAATATTCAAAGGTCATATTTATACTTGATCAATCCAATTATAGCTGTTAGAAACAATAATAATATTTCCAATTAAATACAAAATCATTTGAATGAAAAATTGGACTTTTGGGCTGCATTTACACTAATCTTGGTCGGGATATTAATGATCCCAATCTAGACATTCAAAAAATAGTTGTTTCTTTTGAAAGAAATGCTCTGGACCCAATCGGGACATGCGTTTGAGATTATTTTTGCCATTTTGATGAATTTTTGCTCCTTCCTTGGTCCCGATTAGGACTGCTCTAGTCCTGGTTAGGATTATGACATTTCAAGACTGAAGACGATCAATTCAGCCTTAACTTTCTTCATGAAAGTTGTAGATAATTGTCTTATATTTCCATAGCACTTTGAATCATCTCAATTGAACATCTATGGCTCAAGATATTTCTGAAATACTAAAAGTTGTGCAACCTAAAATGCAAGCTGTATAGGCTGACTTCGACTGAAGATTTGTATACCCAAATAAGCTCAGATTTTGACAAGTAAACTCAATTCATAAAGCTTAAGATGTCTACTTCAAAAGTGAAGAAGATAATTTTCTCATTATAGATTTGTAAAGATATCAAAAGCCTTCTTAAATCTCAGAGGTTGAATTTGCCTGAAAAAATCACTATGTATCCAAAATTTATACTTTTGGTATATAATTTCCTACACACTTAGTTAAAATCATTAGTATCAAAACTTTTTATCAAAGTCCAAAATTAGGAGTTTGATCATGCAAATAGTCAACAATCTCCTCCTTTTTGGCTTTGATAACTAATTTGAAAAGATAATAATAATATGCATGAGTGTGAAAAATAAATAACATGTATAAGCATATTAATTTAAAAAAAAAGCTCTCCCTTTCAAATTAAATTGTTACATTATGTGAATAATTTTTCTCCCCCTTAGTATATGCATAAAATTTAATAGAATACACGATGTATCTAGTATTAACGTAATTGAAATAACAAGCCATATATAAGGGATAACAAATTTTTCTTATATATTTCTTTATTACTCCCTTTTTATAGATATGATAAGAAATATAAATTTTATTACCATTCTTGTCAAAAATAAAGAAAACATAAAAATTTAACATGAAGGAAAATGTCTATCAATAAAAAGGTGTTAAAAACAAAATACGATAACATGGTCATTTAAAAAATCATGCTAGACAACATGAAGGAAATAATTTCAAACATATATGCATGTAGTGCTATTATAATGCATCACAAAATAGTACATATGCTATATTGAAACATTATATGATCATGTAGAGTTTAGCTAGTCAATCGATCATACATAATCATGTGGTACTTAGCATATTTTAAACACAAACACAATTATTTATCCCCTAAGCCCATAGCTTCTTCTCCCCCTTTGTCAAAGACAAAAAGAAAAGAGAGAGATATAAGGCAAAATGAAACTAAAGGAACCAAAAATTCTAGAGGGAATAAAAGATCAAGAACTAAAATAATGAAAACAAAAATACTCAAAATTTTTATAAAATTCATGTCATACATAAACAAAGTGAGCAAAACAAGACTTTTTATCACAGGGACAAAACTAGCCACACTTACATTGTTACTATGCATGCATAAACAATTTATGTAAAATAAATTCAAATAATTTTCTCCCCCTATTGAAAACATTTATAGGTCATACCTAACCTATATCACTAACATAAACACATCTTTGAAAGTAATTTGTCCCTAAAAGGAAATTAACTAAGTACACATGCAAACTTAATTATTTTTGTCTCCTTTGACAAAAGCAAAGATAAACCAAATCTTGAAAAAAATATCCATGTCTTATCAAAGATAAAAATAATTCCTAAGAAGAATTTATACATGAATAGATTAAATATGAATTTTGCATGTATAAAAACAATTAAAAGTCATGTATAAGCACAATAAATAATAAATTAAACAAATTCAAATATTTCTCCCTTTTGCATAAAAAATAAATAAATAAAAGGATAGGGTTACATTGATAATATGATATTAATTGTAGTTAAGATTAAAAAAAAACTAACAACTCATGGCTTATATCCAGAAAATATCCAGAAGATAAACCGAACTGAAACTGACACAAAATAATCATAAATGAAACTAACAACTCATGGCTTATATCTAGAAAATATCTAGAAAATAAACCGAACAGAAACAGACACAAAATAAATTAAAAAACATACTAACAACTCAACACTTAGATACGGAAAGTATATTGAAAATAAAAAAAACTAAACATTAAAAAAATGATTACATAAGAATCCAATCATCAATTAAGCAATTAATCAAGTTATCAAGACAAGCTTGAACCATTAATCATACCAAGTTCATGCTTAATAAAATTTAATCTTTCCTCACAAAGTGGCTTGGTGAGGATATCTATAAGTTGATTGTTTGTATCAATAAATTCAAGCGAGATATCACCAACTTGAACATGATCACGCAAGAAATGATGTCTAATGTTTATATGTTTAGTTCTATAATGTTGAATGGGATTCTTGCTAAGGTTAATAGCACTTCTATTGTCACATTTGATTGGAATGTGATCAAGTTTTATATCACAGTCCAACAATTGTTGTTTTTGCCACAAAACTTGTGAACAACAAAGACTTACTGCAATATACTCAGCTTCTGCAATGGACAAAGCAACTGAAACTTATTTTTTGCTAAACCAAAAAACTAAACATTGTCCTAAAAATTGAAAAATTTTGGAAGTGCTTTTTCTATTTAGTAAATTACCGGCAAAGTCTGCATTTGAATAACTAATCAAGTCAAAGGAAGAGCTCCTAGGACACCAAAGTCCTAAATGCATTGTTTCACAAAGATAGTTAAAAATTCTTTTGATAGCATTTAAATGAGAATCTCTAGGACTTGACTAAAATCTAGCACATAAGCAAGTAGCAAACATAATATCGGGTCTACTAGTAGTTAAATAAAGAAGGGATTTGCTCATACCTCTAAATTTCTTTTCATCAACTTATTTGTCATTCTCATCCTTGTTAAGTTTGGTTATAGTGCTCATTGGAGTTTTGCTTGTCTTAGCTCCATCCATTCCAAAATTTTTAAGAATGTCCCTTGCATATTTGGTTTGATTGACAAAAATCCTATCTTTGCATTGCTTGATTTAAAGTCTAAGAAAGAATTTGAGTTCTCCCATCATACTCATCTCAAATTATCCTTGCATTAATTTTGAGAATTCCTTACACAAGCAATGGTTAGTAGCACCAAAAATAATATCATCAACATATATTTGAATAATTAATAAATCATGCTTGGATTTCTTTATGAAAAGAGTTATGTCAACCCTTTCTTTAAAGAAACCTTTCTATAGTAAAAAGTTACTCAACCTTTCATACCAAGCTCTTGGAGCTTGTTTCAGTCCATATAGTGCTTTTGAAAGTTTAAATACATGATTTGGAAAATCAAAGCTTTCAAAACCTGGAGGTTATTTAACATACACCTCTTCTTCAATAAATCCATTTAAAAATGCACTTTTATTATCCATTTGATAAAGTTTGAAATCCATGAATGATGCAAATGCAAGTAGCATTTTAATAGCTTCTAACCTTATAACGAGAGCATAGGTTTCATTATAATCAATGCCTTCCTCTTGATTATAACCTTTAGCTACTAGTCTAGCTTTATTCCTAGTTATGACACCTTGTTCATTCATAGCAAGGATCCAAAATTCATCACACAAAGCATCATCAATATTTTTGGGTTCAATTTAAAAAATGAAAGCTAGATTAATAATAAACTTGAGTTTAGATATAATAGTTACGCCTTTTGTAGTGTCACCTATGATGAGATCTTGAGGATGAGCTTTATTGAATTGCCAATCTTTTGGAAGTTCATCTTTTAAGGTAAGTTGAGATGTTTCCTCAATATCCTCCTTACTTGGACCTTCAAGTTCCAAAGGCTTATTTGTAATTTCTTCTTGATTTTCCATAATCTCATTTTCACCTATAAGATCATCAACACTGCAAACATCCTTCCTAGGATCAAGTGAGTTTGATTCATCAAATACAACATGCATTGACTCTTCAACTAATGGAGTTCTCTTATTAAAAACTCTATATACTTTACTAGAAATGGAATAGCCTATGAAAATTCCTTTATCGACTTTGGAATCAAATTTCTTAAGATTATCCTTGGTGTTCAATATAAAGCACTTGCATATAAATACTCTTAGATATGAGATTTTGGATTTTCTATTATTCCATAGCTCATAAGATGTTTGTTTAAAATTGGTCTTTTAAAAACTCAATTTGAAATATAACAAGATGTGTTAACAGCTTCCACCTAAAAGTATAAAGGTAAATTATACTCATGAAGCATTGTTCTAACCATTTTCACAAGAGTTCTATTTTTCCTTTCAACTAACCCATTTTGTTGAGGAGTTCTAGGAGATGAAAATGTATAAGAAATAACATTTTCATTATAATAGTTTTTGAAAAATTCATTTTCAAATTCAGTTCCATTATCACTTCTAATAGATGAAATACAAAAACCTTTTTCTTTTTTAATTCTTTTAGCAAAATTTTCAAAAGCTTTAAAAGAATCATTCTTACGAGTAAGAAAACATACCCAAATAAATCTAGAGTAATCATTAACCAATACATATGCATAGTGCATTCCACCAAGACTAGTAACTCTGGTTGGTCCAAACAAATCCATATGTACAAGTTCAAGAGGTATAAAAGTAGACACTACATTTTTTAGCTTGAGTGAGGACTTAGATTGTTTTCCTTTTTGACATGCATCACAAGGTTTATCTTTAGTGAATTCAAACTTAGGCAAACCAATCGTAAGTTCATGTTTATAAATATCATTTAAAAGCTCAAAATTTGCATGTCTTGGCCTTCTATACCATGTCCATGTGTCATGGGAAATAAACATTAAGCATTTTATGTCTTTGTTATCAATTTTATTCAAATCAATGACATAAACATTGTATACTCTTTCACCACTAAAAATAACTTTATTTTTATCAAGAATACTAACAAAACAATTTTTAGGATAGAAAGTTACCTTATTTCCCATGTCACATAATTGACTTATACAAAGTAAATTATATTTAAGACCATCAACAAACAACACATAATGTATAGATAAAGATTGAGGATTACCTATTTCTCCAATGGCAATAATTTTTCCTTTTGCATTGTCTCCGAAAGTAATGTGTCCTCCATCCTTAGCATCAAGTTTGTTGAATTGCTCTTTGTCTCCTGTCATGTGCCTTGAACATCCATTATTGAGATACCACTTGCTTTTTATTTTTATGGATTTCAAACACACCTACACAAAATAATTCAAGTGTTCTTTTGAGCCCAAACCTTTCTTGGTCTGTGTAGTCTTCTATAGAAGCATACATTATTAGTATGTCCTTTGATAATGCAATATGAACATACAACATTTTTTAATTTATTTCTCCTAAGATGAAATACTTTCCTAGTGTGTGCATCATGCCTTTGGTGTTATATATATCTCCTATTTTTTTATATCATTGAGTGAGACATGCATTGGCAATGATGATGTGTATTTAGATGATTTTGTGCAATATGTTTATGTGTATTATGTTGTGTAGCATGCCTACTATAATTATGTCTAGTGTACATATAAGCATGCTTGGATTGATGTGCTCTTGTCTAAGCATTACCTCTTTATGTTAACGAAGGATGAGTCTTATGAGATTTTCCCTTATTATTCAACATAAGAGATCTTTTAACTTTAAAAGCTTGAGTCGTATTTGATTTAGAGTTGAAAAGGAGTAGAGTCATGTGAGGATTTAATTAATATGTGATGATGATGAATGCATTCCATATTTATATCCAATTCCATGGGTATCTCCATGAAATTTTTGAGAGTCAAGAAGACTATCTAAAGTTTCTTTTCCTCTTTTGAATTTAGCTATGGAATTATTTAATTCTAAAACCTCCTTAAAAAGCTTATGATTTTCATCATTTGCTTTCTTAAGTTGATCTTCCAAAGAATTTGAAGATTTAGCATTGCTAACAAGTTTTTCATTTAATGTAACAAGTTTAGTAAATTCAATTTTTAAACATTAAAAATCTTTGTTTAAGCTACCTAACTCATGTTTATATTATTTCTTCTTAAATAATAAACTTTTGCATTTAATAAGTAATTTGCTCACAATAGAGCTCTCATCATCATCATCATTATCACAATAATCATCACAATCATTAAAGGAAGAATAAGAAGTGGATGGTACCTCATTTTCATTTTTAATGACCATGAAGCAAAGATTTACAACTTCTTATTGTTCCTCTTCCTCTTCGGATTCAAAGGAATCATCCCAAGTAGCTTTGAATGCCTTCTTTTTGTCTTTTGCTCCCTTGCTACTAAATTTGAGTTTGGGACACTCACTTCTAATGTGTCCTAGTTTCTTGTATTCATAGCAAGTAACCTCTTTTGTTTTCTTCTTCCTATCTCCTTCGAACTTCTTGTTGAAGTCCTTTATTCTTGAGAAGTTTTTCTTTCTCAAGAACTTCTTGAAGTTCCTAGTGATAATGGCAATGTCACAATCTTCATCACTAGAGTTTTTTATGCTTTCCTCTTTATTATCTTCTTGAAGAGCTTTTAGAGTTTTGCTCTTTTTCTTTTCTTCTTTCTTTTCTTCTTTCTTTTCTTGATCTTCACCTCTTTGCTTAATGGTGAGCTCATGTGTTAAGAGCTTACTAATGAGTACATCGATTGATAGAGTGGAGAGGTTTTGAGCTTCCTCAATTAAAGTAACACGAGATTCCCAATCCTTTTTAGGTAGGATTCTCAGAATCTTGTTGTTTACCTCTTCCTTGGAGAAATTTTTTCCAAGTTTCTTAAGGGTTGTGAGGAGAGCATTGAGATGATTTGTTATCTCTGTGATTGATTCATGAGGCCTCATTTTGAAGAGTTCATATTCATACATATAAAGTTGAACCATCTTGCTTCTTACTTGAATGTTGCCTTTATAATGGTTTTCTACGATCTCCCATATTTATTTATCTGAAATGCAATATTGAAGCTTGCCTCATTCTTCTCTTATCATTGAGAATACTAGAGTAATCATAGCCTTTTTATTTTTATGATTTTCTTCCCTTTGATCAATGTTCCATTAGTTTCTTGCAAGAGTAGTTTCACACCATCAATGATAGTTGTAGGTGGTTCCCAACCTTATAGGACAATGTCTTAAAGTTTGATAAAATCACAATCAAGGTATAACTCCATCTTGAATTTTCAACGAGGATAGTCACTACCATCAAAGAATGGTATAAGAGAAGAAATGTTTTGTGATTCACTCCCTATGATCTTGTATTCTAGCAATGAAGTACCTAGAATTCAAGCTTTGATACCAATAAAAAAGAGTCCTAGAGGGGGATGAATAGGACTATCAAATAAAAATGAGAAATTAAGAGAATTCTTTGCAAGAATTGAATGGAAGTTGAGAAGGAAGAATAAAGAACACAGAGATTTAAGGAGTTTAGATTTAACAACAATCCTACGTCTCCACCTAACTTATCCCCAAGTTAGGATTTTCAATCGCCCACAATCTTATTCATAAGATTAAGATTACACAAGAGTTTTATGGCTCACTCTTACAACCTTACAACTTGAGTTTTCAAGGCTCACTCAAAAACCAATTTATAAGTGTTTTCAAGGCTCACACTAAAACCAAATTCCTAAGTGTTTAAATGGCAAAACACTTAAACCAATTCCTTTAGAATAGAATCTCACTTCCTTTTTTCTAAACCTAAAAAATAGAAGAATAAGAACATCTATTCTAACCACTCACCAACTCTCGCAAGAGTTTATACAAAGAAAATGAATTTTGGAAGAGTTTTGAGACCTTTAATTGAGTGCTTGACGTATAAAATGAATGAGCAAGTTTCTTAACCTAAAAAAAATTTTCAGAGGTCATATTTATACTTGAGCAATCCAATTATAGTTGTTAGAAACAATAATAATGTTTCTAATTAAATCCAAAATCATTTGAATGAAAATTTGGACTTTTGGGCTGTATTTACATTAATCTCGGTTAGGATATTGATAGTCCTGGTTGGGACATTCAAAAAATGGTTGTTTATAGCCATTTCTTTTAAAAGAAATGGTCTGGTCCCAATCATCACACTCATTCCTGAGAAATTTCCTAATTGGGACATGCGTTTGGGATTATTTTTGCCATTTTGATGAATTTTATTCCATCCTTAATCCTAATCAGGATTGCTCTGGTCCTGGTAGGGATCACGACATTTCAAGACTGAATAAGATCGACTAAGCCTTAACTATTTTTATTAAATTTTTATATAATTGTCTTATATTTCTATAGCACTTTGAATTATCTTAATTGGATATCTGTGGCTTAAGATATTGCTAAAATAGTAAGAGTTGTGAAACCTAAAATAAAAGCTGTATAGGCTGACTTCGACTGAAGATTTATATACCCAAACAAGCTTAGATTTTGACAATTAAACTCAATTCAGAATTAAGATTTCTACTTCAAAAGTGAGGAAGACCATTTTCTCATTATAGAGTTCTAAAGATGTTAAAAGCGTTCTTGAACTCAAAGGTTGAATTTGCCCGAAAAAATCACTATGTATCCAAAATGTATATTTTTGGTATATAATTTCCTATAAACTTAGTTGAAATCATTAGTATCAAAATTGATTGTCAAAGTCCAAAATTAGGAGTTTCATCATGCAAATGGTCAATAATAAGGATTAGAGATATATCTTCTCAACATGGATACATGGAACACTGCGTGAATTTAAGATAATTCAGGTGGTAACACTAGTCTATAAGCCACCTCTCTAACTCTGGAGTGAATCACAAAAGGTCCAATATATCTCGAGGATAACTTTGCTTTCTTACCAAATCTCATCACCCCTTCCGTTGGAGACACCTTTAAAATCACCATATCTCCAATTGAAAATGATACATCTTTTCTCTTAGGATCCACATAACTCTTCTATCTACTAAAAGCTATCTTCAACCTCTGTTAGATAATGGGGATCTTCTCTGAAGTAACTTGTACTAACTCTAGGCCTGTTAGTTACCTCTCTCCAACTTCCAAACACAACAGTGATTTACACATCCTTATATATAAGGCTTTAGATAGAGCCATTTCAATACTTGCATGATAACTATTGTTATATGCAAATTCAATTAATGGAAAGTGTAAATCCCATTGACCACACACATTCTCAATATATCCTTTAATGTTTGAATGGTCCTTTTTAACTGACCATTCATTTGAGGATGAAATGTTATGCTAAAATCAAGTCTTATGCCCAATTCCTTTTGCAACTCTTGCTAAAAGACTGAAGTAAACGTAGTCCTCTATCTTATACAATGCTTTCAGGTACACTATAAAGACAAACAATTTGATTAATGTACAACCTCACTAATTTGTCAGTGGTATACATCTTCTTAATTAGCAAGAAGTAAGTTAATTTAGTTAGCCTGTCAACTACTGAAAAGAGTCCTAGAGGAGGGGTAAATAGGACTATCAAATAAAAATGAGATATTAAAAGAATTCTTTGCAAGAATTAAATAGAAGTTGAGAAGGAAGAATGAAGAATACAAAGATTTAAGGAGTTCGGATTCAACAACAATCCTACGTCTCCACCTAACTTATCCCTAAGTTAGGATTTTCAATCACCCACATTCTTATTCACAAGATTGAGATTATACAAGAGTTTTATGGCTCATTCTTATAACTTTACAACATGAGTTTTCAAGGCTCACTCAAAAAACTAAAACCCAAGTGTTTCAATGGACAACACTTAAACCAATTCCTTTAGAAATAAATCTCACTTCCCTTCTAATCTAACCCAAGATTTAAGATGAAGAGAAATTCTATTTCTAACACACACCCAACTCTCACAAGAGTTATACAAACGAAAAATTGTTTAAGAGAATTTTAGACTCAATGAATGCTTAAGAAATAATGAATGATAAACAAGTTGCTTGACTTTCATTCAGCTCTAGAGGTATTTATACTTAAAAATATAGCTGTTGAAGGTGCAAATGATGTGTCCAACATCTATAGTTTGAATCATTGAAAGTGATGTTGTTAAACAGCTATTCATGGCTTGAAACTGTGATTGGCTACTCAAGAAATTTGAATTTGCCCATACATTCTTCATAAAAGCTATAGATATTTGAATTATCTTTCCATATCAATTTGAATAACTTAAATTGGACTTCTTTAACTCAAGATATGTCCAAAATACTAAGGGTTATGCAATCTATAATGTAGACTACGGTCAAACAGCTATACCCAAATTGAAGCCATTATTTGCTCCTGAATAGATTTTAATTTTCCCATACCTTCTTCAAAAAATCTGTATATATTTTAATTTTCTTTCCATATCATTTTGAATCACCTAAATTGAACTTCTGTATCTCAGGATATGTCTAAAATACTAAGAGCTATGCAATCTAAAATGCAGAATACTGTCAGACAACTATACACAAGTTGATGCCATGATTTTCTCCTGAATAAATTTTAATTTGCCCATAATTTTTTCATGAACATTGTATATATTTGACTTATATTTCATATCATTTTGAATCACCCTAATTGGACTTTTTTAACTCAAGATATGTCCAAAATACTAAGAGATGTGCAGTCTTAGATGGTAGACGTATACGTGGATTTCTACTCAAAATTTGCATAACCAAATAAACTTGGATTTTGACAAATAAGCCCAATTCAGAAAGCTCAAGATATCTACTTCAAACGTGAAGAATCTCATTTTCTCATTTAAGAGCTCTAAAGATGTCAAAAGCCTTCTTGAATCTTAAAGGTTCAATTTGCCTGAAAGTCACTATTCATCCAAAAGTGTATATGTTTGGTATATAATTCCTTACACACTTTATTGAAATTATTAGTATAAAAATTGTTTTTCAAAGTCCAAAATTTGGAGTTTGATCATGCAAATGGTCAACAATCTCCCCCTTTTTGGCTTTGACAACCAATTTTAAAAGATAATAAATAATGTGTGTGAGTGTGACAAAAATAAATAACATGTATAAGCATGCTAATTAAAATAGATCCCCCTTTCAAATTAAATAGATGCAAAATGAGAAAGTATTTTGGTTCCCCTTAACATATGCATAAATTCAATATTTATCATATATCAGAGTATATAAATGAATTATCATAGCATGTATAAGGGTTTAACAAATTTATTCCTTTAACAAAATATATTTCTTTATTTCTCCTCCTTTTTGGACATGATAAGAAATATAAATAAATTTTATTATCCTTTTTATTAAGAATAAGGACAACATAAGAATATTATCGAGAACATGGCCTAACATAACAAATGATGATAACATGATCATTAAAAAATGTTAGACAACATGAAGAAAATAATTTCAAAATATATGCATATAGTGCTACTGTAATGCATCATAAAATAGTACATATGCTATATTGAAGCATCACATGATTATAGAAATTTTAGCTAGTCAATCAATCATATATAATCATGTGATACTTAGCATATCTTAAATACAAATACAATTATTTATCCCCCAAGGTCATAGTTTCTTCTCCCCCTTTGTCAAAGACAAAAAGAAAAAAGAGAGATATAAGGGGAAATAGACCTAAGAGAGCTAATAATACCAGAGGGAATAAAAGATCAAGAACCAAAAAAATAAAAGGAAAGATACTCAAAATCTTTATGAAAGTCATTTCATTTTTAAAGATAAAAATCATTCCCAATAAGAATTAATACATGAATATGAATTTTGCAGGTATAAGCATAATTGATAGTCATGCATAAATTAAAAAAATTCATGTCATATATAAAAAAAGTAAGCAAAACAAGACTTTTTATCACAAGGACAAAACTAGCCACACTTACATTCTTACTATGCATGCATAAAAAATTTATGTGAAATAAATTCAAACAATTTTGTCCCTCTATTTCAATGAATTAAAAAAATTGATATTAAGGACATACTATCACATAGTTATGTCACTAACACAACCACATCTTTGTAAAAAAAAATTTCTCTTCCTTAAAAGAAATTAACTAAGTACGCATGCAAACTCAATTATTTTAACCTCCTTTGACAAAAGTAAAGATAGACCATATCTTAAAAAAAATTCATATCTTATCAAAGATTAAAACAATTCCTAAGTGGAATTGATACATGAATAAATTAAACATTAATTATGCATGTATAAACATAATAAACAATTTTCATGCGTAAACACAATAAAATAATAATAAACTCAAATATTTCTTCCCACTTGTCAAAATGCAAATAAAATTGCATTAAAAAGAGATAGCCACAATGATATTAAAATACCAATTGTAAACAAGACATAAAACTAACAGCTCATATCTTATATCCATAAAATAAACTAAGCATAAACTGTTATAAAATAATTATAAAATAAACAAACAACTCATGGCTTATATCTAGAAAATAAACAACAAAAAATGACATCAAATGAATTAAAAATATTAAAAAAAAATCTTGTTGAGGAGGAGAAATATTTTTGCTAAATTAAAATAATTAATTAATTGAATTTATCTCAATAATTAATTATTAATTTGAAAAATATGAGGGCTTTTGAAAAAAAAATTGAAAGAATCCACATAAATCCAAATCAAATAAAATTAATACAAAGATCATGCAAATGGGAAATACAATATATCATGTATATGAAGTAAATTTGCTAAAGCAAATAATTTTAAAACAGAATATATACATGATGCTAAAAATAATTTTTCTAAAGCACATGATCATATAAGAATCCAAACATTAATTCATCAATTTAACAAGTGATCAAGACAAGCTTGAGCCATCAATCATACCAAGTTCATGCTTAACAAAATTCAATCTTTCCTCACAATAAGGCTTGGTAAAGATGTCTGCTAATTAATGATTAGTATCAACAAAATCAAGAAAAATATCACCATTTTGCACATGATAACACAAGAAATGATGTCTAATATAAATATGTTTAGTTCTAGAATGATGAATGGGATTTTTACTAAGGTTTATAGCACTTGTATTGTCACATTTAATTGGAATGTGATTAATATCAATGCCATAGTCCAAAAGTTATTTTTTTACCATAAAACTTGAGTGCAACAACAACTAGCTGCCACATATTCTGCTTCAGCAATGGACAAGGCAACTGAAACTTGTTTCTTACTAAATCAAGAAACTAAGAAATTTCCTAAAATTTGATAAGTTGCAAAAGTTCTTTTTCTATCTAGTAAGCTACCGGCAAAGTCAACATCAAAATAATTAATCAAGTCAAAGGAAGAACTCCTAGGATACCAAAGTCCTAAATGCATTGTACCACAAAGATATTTGAACATTCTTTTAATAGCATTCAAATGAGACTCTCTAGGACTTGATTGAAATATAGCGCACAAGAAAGTAGCAAAAATAATATCGGGTCTACTAGCGATTAAATAAAGAAGGGATCCGATCATACCTCTAAATCGCTGTGCATCAACCGGTTTGCCATTCTCATCCTTGTTGAGTTTAGTTGTGGTGCTCATTGGAGTTTTGCTTGATTTAGCTCCATCTATTCCAAACTTCTTGAGAATTTCCCTTGCATATTTGGTTTGATTAATGAAAATCCCATCTTTACATTGCTTGATTTGAAGTCTAAGAAAGAACTTGAGTTCTCCCATCATACTCATCTCAAATTCTCCTTGCATTAGCTTAGAAAATTCCTCACACAAGCAATGGTTAGTAGCACCAAAAATAATATCATCAAAATATATTTGAATAATTAATAAATCATGCTTGGATTTCTTTATGAAAAGAGTTGTGTCAACCTTTCCTTTAGAGAAACCTTTCTCTAATAAAAAGTTACTCAATCTTTCATACTAAGCTCTTGGAGCTTATTTCAATCCATATAATGCTTTTGACAATTTAAAAACATGATTTGGAGAGTTAAAATTTTCTAATCCTGGAGGTTGTTCAACATATACCTCCTCTTCAATAAAACCATTTAAAAATGCACTTTTAACATCCATTTGATAAAGTTTAAAATCCATGTATGATGAAAATGCAAGTAGCATCCTAATAGCTTCTAACCTTGCAATTGGGGCAAAGGTTTCATCATAATCAATGTCTTCCTCTTGATTATAACCTTTAGTTACTAGTCTAGCTTTGTTCCTAGTTATGACACCTTGTTCATTCATCTTATTTCTAAACACCCATTTGTTGCCTATAATAAGGTGATGTTTAAATCTAGGAACCAAGGTCCAAACCTTGTTTCTCTCAAATTGATTTAACTCTTCTTGCATAGCAAGGACCCAAATTTTATTACATAAAGCATCATCAATATTTTTTGGTTCAATTTGAGAAATGAAGGCTAAATTAACAGTAGACTTTAATTGAGATATAGTAGTTACCCCTTTTGTAGTGTCACCTATAATGAGGCCTTGAGGGTGAGCTTTCTTGAATTGCCAATCCTTTGGAAGTTCATCCTTCAAGGTAGGTTGAGATGTCTCCTCATTTTCCTTCTTGCTTGGATCTTCAAGTTCCAAAGGCATACTAGCATTTTCTTTTTGTGTTTCCATAATCTCATTGTCACATACAAGATCATCAATACTACAAACATCCTTTCTAGGATCAAGTGAGTTTGATTCATCAAATACCACATGCATTGACTATTCAACTATTGGAGTTCTCTTATTAAAGACCCTATATGCTTTGCTAGAAATGGAATAGCCTAGGCAATTTCCTTCATCGACTTTGGAATTAAATTTTCCAAGATTATCCTTGGTGTTCAATATAAAGCACTTGTATCCAAATACTCTTAGATATGAGATTTTGGGTTTTCTATTGTTCCATAGCTCATAAGATGTTTTATTTAAAATTGGTCTTTTGAAAACTCGATTTGAAATATAACAAGATGTGTTAACGGCTTCTGCCCAAAAGTATAGAGGCAAATTATACTCATGAAGCATTGTTCTAGCCATTTCCACAAGAGTTCTATTTTTCCTTTCAACTACCCCATTTTGTTGAGGGGTCCTAGGAGATGAAAATGTATGAGAAATACCGTTTTCATTACAATAGTTTTTGAAAAAATCATTTTCAAATTCAGTTCCATGATCACTTCTAATGGATGAAATACAAAATCCTTTTTCTTTTTGAAAAAATTTCAAAAGCTTTAAATGCATCATTCTTATGAGCAAGAAAATGCACCCAAGTGTATTTAGAGTAATCATTAACCAATACATAAGCATAGTGCATTTCACTAAGACTAGCAACTCTAGGTGGACACTACATTTTTTAGCTTAAATGAGGACTTGGATTATTTTCCCTTTTGACGAGCATCACAAGGTTTATCTTTAGTAAATTCAAGCTTAGGTAAACCAATTACAAGTTCATCTTTATAAAGATTATTCAAAAGCTCAAACTTTGCATGTCCTAATCTTTTATGCCATGTCCATATGTCATGAGAGATAGACACTAAGCATTTTATGTCTTTGCTATCAATTTTATTCAAATCAATGACATAAACATTGTTTACTCTTTCACCACTAAAAATAACTTTATTTTTATCAAGACTACTAACAAAGAAATTTTTAGGATAAAAAGTTACTTTATTTCCCATGTCATATAATTGACTTATACTAAGCAGATTATGTTTAAGACCATCAATAAACAACACATGATGTATAGATAAGGATTGAGGATTACTTATTTTTCCAATGCCAATAGTTTTTCCTTTTGCATTATCTCCGAAGGTAACATGCCCTGCATCCTTAGTATCAAGTTTATTGAATTGGTCTTTGTCTCCGGTCATGTGCCTTGAACATCGACTATCGAGATACCACTTGCTTTTTATTCTTGTGGATTTCAAGCACATCTTATTTTCGTTTTCAAAGGCCATGAAGCAAATATTAGCCACCTCTTGTTGTTCCTCTTCCTCTTCAAATTCAGAAGAATCATCCGAAGTAGCTTTAAATGTCTTCTTCTTATTCTTTGCTCCCTTGCTCTTGAATTTGAGTTTGAGACACTCACTTCTAATATGTCCCGATTTCTTGCATTCCTAGTAAGTAACCTCCTTAGTTTTTTTCTTCCCATCCCATCTCTTTTGAACTTTTTATTGAAGTCTCTTGTTCTTGAAAAGTTTTTCTTTTTCAAAAACTTCTTGAAGTTCCTAGTGAGCATGGTAATGTCACCATCTTCATCACTAGAATCTTTGATGCTTTCCTCTTCACTATCTTCTTGAAGAGCTTTTAGAGCAATGCTCTTTTTCTTTTCTTATTTCTCTTCTTATTCTTCACCTCTTTGCTTGATAGTGACCTCATGTGTTAAGAGCTTACAAATGAGCACATCGGTTGATAAGGTGGAGAGGTCTTGAGCTTCCTCAATTGAAGTAACACGAGATTCCCAATCCTTTTTAGGTAGGATTCTTAGAATCTTGTTGTTTACTTCTTCCTTGGAGAAATGTTTTCCAAGTTTCTTGAGGGTTGTGAGGAGAGCATTGAGACGATTTGTCATCTCCATGATTGATTCATGAGGCTTCATTTTGAAGAGTTCATATTCATACATATGAAGTTGAACCTTCTTGCTTCTTACTTAAATGTTGCCTTTATAGTGGTTTTCTAAGGTCTCCCACATTTCTTTGGCCGACATACAATGTTAAAGCTTGCCTCCTTCTTCTCTTGTCATTAAAGAGACTAGAGTAATCATAGCTTTTTTATTTTTGTGATTTTCTTCCTTTTAATTAATACTCCATTAGCTTCGTATAAGAGTAGTTACCATACTATTAATAACAGTTGTAGGTGGTTCCCAACATCTTAGGACAATGTCCCTAAGTTTAATGGAATCACAATCAAGATATAATTCCATTTTGAATTTCCAATGTGGATAGTCACTACCATCAAAGAATGGTCTAATAGAAGAGATGTTTTGTGATTCACTCCTCATGATCTTGTACTCTAGCAATGAAGTACCTAGAATTCAAGCTCTAATACCAATTGAAAAGAGTCCTAGAGGGGGGATGAATAGGACTATCAAATAAAAATGAGAAATTAAAAGAATTTTTTGTAAGAATTAAATAGAAGTTGAGAAGGAAGAATGAAAAACACAAAGACTTAAGGAGTTCATATTCAACAACAATCCTATGTCTCCACCTAACTTATCCCCAAGTTAGGATTTTCAATCACCCATAATCTTATTCACAAGATTGAGATTATATAAGAGTTTTATGGCTCACTCTTTTAACCTTACAACATGAGTTTTTAAGGCTCACTCAAAAAACTAAAACCCAAGTATTTCAATGGACAACACTTAAACTAATTCCTTTAGAAATAAATCTCACTTCCCTTCTAATCTAACCCAAGATTTAAGATGAAGAGAAATTATATTTCTAACACACACCCAACTCTCACAAGAGTTATACAAATAAAGAATTGTTTAAGAGAATTTGAGAGCTCAATGAATGCTTAAGAAATAATGAATGATAAATAAGTTGCTTGACTTTCATTCAGATCTAAAGGTATTTATACTTAAAAATATAGTTGTTGGAGGTGCAAATGATGTGTTCAATGTCTATATTTTGAATAATTGAAAGTGATGCTGTCAGACAGCTATTCATAGATTGAAAACATGATTAGCTCCTCAAGAAATTTGAATTTGCCCACACATTCTTCATAAAAGCTATAGGTATTTGAATTATCTTTCCATATCAATTTGAATAATATAAATTGGACTTCTTTAGCTCAAGATATGTCCAAAATACTAATAATTTATAATGCAGACTACGGTCAAACAGCTATACCCAAATTGAAGTCATGATGTGCTACTGAATAAATTTTAATTTTCCCATACTTTCTTCATGAAAGCTGTATATATTTTAATTATCTTTCCATCATTTTGAATCACCTAAATTGAACTTCGATATCTCAGGATATATCTAAAATACTAAGAGTTATGCAATCTGAAATTTAGAATACTGTCAGACAGATATACACAAGTTGATGCCATGATTTTCTCCTGAATAAATTTTAATTTGCCCATAATTTTTTCATGACCATTGTATATATTTGACTTATATTTTCATATTATTTTGAATCACCTTAATTTAACTTCTTTATCTCAAGATATGTCTAAAATACTAAGAGATGTGCAATCTGAGATGGTAGACGTATATGTGGATTTTGAATCAAAATTTGTATAAAAAAATGAAATTGGATTTTGAAAAATAATCCTAATTCAGAAAGCTCAAGATGTCTACTTCAAATGTGAAGAAGCTCATTTTCTCATTTAAGAGCTCTAAAGATGTCAAAAGCCTTCTTGAATCTTAAAGGTTCAATTTGCCCGAAAAGTCACTATTCATCCAAAAGTGTATATGTTTGGTATATAATTCCCTACACACTTTATTGAAATTATTAGTATAAAATTTGCTTTTGAAAGTCTAAAATTTAGATTTTGACCATGCAAATGGTCAACAACTATCACCCAAATGGCATTATAACCTCTAGTTGTACAAGGCAATGTAGTCACAAAATCCATGGCAATCATATCCCACTTCCACTCTGGGATAGGCAACTATTGGAACAATCCTAAGGGTCTCTGATGTTCAAATTTTACTTACTGATAAGTAAGACACTTGGATACAAATTATGTAATGTCTCTTTTCATCCCATTCTGCCAATAAACATCTTTTAAATCATAATACATCTTGGTAGAACTTGGACGAACACTGTAAGTAGAAAAATGAGCTTCTTCTATAATCACTTTTCTCAACTCATCCATATTCGACACACACAACCTAGTGTCCAAAAGTAGTAAACTGTCACTATCAATTATAAAATCTCTAGATTGACCTGTTATACTTCTAACATTATCCTTTGCAACTATGGGTCCCTTATCTGAGGTACTTTAACTTTATCCAAGTACACTAATCATACTTGAATTGAGCTAATAGACATGACTTAGTTACCTTTCATTACAACCCTTAATTAATTAATTCATACAACTTTTTAATGATTGGCCTCCTTTTCGAGCTAATATGAGGAAGGCTTCCGGTTGACTTTCTACTCAATGCATTAACTACCACATTAGCTTTGCTTGGATGGTACAAAATAGAGCAATCATAATCTTTCAAAATTTCTATCCATCGCCTCTGCCTTAAGTTTAAATCTCTTTGTTGGAAAATATACTTCAAGCTCTTGTGATCAATGTATATTTCACAAGATACACTATATAAGTAATGTCTCTAAATCTTCAATGCAAACACCACTGCTGCCATTTCCAAATTATGAGTAGGGTAGTTGACTCATGCTTTTTTAACTAACATGAAGCATAAGCAACTACTCTCCCATTTTGCATCAGTACACACCCCAATCCTACTTGAGAAGCATCACAATACACTATATACCCTTCATTTCCCCAAGGTAGAGTCAATACTAGAGCTGAAGTCAACCTATCCTTAAGCAAGTGAAAGTACTCGTCACTTTTTTCCATCCATAAAAACTTAGTATTCTTCTAGGCCAACCTTGTTAAAGGTGTGGCTAGCTTAGAGAAATCCTTCACAAATCTCCTATAGTAGCCAACTAAACACAAAAAACTCATGATTTTAGTAACTATTGTGGGTCTTAGCCATTTTGTAATGGCTTCTATTCTCTTGGGATCTATTTGTATGCCATTCTTAGAATGGCACTTGATCCAACCAAAACTCACACTTCAAGAACTTGGCATACAACTGGTGCTCTCTCAAAGTTTGAAGACCAACCTTAAATGCATAACATGCTCCGCCTCACTCTTGGAATATACTAAGATATCATCAATGAATACTATCATAAACCTGAACACCTTATTCTTCAAGTCCATAAAAGTTGCTAGGGCATTAGTCAACCCAAAGGACATCACCATGAACTCATAATGGCTATATCTCATCCAAAAAGTAGTCTTGGGTATATCTTCACTTCTAATCCTCATTGATGGTATCCAAACCTCAAGTCAATCTTAGAGAAACACCCAGCTCCTTGAAGTTAATCAAACAAGTCATTGATCCTTGGGAATGGATATTTGTTCTTGATGGTAACTTTATTCAGCTGTTTATAGTTGATACAAAGTAGAAGACTACCATCTTTCTTCTTCATAAATAACACTAAAGCACCCTAAGGAGATGTGTTAGGTCTAATGAAACCCTTATCAATTAACTCTTGTAATTACTCTTTAAGATCCTTCAATTTAGCAGGTGCCATTTTATAAGGTGACATAGAGATAGTATTTGTACCAGGTACAATATTGATACAAAACCCTATCTCTCTTTCTGGTGGCAAACCTAGTAATTCTTTAGGAAAGACATCTGAAAACTCACACACAATTGGCACATTCTCAAGTACCCCTTTATCTACTTTTAAATTTCTGACCACAACCAAGTAGCCTTGACACCCCCCCCCTTCTAAGCATCTTTCTAGCTGTGATCACAGAAATGAGATTTTGAGGCATTGAACTTTTGTTACCTCTGAATCAAAATTCCATATCATTTGGAATTTTGAAAATCACTTCCTTCTCTCGACAATCCAAAGTGACATAATATTATGCCAACTAATCCATTTCTAAAATTACATTAAAATCCATCACATCTAACAAAACTATATCTGCAAGCAACTCTTTATCTTCCACCAACACTGGATAAGATGGAAAGACTATCTATTCCAACTCATCACTAAAATGAGTTGCTATAGATATTAGAATTAACAACTTGGATAATTGTCATCCAATTCTTGAAGCAAAAACAAGACATACAAAAGAATATGATGCACCAGGATCAAATAGAACTCTAGCATCAAAATAATAGACCGGAAGAGTACCTACAATAACTGCATTAGATGCCTAAGCATCATGAGGAGTCAATGTAAAAACTTAGCCTGCCCACGGCCTGCCTGCTGAGAAGTAGATGGTTATATATATCCTTTACCACTAGCTCTTCCTCCAAATCTAACTCCTAAACCATGGCCCTGTTGGCCTACATATTAAGTACCACTCTACTGAGGATACATTGGTGCATGAAACTGAGGAGTCTGTTGTACTGGATGAGCAACTTAGATGATGAATCTTGAGGGAATGTCTACTGATAACCAAAATATGGACATGCTCTAGCAAAGTGTCCAACTTGTCCACATCTGAAATATACTCCTGATAGTAAGTGATAAGGTCCTTGATGTACCCGACCACAATTAGAACATGCACTAGGCCCCGAGCCTGTACTGTCGTACCTAGAACTTTAACCATTATTACTATTGTTGGCTCCAGGTCCAAACCTGATAGGCCTACTATGCCTACAACTATTTCTCCCATATATGTGTCCCTTCAGACCTCTATGCTATTGGGAGGTACCAATATGCACCCTAGTACTACCAAGCTAAAACAATGACTAAGAAATACCCTAAACATTAGCTACCCTACTATCTCCACTCATATAAGGGTCTGGGATCATACCATGCCTTATGTGCTACCTCTCCAACTGCTTGGCCTCATCAATAATGCTCTCCAAAGTGTAACCCTTAGTATGAATCCCCATATATGCTAGTCCTAACCCAGTCATATATAAGTCCACAGCCCTACACTCATCACCCATCACATCTGTTGTATGACATGACAATCTAAGGAACTCCCTCGTATAATCCTCAATTGATTTGTCCTCCCCATTGATATGCAATAACTGCCATCTGTATGCATCCCTTGTAGCAAATGGATAGAAAAATTGTAAGAAATGCCTCTTAAACTCTATCTAAGTGATAGTGTCCATATATGGTTGTATGGACTGCATGAACCAATCTTGAGCTGCTGCTTGGACTAATAACTCCACAATAAGGATCCTTTAATAATATGTATGCCTAGTCCTAGTCCTGGACTCAATGGTATTAATGAAGTCCAATGCATCTTTAGTCCCATCAAAAGAAATTCTCCCAACTCTGGAGTATATAAGAAGAGCATTAACATTTGTTATTCCTTGATTCCTTTGCTAAAGCATTTATTGCACCAATGGCATAACTTGGTTAAGTGTAGTTGAGCTCTAATTAATTCCTATCATTCCAGTTGCAAAAGCTGCAGGATCTATTTCTAGAGCTTATGGCTTAACTTGCAGTTATTGCTCTTATTCTATAGTTGTCGCTACCCTGCCTACCCCTCCTTCTACGTGGTGGGACAAGGGGAGGAGCTTCATCCTGAAAGGATTGCTCACTATCATCTGTTGCTTCTATAGCAAGAGCTGCTCACACTTGCCTCATTCTGAGAAGGCACAAAAACTAACAATATTAAAAACATAACAAGGGAATTGACATATACACAGAATTCTAGAAGTAACAATGACAAAAAATGATATTTATCAACCTAATCACTACAATAGTCCAAGAAAAGACATACTCCAATGACCAAAAAAATAGAAAAATCAACCATTAGCTCTGATACCAACTTTGTCACAACCCGAACCCAAAACGACACTAAGGAATGGGAAAGCATGTAGCTTCCAAAACCTATAGTAAGCTTAGAAATTTTTCGCAAATAAATTAATCAACTTATAAACTTTAAAGAAAATCCGACAGAATTTCCTCTGCACCAAGATAAAACCTAAACCTATGAAAGAGAATAACACTTCCAAAATAATTTTCAATCATTAATACTCCATAAATACATATATCTCTAAGATAATAAAAATCCATAATACAAATTACATAAGATAGTTTACTATTGCAGTGTCTAGAATTTAAATACACAATACATATGTCAAATAGACCTATACAAAATAGCCAGAAAAGAAGAAATCTGGCACATACAATGATAACTTTCAAATTGATGGTGAGGTCCTGGAAAAATAAAATTGAGGGAAATCATACTTCACTAAGTGAATCAATCTTATAAAATGCATATTGGTTTTAAAATAATTATTAAAATTTTTAAGATAAAATAAATATTTAAAATCCTTTGCTTTACTAAAATTATATTTATATAAAACCTTTCCAAAATTCACAAATCATTTTACTATGAAATTATTGTATGAAATCATATAATTTAAAACCTTTAATGGAAAACATAATAGAACCCTAAACCTCAATTCTAACAGCTTTTCGGCTCTCTTTAATCCGAGTGACTGTTGTTCCGAGAGTAAACTCAACTGAGTTACAACTGTAGTCCATTCACTTATTCCATTATTGATGTCCCGAGAGCAAGCTCAACCGAGTTATATCTCATTTCCAGCCGAGAGCACTAGATCCATTGAGCTCAATCCATACTTTGCCTGAGAGCACATGCTTTACCGAGCCACAACCATAACACCGCCCAAGAGCATAAGCTCCACCAAGCCAAATGCACATTTTTCTCAGACTCGAGATCTCAACTAGTACGCATGTGGTCTTAATAACAACCACTAGGTAGCACGCTCTACCATTTTTCTCCAAATCAACTTATATCATAAATAATTTAAAATAAATAAAACAAAATAAAATGAATTCCACTAAAGCATCTTTCCAAATATTATTCATGATAATAGAATGAATAATCATGTATGTGGTAATATATATAATCATATATAAATTCATATGATCAACTTAAATATTATATTATTCACATAAAAATTCTAGATTAAATATTCTCAACAAACATTTCATAAAATCAATTCACAAGTGAAGTGTGCTGGCGGACCCATCATCGGTTGTCTTTTCTCTACACCTCTTGCTCGTGAATTCTCTAAATAAATAATATTTATTTAAGTAACTTTACATAAATTCTCAAAATTCTTGGAAAATTTATAAAAATCCAAAAATGAAAAAATAGCCTTAAAAACACTAAAATAATTAATTTTGATGCTCAAATAATTTTTTTTTCAAATGATTTAAACTAATATATATATAGAAAAATATAATTTTCCCTATATTCGCTCCAAAATTTTTATCTCATAAACCGTAAAGACTTGGACTTTAGTCCAATTATAAGAAATGATCACCATAATATACTCTATTTAATAAAAATAACTCATAATTTTTCCATCATAGTTACTATTCATCACTGGAATTTGGGTAGTACTCACTGGAAAACACAATATCAGACCCAACTATTTATATCAAAATGTTCCCCACAATTTATAGAATATATTAAAGGTCTCAAACAATTAAAAATGCTCATAGAAAAAGGAGATCGGAAAATATAAGGGAATTTACCTAAAAATTTACCAAATATTCCACCAATGGAAATCATATATAAGACTAGCATTTATAGACTCCTGAGATAGTGGGGAATCAAGTAAAAATATGGGTCTTAACTTATTGGAACTGAGATGAACATTCCCACTTTAACAACTTTGTGATGAATTTCAAATTAAAATCTGGAATTTTGTGGGCTGAATCTGCTCAAACGGATGCCTTCATTCCTTAGAGGACGTTGAGAAATAGTTGGGTACCAAATTTCAGGTCAATTATAGCTCATTTGAATGGTGAACAGAGAAGAGAAAGAAGATTGAAAATATAAGAATCAAATCAAATATTTGCCACCACACACCTCTCTTCTCCTATAGCAGCCCCGATCCTGCAAATATATACACTCACTTGTCCATTTCAGCAACCCAAGTCAACCTAAGTCAATTCACTAACTTAAGTTGACTAGGCAACTTAAAACAACTAAAGGCAACCACTAGCAACCAGCCACAACAACTAAAAAATGACCCAACATTAACAAGAAAACGACCAGCTGCTATGTATGTATATATATATATATGTATGTATATATATATATATATATGTATGTATATATATATATATATATATGTATATATATATATATGTATGTATGTATGTATAATAATTATTCCTTATCCATTAAATCAACCAACTTCCACCAAAATCCACTTAATCAACCTTCTCCCTTTTCAACCCAACAACCAACATTCATTCAAAAAAACCTCCTTCAACCTTTATAAATAAATAAATAAACATATAATCTTTATTTCCAAATCATCCATCTCCACCATTTCCTACCTCCATCTCCATCACCCAATTACTTTGTTCTTCTTATACCCCGATTTTTTTTTTTTTACGGTATTACATATAAAATAAAACAGCATTTGGAATTTGATAGAAACCCGTTTGCCCTATCTTGACAATGACATAAGAATCGCCACTGTGAACATCACAAACATCGAGGTTGATGTCTTATTTCACTCTAATTCTAAGCAAACTCAATAGATTTTCCATAACGAAAAATGACGACGTTCTTGTTGATTCTGGTGGCTCTGCCATTTTCTTACCCTTCTTCCTTTGTGTTTTTATCTCTTATTAAACAACCAAAACAACTAATAGGAAAAAAAGTGCTTTTTCTTTACTTCACACGTGTGATGGGCCCCTGGTCCATGTTGTAATATGGACAGGGGTCCATAATATAATTTGTGCATTAAGTAGGTATGTTTCAGAAGAGGGAGATTCTTGCATTTTAGTGCATTTTATAATGAAATTTGTAATACATACCTCAATTACTAAAATAACTAACAAAGTCCATTGATATTTGCAGCTACAATGAAAATATATTGGAATTTGATTATTATTAACGTATATGATGTAATATGCAACAATTCTATGGAATTAAATATTTTTAAAAAAAATGCGATTTTTTATAAAAAAAAAAAATTAAATTGCTTATCTTTTTTTAGGTTGAAAAAAAATTATTCTTAACAAATATGAAGTTTTCGTATACATGCATCAACTATTTTTTGAAATTCCAATTTTAAATTTTTGATAATTTTTGAAAAACTTTACATTTAAAAAAATTGTTGGAAAACTAAATTCTATCTTTAAAAAACATGAATTATCAAACTAGCCCATCATATGTTACAAATTTTGCGCTATTATTGCATAATACTTCTAAACCCAACCAGGCCTCCGAAGATTAAGTATATTAAAATCCAATGAATTGAGCTACTTATCAATTTTTATGACTTTTTTTTACATTAATATTTATAAAATTTCATTAATATTGGCGGATAACCCCTAATTAACTAACTACCTTAATTCTGATTAATCATATTTAGTTAATATCTGATGATTCACATATAAGATTTCTTGTATTCATATAAACTAAAATATAACTAAAATAAAAGTTACTTATTATACTAGTACAATGTTTTTTTGTTTTTACTTAGTTGAAGTGGTTAACTCCCCGCCACAAGAGGACAATAAGGGGGGATGGGGTTCAAATCATTATCATCTGTACGTTTACACTTTTTGCTATTTAAACTACTCATCAATACATTAATAATAACTAAAAAAAGTTATAAATTGTAAATAAAAATTTATTTTCCAATGAATGTCTATAACTATATAATTCATTTCAGGTGAAATTAATTTTATATATAAAATTAAGGTCATTAATCTTCTAATGCATTTGATAAATTTTAGGTTAATTATAACTAATTTTATAAATCTAAAAGATAAAAATTTAATAGAACTTTATTTAAATCAAATATATTACATTTAAATTTGTATATAACACAATATAAGCTAAATTTGATCGGCTTTCACACACAAAAAAGAAAAAAAGTTCACTTTTGTTACTTAAAATTGAAGTTCAAACGGATTAATATATACTACAACTATGGGAGATCATTTTCTTTTTACAATACTCTCATTATAAAAATGATTGAAGTGTAGAATTGACCGACAGTATTTACATGACCCTGTAATATAATTTTCTCAGTCATTATGATTTAGAAAATCTTTGATTATCTAACTCCATTTGAATTGTTTTGTGATTCACCTGCACTCCCATTTCAGCGGTAAATTGTTGTGCATATTCACAAGTAGGATAAAAAGTTAGTGTCCCATAAAGATTTTAATCTAAGCACCTATTTACCAATTTGTTTATTGTCTAAGGCTTTACTTAATTTTATGTTTGACAATTCAAAATCGTAAACTGTGAAAAATAATTCTAATACTAAGAATGAATACAAAATAAAACAAACAATTTACAAATATGCAATTTGCTAGGAATCAATTCTCTCACAATCATTAAATAAATCTACCTAAGAACTTTTTTATTTCTTTGCACACTTAAGGGTTCTCTTTAATTCTATTTAATCTCTCTCAAGTAATAACAAGATTCAATTCATAACCAAAATCAAAATACCCAAACCTAATTCTCATTACAATTTAGGTAACCCCAATTCTGAAATTACAAATTAATTAGCTCTACCCTATTAGGAATTTCCTTTGTTAATGTTTTCTCCAATTATTAATAAAAGAATTTCATGTTCATAAGTTAATTAAGTTATGATTTATCAATATATAACCTAACTTAAATCATGTTAATGGTGATCCTTCATTAACAAACATTAAACACAATGAATATAATGTGCAAAGTAATCAACAATTTAATCAACTAGAAAATATTGAAATTATGATCTGAGAATCAATTCCTAACAAAAGAGAACCTAGCAAAAAATATTATTAATTATTCCAAAATAAACACAATATAAATCCATAGTAGTTATAAAATAGAGAAGAATAGAGAAAGAATAAAAACTTCAATATTCTCTTCAATGTTCTTCAACTGTTTCTACAATTTTTTGGGCTCGTTCCGTAATGTTCTTCTCTTCAAAATACATCTGAAAACAACCCTTAAATAGTTCCTTCTTGTCGCCCTAAAAATAAGAAGAATTTACTTCAAGAGTTCTTGGATAAGAAAACACTAATGAACTGTCAAATCTCTTGACACAGTTGTGCCATAATTGCACATGGTTGTGCTTACTTCCTAAATTATTTTTCTACAAAATGTACTCTTAGGTATGATTATGTTTGGTTGGCGGACGATTGTGCTTGATTCTTACAATCTTCACATTTTCAAATACCGCTATTATTTGGCAAATGCCGCAAATATACAGTTTGTAACAAGTAGTAAAAAAGTGAGTATGAATATCATTATCACTATCAAGTATTAACACTAATTATATTTTCACAATCTAATAAATTTGAATTTGTAATGAAATAATAAATCAACTAACAAGAATAGAAAACCTAAATTTGAAATAATTTTTTTAAAATTTAATAATTAAAAAGTTAGAGTTTAGATTTGCTTCATTAGCTATTAATTGAATTATAAAATCTTTTCATAATTTAATTTGTTAACTCAACCAAGGGTATATTATTTAAGTAAACGTATTTTTACTAAATTTATTACTAAGAGTATTTAAGTAAAATTATCAATTTAGTATATATATATATATATATATATATATATATATATATATATATATATATATATATATATATATATATATATATATATATTAAAGTTAAAGTTTAAAAAAAAAATTCTTCTGCCCCCATGTGCAATACTCATTTGGTCCCCTCCCCACTACTTCTTCTTCTCTTTCTTCTTCTTCTTCTTCTTCAACTTAATCATTCACTATCACTGCCTATGTCTTTTTTTTTTCTCTTTCCTCTAAATTTCAAGATTTTGGCCAGATCTTCTTTCTCTGGCCGGCAACATTTCTGGCCACCTCAAGCCGAACTTGATATGTTGTTCTCTTTGTCTTGGAGTGGGCTTCATTTTCCCTCAACCAATTTTGGGTTTCAACTCCGATAAATCTCTCAATTTTATAAAATTATGTTTAGGCTATTTTTTATTAATTTGTGAAATTGAGTTCAATTAGGTTGATTTATGTTAAATTGACTTTAGATTATTTTTTAGAGGTTGAGAGCTTTCCAAATATATGTTTAGATTTAATTTTTGAAATTATTTTCGAAATGACACTATTCCGGACTTGTGTTATTGTTCATGTACTGTTTCGAGCTCGGAAAAATTATATTTTTAATAAATTTTAATAATTATTTTAAGCATATTTTGTGAAGAAAGTTTATTAAAATTATATTCTGATTATTTATTATAAATTTTTGAATGTTTATGTAAAAATTGAATTTTTGGAAAAATTATTATAAATTAATAAATTTTGTATTTTAATTGAAATTATTGTTAGATAATTTTTTAGTAATAAATAGTATTAAAATATTTTTTTATGAATTATTTGCTATTTTTAGCTAATTAATAATAATTTCCAGAAATATATTCAAATAATAGTTTTTATCTATCATTTTTATGATTAAATGGATTTTTAGCTATTTTTATTATATAATTAGGCAATTTAAATAATTATCGGTAATTTATGCTATTTAATTTCAAATATTTGAAAAATGGATTTTTATTAATATTATTTTATTATATTGAGATTTTATTAATTATTTTGACAATAAATATCTTTAATGTTTTTATCATTTAAATAAATTGAATTGTAGTATTTTATTGATTTTTATTGATTTTAGTGGTTTTAATATTTATTATTTTATTATTTATTTTAAATATATTAGTTCTCAGTTGGGCAATTATTGTAGTTCAGGGACCCAACTTGAGAAGTTGAGTATTTGTAAATTTTTGAAGTGTGTTTGCATGTAAGATCGGCTCTACTTTTAGTAAAAAGATGTTCATTTTACTGAGAAAATTCTACCGAATTTTTGGTAGAATTTTCGTAAAACATGACATTGGGTCGGTCATGAGTTTTGAATTTTTGGTCGAGTCACGTCTTAGATTGAGTCATTCTTTAGAATTTTTAGAAGTATAAAATTAGGATTTCGATTCTAATATTATTATTATTATTTATTTATTTTTCTATAGTTTCATCAAGACCGAAGCCTACAGGATCAGACCAGTCTAGTCTTTTTAGAGGAGCACACAACTGTGAGTTATTATTATATGTATACATTGCATGTAGATAAATATTATAAGCATCCATATGTTTTTAATAAATATGAATTTAATTATGCTCATTTCATTAAATGATATTTATTATTGTTAATATTTATATATATGTTTCCATATATATAATTGAGAATAATTATTTTAAATAATGTATGCATTGCATGTAGAGAAATTATTGACATCTATGTTTTTAATAAAATATGAATTTTATTATGCCATGTTGCATTAAATATTAATTGTTATTGTTAATATATATGTATGTTTGTTTGCATATATAGATAAAGTTGAATATTTATTTGTATAAATTGGATGCTTTACATATTTAATATGATTTCATTTATTTAATTATTTTTGATAAAATATTTTGGAGAATAGTTGTAGAACATGTCACCTAGTGGGCTACGCTAGGACTGTTGCACGACAGTACGGTAGATTTTAGGCTGAGAATCTGATGATTTGATTGTGAAATTGAATATTGAGATTAATGGTTATTGGAAAGGGTGGCTGTGAATCCTCGATTGACCTGGTTTATTTAGGGTCAGTCATGCCAATAGTGAGATTGTGGATCCTCAGTTGACTTAGTGTACTCAAAGCTAGTCTACTACCTTGAGTTGGATAAATAAATATTTGAAATTATAGATAAGCCTGCTGGCTAGTGAGGTTCGGTGATAGAGGTTACAGAATATTTTAGGGTTCTACCCCAGCCCTCCACCTAAATATTATTGCATTTATTCATTTATCAAAAATATGATTTCGAGCATCTGTATGTAATGCATGTATAAATAAATAAATATAAAAATATAATATTATTATATCGATGCTTGAATGTCTATATTGTTAGGTTGCATGCATATATATAATAGTAATTAACTTAGTGAGGTATGACTCCCCTCAATATTTTTTTCAGTACCTTATACTTCAGACCTTCATAATAGAACTATTTGTTGGACTATTTCCTCTCTGGCTGATTTATGTAAATATTGAATCGTTATTTTCCTTGTATTTTAGTAATCACTGCAGTAGTAGTGTTTATTATTGTAGCATTGCGTTGTATTAGTTAGAAATGCTGCATTTGAATATTTTATGAAGATATTTTATTGTTATGATATCAATATTTATTTTAATATTAATTAAAGTTTTAACTCTAGTGTATTTTTATGTATATTTGCATGAGTTTTTATTTTTAAAGCTTGCTACGGGTTCCAGATTCGAAAGAATTCTCGTTCCCTAGCTGTAGTCATGACTTCCCAGTTTGGGTTATGACAAAGTTAGTATCAGAGCCTAAGTTTTAGTATTATGGACCTAGGTTAGTCGAGTTGTGTTTTCTTTGAAACTATTATAGTAAATTAGGTTCAATTATGTCTTTGAAAAGTCTTCGTTTCTTTTTGAAATTTTGCATAACCATTAGGGTGTTTGTTTGTTGTTTATTTATTATTTTTGATGGTATAAATTGTATGTTTTGCTTTTGTTCTTTTCCAATTGTGGCAAGCATGAGTCGCTCCATCGGTCGATGAGACTAATAGCGGAGAGTCTTTTTAAGGATAAGGTTCTATCCCATGTGCAGCCAGCTAGGCGTAAAGGTAGATCTAAAGGGCCAGGTGGTCACCATAGACAATGGGAACAACATAATGAGGAGCTTGTGCTCAGGGTTTTAATGATGCTGCCCATGCACCATGAGTTCCGTAGGTGCAATGCAAATGTAGGCTCTATTTTAGTAGAGAGCTCAGGATATGTCAATTCTATATATATTCTATATTTTGAATCTCATTGATTTCCATATTTTTATTCAAATGAGGTAAACGCAAACTGCTTTTACCATAAAGACAATATTTATTGATAAGTAGTCCTTTCAAGTTGAAGTTGTGATTATAGTTTCAGCCCTTATTACAACTATTTAGTATAGGGGTAGGTCAAAAGCAACTATAACTCAAAGGCCATAGTAGTTATTGTAAGAGGTACATGCAACCTTTGAACTTGAACTTGCAACATTTATAACTAGGATTGCCAGGGTTAATGAGGACTTGATAGCACTTAACCAAGCATGAAAATTTTTTTGAATATGCTTTGATGAAGGAATTAAAAGATGTCTAATATAGACGAAACACTTTTGTACTCTTAATGGTGAAGTTGTTAGTTTTGACTATAGTATAAGATTGGTACACATAGTTAAATTAGCTTTATGTGACTAGTGTGACATGATTGGAGTTTAAAGAGTTATTTCTAAGATACTTTCATCCACATTCAAGGAGGGATAATTACACATGGTGACTATTCCATAAAGTAAGAGAAGAGCAGTCAGTTGAGAAGAATACTCTTGAACTCTTCAATCTATCGTGTCATGTTGTAGACATGATATTGTATAAGTGGAGTCTAGTAGAACTGTATGTTATAAGATTAATTTTAGTATATTAGCATCTGAGCTGAGGATTGAAATTTAGAGAGTTATTTATGAATTCATTCCTTTTAGGTGTAATTGACTTGACATGATTTTAAGAATGGATTTTGATATGATTCTTGGAATGGATGAGTTGTCTCAACACTATGTCATTGTTGATTGTTAGAGTAAAGAGGTGATTTTTAGAATTTTGAATTCTATATAGATGTGGTCCTAGACATAGCTTCTATTTTGATGCCGCCCTATAGAATGGCTCTTGCAGAGTTGAAGGAATTAAAGGAGCAGTTGCAAATTTGCTAGACAAGGGTTTTATTAGACTTAATGTTTCTCCTTAGGGTGCACCAGTCCTATTTGTGAAGAAGAAGGATGGTACACTAAGACTATATATTGATTATAGAGAGTTGAATGAGGTGACAATGAAGAACAAGTATCCTCTTTCAAGGATAGATGATATGTTTGATCAACTTCAGGGTGCATAGTTCTTCTCTAAGATTGATTTGAGGTCAAGTTATTATCATTTATGGATCAGAGAAGTTGATGTTCTTAAAATGACATTTCACACTAAATATGGCCACTATGAGTTTCTGGTGATGTCATTTATATTGATTAATGCCCCAGCTACTTTCATGGATTTAATGAATAGGGTATTCAGACCATATGTGGATCAGTTTATGATAGTCTTCATTGATGATATACTGGTGTATTCAAAGAGTATAAAAGAACATGTATATCACTTGAGGACAGTACTCCAGACACTGAGAGAACATTAGCTTTGTGCTAAATTCTCAAAGTGTGACTTCTGGATAGAGAGTGTTACATTCCTTATACATATAGTGTCTAAAGATGGTATTCAAGTCGATCCACATAAGATTGAAGTAGAGTCTAAATGGCTTAAACCAATATCAGTGAATGGCTTAAACCAATATCAGTCACTGAGATTCAAAGTTTTTTGGGTTTAGCTGGGTACTATATGAGATTTTTGTAGGATTTCTTGAGAATTGCAGAACCTATGACTTGCCTAACTTAGAGGAATATGATGTTTGTATGGTCAGATGCTTATGAGTACAGTTTTCAGTTACTGAAGGAGAAGTTGACCACAGCTCCAGTTTTGACTTTTCTAAATGGAGAAGCCAAGTTCACTGTGTATTATGATGCCTCTAGAGTTGGCCTAGGTTATGTGTTGATGCAGAATGGTAGGGTGATAGCTTATGCTTCAAGGCAGTTAAAGAAGCATGAACAGAATTATTCTACTCATGACTTAGAGATGGCAACAATGATATTTGCTTTTAAGATTTGGAGACATTATTTGTACAGGAGTGACTTGTGAGATCTTCATATATCATAAGATCACAAGAGCTTGAAGTGCATTTTTCAGTAGAGGGATCTGAACTTAAGACAGAGGAGATGGTTGGAACTCCTGAAGGATTATGACTGTGATATTTTTTATCATCAAGATAAGGCTAATGTGGTAGCAGATACCTTAAGTAGAAAATCCTTAGGTAGTCTTTCTCACATTAGTGTGGAGAGGAGACCTTTAATCCAAGACTTGCACTAGTTAGTGGGTTAGGGGTTGATGATGAAGATGAGCATATCAAGATGACTGCTAGCTTAGTTTAGAGTCGGATCAATGTTGAGGGATAGGATTAAGGTAGCTCAGGGCTGAGATCCTATTCTAGCAAAGCCTGAGGAGAATGTTCGTAAAGGAAAGTTCACTGATTTTACACTTAATAATGAAGGTGTTTGGTGGATCAGTGGTAGATTATGCATTCATGATGTGGATAATCTAAAAGATGAGATCTTAGAAGAAGCACACTTTGCAACTTATAGCATACATCCAAGTTCTACAGATATATACCACAGCATTAGGGATCTATACTGGTGGGATAGTATGAAAAAGGATATAGCTGATTTTGTTGCTAAGTGCTTGGCATGTCAACAGGTGAAAGATGAACATCATAAGCCTTCTATGAAGCTTCAGCCTTTTCCTATTCCTAAGTGGAAATAGGAGAGAGTTACTATGGATTTTGTGGTAGGGTTACCTCGTCCAAAGGATGGATATGGTTCCATCAGGGTAATTATGGATAGGATAACTAAATCAACTCACTTCCTACTAGTTAAAGCTTTTTTTTTCGTAACCAAGTAAGCCAAGCTGTATGTTAAGCATATTGTATGCCTACATGGAGTACCTGTGTCCATCATATCTGATAGAGGTTTTGTGTTCACCTCTCAATTTTAGCAGAAGCTATAAGAAGCTATGGGCATTAGACTTGACTTCAGTACTGCTTTTCACCCTCAGACAAATGGCCAGACTGAGAAGACAATCCAGACACTTGAGGATATATCGAGAATGTGTATGATCTATCTTGAAGGTAGTTGGGATGATCATCTACCATTGGTAGAGTTTTCTTACAATAACAACTACCACATCAGTATTAAAATGGCACCATATGAGGCTTTGTATGGGAGGAATGTAGATCCCCTCTATATTGGAATGAAGTAGGAGAGAGACAGCTTACTAGACCTAAGATTATCTAGGATGTAACTGAGAAAGTTACTTTGATCAAAAGAAGATTAAAAACCACAGCTAGCAGACAGAAGAGCTATATGGATCCGAACCACAAGGATGTTGAGTTTCAAGTTAGGGATTACGTATTTCTAAAGGTGTGATGAGATTTGGCAAGAAGGGAAAATTAGCACCGATATATATTAAACCGTTTGAGATTCTGGAGAGAGTTGGCATGGTTGCATATCGGTTGGCTTTGCCTCGAAATCTATCAAAAGTGCATCCAGTGTTCCATATCTCAATGCTGAGGAAGTATATTTCATATCCTTCACACGTGTTACAGCCCTAGAGTATGGAAGTGAACATAGATATGACGTACGAGGAAGAACCAATAGCGATTATGGATTCTCAAGTTTCTTAGCTACGTTCAAAATGGATTCCGAAGGTCAAAGTGTTGTGGAGGAATAACAACTTGAAAGAGTACACATGGGAGACAGAAGTTGAGATGCGAACATTATACGCCTATCTTTTTCCTTAATGATTTCTTGTATTCCTTTCTTTTATTTTGAAATTTGAGTACAAATTTTTGTTAAGGAGAGACAACTGTTATAACCTGAATTTTTATAAATTATAAAATTAAATTTTTGGGATTTGCAGTATTAATAATTATTTTATTAAATTATGATATTTGATTATTAGTGAAATTTAATTTGAATTTTTGGTGTTGAA
Organism: Mallotus nudiflorus; assembly: GCA_947683625.1. Classification (NCBI taxonomy): domain Eukaryota; kingdom Viridiplantae; phylum Streptophyta; class Magnoliopsida; order Malpighiales; family Euphorbiaceae; genus Mallotus; species Mallotus nudiflorus. The sequence goes on along the minus strand of CANTUR010000104.1, from coordinate 101,944 downwards.
TATTATTTTGAAATTATTAATATTATTATTAAGTAAACTATTGATTTTTATTAGTGTTAAATGAGTATTTTTAATAAATTTATTATTACAAGTATTTTAGTAAAATTATCAATTTAGTGTATCTTATATATATATATATATATATATATATATATATATATATATATATATATGAATTTTATTTAAGTGTGCGTGTGTGTATATATATATATTAAAGTTAAAAAAAAAAAAAAATTTGCCCCCCCATGTGTAGTACTCATTTGGTCCCCTTCCCCACTACTTCTTCTTCTTCATCTTCTTGATCATTCACCATCACCACCTGCGTCTTTTTTCTTCTCTTTCCTCTAAATTTCAAGATTTTGGCCAGATCTTCTTCCACTTGTGGGCAACGTTTCCAGCCACCTCATGCCGAACTTGATAGGTTGTTCTCTTCATCTCAGAGTGAGCTTCATTTCCCTTCAATCAATTTTGGGTTTCAACTCTGGTAAGTCCCTCAATTTAATAAAATTGTGTTTAGGCTATTTTTTATTAATTTGTGAAATTGAATTAGATTATGTTGATTTATGTTAAATTGACTTTAGATTATTGTTGTAGAGGTTGGGAGCTTTCCAAATATGTATTTAGATTTAATTTTTGGAAGTATTTTCAAAATAACACTATTTCAGGCTCGTGTTACTACTTTGAACTCGGAAAATTATATTTTTAATAAATTTTACTAATTATTTTAAGCATATTTTGTAAAGAAAGTTTATTGAAATTATGTTCCGATTATTTATTATAAATTTTTGAATGTTTATGTAAAAATTGAATTTTTGAAAAAATTATTATAAATTAGTAAATTTTGTATTTTAATTGAAATTATTGTTAATTATTATGGTTTAGATACTTTTTTAGTAATAAATAGTATTAAAATAATTTTTTATGAATTATTTGCTATTTTTAGCTAATTAATACTAATTTTCGGAAATATATTCAAATAATAGTTTTTATCTATCATTTTTATGATTAAATGGATTTTTAGCTATTTTTATTATATAATTGGGAAATTTAAATAACTATTGGTAATTTGTGCCATTTAATTTTGAATATTTGAAAAATGGATTTTTATTAATATTATTTTATTATATTGAGATTTTATTAATTATTTTGAAAATAAATATCTTTAATGTTTTTATCATTTAAATAAACTGAATTGTGGTATTTTATTGATTTTTATGGATTTTAGCGGTTTTAATATTTATTATTTTATTATTTATTTTAAGTATATGGGTTCTCGATTGGGCAATTATTGTAGTTCAGGAGTCCAACCCGAGAAGTTGAGTATTTGTGAATAATTAAAGTATGTTTGCATGTAGGATCGACTCTATTTTTAGTATACAGATGTCCGTTTTATTGAGGAGATTTTGCCAAATTTTTGGTAAAATTCTCGTAAAACATAACATCATGTCGGTCCTAAGTTTTGAATTTTTTATCGAGTCGTGTCCTCGATTGAGTCATTCTTTAGGATTTCTAGAAGTATAAAATTAGAATTTCAATTCTAATATTATTATTTATTTTTCTATAGTTGCATTAAGACCGAGGCCTACAAGACCAGACTAGTCTAATATTTTTAAAGGAGTGCACAATTGTGAGTTATTATTATATGTATACATTGCATGTCGATAAATACTATGAGCATCCATATGTTTTTAATAAATATGAATTTAATTATGCTAATTTCATTAAATGATATTTATTATTGTTAATATTTATATATATGTTTCCATATATATAATTGAGAATAATTATTTTGAATAATGTATGCATTGCATGTAGAGAAATTATTGGCATCTATGTTTTTAATAAAATATGAATTTTATTATGTCATGTTGCATTAAATATTAGTTGTTATTGTTAATATATATGTATGTTTGTTTGCATATATAGATAAAGTTGAATATTTATTTGTATAAATTCGATGCTTTACATATTTAATATGATTTCATTTATTTAATTATTTTTTATAAAATATTTTGGAGTATAGTTGTAGAACGTGCCACTAGTGGACTGCATTGGGACTATTGCACAATAGTACGGTAGATTTTAGGCTGAGAATCTGATTATTTGATTATGAAATTGAATATTGAGATTAATGGTTATTGGAAATGATGGTTGCAGATCTTCTGTTGACCTATTGTACTCGGGACAAGTCATGCCGGTAGTGAGATTGCAGATCCTCAGTTGACCTAGTATATTCAAGGTCAGTCTACTACCTTGAGTTGGACAAATATATATTTGGAGTTATGGATAAGCCTATTAGCTAGTGAGGTTCAGTGATCGAGGTTGCAGAATATTTTAAGGTTATGCGCTTGTCCTCTACCTAAATAATATTGCATTTATTCATTTATTAAAAATGTGATTTCGAGTATTTGTATGTAATGCAGGTATAAATAAATAAATGTAAAAATATAATAGTATTATACTGATGCTTAAATATCTATATTGTTAGGTTGCATGCATATATATAATAGTAATTCACTCAGTGAGGTCTGACTCCCCTCAATATTTTTTTTAGGACTTTCTACTTTAGACCTCTCTAGTAGAACTATTTGCTGGACTATTTCCTCTCCGGTTGATTTATGTAAATACTGAACTGTTATTTTCCTTGTGTTTTAGTAATCGATGTAGTAGTAGTGTTTATTGTTATAGTATTGCATTTTATTAGTTAGAAACCCTATATTTGAATATTATATGAAGATATTTTATTGTTATGATATAAAGATTTATTTTTATATTAATTAAAATTTAATTCTGGTGTATTTTTGTGTATATTTGCATGAGTTTTTATTTTTAAGGCTTGCTACGAGTTCCGAATTCAAAAGAATTTCAATTCCCTAGTGCTGGTCATGACTCCCTGGTTTGGGTTGTGACAGTAAACCACTCAAATTACCTAGAGTCTCTTTCGAATTCATCTAAAAATACCAAAGTTAATTACAATCTATTTTCATAGTCACGTCAATTAACTAGGGGTCATTAAATTCCTTAGTGATTTAATAATCCCCAAAGGATTCGTCTAGTTTCATGATTAAGGTTCCTAAGTTTTACAAGTCTATGAACTGATAAATCATGCAACTTTTATTGTCTCTAATATATCCACAAACATGCAAATAATTGGGCCCTTAATTGAATACAAGACATAAAGCATAAGTCATAAAATTGACTAAAAAATAATTTATTGAAAGGAAATAAAAATCCAAACAAGTAATAGACTAGCTATGCAAATCTAAACTCTAAGAAGAGTTTAGTCACACATGGTTGTGTATGATAAAGAGAGTTAAAGATGAAGAAGAAGTAATAATGAGTGTTCCTCTTGAATCTATACAACTCCTTTTTCAATCTTCATTAGTTACTTGTCCGTGCTTTAATAGTATGGACAAGATGTAATGGAATATCCTCGAAGCTCTTGTATATCCTTTTTTATAAGTCAGGTCTTATGGAAAAGTTACTTGCATTTGAATTCTCCAACTTCCACTGAAAAGGAAGTTTTCTTTGCTCGGCATAGTTTTAGACACGATTGTGTCATTTCATTGGTTTTACGACACAGTTTCCATTATGGCATGTTGTATCCTATGTCACTTTCTCGTGATTTCTTCAATTTGCACAGCAGAGGACATGGCTTTAAGCATAGCCATGTGCCATCCCATGCTGCAACTTCTTTAGGTTCAGATGCAGACACGACATCCAGCATGCCATGTCTCAAATCCTGCTACATTGATTTAGCTTCTAGAATAGGACATGGGCACAAACACGCCATGACGTAGCCCACGTTGCACTAGTCCTTGATTATTTTATAACTCCTTTCTAGACTTTCCTACAATAAGGGAAACACATATTAATATTAAATAAAAACTCCTAATTTAACTAAATAAACCAAAACAGTAGGAAACTAAAATGAAAGTCTAAATTAAGTTAATGCCTTATTAAACTTAAATTCTTCCAAATTATTACGACTATTTATTCAAAATTCATTAAAATTCAATTCTAAAACATGTGTAAAATTACACACAACAACTATGTCAAACAATTCATGTTTTAAATGTGATTTATAAAATGATTTTGGCATTTATAGATGTATAATTCGAGCCTAAGCCCTTCATGAAAGTTGTAAACCAAAAGAAGTAACCATTCTATAACATCTTGAATCATATCAATTGGATTTCTATAGTTTAAGATATCACTTCAATACAAAGAGCTACTCAATTTGTAATGAAAACTATATATGCTGATTTCAACTCAAGATTTGCAAACTCAAAAAAACTCAAATTTTGACACGTAAACTCAATTATGAAAGTTTAAGATATTTATTTTAAATGTCTAGACGACCTCTTCCTCATTTTAAAACTCTGAAGATGTTAAAGTCTTCACTGAATCTCAAAGGTCAAATAAGTTAAAACTTTAAAATTGCACGTTAAACTCTTATCTACCCCTAATTTTTAAAACCAATTAATTAACTCATATTATCATAAAATAAATCTTTAAACTAAATATAAATGAGCTAAAAATATGCAAAATTGAACTCTCATCATAAATGTAAATGAAGGTTGCGCCATGATGCATCAAAAATTGAATAAAAAATACTTTTAATTATAAGCAAATACTATTTTATCAGATTAACAAAGTAGCTTGAAATAAAATGAGAATAATAGTATTAGTCCATGCAGAATATATAATTAATAAAATGGAAGAACAAAAAGTACATAATTAGCAATAATAAAATAAAAATTATAAATAAATGATAAAAACAAAAAAAACCTCATTAAAAATCATATATATAGTTAATTAATGTAAAAATAAAAAGAAAGCAATTTTATAATATATATAAAGAAATAATATAATTTTTTTTTAAAAAAATTATTTTTTACTAATTTTTTTTTTAAAATATATTTATCAACTACTCATATTTAGAATCTAATAAAATCGGTAAAAAATTTTAACAACATTATACGACTATAACTCAAAAAGTGGTTTAAACAATAATAGCCCCCCTTCAATGGTTAAAAAAATATTTTATAGTCCTTTAACTTACTTCACCTAAATTAACTAGAATATATTTAAATGGAATTATTTATTAAATGTTTAATAATTAACCTTAATATTATAAAACATACTAAATAAAGATAATATTATAGGAGCAATACTTATCCTCTTTTAATGCGATCCAAACACATGCTATTTTTTTTTTCTAATTATATCAGAACTAGGGTTTTAAAGACTGCACAGCTCAATTCAATTCAACCTATTAAACGAAAAAATAGATTAGAAGTCGGGTCCAATCCAAATTTAAACAGGAATCAGCAAAAACTTCTAAACATTATTTTATTGAAAATTATATTTTATTTACATTCATTTATTTTTATCCATTCATATATAAATAATTTGGATATTAGTTAGATGTATAAATTATATTATATTTATATATAATATGTAATTGAGCTGAATAGTCGAATTAATTGAATTGCTAATTGATATCACAACTTTTTTAACTTTTTGTACAATTTAAACGAATTGATTGGGAAAGATAATCTAATATATACCGTGTTGAAGAATCTCAAAAAAGTACAAATGAATGAAGTGGCTAATAAGTGGTGTAAATTGAGTCTTAACACAAGTCAATTGGTTTTGTATTAAATGAGCTCAACTCCATTTATAAGTTCACATATGTGCATGGACTAACACTCTCTCAAAGCCTGTGGACATGTTAACATAGTATTAAAACAATGATCCCTGATTCATATGTGTACGTGGATCAATACTCTCTCAAGTCCCGTGAACGTGTTAACATACCGTACATAGTGTTTTCACAATTTTTCACATTAAATTTAAATAAAACTAATGAGTGAAAATATTTTTAGGGTATCAGAGATTAAATCATGAGCCATAGCTTAAGAGAATTTATGCTTCACTTTAACTAATTTATTTTTTTATTATTTTTTAAATGTATATCATATCTTTTATTTAATAATTTTTAGTAAAGATAATCACAAAAATAATTATAACACCAAAAAGATAAATTAAAATTTAATAAAAGCTTATATACCATAACCGAATTTAAGTGAAGTGATGAACCAATAAAAAAGAGTTTAGATAAAATTTAAATTCAAAAACACAACAAAATCCTAAGTTTTTATTTAAACCCTATTTTTTTGCTAGTAGAAATATATATATATATGCGTCAGACTCCTTGTACGCTTTAAAAACGTTCATCTCTAGATGCTCACTACCTTCTTGTCTGCATTCTATTCTTTTCTTCAATGGAAGACCAACATAATCTGGACGAAAACCCTAATGAGAACAATAACACTACTGATACTCCTACAAGTCCTGCTTTGACCCATGACAACAGCAGTGATGCTCTTTCAAACAATGAAAGCATGATAAATGATGATTTCGTTGAACCTGTGATTGATAGTACTGAGCTTGTTCCTTTTAGTCATAAGGAGGATTCAGATTCTGCTGAATTAGAAGATTATTTTAATTCGTTTCCTCCTGGATATAGGTTTAAACCTTTCGATGAAGAGCTGGTTGTTTTTTACCTTCACAAAAAAATTCACAAGCAAATATTGCCACCGAATAGGATCAAGGAAGTTAATTTGTATAGGCATAATCCTGAAGATCTTGCAGGTTTGCTTGAAATTCTTTATCAATTTCTGTTCTTATTTGTGAGAGAAACATGAGAAAATTTGAAGTTCTTCAAGTTTATGCTTGGATTTAACTGGCCTTTATTAGGATCTACATTAAGGCTTTTATTACAGAAGATAAATTCAATCAGATATAACCAAGTAATAATAAGTAACTACATGTGTTTATAAATAAGAATCCATAGTGTTCATATGTGTTTAGTGTTTACAGTTGTTTTTTCACATTATTTTTCGTTGTTTCCTTTGTGTTTAATAGATTATTTTTCTTTGAATAAGTTTGAAAAACTTAAACGTAATAGCTGTAAATATAGCTAATAATTTTTATATAACTGTGAAATTACATAGAATTTATATTCTATTCTATTATTGTATAAGTAACTATTAATACAATATTATATTATTATGTACATAATGATCAAAGAGTTTAAATTTATTCAAGTTCTTTATTCTTATATATAAAAGAGAATAGATATTCGAAGAATTTTGGAGTTAGTGCATAAAAGAAAACCTTATCCTTGCTATTATTGAATTATCAATATTGTTAATGTTTTACACAGCTGAATATCCTCCAAATGGGGAGAATGAATGGTACTTCTTCACTCCAAGAGATCGTAAGTACCCAAATGGGGACAGGCCGAATCGAGCAGCTGGAGATGGATATTGGAAGGCTACCGGAGCTGACAAACCCGTAACATTTTGTGGTCAAAAGGTTGGGTTCAGGAAGGCCTTAGTATTCTACAAAGGGAGGCCTCCAAGAGGGGACAAAACGGAATGGATTATGCATGAATATAGAGTCAATGATCCGCCTAAAAAGAAAAGACCTGGAAATGATATGAAGGTATCCATATTTTTATTTCCCTATAATCTTTTAGAGTTCCTTAGAATCTAATGAGCTTTTCATGTTCTTCATGGCAGCTTGATGATTGGGTTTTATGTAGAATCTACAAAAAGCTTGACAGATCGTTTAAGGCTTCATCTCATTTACGAGATCAGTCAATTAAATTGCAGCAACAACATCAATTTGAAAATGGAAATCCGTACAAATCACTACCAGGAGGATCCAAAGAAACTCTTGTGCCTTCCATGCCTTCTGGAGGACCTCTTATTGTGACTGGAGGTATTTATGACAACGTCTTTGATCGTAATCAAGGTGCTGCTTTTCCATATTACTATGATCCTTCTCCTTATGTCAATGGAGGTCTGGAGTCCCTTGATATATCTCTGGATCATTCTGCTACATACTTTGGTTATGACAATTCTGATCCATCATCAGAATATGCATTTCCATTTGCATTTCATTCAAAGCCTGAAGATGAAGGATTCACTAACTTTGATAGGTTTACTTATAATAGTGTTGGTGATGATGAAACGGATGAGAAGTAAGCATGCAATGGCTATTTTAGGTTGCAGCCATATTAATTATCTCAGTTAGGTTTTAGTTTCTTAGTTGTTTTTCTTTTTTAGTTTCCTCAACTTTATGTTATTGCTTCTTTCTGAAGTAATAAATTGCCATTGTACAACTTACTTGCTTTTTGACATTATTTTTTGATGGGCATCGAGCTTTTCCTAGGAACATAAATTTAATACATGCCAAGTTAATCTCTGACAATACTTTCTTTAAAAATATTTTGAAGTTCTTGTACTTTTAGTTTTTTTTTTAATGTAACTATTATAATTTTATTTTAACACTTTTTTTAATAAAATTTCATTATTATATTATAAGAATAAGATTTTATTTGACTTTTAAATTTTTTATAAAAATTTAATTTGATCTAAAATGAACTTTTTAAATAATTTAATCTGAAATTTACACATTATATACCATTTAAATTCATTTTCTCACAGTTCATATTGTGCGTAACATATATTGTGAGTAAGGTTCGTAAAATCAACAAAAATTGAATTATCAGCTAAAATTAATATAAAAAATAAATCACAAGCTTAATTATCAAAACACCCAACCAACAGTACCACTACCGCCACCAGCAGCAGAATTAGAAATTAGAACTGCCCTTTCACTCCCCTCACCGTAGGCAATCTCCCACTCAAAATATCTCTTGCTACTCTTCTAGTATCAAGGTCACCGTCGACCATCGTTTCAAGAATCGCTCACCTGGCCACGCTTCTTCTTCTTCTTCTTGAATCGGGTTGTCATTCTTTGCTCTCTTTCCCCCCCGCTTCAATCCTACATGACTCTGCCATCGCTGCCACCCTCTTTCGCCTCGCTCACGGTGCTTTCTGTGAAGCATCAGCATATAGATTTGGGCTCGACCTGCTGCTGCTTGTCTCACTTTTTATAGTGTTTGTAAAGTTGTCAATTCTGGCTAAGGAGCGAACCACTTTAACAGCTGAAGGAAAATTACTTTGAGCAATAGGTTGCATCATTATCATGTTCGTAAATACGTATATGCCTGTAATAATGCCTTCACTAAATTGACTTCATTTTTTTTTGTAGTGGTGTGCCTTAAATTCTTGAGATACTTGAATTTTTTCTCGGCTTCTTATATCTGCTAGTTATATTTGATTGAACATGAGATATTCTGCTTGTTCTAACTTTTCCGTTCCTTCCCATTATCAGTTACACAAACAGAAAGCATCTGATAGATGTGACTGAGATATTCAACCAACTTCATTGGGAAAAAAAGCTACTCTCAAAACCAACAATGCAGCGGACACAATTTGGAATGATTTATGGAGACTGCAGGTGCCCTCTAGAAGAGTCATGATGATTGCAGCGGACTGTCATCTTCGTGGATTGAACAGTGAGTCTAGTGTGCACTTATTCTGTGAATGCGATCGTGCTAAGGAAGTACGGGTGCGGTCATCACTGCCGGTTTTCTGTCACAGCCATCAAAATGTTGGTGATTGGTTTCAGTGTTTATTTTCTTGCCTGAATTCTGTAGAGAGGGCTCTTTTTTGCTGTCATTTGTACGAATTTGTGGAATTGCAAGAATGCTAAGGTTTTAGTTTCGTGGGGTGCTTTCCATCTGGGCTTCTCAAGCAACACATTACAAGACCACAATCTCAGCTCACTCAAATTATCATTTAGTCCTTTTGACCCAAAACTACCCTGTCCAAGTTTATTTGCTGTGTTAAAATGGTTAGTTGCAGCAGAAATTATTCGCAAATCGAAAAAGGGCATATCTGAAGGCTGTGTGATCTCTACAAGTTCATCTGCCACCAATCTAGATAATAGTCCTTCTGATAATTTCTTTTTCACTGTCCTTCAACATTAAGATAATAAGTTATGACAAGCCTTTTACAAGTTCTCTAGCACTGCAATTCACCATTGATTGCATAGCTACAAATTTACTGAACTCACCTTTTCTTTTCCTCCTCTTCCTTAACCAAAAATCGGTAAACATGATGAGAAGAAACATGTTGAGAACAATAGACAGCACATGAATGACCACCATCCCCTTCATTTTCAGAAACCCACCTCTCCTCTTAGCATACTCGGCCACATTGTGCAACGGAAATGTAAGCAATGATATATGTACTGAAAAGCTTTTAAAATTTGATGTGTCGACACAAGAAGATGAATACCTAGTTCAATTGCATCAACACGAATATAGAAATCTTATCCTTCAGTATGTTCCATGGTATCCATTAGCTCTCCATGCCACATCAGGCAGCCAACTCCTGTTTCGTCGATATCTAAGCTAGCAAAAGCTTTGCATGAATAAATCCTCAAGCACAGTTGTTCACACTCTGCTCTACTCAAACTCTTGTTCATCAAAGCTGCTGTTGAAGCGTCAGGAATCTTCACATGATCTAGCCATTTCTGCACATCGAAAGCTTTCCTCGTGCTCCCTGCAGAACCATAACAAGCAATCATCGCAGTCAATGAAACTAAATTCTTTTTGGGCATATCATCAAACAGATTATGTGCGGACACAAAATCTTTGTCTCTTCCATAAACATTTACCAAACAAGTCCTCACATACAAATCCGAATCAAACCCAAATTTTATCGCTTGAGCATGAACTATTTTAGCTGGTTCTAGCAGGCAAGATTTTAGAATCGAGGAAAAAGTAAATGCATTTGGAGTAACTTCATGTGTTAGCATTTGTGCATAAAAGAAAAGGGCTTGGTGATGGAGATTGTGGAAAGCATGGGCGTGGATAATTGAGGTATAAAAGAAGACATTAGGATTTTGACTTATCAATTATGACTGCAAGCTTTTCCAGCGGTGGGCGGTTGACAACAGTGGAGGAGCGGCTTGTCGTGTTTGTGTTTGATTGGGGCGGTAGCAGCCGTGGGGGAGTTTGGAAGAAGGCAGCAGATGAATTTATTAGGTTGAAAAAACAGAGGAGAAGTTAATTTGATGTTAACTTTGTTGTCGCAATTTTTGTGAATTATTTTCGCTGTTAATTTCTATTTTTTAATCATTGTTAACTTCTTTGTAGTGTTTAATAAGGAGGTGTACGCAGCATGAATTGTAAAAAAAAAGTGGATTTAAATTATACATTAGGAGTAAGTTTTGAGTTAAATTATTAAAAATATATATTATTTTTGGATCAAATTCAACTTTTGCTGAATCGAATTTTATTCTTTATATTATATTTTTATTTTGACACATTGCACCTTGTGCTTTCATCTGCGGATTGGAGCTAAAAATATTCAGTTTAGTCTTTGTAATTTAAAATTTTTTTTATTAAGTTCTTATAGTTTTATTTTAACAATTAAATTTTAGAATTACTAACATAATTCAACAATTGGACGAGAGATAATAGTTTAGTTCTTCTGTTTCGAAATTTTTATTTAGTTCTTTTAATTTTATTTTAACAATTAAATATTTACGATTACAAAAATAATTCACTAAATTTTTGGATGAGAGATAACAATGGTAGTTAAAAATATCCCAGTTTAGACTTTGTAATATTAAATTTGTTTATTTTATTCTTATAATTTTATATTAACAATTAAATCTTTAAAATTACTAAAATAATTAAGATAAATTTATTAAAAATTTTAAATATATATATATATATATTCAACTTTTGATATCTAATTGAAGTGTCTGTCATTTATTTTTAATATATTATAATATTAGAAATGTATCTAATTTTAAAAATTATAAAAATACTTATAATGCAATATATAGATTTTAATTGTTCATTAGATATTTATAAAAGGTATGAATGAAAAATTAATACATGATAAAAATTTAACTAATAAATATATATTCACTCCTATAAAATTTATCATATTTATCCAAATATTTTCATAATTTGCCAAAAAAATATTTTATATAATTTATAATTTGAAATAATGATTGATATATTATTTTTTATATAACTATAAATTTATTTTTCAAAAAAAGTTTAAAATAATTTTAATACCAATCTTAGTTATTTAATTACTTACATATTTTTTTTAAAAATGATTAAGGTCTATTATATTTTTTTTTCAAATATTAGAGAATCTAAATTATTTGAAAATGATAAAAAAATTATGAGTAATAATATTAATTAATATTTTATTTATTTAAACACTTAATTAACAAAATTATTAATTTAATGAATATTAATTGTAAGAGAAATGACTGTATAGAATAATGTATTTATTTATTTTGTGACAAATATTATAATTTTTCACTAGTATTTTGTCTATTAAATGATGTATTTTTTTGTTGATTAAAAATTTATTATGTATTAATTTTTAACATATTTTTCTACTAATTATATAAATATTTAACGAACAATTAAAATATACTGTAATTTTTATCAACTACATATATTTTTAGTATTATAAATCTATTAAAAATAGATCACCAGCACCTCAAATATATAAAAAGTATATAATTTTTAAAATTTTAAAAAGTTTTATTGAATTATTTTAGTAATTGAACGAATTTAATTTTTAATAACGAAAATTATATGAATCTAAATTGAAATTTTTTTAAAATTATATGGACTAAATTGAATATTTCTTAACTATTATTATTCCAATAAGGGTCCAATGTGCTAAAAATAAAATGCAAAGTAATACACCAAAAAATAAAAGTGTAAGTGTACGTACAATGTGTCAAAAATAAAGTAGAATACTATGATGAAAAAAATTAAAAGTGTATTGACTTCAGGATGCTTTATTTCTAAAATTAAAATTAATTCAAATGCGACATCGCATCCACTACAAAAAAATTTTGATGATTCACTAATGACGATATTATACATGTCTGAGTCCTAACATAAAGCATTTTTATATGAAACACATTTTAATACTATCTGAACTCTTTAATCAACCTCACTTTGCTGTATAGTTCAAGTGAATTAATTGTCTTCTACCTAGTTGTATTAAGTGAATTGTCTTCTACCTAGGATCCAACATTGTAATGGTGACTTCGTTAGTTGATGTCGATTTATAGTTGCTTGAAGAACACTCAGCTTCAGGCAGATTTCTTTCAGTGAAAAATCCAGGCTGCTTTGGTTGAGGCAAGGAACTTTCACCAGCCATCATTAGTACCACGTTTAACATGTTTGGCCTGTCCTCAGGTCGTTGCTGCACACATAGCAAGCCTATATGTATACGTCTAACGATTTCAGAAAGAGAATTGGACTCGCCTAACATATCGTCTATTAATTCTAGCGGCCTTTGTTCCATCCACAGTCTCCAAGCCTGAATCATGTGTCAGAGCAGAAAATATGCTTATTCCTTGCTATATAATTCACACAGAAAATGACAAAAACCAAAAAACCAATTAACATTCTTCCACACTTACATGTCCAAGAAGGTTATGGAGATGATCATGGCTGTAGAATCCTCTGTTTTTCCTCCCACTCACTATCTCTAATACTAATACTCCAAAGCTAAAGATATCAGATTTCACAGAGAAAAGTCCATCGACAGCATACTCAGGCGCCATATAGCCACTAAACAAAAGGAAAAAAAAAAAAAAAGAAGGCATTTGTAAAGATAAAATGAGTTCAAAAAGCATCATAAACAGAACCATATAGCTAACTCGGCTAGACTTACAATGTTCCCACAACCCTGTTTGTATTAGCCTCAGTTTGGTCTCCACCAACTATTCTTGCCAATCCAAAATCTGAAATTTTCGGGTTCATGTCTTTGTCCAGTAAAACATTGCTAGCTTTGAGATCTCTATGAATAATTCTGAGTCTCGAGTCTTGATGAAGATATAGAAGCCCCCTAGCAATACCATCAATAATGTTGATACGCGTATTCCAATCCAGTTGTTTGCTTCTTGATTGATCTGACAAATTCCTAATTGATGTTACTGTTGATAAACCTAAACTTAAAGCACCAAGAACTGAAACAAGACATATTGCAGAAATTATGATAAGTATGTCAGCTAGTTTAGAGAGGAACGAACCGAAAATGAAATTGTCCAAGCTTTTGTTGGGCATGTATTCATAAATCAACATTCTTTCATCCCCTTCAATGCAACAACCAAGAAGCTTCACAAGATTACGGTGCTGAAGTTTCGCAATTAATAAAACTTCGTTTTTGAACTCTTCTAGTCCTTGTCCGGAACTCATTGAAAGCCTCTTCACTGCAATTTCTTGCCCATCAGGTAGTGTGCCCTGGAAAGTTTCATTTAAGGTTTGAACATGTGTTTTTTTTTTTTATGCAATAGGTAATGCTATTAACCAACACGCATCTATGTTACCTTGTAGACGGGTCCAAAACCACCTTCTCCTAGCTTGTTATCGCTTGAAAAGTTATTTGTGGCTTTCATTAGAGCGATCAAATCAATTACCGGTAGCTCCAGGTCTTCATTTCTGCTTTGGCTGTTGTAGTCCCTGTCAATTATGCTTCTCATCTTGTCTGAAAACGAACAAAAAGTTTATGCATTTTATCAATAATTTTGCTATGTAATCCAGAGCAGAACAGGCATGCTTTTGAGTATAGCCGATTAATGTCCTAAAAACTGCCAACACTAGAAACCAAAACTAAATACAAATGAAATGAGTGTACCTTGCATTTTATGTTTTCTTTTCCTCTTGCACAAGATCCAACCCAGTACAAGAACTGCTGTACCTACCACAGTGGTGCAGACAATTATTCCTATTCGCTTCTGCCTCTTCGATTTTCTCTTCTTCTTGATGCCATCTTAAGATTTAAATGCAGAGTTAGTATGCAAAAATTGAAAAGCAGAGCTAGCAGAAATGTTCAAGCACAACCACTTCAAACTAGTTACTAAAATGCTTTAAACTTTGCAAATTCATCAGAGAAATGCAATCTAAATGAAGCACTATCAGGTTACCTAGATACGAAGCAGCCATTCGCACATAAAGATCTTGACCTGCACCAGGGAATTCCCTCATATCAATCAAGTCGCTGAACCAAAGCAAGCAACCAGTTCCATCAGTAATATTTGTATTCGCGCATGCAACGCAGGAACAATTCATCAAGCACAATTCCTCGCATTCCTTAAGGTTCATACTCCTATTGTACAAAGATCCAGATGTGTCCGGCATTTTCATTGCGGTATGCTTCACGAACCCTTCTCCTTTAGAACAAGCCAATGCAGTCTTTCTCACACATCCACCGGACCAATCCTGGAAACTCCAATCTCTAGCTGATTTAGGTTCAAATCCTTCCAAGCAATCACACATGGGTGAGTTATTGATATTGCATTTAGCATTAGCACCGCAACGATTATAATCGTCGCACTGATCCTCACCCACAGCGAAGTATGTAGTCCAAGTATGCATTTGATCTATCCATGTTCTGCGCTCCGTTGCTCCTGATGAATTCACCACCAATATTGATACCACTGAAGTGTTCACAAGATAAATATTGTAGTACACCTCCTTTGCATTCAGCACAAATTCATATCTGTATACAGGATTTTGTCTCAATCTTGGAGCTCCTGTGAAGCGAATACCGTTCCATGATCCAGCTCTGAATTTTATTACATCTCCTCTCTTATACATCAGCTGAGGATATCCTTTAGGGTCTATTCCAAAACTATAATCACCTTTAACAGGATTAATTAAGCTTTTCCAAGAAGTAATAGTCCAGTCCAACCCAGTAACGAAGCTTCTTCCAAGTTTCATGCCTGGTAAGTTGGTGTCACCAGGGTAATCAAAGCTTTGATATAGATAATTTTCTGGGCTGGCATCATTATGTTCCCTCACAACAAAATTCCCAGAGTCCAAAAGCTGAGCAATTGGATTCGTTCCATTTCTGGTGTTGTTAGATGACCAAACGATACCATTAGTGCGATTCAAAAGAAGAAGAGTACCTTGAGTAGTGAAGTTCAAAACTCCTGAACGATCAAGAATTGGAGTTTCTCTGTTGGCTACCCAAACCACAGTTCCTGTCGATATTTTCTTGAACCAGATTCCCAAGTACCTTCCTGGAGAACTACCTGGAGTGAAGAATCCAAGTTCATACATTTGCCCACTTGAAACAATTGTGTCCCCATCTCGTATAGACTGAGCAGGATTAATGGTGTCCACTGCAGTAGATGTTGCAATGGTGGAGAGCAGGCAAAAGAAGACAAGAAGCTTGCTATAGCCATCCATTGATCTAAACCAAAATTAAAGGACAGCAACATTAAAAGAGTTTTTTTGTGTTTGATAGGACTAGAGGTTGGACAAGTTCACTATCTTGAAATTTCAAGCAAAGAAGATGAAAACCTTAATCTATAGGCATTAAAAAAATGCTAAATCTTGTGACGCCTGAAGTGGGAATTGACCCTTACATACAATACAAGAAAAGTTTGGCCACTGTTGACCTCTGATCAATCACGCAATGCTTTTTGTTTTTGTCACTGAAGCTTTATGGTGAGAACTTTTTGACACTAGTCGCATTTATTCCTGTCACAATGGCTATCTAACTACTGGCAAACGAGGATGGAAGAAGTCAATAAAAGGTGTTTTCCCACCTATTTCCCTTGAGCTAAGCATTAAATATTTCAATTTCCTCACAAATTTGGACTATGACTGGCTATATATATATATATATATATATATATATATATATATAATTATTATTATTATTATTAGTAGTAGTAATATTATAAATATATAGAGTGATGAATATTTGATATAGTTAGGATACATCAAAATACAAGATATTTGCTGCTTTTATTGTTTGGACATTTGGGATGCTTTATATATGGACCACATGTTTATACTTTATACTATGTATTCTTTTTAATTTTTTTATCTACACTAAAGATACTATACACCTAACTATTAAATAAATAATACACATTTTTTAATATTTTATATTTAATTAATAAATATACATTTAATCATTAGGTACCATATGCCCAAGCCTCTTTACCTGGGTGGTAACCACCTATCTAAGTGGTGTTTTTTATATAAGTTCAAATCTCATGGACTCTCATCTTTTGAAAAAAAAAAAAACAACAACAAAAACAATTACCAGAAGGTTGTTAACTGTCCAAAAAAATACTTAAATATTAAAATAATAATTATACCAAGAAGGCTGTTAGTTTTCCATAGTATCACAACTGTAAGTATATTTTTTTGTTAAAATGGAAAATAACAACTTTAGATATTAGTTTTTTTTTTTTTCTTAATTAGAGGGGAGGAGGAGCCTATAGGGCTTGAACCCATAAAGATGATACTATTTTGATGAGTGCTTGCCACCCATAACAAGAAGGATGGGTGTATGGATTATCTATTCATTTTTTTTTTTTTAATATAAACCACTTATATATAAATATAAAATGGCCAAATGCACAATTTCACCCTTAATTTTAACCAATTAACTTTTGGTATTCTTTAACTTTTATTATGTTTTATTCAACTTTTAAATCTATCTAACCCTTATAATATATAAAATCGAAATATTTTTTAAACTAATATTGATATAAATACAAAATAAACTTATATAAATTAAAATATTGTTTAATAAAAAAAATATAATTAAAATAAAATTTTTATAACTTTTTTTATATTAGTTTTTAATTATATTTATATTGTTTTAAAGTTAACTTTAACATTTTTTGTGTTTAAAATTATTTGAAATTAAATTTCTATTAGTTTTGATATTGAATAAATCAAAAAATACAAATTGAAAAGTTAAAAAAATTCAAAATAAAAGTTTAAAATCTGAATTTAAAAAAAAACTTCAGATTTTACTTTTACTTTTTAACTGGTTAAATAAAAGAGCAAAAGAAAACTCAATTTTAATGTTTACATTTTTTTTACTATTTTAATTATTTATAAAATAAATTTAATTTTTGTTGTGTGGAAAAAATTTCCACGTTTTTATTTAAATTCTACTCACAATTTGCGAATCTTTCCCTACCTAAGGAGAGAAAACAATAAACTCGTTTTTCACACCATATTTTGTGTAATTTCAATTTTTATTGTTATTTATTTTTATTTTTTCAAAATATTAAATCATTATTTGTGTAATTTCACAATTTGTGTAATTTCAAAACTACATAAGGAGTATCAACACAATATTAAAATTACTCTTATTTATTTTTTGATATTTTATTTAATCATTATTTCATATATTTTTGTCATTTTTATCTATATATTTAACCATATGAACTTATAAAAAAATGTAAAAAAAAATGTTTTAGCCCCTGACATTGTATGAGTTTATATATCGTCACATGGCAATTTTTATATTTCAATATTTTATCAATCAAGTTTTAGTTTTGGCCATTCATCATTTTTATTTTATAAATTCAATATTTATATTTTATATTGTATATGTTTCTTATTCTTTACTAATTTTTATTGTTTTCAATATTTTTCTTGGTTATTATTGTTGTTAATAGTAAATAAATTTTTAATCCATTAACAAATATGTAATTTTGAATAATTTATTTACATAATAAATTATATTAATAGTTTAGAAATTAACGATTCAGTATTTTAACATAATTTAATTTTAGTTACTATTTTTTATTTTTTCATGCTTTGAAATAATTATATTTTTCAAATGCATAAAACGAACTTTACAATGAAAAATACTCATACATACATACATACATACATACATACATATATATATATATATATATATATATATATATATATATATATATATATATATATATATATATATATATAAAGTTTGAGGAATTTAGCATCAAGAAGTACTTATGGGCATCCCAACTAAGTTAACGTCCTCTTAGCACTATCATCACATACTAAGGAATCACTATTTATTAAAGATAAAAATAAAGAGTTTACATGAAATAAAACAAGAACAACCCATGAAGGGAAAAAGAAACAAATAGAAAGCTAATAGAAACAATATGTGTAGACGGCGGGATTTAGCGCACGTCCAAGATTTTAGCAATCACGATACTGTTTGAGCTCAGGGCTTCAAAGAACATACTAACCACTGTCACAAAGACATGACGTAGAGATGAAGAGTCGCCACCCAGGGTAATAATTGGGACAAATCGAAAAGGTGGTACTCGATTCCCTAAAAGAAAGCTAGCACCACAACCAAGAGATTCTGAATACGGAATACCAACTTCTTTCAGTCTTATCTTCATTTAAAATTATTTTATGGATTATTATCTTATTTTCTATTTACATGCAATTTCATATAAACCCAAAACAATAAACTTTAAGGCAAACTAGTCATGAAATATATAAGTAAATAATGCATTCAATAAATCACATAATCCTTAAGTTATTCTAATTTAAATGGATTTTAAATAAATGAGTTAAAGTTTACATATTTTTAATTATAAGTGAATCTAAAGATCTAATTTCTTTTGATTTTAATTAAATGAACCTACATCTACTAATTTTAATAAAAGTGGGCCTAATTCTACAAATTATGGAATATTTAAATTAATGGGCCTAATTCTACATGTTTTAATTAAATAGTGAGTTTAAATCTACAAATTATGAAAGAAGACTTAAATTAAGTGGGCTAAGTCTATATTAATTAAATTAAATTAGGTGGGTCTATGTCTAATTAACTATGGACCTAAAAATATATTTCAATTAATTAAACCTAATTAATTATTAAGTGAGATGGACTTAAAGAATTACCTAAACTTAAATAAATAAATCGAGGCCTAAAGTGGACTTAAGGCCCAAAACACACAAGAATAATAAATAAACCCAAAAATAAATACAAACATAAAAAAAATAATTAAACAAGATTAAACAAATAATTAAATTAATCCTTTCTAAAAACCCTAATTTTTATTAACATGCAACCTAAATTAATCTACATCCTCCATTGATTTTAAATAATTACCAAATTAAAACCTAATTTTTACTAATCAATTTAATCAAAATAAACATGCAACCACACATATAATTTTATTACTCCTACTATTGGAGCTATTACATTAGTTCATAAAACAATTAATAAAATAAAAAATAAAAAGCAATAAATAAAATAAAGATAATAAAAATAAATAAAACCCTAGAAACTAAGTCTCTATGAGGCTTTATCCATAGTTTTCCACGGACTTCTCACAAAATTTAATTCATCTCTCACATGATCATCATGCGTTTTTCTCCATAATCACCACAAAAATAAGATAAAACAATAATTAACAAATAAATTAAGATGATAACTTGAAAGAATAATAATAAAAAATAATAACGTAAAATAAATAAATAAATAATAGAAGAAGATGATATGCTTATGGATGATTTAGGTTGCTCTTCAGATTGGTAGTTCACTGTTCTTAATAAGCCTTCGAATCTTTTTCTTCAAAAATTCTTCACGAGTCTTGAATTAATTGTTGAATCAAAAGAAATTTTTTTGTAAAAAAATAAACTCAAGAAAAATAAAATCACGTTTTTTCTTCTTCTCTCATCCTCCTTCTGTCTCTTTTCTTTTTTAACGCCCTTTTTTCTTCTCTTCTTTTTTTCTCCCCCCTCTTTTTCCCTTGCTTCCCTTCCTCCTCTTTTATAGTAGAACCGGCAAGCCTAACCCTAATCCTAATGCAATTTTAATTCCTAAAGTGTATTTAGGAATTTCAAACCGAGTAGGATTGAGTTAATTAGAAAGTTTAAACCAATTAAAATGCTGAATTGGAAATAATTAGAAATAGGAAAAAATGGAAGAATTCAATTCTGACCGGGATTGTGTAATTCTGATCGGAATTATGGAATTCTGACACACTTTTTTTAACATTTAATTACAAAAAGGCCCACGAAAAAATTTAAATTTTGCAATTAGGTCCTAAAAAGAACTTTACGATTTAGTCCCTAAAAACATTAAATCCTTCCTTTAAAAGCCCATAGAATTTTTTTAAAAAAGATTAAGTATCGAAGACATTTTCATCACTGGAGTCCTTTATTGCATCCATAACATATCATCCCGAAATTGGATATCTATAATATGATTCAAGACTAACTGCATCATTGATCATAAGATCATGACAATATGATGGATAGGAGTGCCACCACAGAGATTGTTGAGCTCGAAGACCCAGTGAAGCAAGTTTATCCACGACTTTGTTTTCCTCCCTAAAAATATAGCTAACATGATGTTGAATAAAATCGAGTTATGTAAGGAAAAATTGCCATTCCTTTCGAACCCGCCATAGAACTAATGCATTTTTGGCTTAGAGCAAATGAACCACAAAGAGAGAATCTGATTCTATCCAAATGGGGGAGAGATGTAATTCAAATGTTTTGTTCACCACAGCAGCTACAGCAAGCAGCTCTGCTTCAAATATGAATCGGCTTCCAACAGGAAATGCAAAAGAAAGAATTGTGGAGCCACGCATGTCTCTGAAAATAATGCCAACAGTTGTTGGACTAGGCGAACCAGCTGCAATACCATCAGTGTTAATTTTTATCCAACCTGATGGAGGATAAGTCCAAATGACAAGAGTTATTGCTAGGACACGGTAAGGAATTCCGACAACCTAAAGATGTTGTAAAATACATCGATTAAGAAAAGAGTCATCCATGTGACCTGAATGAAAAATCTCAGCTTCTTTAATAAACTGACAGACCATGTGGAAAGAAGAGGAGATCTGGGATATTTCATTTTTGAAAATGAATCTGTTTCGAGCTTGCCAAATATGCCAGATAATAGTATGAACCCCAACACACCATAAAATAGCAACTTGTAAGGAAAAATACAGGTTCATTATTTACTTAAAAAAATGAAAAAAGTCACAAGAAAGATTAATTGAAACCTTAAACAAACTGCATAAAGCAAACCAGAGAGAGGTAGCATAAGGGCATTTCATAAAGATATGCTCTAGTGATTCTTCATTAGAGAGATAAAGACAACATCATGAGACTATATGCGGACCCTTAGCACATAGAATTTCCATAGATGGAATTTTCTTATGTAAAATCCTCCAAGTAAGAAATAACCATGAAGGGGGAAGGTAAGGGCACCAAACTTCTCAACTCCTAAAGACTTTGGGCGAGCAACCTCTGAAAAATTCATAAGCAGCTTTATAGGTGATAAAACCTATAGAAGAAAATTGACAGACATACTCATCCATAGAAGAAACAAAGACATTATTGATATCAACTACAACGTCAGGATAAGTAGAACTAAAAGAATCAAGAATTTGCCATGAGCCATCATAAAAGATGTATGAAATAGAGGCATGCAGGAACTTATAATGCGTAGTAGGAATAAGAACTCTAACAAAAATTTTATAGCCCAACCAATTATCAAACTAGAAACTACATTTAGAATTGGCATGAGGAATCAATTGATAATTCTTTTGCAAGCTATTACAACTACTCTGAGTGGAACACCAAATAAAAGAAGAAATAAATGAGGACTGAGGCCGCTTGAAGGAATTAAAAAATCTTTGCCTTAAAAAAGAGAAAGCAAAACTATCATCAGAAATAATCCGACAAGCCAATTTATAAAGTAAAGCTTAATTGAACCACAAAAATGTTTTTAAACCCAGATCACCTTCATCAAATGGAGCACAACAGACACTCTATTTAATTATGACTATTTTTTTGGACTTAACATCACTAGTCTAAAGGAAATTTCAAATTTCTTTCTCCAATTTTCTAATTATCAATATAGGCCATTTATATACCATAAAAGAGTGCAAATTGGATCCATAAATAACATAATTGATAAGAGCTAGATGACCCACTATGGATAAAGTGTGACCTTTCCATTTATCAAAGTTGGAAAGAATTTTGTTTGCAATGTACTGTAACCATCTACGCTTAGGTGCACCAATAAATAAAGGAACACCAAGATAGATAAAAGGCAGATAGCATCGTCGAAGACCAGCAAAAGAGCTAAGAGAAACCATACAGCTACTAGAAATATATTTTCCAAAGAAAATTTTAGACTTGTTCCAATTCACAGAGTGACCCAAAATTGTCTTATAATCCTTAAAATTTTTAACCAACCTCTGAATATTATTAATAAATGCTCTATAGAAAATCAACACATCATCTGTATAAAGAAGATGAGTTGGGCAATTGGCAATACGTGGATCATGCATAGGAAGTAAAAATTGAGATTGAAAGGCATAAACCAACCATCTATTAAGAAAATCTTCGACCAAACAAAAAAGTAGTGGGGAAAGAGGGTCCCCCTGCCTAACTCCACGAGAACACTGAAAATAACCATGAGGAGAACCGTTTAAAAGAACAAAAAGACGAGCAGAATAAAGAATAGTTTGGATCCACGAATAAAAAATATTGGAAAACCCAAAACCCTACAAAATTAAAATAATAAATTTCCAGTCTAAAGTATCAGAAGCTTTCCTAATATCAATTTTAATTGCCATATCGCCTCCATAACAACGAGAATTCAACAAATTAACACATTTAAAAGTTATTGCAATACAATTTTCAATGTTGTGGCCCTTTATAAAACCAAACTGATGAGGATTAATGATTTTAGAGGTAATAATGGCCAACCTATCCATAATAATCTTGGTAATAACTTTAAAAATAAAGTTATCTAAGACAATTGGATGATATTTTTCAATAGAATCAACATTAGGAACCTTAGGAATTAGGATCATAAAATTGGAATTAAGGCCAGGCAAAATCAAGCCAGTAATAAAAAAAATGACGAACTGCTGCACAAACCTCATGGCCAACAAGGCCAATAAAATCCCAACAATTTTTATAAAATAGTCCAGTAAAACCATCTAGTCCAATAGCATTGTGAGGGTCTATAGAAAATATTGCATTTTTAATATCCATATCTAGAGGAATCTAAAGAAGGGAAGAATTATCCTTGTGAGAAACCAAATAAGGGATAGTGTTTTGAACAGATGAAAAATCTCGATGCACCAAAGGATAAAAAAAAGAGTAGTATAAAAATCGATGACATGATTTCTAACCACAGCTTCATCCAAAATAAGAGAATTATTAATCATTAAGCTATGAATTCTTGTTTAGGGATGACGCCGAGCTACTAAGCTGTGAAAAAATTTAGAGTTCTTGTCTCCATCACTAAGCCATTTTACTCTGCATTGATCTTTTAGTAAACTATGCTTACTTTCAAGATGCATATCCAAAATCTTATGAGCTTCAAGTTTCTGAGAGTGGAATTCTTTAGAAAAACCTTAATAAGAAATAGCCGCTTGAATACTCTCCAAATTATGTTTAGCCAAAGCAATATTAACATCAACATGACAAAAAATATTCTTATTACAAGACCAAAAAATATGAAAAAGCTTAAGTTTCTTTATAAGAACCAACATGATTATTTTGAAATGAAAGAGTGCTCCAAAATTCCCTTACATCCAAATAAAAAGTTAGGTGCTTAACCCACATCGAATAAAATCGAAAAGGGTGATGATGAGAGACAATAAGCTGATTACAATTTAATAAGATTGGATTGTGATATGATTGATGGCGCACAAGAGCAAACCACTCAATACATCTCCAAAATCACAGAGTATAAATATTACAAAAGGCATGGTCAAGGTGAATTTCAATCTGTTGAGAACTATACCTATTGTTAGACCAAGTATAAAAAGCCCTTTAATGTATAAGCGAGAGAGATCACAGGATGACATAGCAGAAGAAAATTCATTACAAGGCCGAATAGAAGGGACGCGACCTCCTAATTTCTCATGTGCACCAAAAGAGGAATTAAAGTCACCAAGAACACACCAGTTTCCATTGCACAGAGAAAAGAGCTAAGAGAGATTGTTCTATAGCAACCTATGGTGAGAAGTTAGAACACTTCCATAAACACATATTATAAAATATCAATCATCTCCCAAAGAAAATTTAATGGTGATATGTTGGTCTGAACTCACCAAAAAGATAACATTGCTAACACCAATCCTATTTGAAACAAACATCCAAAGAGAAGAAGCATTTTTTGCTACAAAAGAAAAACCAATGAAAAACCAAAATCGAGAATTAATTCCATCAAAATCAATTTTTGTTTCAACAATACATAAAACATTTGGATTATGAGATTTACATAAATTAGTGAGAAAAAGCTGAGTGGCCTTATTTCTAAGACCTCTGCAATTCCAAAATAAAGCTTTCATTGAGAATTTCGAGACTAATGAAAGGCTTTTTTCCTATAAACTTGATTTGTTTTGATGAGGATTTCTTCTTTTTAACCGTCTACCATTTTGAAGAGAAATCAGTATTTTCATGATCCACCTTGTCTGCCTAGTTTTGCTATCCAACTTGCTCCAATTCTTTATTTGTTTGTGCATGCCTTGGAGAAAGAGCAGCATTAAGAGAGGTATCAAGGGCAAAAGATTGTATAGCAAGCTATTGTAATTGCGAAGAAATCTGACCTGAAGACACATTATCATCGGGTAGATAATGAAGCTTATTATTTTCTTGGGCAATCTTACCTCAGATGAGGTTAGATGAAGAAGACACATCCTGATGGGGGATGACAGGCCCCGAATCAATCACATCATTTTGACCATGGTCAGACTTATCCTTTTTGTCATGATTAGACGTATTATTCATAGGAGGAGGAGAAGACTTTCTTTGCCAAACTTTACAAACTTTAGAATGACCATGGGATCTCACCCTTAGAGGAGGCGAAGATGGCGGATCAAATTTTTAAAGCTTACAATTGAAAGAATTGTGCCCAATAGAGTTACATGTCATACAAAAGAGAGGGACATGCTCATATGTAACATCCACATCAAATAGATTGCTTTCACAATTGAGGATGAGATGATACTGAAGAGGATTTACCAAATTAACATCCACCAGAACTCTTGCAAAGTGACTGAAATCACCCTCCAAAGTTGCCTTATCAATACATAGAGGAACACTAATGTTGCGAGCTATATCAACTAGAATCTGAGCATCCTAAAGCTCCTAAGGTAATCTATACAAACGCATCCATAATTGAGTGTTCATTGATTTTTCTTTTTAAGGATCAAAGTTAGGTACCCATCGTTGAAGACGTAAGACACCGGGCTTAAGGGATAGCAATCCCCTGCTCCAAATAGTATCTATATCATGTTCAGAAGTTAGAAGTATATGGAAGAAACCACGGCCTAACGAGATGAGGCCAAAGGATGAAGTTAAATTTCATAAAGATGAAAGGCGATCCTTCATATTGATTAATTTCTGAGGTTCATCACCCTTATTGAGCACAACTCGTCCAATAAAAGAAAACTTGCAAAGTGCTAATCATTTTTTATATAAATATGAATTTATCTTCACCGCCTGGTACGAACCAAGAATTAAGGGGCGAGAGGGACAAATAACTACCGGTTCATAGAGGACAAATGCATAAATCTTCGCAGACAAAGAGGAAGTCCCTACAATATCACAACGAGCATTAGGTCTGGCAGAGAAGAGGTCCGCATGGCTTAAATAAGCATCACTGGTAAAGGAAGGCTTTTTGACAGCGTCAGGATTTAGGGATATGTCCGGCGGCGCTTTTTCTTACGCTTAAATAACTTCTAAAAAAAATACTCATCTATTATTTGGTCATCATAAACCAAAAATTAATAAATTCTATTTTCAAAAGTTAGTTTAAGTTGTTGAAATTTTTTATTTTATTTTATTTTATATGAGTTCAATTCATGAAGTAAAAAAGAATAAATTTTTTTAAAATGCAATTAAGTGATATACAGAATGAATCTTTAAAATGATCAAATATTAATATATCAAAAGAATAATAAGAAAAATATTAAATCTTAAATATTTTATTTACCAATAAAAAAATGGTAACTTCTAATAAT
This sequence comes from Mallotus nudiflorus, assembly GCA_947683625.1. Taxonomy (NCBI): domain Eukaryota; kingdom Viridiplantae; phylum Streptophyta; class Magnoliopsida; order Malpighiales; family Euphorbiaceae; genus Mallotus; species Mallotus nudiflorus. The sequence continues at coordinate 75,184 of CANTUR010000104.1, read as the reverse complement.
ATAATATTTTTAGATTTTTTAAATTATACATGTGAAATTTATATTTTATATTTTTAGAGTTATAATTCAAAAATTAAATTTTTAATAAACGCTAATAATTAATAATGGTGTGTCTCAGTTTGAGTAGGGCTGATAACAGAGCGGTTTCAATCAAAATTATTCCGTTCAAAATTAAAACAGGAATCAGTTAAATTCAGAACTAGTCTCAAACCAATCCAAAATTGAACGAGGACGGATTCCTCCCTATATAAAATCAGAACCACTAGTTTTGGCCCTAATTTGAAATCGCCAGTTCCAAACATGAATTTTAAAAATAATAATAAATAAACTAGTCAGTATTAAAATTGACCAAATCAAAACCGCCTTTAAACCTGGGTGAAGCTAATTTCAATCTACTTCCACCTAAAATAAAAACTGTGAACTGTCAATTTTAAATTGAAAGCCGCGGTTCCATGAAATGTGACCACCTCTAGTTCCACATAAAATAAAATCGTGAACTGAGAATTCCAAACCAAAAGCCGCGGTTACATGAAGCGCCACCACTACTAAATTGAATGAGGAATTGGCAACAACCACCACAACCCAAAACGCTTTTTTTTTTTTTTATCAAAAAGTAGAATAATAATGGGGTTAGTTTTAAATTGAATTCTTTTGTTGACTGTAGTAGCAGTGATAGTGGTATAATTAATAGCAAAATTTTCTGTGGTCACTTATTAACCTGTCGAGACGGCGAGACTGCTTCTAGAAATCATTACTTGGTAGGGTCTATGTCCATCTACTACCACAACACTCAATTAATTAAGAATCAGCAACCACTCCCTTCTAAATCAAAAATAATTCCTATCTTTTGCTTATATCAATACAAAATACTGATGGTGGAGTGTTACGCATTAACCCCAAAACTTCTAAAAAAAATTGACTGATTGTGACCGCAAATTTTATTAAGTTTGTGTGATTTAATTTACTGGAATTTTTTTTTTATTTCTAAATATTTTTCTTCTGAAATTATAATTTTATTTTTTGTTTGTTATAAAATTATAGATTACTTAAAAAAAACATAAATTTTTGTGAGAATTTATTATTTTTCTAAAAAGTGTTGTTTGTTAATATCTTATATGATCGTGATATTCATACTAATATCTATGAGCAGGGTTGTGCACAAGTTGGAATAGTTCAAAAAATGTAAATTTTTCGGAGCAATTCGGAATGAATATTTAGAGCAAATAGATATTTTAAAATGGTTATATATATATATATATATATATATATATATATATATATATATATATATATAGAGTGAGAATTTATTATTTTTCTAAAAAGTGTTGCTTGTTAATATCTTATATGATCGTGATATTTATACTAATATCTATGAGTAGGGTTGTGCACGGGTCAGAATAGTTCAAAAAATGTAAATTTTTTGGATGCAATTTAAAAATTCGGAATGAAGATTTAAATTTTTCAGAGCAATTCAGAATGAATATTCAGATCAAACAAATATTTTAAAATGGTTATATATATATATATAATTTTTATTTTCAGTTTTATTTTAATATTTATAATTTCGGAAAATTTTATGGTTACTATGTTTTTAAAGTATTTTTATTTTACTTTGCTTTCATTATCATGAGATTATTTTTTATCATTTAATAGCCATTATTGAGAAAATGAGTTTTATTTTGATAAAAACAAAATAATCATAGGATATGCCTATATTTTAATATTCATATAATTTAAACATATAAAATAATATAATTATAAATTTTACTATAAAAATTTATTTTATAATTTATATATATGTTGAAAATTAACTATAAAAAAATTTAGTTGATTAGTGTATTTATTTTATTTTAAATAATTAATTAATTAATATTTAAAATTTCAATTATTATAAGTTAATTTTTAATAATAGATTGTCTAAAATAAAATATTTGAATACATAATTATTTAAATGATATTAAATTTTACTTCTAAAACATATTAGAATTAATTATCAAATATATATATATATATATATATATATATATATATATATATATATATATATGTATGTATGTATGTATGTTTCGGTTTCGATATTATACTAATATCTATGAGCAGGGTTGTGCATAAGTCGGAATAGTTCAAAAAATGTAAATTTTTCGTAGTAATTCGGAATAAATATTCAGAACAAACAAATATTTTAAAATGGATATATCTATATATATATATATATATATATATATATATATATATATATATATAGAGTGAGAATTTATTATTTTTCTAAAAAGTGTTGCTTGTTAATATCTTATATGATCGTGATATTTATACTAATATCTATGAGCAGGGTTGTGCACAGGTCGGAATAGTTCAAAAAATATAAATTTTTTGGATCCGATTTAAAAATTCGGAATGGAGATTTAAATTTTTCAGAGCAATTCGAAATGAATATTTAGATCAAACAGATATTTTAAAATGGTTATATATATATATATATATATATATATATATATATAATTTTTTATTTTCAATTTTATTTTAATATTTATAATTTAGGAAAATTTTATGGTTACTATGTTTTTAAAGTATTTTTATTTTACTTTGCTTTCATTATCATATGTTGAGATTATTTTTTATCATTTAATAGACATTATTGAGAAAATGAGTTTTATTTTGATAAAAACAAAATAATCATAGAATATGTCTATATTTTAATATTCATATAATTTGAACATATAAAATAATATAATTATAAATTTTACTATAAAAATTTATTTTATAATTTATATATATGTTGAAAATTAACTATAAAAAAATTTAGTTGATTAGTGTATTTATTTTATTTTAAATAATTAATTAATTAATATTTAAAATTTCAATTATTATAAGTTAAGTTTTAATAATAGATTATCTAAAATAAAATATTTGACTACAAAATTATTTAAATGGTACTAAATTTTACTTGTAAAACATATTAGAATTAATTATCATATATATATATATATATATATATATATATATATATATATATATATATATATATATGTTTCGGTTTTGATTCTTTGGATCGGTTTGGTTTTTGATTCGGAGAATTAATGATCTTCATATCTGCTCCAATAAATATTTTGGAACAGTTCAATTCAGAATAAATCAAATAATCAACAAATGTTTTTATTTTTAAAAATTTTTAATTTAATTTTTCGAGACAATTTAAGTTCTCCATTATCCATATACAGTGATATCTATCCGTATATAACACGATACAAAGTGGATTTTTTCCGACTTTAAAGGTTTGATTCGATGATCTTAAACTTTGGAAGCCTTTAGCCTAGAGCAATTGATGACAATTTATTAATTTATTGATATTTTTTTTATTTATTTCAATTTAATATAATATGAATTGTCTTACATATACAAACACACTAAAAGATGTATAAGATATTTTAAATATTTTAAACCTGAAATTTAATTAGTTAGAAACTTTTTAAATTTTACAATTGAAATATTAGTTTGAATACAATGGAATCCAAATTATTTTTAGAAAAATCAAATTAAGATCTATAAAGCTACTTAAAATTATTTTTGTATAACAAATTGTTAAAGTATTAAACATAAAAAGCCCAGTAATTACAAGGAATTGAATTTTTTTTTTTAGTAAAAAAGAAATAGAACTATCTTAGGGATCAAGTTTAAATTTTTTTAAAAAACAAAAGTATACATAAAAAAAATTAAAATATTTAGAAATTATAAGACAACAAAATTAAGTTGTTTTGATGGAAGTATTGCCAGAAAAAGTAATTGGTTGTGGGAAAAAAAATGATCCTTTAAAGGTCCTCTAACCCTAACATCTGAGGTTGATTCATAGCAAATCCCAAGAAAAATTTTGGACAATTTTTACCTGTGAAATTAAAGAAAATAATAGATTATTTTAGCATGAAATTGGAATGGAAAAATTTTTGCCCATGAAATGAAAGGTTCGGTTTTGAGATCTTACTTCACACCCATATAATTTATTTTTTTTAAAGACTGCACATGGATCTTTTTGAATTCAAAGGGCACTAGTAAGTTTTTCAATAGGGCACAAAATTCAATAGTTTATGATGGGATGATGGAAGCATGATGTTGTATTCCTATATAAGAATATCACCAAAAAAAATAAGTAAAAACTATTTTGGAACCCTTAAATTATAATGTTTTTTTTTATATTAAGCTCTTATCGTTTTATTATATTGCATTGAACCCTTATCGTTTTATTTACCTACCAATTGAATCCTAATTTGATGGAATAATTGAACGTGATGGACATGCATTGTTAAGTAACAAGCGAGAGTTTTTGTCAGCTGCTGAATGGTCAAAAGTTGGCTAACTAGGCTTAATAAAGCTTACTAAGCATGGTAAATGTCAAGAATACCCTTAATAATATAAAATCCCCAAACATAACAAATGAGAAACCCTAATTAACAAAAACAAAAGTTATCTTCCTGCTCTTCTCCGTTCTTCTCAAATCTCAACCTCGACAAGATAACAAAAGCTACCTCGTTAATATTTGAACCTTCTATTGCAATATCGTACCTATCTCGAACTATTACCTTTAAATAAACAAAGCTACATTAATCTTTCCTGCACTTTATTCCTCTTGTCATAAGGCTCTGTAGTTTAAAGTAAAAAGGTGATGCTTTACTAGTTTTTGGCTGAAATAAAACATGAAAAAGTCACTAATGGACCATCGAATTGTCTAAAAAAGGTATGGACGACAAAGTTTTTAAACTAATCTATGTTTGGAATACTATGTAGATCTGTCATTTTCTTATAAAAAATGCCAAATTGCTTTGGTGTGGTCCTGGTTGTCTGATTTTGTAGTAAATGCATGCATATGTAATAACATGCAATATATATATATATATATATATTTTGCATGTTGTTTCAAGTACATGCATTTACTACAAAAATTGTGATGGTGTTGATTTGCTTAAATATGTTTTTGATAGGCATGGATGATATATTGGTGAAGCTTACTTATCACCATCAAGGTAAATTTGTTAAGGGTAAATATAAAGGGGGAATAGTGACCGTAGCTGATGAGGAATTTGATGTTGATTTGTTGTCTTATCCTAATTTGTTATCATATGTATTAGAATTAGGATATCCTCATATTGGTGGTCTGTATCACAGATGTGGTACTAGTGGTGCCTTTATTGTCTTAATAGATGATGCTAATGTTATGTGTTTAGGCAAAAAATTGAAACATAAAGATGAATTGCACTTGTTTATTGACCACAACATTGATAATGATAAAATCTATGATGAAAATTTTCAAAAATAACCTTTTGTTCAAGTGGGGAGAGGGCTTAAGCAACTTAAGGTTGAGGAGTGTAAGGTTTAAACTGACAAAGGTATACCATTATATGAGGTTCAAACTGACAGGGTTGATGAGGGTGAAGTTCAAACTGGAGTTAAAAAGGTTAGCAAATTGCTAAGAGTTGGTTTGGTGATGACTTGCAAACTTTGCAATAAAAGTGGATACAATATTAGGGGGTGCCTTAATAGGACAAAAGATAATGTGGTAATACTACATTTTGTTCTTTGTGCAAAGTACATATATAATTTTGCAACACTTTAAGTATTTAACTACTTTTATACTGTGGTGATAGGGTTTATCATTAATTAAGATCAAGACAATTCAAAGAACTTTACAAAAGGGGACAAACATGCCTCAGCAGGAAAGAGCTTCTTAGGCTGAATTTGAGTTTCTTAATGAATACTACCAGAGCAACATAAAAAGAACAAGACAGTCAGGTAACGAATACAATATTCAATTTAGTTACTCATTTTTTTCTCCTTAGTTGCTAATTTACTAAATAAGTTAGAAAAGTTAGTATATGTGAGCTAATTTGGTGTCAATGGTGTTAACATGAAGATGGTGCTGAAACTCCAATAGCCACTAGGACCACAACCTCAGTTGGATGTAGTTTGGATGGTGGCCAATTGTCACGACCCAAAACAGGGGCCATGACCGGCGCTAGGGAACGGGAATTCTTTCGAATCCGGAACCCGTAGCAAGCCTAAAAATAAAATAAAACATGCCATAATAACAATAATCATATAATATGCAGCGGAAAATAAAAATCATAATATCATGATATTATCCATATCAACTGGATTTAATTCAAAACTCATCTCATCACATATATAAAATCTCTTTAATACAAATCCAGTTTCAACATAATACATCTCCTTTTAAATAAAATACATGAAATTCAATACTTTAATTCAGAACTACTGCAGTGTCTAGATAAAATAAATAAGACTCAAGTAGACAGTTTACATAAAGAAGCCGGGGCGGAAGAAATCCGGCGTATCGACCTGCTACTGAGGTCTGAAGAAGTTGACTCTCCTGAAAAATAGTCAACGGAGGGGAGTCAGACCTCACTGAGTGAATTACTATAATATATATACATACACACTAAGTGATAATGCATACAGTCAATAATACATATCTAATATGTATATATACAGGCAAATTCACACAGATGCAATAAAATCCTTTTTATATACTTTATCTGAAAATCACAGTTTATGAAGGATCACATAGAATCCTAGAATATCGCAACCTCAAAAATAGTGTTAAACAACACTCTGGCCATACAGGCTCACTTATTCCAAATATATCCACTTAATCCATTTAGACAGTAGACTGGCCCCGAGACACTAAGTCAACCGAGCTCCAGCTGTCTGACTGCCAGTGTGATTGGCCCCGAGACACTTGGTCAACCGAGCTCCAGCAATCACACCCAAATCACATCTCACATATCAATAATCATAATAAATCAATATCCACAAATAATTTAGTAATATAGCCTAAACCTATAGGCGCACCGGTACGTACTCGGTCCTAGTGCTGCCCACTAGGTAGCACGTTCTATTGATATCTTTCATCATTAAATATAAAACATTCATTCATAAAAATAAATGATGCATGAATGTAAATGAAATAACAATAAAATCCATATATATACCGGAAATATACCAAAAGTAAACCAGGTATATTTCGAGTATATATATATCAAATACATCCAATCAAATCACAAATTAAATTAAAAATATATTTAAAAACATTTTAAATATATTTTATTCACAAAATATGCATATAATTTAGTATATATCAAAAATAAACCAAAAATATACTTAATGTAAACTTAAGAAATAATCAAATTATTTATGCATTTTAATCAACATAAAACATGCATTTCTAAATCATGCATCCTAAGCATATATATATAGTATAGTAACTCACCTAATGCGCTCCATGAGACAGGTCCGACAGGCCTGGTCCACTAGCCCTCGGTCTCGGCGCAACTAAACAAGAAATAAATAATCGACATCAGAATAAACCTAATAGAAATCCTAGAATTCAATCTAGAGTATTAAACACAGAATCGGAAATTAGGGTTCGACTGGATATCACGTTTTACGAGAATTCTACCGAAAATCCGGCAGAACCTCCCCTGTAAAACGGACATCTCTCTACTCAAAAGAGTAGAGCCGACCCTGCAAAGAAACACACTTCGAAAATAAACACCACACACATAAAAATATTAATATTTTAATAATTTATACTAAATAAAATTAATTAAATAACAATAAAACAATTAAATACTTAATAAAATATTAGGGAAATAATAAACCCTAATTAAATAAATATACACACACCGGCTTTATTTAATAATTTAAAAATATGTATGAGTTCATGCAAGTTCGTAAATACATTTAAAATAATTAATAATACATTGTTTACGTGAAAATTTCCCCGGAAATGCAAGTCTCGGGAAATTTTTACGTAAAACACTGAAAATAATACACAATAATTAAAATAGGTCTAAAATACATATTAACTCGTAAAAATATCATATAAAATACAGAAATCATTAACTCTGCATATCCCGGTACTGTGTAAAAATATTTTTAAAACACGGGATATTACACCAATGTCCCTTTAATGTCATAGTAAGAAAATAATGTTTCAGTGTGGCAAGGGCATCAAGTGGGTTTGAAACTCCAGCAACCAACAGGACCACCAAGTCTGGAAAAGGAAAACAACCACAAACAAGAAGTAAGCTACCATATTGGAGGGCTTTTTGTAAGAGCAAAGGGATTCAAATTAAAATGCTAGGTCAATGGTAACTCATGGTGAAGTTCAACTATTTTTATGTCAACATCCAAGCTTGTTTTGTAATAAAATGTAATGACCTGATATTTTTAAATTATATAAAATTATTTTGAGATTTGCAGTGTTAATAATATTTTAAATATTATTTATATATTATCATTATTTGTGAATAATATTCATTATTTTATGTTAAATATTTTCTTACGTAAAATAATTTATTTGGAAGTTTTATTATTTAAAAATATCAAAGTTGTTGTTGTTGTTGTTGTTATTATTATTATTATTATTATTATTATTATTATTATCAAAGTTATTATTATTATTATTATTATTATTATCATCATCATCATCATCATTTTCATTACTATTAGTGTGCATGTGTGTTAGCATTATTATTATTATTGTTAGTATTATTATTTTTATTGTTATATTATTATTATCATTATTGTTATTATTATTATTATTATTATTATTATTATTATTTATTATTATTATTATTATTTTTTATGTGCATGGGCACATGTGTTGTGTTGTGTGTGTGTGTGTGTGTATATATATATATATATATATATATATATATATATATATATATATATATATATATATATATATATATATATATATATATATATATATATATAAAGTAAGGACAGTACATAAAAATCGGGTTTGACCATTTCTTTCTTCTCCACCTTTCTTTCTTTTCCCCATTTTTCCTGTTTTCCTTCCCATGTTCCTGCCCAAGTCATAGTGCCACCCTCAGCCTCACCGAAGCAACCACAACCACCACCACCTATCATCACCATCTTCCCTCTTCTTTCCCTTCCTCTTCGTCACCTGGCAGAGCGCCAGAAGCCATTGGAACTACTAAAAATTTAGACTGTAACGGGAAGAGCTCCATGATCGCCAGCATTGATTCTGGTCACCTCAACTTGCATTTCTAGACTCTTTGGACTCTTGGAGCTATGAGGAATCCATTTCCAAGCTTGGTTCAAGCTTCAACATCCTCATTTATGAGTTTTCTTTAGATTTAAGTTTATGTCAATTTTAGTTTCTATTTTTTTAAGCTAGATTTCTTGAGTTTTAGGCTAATTCTCTTTAGAATGTTGTTTAGGGTAGTTTAACTTTTACAAATGTGATTTTTTATTGATTTTTTTTTATTTGTTGATTTGGGTTTGAATTTCCGATGAGTCACTGTTCTGGTAACCCTTGTTGAAAAATTCTTTTATTTTTAATAAATTGCTTGATTTATTTGTGAAGGAAGTTTATAAAAATTATGTCTTGATTATTTACTATGAATTTTCGAATGTTTATGTAAAAAATTAATTTTTGGAAAAATTAATATAAATTGGTGAATTTTGCATTTTAATTAAAATTATAGTTAATTAGTATGTTCTAAATAATTTTGGAATAATAAATAGTATTAAAATAATTTTTACGAATTATTTACTATTTTTAACTAATTAATATTAATTTTTGAAAATATATTCAAATAATAATTTTATATACTATTTTTGTGATTAAATAAAATTTTAACTATTTTTATTATATATGTAACCTATTTGAATAATTAATTGTGAACTTTACTATTTTATTTAGAATAATTGAAAAAATGAATTTTTATTAATATTATATAATTTATTGAGATTTTATGTAATTAATGTGAAAATAATTATATTTAATGTTTTTTATGTTTAAATATATTATATTGTGATTATTTATTGATATTATGGATTTTGATGATTTTTATTATCTTATTATTAAATATTGATTTTTGGTGAATTGTGAACCTTGGTTGGGAATTTATATAGTTTGGGATTTCAACTTGAGGTGTTGAGCTTTGTGTATATAGAAGTGTGTTTTCTTGCAGGATCGACTCTACTTTTAGTAGAGAGATGTCCGTTTTACGGAGGAAACTCTACCAATTTTTCAGTAGAATTCTCATAAAATATGACATGGGGGTCAATTATGAGTTTTTGTGTTTTAACTAAGTTTTGATTTTTAGATCGAGTATTCCTTTAGAATTCTTAGAAGTATAAGTTAGAAATTTATTCTGATTTTATTATTATTTATTTTTCTAGTTGCGCCAAAACCGAGTCCTATCGGGTTAGACCTCTTTAGTCTATCTCGAGGAGTGCAAACTTGTGAATTATTATTTTATATATGCATTGCATATAAGATGCATGATATTGAGTATTCATGTTTTTAATATGTATTTATACATGAATTGTTTTATTAAATGATTTAGTATACATTAGGTGTACTTCCAGTATATTTTTAGTATATTTCGATATATATGCAACATATATGCTTGTTATATTTTCAATATACAATTAGTATATTTTTGGTATATGTGTGGCAAATATATCTAGTATATTTTCAGTATACATTTGATATATTTATAGTATATAAATTGTATATTCTTTTATAATGAATGTCATTATATGTTAATTGTGCATTTTATTATTTTCCATTAAATATATGATATATTGAAGGATATCAATATAACGTGCTACCTAGTGGGTTACGCTATGACTGTTGCGCAACAATACAATAGAATTAGGTTGAAATTTTGATATTTATTTATTGAGATGTTAGTTATTGGAAAGGTTGACTATGGATCATCGATTGACCTAGTGTACTCGAGGCCAGTTATGCCAGTAGTGAGATTGCGGATCCTCGGTTGACCTAGTGTACTCAAGGCCAGTCTACTACCTTGAGTTGGATAAATGAATACTTAGAGTTTTGGATAAGTCAGCTAGCTATTGATTTTATGATTGAGGTTGTGAATTCGTTAGGGTTCTATTTGATCTTTCACTTAAATAAATGTTTTATGCATTTATTATTTTATAAAAGTGGATTTTAGCATCTATATGAAGTGTCTGTATATATATATATTAATGCTTGACTGCATATGACTTTAGGCTGCATGTATATATATTACAATAATTCACTCAGTAAGGTCTGATCCTCCTCAATATTATTTTCAAGAGATTCCTCGTCGACATACTTCAATAGTAAACCTCTTCGCCGGTCTTCTTTAGCCTCAGCTAAACTATGAAAATTTATTATTTGATATCTTATTGTACTTTAGAGACTGCAGTAATAGTGTGTTGTTTTGATTTTTTTGAGATTTTTGTATCAGAATACTGTATGAATATTTTATTATGATAAGACATTTAAGTATTTATTTTTATATCGATTTAAATTTTAATTTTGGCATATTATTATTTATTTATTGCATGTGTTTTTATTTTTAAGGCTTGCTACAGGTTCCGGATTCGAAAGAATTCTCGTTCCCTAGCGTTGGTTATAACTCCCGGTTTGGGTCGTGACATAAAACTCTTAGAGCTATTTTTGCATATGATATTCCTATTTTAGGAAAGCTGCTATTGTCATTAGAGCTACTGTCCATAAGCTTGGGATGTTGTTTTTTTTTATCTTAATACTTTAAAGTCAACTTTTGGTGCACACTTGTTATGTGTGACACCTTGGGATGTTGTTAAGTGTGTAACAGTTTATTCTTATCAATCCACTTGTGTTCTACTATCACTATGTGTTATAATTTTATTAATTTCATTCTTATATAGCAACACAAAACGTATCACTGCATTCATAATGGGATAATGTCTAACACTTTCCATTACTTAGGATCATATTTAACACAAAACAATGCCAATCAAGGTGTTAACTAGCTAGCTCTGAAAATTTAACAACAAAACAAGAGCCAACTATTTAGCTACCAGCTACACTTAGCATCCATTTATCATTTCATTAGTTTAAGCATTAACAACCTAAAAAATACAGTATAAAAGGCAACTCTGTAAAAATTTATGCTTTCTGTCATATGTTTAGCTTCTTACTTCACTTCAGTCAACTCTAAGTTCAATGCGATGATTTTTTTCTTCATTTTGTCAATGTGCTTAAGAAAAATAGAAGCCCTATTGTCTTCTTCACAATTGACCCTTAAATTTTGCAAGTGCATGTTTAAGGATCTTAACTCATTGGTCATGATCATTGACCTCTCACTAAGCCATTCATCATGCCACGTGAAAAACTCACAATGACTTCCCTGAAATTTATTAAATCCCAATCATTGTAAAATTCAAACCGCTATTTTTTAAAACCCTAGTTTCATAAAGAAAACTATTTTACCTCATGAGGAAACCTCTAAAACTTCCTTCCAGGGTTATTTTCAGTCCTTGAAATCATCAATTGTGCCTGATTTCCATAATTATAGTGTAGCAAAGCTTACTAAAAAATTGATTGACCAAATCCCTCGCACATGATTTTCTCTGTGTTTCTTTATACTACACTGCTACTTCCTCCCCTATTCGTACTTCCTACTCCACTATTTTTCTCCATTGATGAAAATAGTCAAGAACAAAGAGTGTAGAAATGATGAACAGATGAGTGACAGAACTGATTGTTACGTTATAATTGAAGAATGAGAGCTAAGAGTTATGTTTAAGGCTGAAGAAGACATATATTGCTTATTCAAATACCAAAAATAACCCTCACTATCATTAAAAATTATTTTTTAATATGACACATGTGAATTAGATCTGTCCGACGAGCCAATTTTATTATTAAAATATAGGTTACTTAACACCATTCAATTATTCCGTGAAATTGGGGCTCAATTGGTAGGTAAATAAAACGATAGGAGCTCAATGCAACACAATAAAATGATATGGGTTCAATATAAAAAAACGTTATAGTTTAGGAGCTTAAAAATGGTTTTTGCCGAAAAATTATTAAATGTGAATAAAGAAAATAGTTTAACAACAACCGCTATGTTAAATCAGTTGATAGAGAGTTATTTTTATTTAAATATATTTCAAACTAAAATTGTAGTATATAATTATATTAATTAATTATTAAAAACTCTTTAATATTTTCTATAGTTATATTCGAATTAAATCAACTTAATTAAAGTTTAATAAATTTAAAAATTGATAATTAAACTAAGAAAATATTTTAAACATCCCCTAAAGTTTTATCGTGTTTCATAGCTAACTAATATATATCATAGAATAACTAAAAAATTAATAGGTGTAGCTCAATACTATTGGTAAATTGTATAAGAAATTATCAAACTTTACACTAAATTTTATTTTGATTTAATAACTTTAATTTGTATCTTTTTTATTGTAAAACATTGATTTTAATTAGTCAAAACAGCTACCCAAAATAATTCTACCTAATTAAAAAGGCGCAATACACTAAAATTATCACATTCTAGTTTAATTCAATAAAAATTATCATATTATACTATCATCTTACTTTTTTTTTTTATAAGATTGAGTGTGAAAAATAAAAAAAATAAATAAAAATGAAGTAAAGCTATGGTCAACAATCATACGAAGAAAATAATATGACAATATAATATAATAATTTTTACTAAATTAAATTATAATGTGAGAATTTTAATGTATCACGTTATTTAAAATAATCAAAATTATTTTTAGTGACTTTTTTATATAATTAAAATTAATATTTTATAATTTAAAAGTTACAATTAAAATTATAAAACTAAAATAAAATTTAAAATAAAGTTTGATAACTTTGTGTACAATAAACCCAATGCCACTTAAAATAAAACCTCTAAACGGCCAACAAATAAAAAAATATGTCTCCCTTCCTCCCTTTATACCTAATCCAACTCTAACGAAACTTTTTTGCTTTTGAAAAAGACCATATAAAGTCCATCCCACTAGTGCATTACCTCTGAAATTTCCATTAACACCTGCCAAGTGGGAAAACAGGCCAGATCTATAAGACTTAAGGTCTAAGTTTTCAAATTAACAAGTAATTAATTTTATTTTGAGGATAACAAGTAATTAATTGATTACCTACTTCTTTTTCAAATTGTTTTCATTTCATTTTCTTGCCTTCAATTGCCAACCAATTATCATGATAAATATAGATAAAGATGATGCCTACTGCTATTATTATTATTTATTTATTTTTAGAATATTTACTTTTGAAACAAACACAACTTTTTGTTCCCATTTGGAATTCACATGAAATTTTGAATATTTGGTCCAACATCATCATATTATATGACCCTAAACAGATTGTAATTTCAACAACAGAGACTGGACCATGTTAGATTATTAATTAATTTCACATCCACTGTGCTTCTAGATGATAAGTGACAAATATTACGTGCACTTCTGGTCTATTTTTAATAAAAATACATTTTTAGCACCATACTTCAACGATTTTCGATATTGAACCTCTATACAATAATGTGGAAAAATTTTCATGTATTATTGTATGTTCTATCTTGGCTCTATCATTGTTGTGGTGATTTCATTCCTTGACCAGGCTCCTTCTTTGCTTGTGGAAGAATCTGCTTCAAATGGACTTCTTTCTGTATAAAAACCAGGCTGTTTTGGCTGAGGTAGTGAACTCTCACTCCCCAACATTACAGCCACAGTTGACATGTCTGGCCTGTCTTCTGGTAATCGTTGTACGCATAACAGCCCCACATGTATGCAACGTAGAACCTGAGATACTGAACATAAGTTCTGTAAATATTTGTCAACTAATTCAAAAGCCCTCTCTTCCATCCATATTCTCCATGCCTGAAACATTTAAAGAAAATATGTCATTTGGTCAGTACTCCACATTATATATATATATATATATATATATTGAGTGTTATGTGAATTTTGATCAACATCCTGAAACAAAATACTGCAGAACATGAATGACTATGCTGTTTAGTTACATGTCCGAGAAGGTTGAGACCGTGTTCTGAATGGCTGAATCCTCGATTTCTCGTTCCACCGACTATTTCTAGTAACAAAACACCAAAGCTGAAAACATCAGATTTTACTGAAAATAGACCATCAATTGCATACTCTGGCGACATGTAACCACTGCAAGACAAGAATTTGATAAACAAAAATTGTTAACTTTCAAAATTTATCTTGGTATTAATCTTGGAAAATTTAACAAATTTGAAGTACATTGATATGGCAATGTAAAGGATAAAATATGATCACAGGTAGAACAGAGCTAAACGAGGAGGTTGAGCCTATTGTCTAAGTAGTGGATGCAGGATGGTAAAATTGTTTAGACTGTACAAGGTTGTATACAATGATGATGGCTCTTGCATTGCATAATTTGATCCTCGAATAAACAGGACAGAAAGCACCAGATTCCACGATCACATTGAATCTACCACGAACATGCAGCACATGTTTAGGCATGTTACATGTATTAGTGGCTAGTTTGCTTACAATGCAATGAGCAACTAGCTATGTTGTGGGTGCTTGGTGCAAGTAGATCTATAACCTCCAGTCGCTAAAGAGGATCTTATTCCTATATTTAAGCGTCCTGTAGATACACTAGATTCAGTGTCAGAGAAATAATACAAACTCCTAAATATAGCTAACCCAAATCTGATTCAGCAATCAGCAATAAGGTAAGTGCAGATTGTTATGCGTCCTGTAAAATGGTCAAGTTTTATACACTAGGAGAATTTAAGCAGCCAATAAATAGCTCACTTACTATGTTCCAACCACTCTTTTTGTATTTGCAGCATTTTGATCTTTTCCAAATGTTCTAGCCAACCCGAAGTCTGAAATTTTTGGATTCATGTCACAATCCAGTAAAACGTTGCTAGCTTTTAAATCTCTATGGATGATTCTCAATCTGGAGTCTTGATGAAGATAAAGAAGCCCACGGGCAATCCCACAGATGATCTGGAAGCGCGTATGCCAATCTAGCAATGTGCTCCTTTTTTTGTCTGTCAGTTGCTTAATATGATTAGTTCATCCAGAACATCAGATTTTAAGAGAGACAAAATTCAAGAACTGATAATAATTTAAGGGAGAAAAAAAGAAAGAAAAAAGAATGCAAAGAAGCGTCACCAAAAATAAAGGAGTCCAAGCTTTTGTTGGACATGTATTCATAGATTAACATTTTTTCATCTCCTTGAATGCAGCAGCCAAGAAGCTTTACTAAATTTCTGTGCTGAAGCTTTGCAATCAAAATAACTTCATTTTTGAACTCTTTTCCACCTTGCCCAGATGTTTCTGAAAGCCTTTTCACTGCAATTTCCTGTCCATCTGACAACGTGCCCTGAGTATCATCACTTACAGATGTTACCACAGCTATTCTAAGAAGAGATCCAAATGAAGCAGCATATTCATTGCTACCTTGTATACGGGTCCAAAACCACCTTCTCCTAGTTTATTGTAACTTGAAAAGTTATTAGTCGCATTTCTTATGGTGATCAAGTCAAAGGAAGTTACTTCCGTGTCTCCTTTTGCACCATTTCCATCATTATCTTCTATGTCAGTCAGATGTGCCAGTCCTGAAATGATATGAGAGTGGACTATAAAGTACATTATTTGTAAAACCAGAGAAACAGCTGCAACTGAGACACTTTCTGCAATTATTCTCCAAATTTTCATTTCAAAGAAAAAGCACCAATAATGTATAATTGTAGACAGAACGTAACACTTGTGTCATACAAAATCAGACATGAATTAGTTTACCTCGCTGGAAATGTTTGTGCTGCCGTTTTCCAATGTACAAGAGCAATCCTGCTGCCAGAATTCCCATGCCTAAAATGAGACAAGTGACAATAATTGCAACCTTTTTCTTCGCATTTGATTTCCCTTTTGCAGAAACAACAAATGTCATGTTAGTGGACATTTCAAACCTCTAGGTGCTAAAATTCCATCATAAAGAAACAAAAAAGACAAGATACCAAGTTCTGAAGCGGCCATCCGTATATACAAGTCTTGTCCACCTTCATTGAATTCCCTCATGTCAATGAGATCATCAAACCAAAGCAAACAGCCTGATCCTCTGATATCAGAATTCGCATATGCCAGGCATGAGCAATTTCTCAGGCATAATTCTTTGCACTCCTTTAGGTTTTTGCTCTTGTCAACCCAGGAAGAAGATGTATCAGGCAATTTCATTTCTGCATGCTTCCGAAATCCATCTCCACCTTGGCAGTTTAGTTCAGTTCTTCGGACGCAACCATCTGACCAGTCTGATGCAATCCAAGCTGTTGGCGATTTGGGCATAAACCCTTCCAAGCATGAACATACAGGATAGCTATTGATGTTGCAACTAGCATATGGACCACACAACATATAAGTGTCACATTGATCTGTTGGCACGCTAAAGAATAGCGTCCAATTCTGTGTTCTATCAATCCAATTATGCCTCTCTAGTATACCCTTTTCACTCAATACTAACCTCGAAACCAGGTCAGTATTTCTCAGCTCATAAGAATAATAAATCTCATGAGTATTAGATACAAATAAAAAGTTAAACACAGGGTTCGGTTTCAGCTGAGGGCTCCCTGTAAACTGTAGGCCATTCCATGGTCCACTTCTTACCTGTATTGCATCTCCCTTCATAATAAAAAGCTGAGGATATCCGCGAAGATTTATTAAACACGAATAATCACCCTCAGCTGGATCATCCATGCTCTTCCAAGATGATAAATATCTATCCAGACCAGTATCGAGATTCCATCCAAGTTTCATGGTTGGTAACAAAGTATTATACGGAAAATCGTAACTTTGCCATACTATGTTATCTGGGTTGTTGCCGTCACCATCTTTAACAATAAGATTTCCAGAATCTAAGAGCTGCAAAACAGGATTCAGTGCTGTCCTTGATGAATTGGATGACCAAACTGTTCCATTTGTACTATTCTGAAGGATGATTACTCCTTGTTGATTGACTTGTAGAACTCCTAAATTATCAAAAACAGGAACTCTTCTGTTGGCCACCCAAATAACTGTTCTAACTGGTATCTTCCTATACCAAATTCCCAAGTATCTGCTGCTTGAATTACCTTGGCTAAAGAACCCAAATTCAAAATTTCCATCAGCTGAAACCAAGGTCTCACCATCTTTCATGGGTTGACCTGGGTTTATAGTATATAATGAAGTGCAGATTCTTAACATGAAGAATAAAACAGAGAAGAAAAGCATTGAAAAATCCATTAACAAGTTGCAGAAATTGCATCAAACATAATACAAGGCTGTATAAGTATTAAAAAGACAGGTATCTAGGACCTTACATGAAGCTCCTGGTCTATAGTACATCAGTAGCTAGAAATCTAAACCATACATGTGCATATAAGACCAAGCAAACCTCTCCTTGGAGCAATGTGTCGAACATTTAGCGATCATTGTCAACTAAATAATAAGACAGCGTTTACCACAGGTATCAATTTGTATGCTTTAGGTACACCAATAATGACCAAAATTGGGGGAAAAAAAAGAAGAACAATCCCAGCATGAATCAATAAAAGCTTAAATGATTAAAAGATAATAAAATATTAACCTGTCACTGCATAATAATTTTTTTAATAGATTAAACTAATTGAAATTCTAATTTGAAAACTGATCAGTCTTGGTCAAATTGTCAAGCCTCCCATGAGGGTATAGTTTTGAATTTAAGAAATTTGACAAAAAAAAATTATTTTTTTTTAATTTAAGGAATTTGACAATTTTTTTTGTATTTTAAGCTTTGTATAACATAGCTTTTTTTTTTAATCTAAATTACTGCTATCAAAATTAACTGAATTCTAACTAATTTTTTTTAACTTGAATAGTACTATAAAAATAGTAAAAATTTCACATTAATCTATTTAATGCTACTGCTTTTAACTCGGATAGTACTATAAAAATAGTAAAAATTTAACATTAATTTATTTAATGCTACTGCATAAGCTAATATTTGAAATTTAAAGGATTTGAAAGAAAGCAAATAGTGTAAAAAGGAATGAAAGTTTGGCTGCAAGAAATTTGGAATTGAAGTCATAGAAATAATATTTACATTAAATATTAATAAATATACAAAAAATTAAGCATCTTAAAAAGAAAAAAAAATTGCTATTGGACCTATTATGCATGGGTTAAAGGGCATGTAAAGATAATAGGAAAAAAATTAAGTTAATTAATTTTAATTTTAATTGGCTATTAAAAATTTTTAGAAAAAAATGAATTTGAAGGGAATTATTTTTCTTATTCTCTTTTTTATAAGGTGAATGTAATTACACATTAAATTAGAATGTAAAAAATTTCAACTTCTGAAATAAAATAAATTTTAAAATTTTATTTTTTCAACTATTTTCCCCTCTTTTCCTTTATTAATTATTTTTAAATTATCAAGCATAAAATATAAAAATTAATTTTTGTTCTTTTCCTTACTTTTTTTTTCCTTTAAAAAACTTTCCTTTTTGGTCGCTAGTGAGGCTTCTCCTTGTCCCTGCCCCTGCTTATGAG
Source organism: Mallotus nudiflorus (assembly GCA_947683625.1). Taxonomy (NCBI): domain Eukaryota; kingdom Viridiplantae; phylum Streptophyta; class Magnoliopsida; order Malpighiales; family Euphorbiaceae; genus Mallotus; species Mallotus nudiflorus. The sequence goes on along the minus strand of CANTUR010000104.1, from coordinate 55,759 downwards.
TAGGTATAATATAAAATATTATGATGAAAAATCGGAAGCCCTAATAAATATAGCAATGTTTTTTTTTTCTTTGGAAAATCTTTGTATAAAATGCATAATTATTTGAAATCTCAGTCATATAAATATATTAATTATTTCAAATGCAGCATTATTCAAGGTACGGACTCCATGTATATATTTTTTTTAAGCAATGTAAAAGTAATGGAGTAAGTAACTTAAATACGTATTTCTTTTATCCAACATCTCATTAATAAATATTTATATAGAAATTTTTTGTACATTCGAGATGTTATTTGGATTTATAATAGAAAAACTCGAATTACATTTTCATGAATATGCATGATATATTCCAATTATTTTTTATACTTAATAAAAAAAAAAGATTCTCAGAAAGAATGCCTTCCACCAAGTAATAGCAATAGCAGAGGTGATATATTGCTCTCATAAGTTATGTAGATTGTCAATTAGTATTATGCTTAGCAATGTGAAGACAGAGAGCATCAACACAGCAGAAAGACCGCCAATGAGCATTAGATCATGGATTCAAGTTTTAGAGTACGTAAATTATGGCTCTCAACTATAATGTATTACTGGAGACGATACTTATCATATACTCTGTATTTAACTAACATGTGGTATATATATATAATAAATATTGATATTTACGTAGTAGATATATGATATGATATATAATATATATAGAGTGTGTTTCAGTTATAATTGATATGTATAGTTGTAAAACCAAAACAAAAAAACAAAGTAGTAGGTCAAGTTTCAACATTGGTAATAAATTTTAGAGCCATGATACTTATAGCATAGCTGCTCACATTAATTTATAATTTTTTTGGATAAAATTATCCCTACATAAGCATGAGATAGTTTCATTTGGTTGGTTTTTTTTTAAATTAGAGACTCCTCTAATTTTTTTTTAATCAGTCCGGGAATTTTATATGATAATGGCTGCTGGAGTCAAGTCATAGATAGCTTACACAACTCGGCAACTGTAATAACTAATTGGACAAGCAGCCAACACTACACTAATAAAGGTCTAAATTGTCGTGCTACATAAAAGTTAATTAAAGCGCACTTGTTTATTCCCTATGTATGCGTCGTTTTTTTTTTAAAACAACCAACCAACCAAGATATTGATTTTATTATAGTGAAAGAAAATATACGAAATTATAAAGAAATAAGTAGATAAAACCAACCAAATCTTACAACTAAAATTAGTTTTATAGACTAATTAACTAATTAGTCTTAAAAAACTATAATAATTAACTAAAATTACTAAAAAAAAATGTTAAAAATGAGAGTCCCACATCTAAAATATATAAAGAGTTCAATATAAATTGTGTAGATTTCATCTCAATGTAGGTCAATTGATTTTATTGTATAGTATTCATTATAAAAATTCTTACTTTAATTTTAAATTTACACTGTTTTGAAATTCTTATTTAATAATAAATATTTTTTAAATATAATTGGTATACTTTAAAAAAATGATATAACTAGTAATAAAGAGGTTTAACTGTTACTTTTTTTTTAAAAGCATTAAGAGTTATAAAGTTCGAATACTGTGATTATTAATTTGTTGAATTAGTTTCAGTTCAATTCAAAAAGTAAGAATTATATTTTATTATACAGTTTATTAATATTTAGATCGTCCAACTTTAATTCATTAATATTTAAAACATTTAACCTCAAAAAAATTATTACATAATATCAATAATTGTTGTCTAATTCTTCTATAAATGATATGATATATTATCAACTCCTATTGAAAAATAAATAGCGTAAAACACTATATCTTAGTATAAATTTGGTTTGAATACACCGACTCATAAAAAATTACATGTTTTCACATTTAAAAAAAAAAAAATCTGAAAATGATAACATTCGAACCTGAAAAACATTGCTTTTTTCATTCAATTATTTCGAAGATGGAATGCAGAAAAATTAGACACAACCTTTTTTACTTTTGAGGCTATAAAGCATCATCACACACCCCATTTTCCTTCTTCTCTTCCCTCTTTTCCCATTGCCAAATTACATCAATGACGAAGTTTGTTTGGTTGCAATTATTGTGCTTAATTAATTATTTCAACCAAGAAGATTTTTCATAGATTAATATAACGACATCTTTTATTCATAGAAATATTATTGTCCAAAATATTATTTAGGAAATACAAAAATTTATAAAAAAATAAATAAAATTTTTTCATTTATAAGACAATTTTTTTTTTATCTTTTTATTTAAAAAAAAATTAAAAGGCTCGTGAAAGATTAGTTAAATGACAATATTTTTCTTAAAACATGTTGAGATGTAGAGTTTAAATCTTACCAATATCAATTTAAAAGAAGAAAAATGCATTTGATTATATAGTCAATCATTACCTAGGTCATATGAGCCCTATTAAAAATAAAATAATTTAAAAAATAAGAAAACGTCCTATAAAAAATTTGTGCATTGGTCCAATAAAATTTAACCCGATGAATATTCAATGAATATAATTAATCTTACCAACAAGTCAATCTTTTTGAGTTAAGTATGTTATAGCTTCTACAAGATATAGTTGATATTTAAAAAAAAAAAAAAAGATTTGCAATTGAAAATCAGTGTATAAATTTAAAAAAAAAAATCTCATTTTCTAAAAAGTAAAGGAATTTTTTAAAAAAAACAACAGAAAAAAAAAGGAAAAGATTCAAAACTTAACTTTTGGGACACACTTTTTTTTTTTTTTTCCAAAAATACATATTATCCGTGTCTGTCAAATATACTTTTCATAACATTCCTTTTTTTTTTTTTTCTTTTAAAGTAGTGTTAACACTTCTTAAAAACAAGTTTTTCTTTTTTTTTGTTATTTTTATACCTTGTTTTTAAACAAATAATACCCTACATATTACTTAAATAAATAGGGATATTTTTTATTATTTATTTATTTATTTTATTTTATTTTATCAAATTATACTATAAATAATTATTTTTCCATCATATTATATTTATTTATCTTATGATTGTTATTAGTGTGATTATTATTGTTATTTTCATTATCGCTATTAGTGTTATTTTAAATTATATTAAAGTTATTAGCTACATGAATGTCTATAAACAAATAAATATATGAATATATATATTTATAAATATATACATATATGTATATTTATAAATATAGATGTAGGGTTTAATTATTATATTATATGTGTATGTATATTAGTAGGTTAAGTGTATATATGTATATAATATCTATGTATATGTATATTTAATTATATGTATGAGTATGTATAGATATATATATATATATATATATATATATATATATATATATATATATATATATATATATATATATAGTTGAAGGAAACAAAACAGAGCCGAAGCTCCTCCCTCTCCTCCATCCGCGCGACGCCCTCGACCACCACCATCACTGCGCCTCCCCCACCTCCGGCCGCTGTCTGCTGCTTCCTCTTCCTTCTCCCTCGCCTCCGGTCACCTGCAGAGCCGCCAGAAGCCGCTGGAAGAGAGAAGCCGAGAGTTTGCTCCAAACTCAACCAAGCTTCGTCCGGCCACCATTTTCCTCCATTCCGGTGCCAATCTCCTCCCCTTGCACCGGTGAGGCTCATTCTAAGCTTTGTTTAAGCTTTGGTCATGAATTGATTGAGTTTTGATTGATTTTCAGTTTGTGAACTCTAGGGTTTCAAATTTTTTTAAACTTAATCTAGCTTGATTCATGCAAACTCCCTTTAAAAATGTGATTTCTAGTAGCTCAATCTACCTCTAGGAATTTTTGTATAATTTTTGGAATTTATTTTGATTTTTGGTGAATTTTTGAATATTTTAATAATATTTTAGGAATTTTCGGGAATTAATTATAAAAATAGCAAATAATAATAATATTTGGTATTTTGGTGTTATTATGAGTTGATATAAATTTTAGGGTAAAGAAAATAAATTTTTTAGAATATTATACAATTTTTAGGAATTTCTATACTTTATGTCAAAATTTAATAATTAAGCTAATTTCAAAAATTATGGTTAAAAATTATGGAATTTTAATAATTGAGGTTATTAGTGAATATTATAAATTTTAGAACTCAAATTATAATTTTTGAGATTTTTATACTATTTTTATAATTATATTTGAGTTTATGCCAAATTTGATTTTTGGTTAAGTAATAATTTTTGGGAGAAAATTTTTGGTTGATTAAATTTTTTAATTATATTAGGGAGGTTTATTTTAAGAAAATAAATTTTTGGCATGATTAAAGAATTTTAAGGAATTTTTTTAGTATATATAGCACATTATGTAATTGATATATTCTAGGGGTAAAAAATGTAATTTTTCACTAAATATGGTAAAATATATATTTTAATTAGTCTTATTAATATTTAAAGGGTTTAAAAAATTTTTATAAAATTAATTGATATTTCTATCTAAGTAGTGTAAAATTTTATATATCGAATTCCCAATATATATATATATTCCTATAATACATTACCAAGGTTTAATTTGGATAATAATTATATTTATATTGTTGGTGATGGAATAAAAATTTAATTGTTTACTTTTGAATAATTGAGTTGTGATTTCGGTAGGGCAAATTGTAGTTTTGGAAGTCCGACTCGAGTGTGGGTGTTTGTGGTTATTGGAAGTGCATTTTCTATGCAGGTCTGGCTCTACCTTCGGTAGAGAGATGTCCGTTTTACAGAGGAGACTCTATCAAAATTTCGGTAGATTTTCTCGTAAAATGTGATACTCGTAAAATTCCTACCGTTAGTTAGGTTAAATCCTGTCTGTTGAGTCTCGTCCGGTTTTCCTCGAGTCAGTCTAGAATTTTATTATTTTGTTGATTGCTGATTTCGATTCCTTAGTCATGTTTTAAAAGTCGATTCATTATTTTTCTTTTAGAGCATATCGGAGCAGAAGCTGTGAGACCGAGGTAGACGCGTGGTCGTCAGCCTTCACATTCATCCTGTAAGTCAATAGAATGATCTGTGCGTGTGTTCATTTAAAGAATGCATGCGCTCGTATTTCTATTATATTGATTATATGATTTATTTAATTTAATGCTATTATTTATGATTTAAATGCATCTTATTTATTTAAAATCAATTTGAGAAATTTTGGTAGAACGGGCTACCTGGTGGGCTTCACCAGGACTATGTGCACATGGTAGAGATTGAGAGATGGATCCGTTATATACATGATTGGTGAATGTTAAACTGGGACGGGTGCATCGGTGGAAGCCTTTGCTCTCGGGGACCGCCAGTGATTTGTAAGGTTAAAATGGATTGGGATGGGTGCCTCGGTTGATGCTTTTACTCTCGGGGACCGCCGGTGCCATATATTTGGATTAAGTGAATGACTACGGCTTGGTGCCTCAGTTGATGCCCTTGCTCTCGGGGACCAGTAGTCTAGTTGGAATAAGTGGGCTCAGTTGGCCATGTAGATTGTTGGGTTTAAGGTTCTACCGAGATTTTTCAAAAGCTATAAATATATATATTATAAATTATTTTCACTATAAACATATATAATTTTCAAAAAGGTTTTCCAACCGTACAACTCTTTTTATTGACTTACTCAGTGAGGTCTGATTCCCCTCAATTTATTTTTTTTAGGAGCTTAGGATTTCGACCTCAGACTACCTCCACGCCGGGTTTCTTCTTCACCGGCTATTTTATGTAGGGCATTGTAAGCTGTACTGTGTGTTAATCTAGGTTGCTGCAGTAGTATATGTTCTAAGTATTTGTATGGTTTAAACATAATTGTGTAGTTTATTTGTGTAAACCACACTTATGTATAAGATTCAATTTGATTTATAATATGAGATGTTGAAACACATTATTATTTAAACAGTTGAAATTGTGTAATTTGAGAAAAATCAGTTTGATAATGTGTTCTATTTTAAAATAAAGTTTAAAATATGAATGGTTTTATTTTTTTTCCTTTAGGCTTACTACGGGTTTCGGGGGCTTTAAACCTACCCATTCCCTAGTGCCGGTCACGTGCCCTCGGGTTCGGGTCGTGACAACTCATGTGATTGTTAGATGTGGATTTTTATTCAATATTGAGATTTGTTTTTATATAAACCATTAAATCAAATTTATTTAAAATATTATCACAAGTAACAATGGATTTTTTTTGAATTTGAATTAAATGAAAAGAAATATATATAAAATAACTGAAACAATATTAAAACAAATGAAACAACCAAAATAAATACTGAAACAACCAAATAAATAAACTAAAAACAATAGTGTAGATTTTTTCAACCAAAACAACTATTGAAATAGTCAAAACAACCGTTGAAACAACTAATTTTTTCAATTAAAACAACCGCCAAAACAACCATTTAAACAACAAAAAAAATATAACATTTAGATTTTTTTCCAACAAAAAAAGGCCGAAACAACTGCTAAAATAACTAATTTTTTCAACCAAAATAACGGGAAACAACCAAGTTTTTAAACCAAAACAACCATTAAAACAATCAAATAAAATAACAAACAATACTTTAAATTTTTTCAACTAAAATAATTGTCGAAACAACCGAAACAATCGTTGAAACAACCATTTTTTCAATCATTGTCAAAATAACCAAAACAACCACTGAAACAACTAAATAAAATAACAAACAACACTATCTTTAACCAAAACAACCGTTGAAACAATCAAATTAAATAACAATAAAACACGTCTTTACAAAATTGTCATGGTTTTGTGATGGAGCGTGTCATATCCCTGATCCAGCGTGTGTTTTGTATAATTAAAAAAAAATAACAAAGAACATTTTATAGTTTTTCAAGTCAATTCAACATAAACAAAATCAAAATAAAAAAAAAACCCCATTTAAAATAGAATTAGAAGAAGAAGAAGAAGAATAAGAGAACTTAAGAATAACCCAAATATTAACAACCAAAAATAATAAAAATTAATACCTATCCCATTATAATTCTTGATGATTTGTGATATGGTGAATTTCTAATTCTTAAAAAAAAAAAAAAGAAGTTGAGTTTTATAAGATATGAAATTAAAATTTAATTGCAAAATTTTTAATTTTTTACTCTTTTTCAATAAAGATATGTAAAAATTCTTCAAAACAGATTAATTTTATAAATTTTGTAATAGATAGAGTTGGATTTGAAAAAAAAAAAAAGAAGAGAATGAAAATACAAAGTGAATAGAAGAGGATGAAGAGATGAAGAAGAATAAGAGAACGACTCAACAATATAAAAGTGAATATATATATATATATATATATATATATATATAGATATATATAATATATATATATAGAGGAGAGAGAGAGAGAGAGAGAGAGAGAGAGAGAGAGAGAGAGAGGAAGAGATAAAAGTTAAAAAGAAATAAACCATAATTTTAAAAAAATTTGATCAAATACCCATGTACAGTATAATTTTACCAAAAGTAAATTATTAGAGGTCCAAATAGAAAGCAAGCCCAAAAGGAAATCTAGTGAGCCCGATAAACATCATAAATAATGGATTTGAATTGTAAATTTAAATTCAATATATCGATATAAATAAATTTTATAGAAAATTATGTTATTAAATTCATCAAACTGATTATAATTAAATTAAATTTATCATAATAAGCATTTCAGATGAATTTTAAACTCACGAAAAATTCTTTTGTTATGATAAAAATGTTCTTTATTTAATAAACTCTTTTCTTTAAAAAATTTTCTACACTATATTTAAAAACTTTTTTGTTATGGCTATTTTGATATATATATATATATATATATATATATATATATATATATATATATATATATATATATATATATATATATATATAATAGAATTGTAACAAAAAAAAATCAGTGTATAAATTGAAACAAAAAATTATGATTTTTTAAAAAGTAAATGGTTTTTTTTTAAATATATAAAAAAGAAAAATATTTTCAACAGTACGGTTGACTAAAATTTTGATTCAAAACTAACTATAAAAGGAAATTTTTTTTCAAAAATACAGTATTTTATTTTTTTCTTCTTCTCCTTTCTTTTTTTTATTTACAAATTTTTTATTTTTTTTTCTTCTTCTTTCTTTTTATTTTTTCTTTTAATTATATTGTCTTACTTTTTTTTTCTTCTTTTCCTCTCTTTTATTTTTTATTTATCTGCAAATCTTTCATTTTCTTGGTTTTTTAATCATATTATCTTGATAACTTTACTTTTTCTTCAAGCTCATCAGTATAGTAAAGTGAAGTATGCACACATCTACATATTATTATTGATACCCCAGATAGAGAACTAAATCCTTAAAGAGAAGGAAATTTATTTTATGCTAGTGACATGCCCTAGGCCAATTATGTAATAGTTATACTTTGACATTCTCATATTTCTATTTTTAATAATAAAGAGGCATTTTATTATTATTGGCTAATTATAATATTATCCTTAATTAGTTAATTCTACTAAGATCATCAAGTACGTAACTTAATAGTAAAACTCTTAGGTGATACTTGAATTCTAATTTAAATATTCCTAGGTCGATTATTGTTATGGGAATAACAATAAATAAAAACTAGTATGAGGTTGACCGATGATTAAGTTTTACTAATCATGTATATGAGATATTAAATCAAACTCATATGTACATATCTAGGGAAATGATGTACTGGATCGACCTACTATGAGAATACCACATGGACTATTGTCATAGGTAATTCTTATTACAGTAGTATTATTTAAGTCCTCTGACCTGAGATCACCATGGTTTCCTATATGATAATTTATGTATTTTGACACATCCCTACACCATACTTTAACCGGATGGTAAAATAGGTTGTGATTGGATATAGAATGAGTTGTGTGAGGAATGTAAGTGGTTAGTTTGGAATTTGTCCCTTAGTTATTTTGAGAAGATATCTGTTGGGCCCTTCGATGAGTTAACCAAAGAGAAATGCATGACCATACTAGAATGATAAAGAATTATTAGTGTTAGTCTACTTAGGATTGAGAAACAATATGATTGATTGCCCAAAAAAAGAAAAAAAAACAATATGATTGAACAATATAAGGATGATATAATCCATGCCTTCTATTCAATCAGGAAATCACATGATAAAAGGACCATAGTACAAGTTGTGTATTAGATTATATCAGATTATTAACCTTCATACAACTTGGGTAGTCATGCATGGCCCACTGCCAACGTTGTGTGAACCTACAGGGCCACACATTTAGAACAAACCCAAAGCAGTATTGGGTTAATAAGCCCAATAATTATCTATATGTAAGATTATGATTTTATATATATATATATATATATATATATATATATATTATATATAATATATATACATAATTTATTTCCTAATTTATTTAAGATAAGAGTTATCTAAAATAAATAGGGGAAAAATTCTAATTTGGAATTAGAATCAAAATAGAACAAGAAGTTTAAACTTACCAAAACTGTTTTGGGAAGTGGAGATGTATGAAACCCTAGAAAGGATGGCTATTAATACATCTCATTCTCTAGGGTTTAGGTTTAAGGTTAATCCACCTTTTTCTTCTCCTTCTTCCTACACTTCTTTTATGAAAAGAAAAGACATGAAGAGAAAACTTGTTGTAAGACAACAAAGGTTATAGCAGACCTACTTTTCTTTGGATCAAGTTGTCCATGTGGATACTGTATACGGTATGATCTTTTAGTGACGTCTTAATTCGATAAGAAGACACAAAAACCTCGAGGTAGGGTGTCACCGGAGTGAACTCCTTCTCTTCCTTCTAACTATCTTTCCATTAGATAATCTTAGTGAGTGTTTGGAAACCCTCTTAATTAATCTAAGTCAAATTACATGGATATGGGTTATGGGTTTTATGGTTAAATTTTTTTTTTCCGCTGCGTTATGTATCACAAAATGCAATGAATCATATTCCTCTTAGGTTTATGTATAACTTTTCCCTATATATACGTCTCATTCCATTTCATATCATTCATGCCATTATTCTATCTGTAGACAGCGGGGTTTAGCGTGCGTCCAAGATTTTAGCAACCGCGATACTATTTGAACTCAGGACTCTAGAGAACACACTAACCACTGTCACAAAGACATGGCGTGGAGATGAGGTGTCGCCACCCAGGGTAATAATTGTGACAAATAAAAAAGGTGGTACTTGATTCCTTAAAAGAAAGCTAGCACCACAACCAGGAGATTCTGGATATTGAATACCAACTTCTTTCAGTCTTGTGTTCATTTAGAATTACTTTATGAATTATTATCTTATTCTCTATTTACATGCAATTTCATATAAACCCTAAAACAATAAACTCTAAGACAAACTAATCATGAAATATACACGTAAATAATGCATTCCATAAATCACATAATCCCTAAGTTAGTCTAATCTATATGGATTTTAAATAAATGAGCTAAAGTCTACATATTATGGAATATTTAAATTAGTGGGCCTAATTCTAATTGTTTTAATTAAATGGTGAGCTTAAATCTACAAATTATGAAGAAAAAGGCTTAAATTAAATGGGTTAAGTCTAAATTAATTAAATTAAATTAGGTGGGCCTATGTCTAATTGACTAAATGGGCCTAAAGATATTTCTAACCTAAAATCTAATTAATTATGGACCTAAAAAATATATTTTAATTAATTAAACCTAATTAATTATTAAGTGAGATGAACTGAAAGAATTACCTAAAATTAAATAAATAAATCAAAACCTGAAATGGGTTTAAGGCACCAAAACACATAAAAATAATAAATAAGCCCAAAAACAAATAAAAATAAAAAAAATAATTAAATAAGATTAAACAAATAATTAAATTAATCCTTACTAAAACCCTAATTTTATTATCAAGCAACCTAAATTAATCTACTTCCCTCCATTGATTTTAAGTAATTACCTAATTGAAACCTAATTTTACTAACCAATTAAATAAAAAAAATAAACAATCAACCATACATGTAATTTTACTATTCCCACTATCGGGGCTATTACATTAATTCATAAAATAGTTAATAAAATAAAAATAAAGCAATAAATAAAAATAAAGACAATAAAAATAAGAATAAAACCCTATAAACTAAGTCTCTACAAGGCTTTATCTATAGTCTTCCATGGACTTCTCATGAATTCATCCCTCCCACATGATCACCATGGGTTTTTCTCCATAATCACCATAAAAAATAAGATAAAATAATGATTAATGAATAAATTATGATAATAACTTAAAATAATAATAATAATAATAATAAAATAATAATATGAGAAAAATAAATAAACAAATAAATAAATAATAAGAAGAAGATGATATGATTATGAATGATTTAGGGTACTTCTCAAATTGGTAGTTCACCGTTCTTGATAAATCTTCGAATCTTGCCCTTCAAAACTTCTCCACGAATCTTGAATTAATTGTTAAATTAAAAGGAATTTTTTGTAAAAAAAACAACTCAAAAGAAAATCACGTTTTCTTCCTCTTCTTTTTCTCTTTTCCTTCTCTCTTTTTCCCTCTTCACCGTTTCCTTTTCTTTCTTTTTGTTCCCTCCCCTTCTTTATATAGTGGAATTAGGAAACCTAACCCCAATCCTAATATGATTCTAATTCCTAAAGCATAAGATTAATACTTAAAATTATATTTAGGAACTTTAAACCAGTTAGGACTGAGTTAATTAGGAATTTTAAACCAATTAAAACTGAATTAAAAATAGAAAAATAGAGATGGAAGAATTTAATTCCAATCAGAATTGTGTAATTTCGATCGGAATTGCACAATCCTGATCGGAATTGGTGTAATTTTGAACGGAATTACATAATTCCGGTCGGAATTATGGAAGTCCGAATTATTATTATTATTATTATTATTATTATTATTATTATTATTATAATTATTATTAATATTTTAACATTTAATTACAAAAAGGCCTTTGGAAGAATTTAAATTTTGTAATTAGATCCTAAAAAAACCTTGTAATTTAGTCACTGAAAACATTAAATTCCTTTAAAAGTTGCATTTAAGCCCTTTGAATTTTAAAGATTAAGTATCGAAGACATCTTCATCATTGGAGTCCTTTGCTATATCCATAACACATCATCCCAAAATTGGATGTCTACAGTTGCCCCCCTTTGTTGCTGTTTGCTTGACAAATTACGACAAAATAAAATAACACCCAATTTCTAAATTGAAAGTTAGGATACTTACCTGCTCCTTGAAGTTTCTGCTTGTGAATTTGCTATACAACATTTCATATCATACTCGGTCGTATGATGTTGATTATACTCGATCGTATAACCTTGAGTGAATAAAACACATTGTACTTGAGAGTACAATGTTTGACTATACTCGGACGTATAGCATTGAATTGTAAAAATTACATCATACTCAGTCGTATAATCGATTAGGGATACATTGCACTCGATCATACAATGTTGACTACACTCGGTCGTATAGTTTATTTTGAAAAGGAACATCATACTCGGTTGTATGATGCTGATTATACTCGATCGTATAATCGATTGAAGATACATTGCACTCGGTCATACAATGTCGACTACACTCGGTCGTATAGTTTGACTTAAAAAGAGGCATCGCACTCGATTGTGTGATGCTGATTATACTCGATCGTATAATCGATTGAAGATACATTGCACTCGATTGTACAATGCTGACTACACTCAATCGCATAGTCTGATTTAAAAAAAGGCATCACATTCAGTCATGTTATGCTGATTATACTCGGTCGTATAATCAATTAAAGATGCATTGCACTTGGTCGTACAATGCTAACTACACTTTGTTGTATAGTCTGATTTGAAAAGAGGCATCACACTCGGTCGTGTGATGCTGATTATACTCGGTCATATAATCAATTGAAGATACATTGCACTTGATCGTACAATGCTGACTACACTCGATCGTATAGTCTGATTTGAAAAAAGGCATCACACTTGGTCGTGTGATGCTGATTATACTCGGTCATATAATCAATTGAATATACTCCTGACAGTTTTAACAATTCCCTAAATTGCTAAACTATAAAGCTTTATAATTTAGGACTAAATTGTAAAGAATCAAGTGGACTTAAATGTAAACCAAAGTTAAAGGACCAAAGTGGATATTTTCTCCTTTATATATTCCTTTCCTCCTTTTCTGATTCATTACCTCTTTTTCCTATTCTTCTTCTCTTTTTTCTTTTCATTTTCTCTTGATTTTCAAATTTTCTTCCTTTAATTATTCTCTCATCCGACGTTTGATTTTGGATCTGTCTGATCCTATGGCCCACCCACAGCATAGGCTACGTGGGAGCAGTTCCAAGTAATCAGATCCCATTACTTTGCATTTGCATTTTCTCCATAATGATTTGGGACTTCATGAAGATGAAGAGATATTTCCTTTGACCCATTTGCACCTCCACAAATGTTCTCAAGTTGGAGATGAGGCAAATTTCTTATCTCTATTTTCAATTTTATAATAAACATATTTATTTCAGTATATAAAATTAATGTTTATATGCATGCAATTCAATGGACAAAGTAGATGTAAATCATGAAAAATTGATAAATGAAAATCAAAGTATGTTAAATTTCATTGGAATTTTCATTGGAAGTCTAAATTTTTGGATTGAAATCCTAGATTTCTGACCAGATTTATCAAATTTCTAATTGGAAATTAGGAAATTCGATCGAAATTCTGGATTTTCGATCAGAAATCTAGAATTCCGATCGGAATTTTAGATTTCCAATCGGAAATCTAGACTTTCGATTTGATTTTTGATTTTTGATTTTTTTTTTGAAATGACATAAAAAATCAGAGATTTAGGAAAGAAAAATGATCCTTTTTTTTGCATTTTTTAGAAATCCCTGAAATTCTCAGGTTGTTTTCACTTGGCGCGAGAGTTGTTCCATAACTTGTCTAGGGAGGTAGCACAACATGTCTGGGCATCCGGCTTTTGAAATTTTGTTGCTGCTTTACCAACTGCTCAAGGTAGGTTAGATCACTATTCCCTTTTTGCACTTATTAAGAGGTGGATGGACACCACTCATACCTTCCACACGCGAGTGGGTGAGCTGACTATTTCCCCGATGAGTTTTTTCACTATTACTAGGATTGCATTCAGAGGTACCCCAGTTCCTTTTGATATCCACTATTGCACCCTTCCAGAGGATGCTAGGAGTCATTACATTTGTGACTCGCTCGAGTTTGTTCCGACATGGAAGAATAGGAAGAACGTGCTTCTTTCTTCCCTTGTACAGGGTTTCAAGAGACTACCTACCACTGCACCTTGCAAGATTCTCCAGAAGGTGAGATGCGAGATGTTTTTTATTGATACTGCTTGGCACTACACTATTTTACGAGACTGGTCATGAGGTTAGCATTGCTCTTTTTAGCCCTCTTCAGGATTTTTCTAGGGTCTCTACTTTGGATTGGGGATCTGCAGCATTTGCTTACCTTTACTATAGATTGGATACTGTTTGTAGAGGCGTTGTGATGATGTGTGGCTTCTGGCATGTCTTACATGTATGCTTCTTATCCCTTTTTAACTTTTACTTACTTTCAACTTCCCCTCCTTATTTCTTTTATTTTCCTTTTTCAGATTTGGGGCATTGACACTGGAGTGATTCGAGGTTTTAGTGCCATTAGCTCTAACATGAGTCTTCCCTTGATGCAGAGGTGGGGTTCCTCTCATCTTACTAGCATCAAGCATGATTTGCAGACTTATCGGGATCAGCTGAACTCTTTAGAATGGGACCTAATAAGAAAATTTTAACTTTTAATATTTCATTAATTATAAAAGTTTAACCAAATTTAAATTTAAATGAATGAGTCTGTAGGTTAGATCAGATTGGTTGGCTGGTGCTGAAGACATTAAGTGATATGATTTTATGATTGTAGCTGTGAGACCTAAGACTATGAGAGTTTTGCTTCCTGGTTATGGTTGCCAGATGTGGTATCTTGGTGATCGTGTTTATCATTGGCATATGGGACCCTCCAGGAGGCATGTCCCCTTTTCTATTCCTTCCTCGATGTTATGGAGTAGTAGCATGACTGGCCCTGAGCTTAGAGCTGCTCTTGAGGGATATGACACTTCGACTATGCTTGACTGTTCTCGTCATTATCGGGAGTATATTTGAGAGAACCTCTTAGAGCAGGTTCCTATAGACCCGTCTGAGGTATGCTTTCTCTCACTACTTTACTTCAATTCTCTCATCATTATTGACATTTGGTTCTCTGTATAGTTTGAAGGAGTCCTTGATGCTGTTATGGAGGAGACTAAGGATGATACTGAGGAGACCGAGCAGGAAGTTGGGCCTATCCATCATCGTGAGGCTGCTCATAGTGAGGCTTCCTCTGGTACCATTCTGGGTGATGTTCCCCCATTTGATAGGTCAATGTATTATTGGGCTCCCATGGTACAGACTCCTATTGAGCAACACATGTATTTTGATACAACTTAGATTCCTAGCTTCTCACCCCCTGATGCTTCACATGTAAGTTCAATTTGCTCCCTTGGCAACCCTGCACTTGTTGCTGAATTAGTAAAATTTATTTTACAGGTCCCTAAGACATAGGCGGAGTATTTGTATGGAATTGCCTCTTCCTAGAGATTGTTTACTATACAAATTACTGATACTTTGAGGGTTAGTATTCACAATAAATATGCAAATGTATGCATGTTATGCAAGATATATAGGATTTTAACTATTTTCTAATGCAATAGAATTATGCCGGGGATTTGGAGCATGAGAATGAGAGGCTCCGACGATAGCTTGCTAGCCTTAGTTTTGATAGACACGATGTTGGGGGATTTCTATGCCCTTAAATTAGAGTGACAATCCAGTTAGAGAGTGGAGACCCTGGCTAGACAATGGAGCTCAGGATGACTGACTTTCTTTAGGAATTGTATTAGCGTGACTGTACTTTGAGATATTTCAAAACTGTCTCTTTTATGCATCATGGACTTTTATTTTGGACCAAACCGTAATTTCCCTTTCTTCTTTTTTTTTTGGTCAGAAACATTGGAAGTTCGGCCGGCGTCCTAGATTTCTGATTAGAAATCTAGAATTCCTATCAAAATTATGGATTTTCAATCGTAAATCTAGAATTTTGATCAGAATTCTGAATTTTCGATCAAAAATCTAGAATTTTGATAAGAATTCTAAATTTCTTATCGGAAATCTCGGCTCTGATTATGCTTCTTTTCCCACTCCGACGTAAATTTAGTTTAAAAATTAATCTTAATCCTTTATGTATTTAATTTACGGTCTATATAAGAACCATAAGATAAAAACACTGCATTAATTCCATTATTCGCTTCCATCATGACACAAGCCACGCTTACTTTGATGAAGAAATTTCTCAAGACCCTTAATGGAGATGATTGGAATAAAATTCTACCTTTTCATGCCAAACCCTTAAAGTCCTTTCAACATCTGAAGATAGACAATAATTTCTTACACGCTGCCACCACTTTTTGGGATACTATGGATCATGTGTTTATATTCAATGGACAAGAGTTATGTCCCTTGATTGAGGAATTTGTTGCTATTCTGGGATGTTCACTAAGTTCGACTACCACCATTGCTCTCCCAAACCTTGAGATTAAGTTTCCCAACAGACTAATAGCATTCTTTGATATGCCCCCATACGTTATCTACATGTATGTGCATAATGCTGAAACCATCAATCTTCCTTTTTTGATTTCCTCTTGTGGAACTAGAGACAAAACCAATGCTGCTTGGATTAGAACGGTCACCTTCTGCCTATATGCTCAATTTTTGCTAGTATCTTCTCATGGAGATGCTAATGTAAGGATTATCAGCATCTTAAAATAGGTAGAAACTGGAGCTAATCCCATGCCTGTCATACTTGCTGAAACTATCATTGGGTTAGATAATTTTAAAGTTCAAAACTGACTCTCAGGTAGTATGCTCTCCTTCAGGTATGTAACCCTTTTTTGTTTTGCTTAAGCCACCTTTTCAGGTTTTCAGCTTAGCCCTCTTTTTCTTTAAAGATTTAGTTATAGAAGAAATTGAGTCTGCTTGATGCTTCTCCCAATGCTTTGATTTATCAGCCTCATCATCTACAATCTCGTCTTTTGAAGATAAAGGATAAGCATACTATGGATCAATGGATTGATTGGATGAAAGGCATTGCTGATACTGAGATTACTTGGATCTGTCCTTGGTGGAGATTAAAATTCATGACCATCAACTTGTATGACAATTATGTCCTTATTCCTGGATTACACTTTTCGACCTTTCTTTCTCCTCATGCCTCTACCGTCAGTATGGTCACCCTCAATTCATTGTTGTTGTTATAACTGACTTCAAAGGTTTCCTCCTGAGATAAGATTTCTTAGACAAGGTAAAGAACTTATGGCCTCGTAGAGTTTTGGAATGAAATATGTGCCTGGATGCTGACATAACTACTGATGACAACTACAAGACTTGGTTTACTATACAATCTACAGAATCACCAGAACTTATTAAATACAAAAGGACTCAAATATTGTTAGATGAGTCAAGAAAGAAACAAAAACAGAATTAGTGGTCTCATAAGTCTGGTTTCTTATGTTTTATTTTTCCTTCAAGTCTTTGTGTCTTGTAATAAAGATAGAAGATATAATATTTAACAAAAATGTCTTTTCAATTGATTTCATTAACTAGGGCAAAAATAAATACATTTATTACATCACATGACACAACTCCTATTATCAGCTAGCCCTTTCAGATTTTCTAACTGAACATTTTTTCCTCTTATTTTCATTTCCTTAATTTCTACCTGATAAACCCTTTACAGGTTTCCTGAATAGTAGGAATGTCCTAACTTTTGCCTAACCAGGCTTTTTAGGTTTTTTAGTTAGCTGACTTTTTTTTTCAAAGGTAGTATTTCTTAAGGCGATCGAGGTTGATTGGCTCAGTGAATTAATTCCCTTTTAGATCTGATATTTTTACGGCTCCCTTAGGCAAAATTGTCTTGACTAAATACGACCCTTCCTAGTTTGGTATGAATTTTCCTCTCGGGTCAAACACCATTGCCCTTGCGTGCTTTAATACCATATCTCTAGTTTTTATCTTTCCTGGCTTAACCTTTTTGTTGAACGCTATTGCTATTTGTTAGTGATATGCACTAGGTCAATCATTTGTGATTATGTATTGACTTTCTTATTTTATCAATAAAGAGGTATTATATTATCATTTGATTTTATGATAATTACATGAATGGTTAATTCTTACTAAGGCCATCAAGTATGTGACTTGATAGTAAAACCCTTAGATTAAAATAAGAGTTCTATTCTAATTATCCCTAGCCATTTATTCATTATATGAATATTAAAGTATTAAGGCTAGTATGATGTTGACTGATGGTTATGTTTTACTAATCATAAATATGAGATATTAAGTCAACTCATAGGTACATGATGAGAGATCATGTACTGGATTGACCTACTATGAGAATACTACATAGATTATTGTCATAAGTATTTCTTATCACAGTAATTTTATTTCGGTCCTTTGACCTTAAAATCATCATGGATTTCTACATAGCTATTTTATGTTTTGACACATTCTAACATTGTCTTTAACCAGATGATTAAAAAAATGTTGTTGGATATAAAATTAGTTATGTGAGGAATGTGAGTGATTTAGAAGGAATTTATCCCTCATTAATATGAGAAAGATATCTAAAGGCCCCTTGATGAGATAGACTGAATAAAATGCATGGCCATGCTGAAATGAATTGATAAAGAGTTATCATTTTCAGTCTACTTGGAATCAAGTCATAATATTGAACTATATAAGGATGACATTCTATGCCTTATGTTCAATTAAGATATCATGTGATAAAGGGATAATAAAATTCACTGTAATTAGGTTATGTCGGATTATTGACTTCACATGACTTGGGTAGTCATAATGTCTTGCTAGAGGCCACTTATGACTTGTAGGCCTAAATAGAGATTTAGGCCTATTGCCAATGTTATGTGAACCTACAGGGTCACACACTTAGAACAAGCCCAAAATGGATATGGGTTTAATAAGCCCAAAAATAAACTCTGTGGAAATAAATAATTAAAGTGTTTTATTTATTTATTTATTTGTTTATTTATTTAAGATAAATGTTATTTTAAATAAATAAATAAGATATTATTTGTTTTATTTTTAAACAAAATTAGAATATAATAAATGGAAAATTACCAAAAGGTTATTGGTAAGTGAAACCCTAACTTGGAGTCTATAAATATGTTATATTCTCTAGGGTTTCACACACTTGTTTTTGCCTCCAAATTCGTTTTCTTTCCTCTTAGAAAACAAAGACAGAGTTTTTCCTTTTGTTCTTGATTTGTGAGACAGTCAAGAGGTTGCTAGCACACACACTCAAATTCGTTTTGTGAAGGGCTGTTCGTGTGGATACCTATAGAGGACGCATCCTTTTGGAGACGTCTTGATCCGAACAACCAAGCCAAAAAGCTCGAGGTAAGGTGTCACTGGTGTGAACCTCCTCTCACCCTTCCAGAGAATCTTGCCTCTTCTGCGTTTTGGTAAGATTATTAAAAACCCTAGATTTAATCTATTAGTCGAATTACATGGATCCTGGCTTGGGAACGTGACAAAATTTTAATTTTTCCGCTGCGTTTGCATCACGGAACTCAACAGCTATTCTCCTCTGATAAATCTATGTATAGAATAAAGCATCCATCCTTTTCTCATCCAAAGATACAAGGTAATCGAACCTCTTTTGCATCCATTCACTCTCAGGGATTTTTGCTTCCATTACCACTCTCAAGGATTTAATTTCTGTTTCTATGGGTAGAACTGCTTCACAACCATATACTAACGAGAATGGAGTTTATCCAGTAGTAGTACATGTTGTAGTTCTGTATCCCCACAAAGCAAAAGGGAGGTATTTGGGCCAGTCCTTATGTGTCTTCACCATCTTAGAGAGAATCTTCTTTATATTCTTATTAGCTGCTTCTACTGCACCATTAGCCTAAGGTCGATAAGGTGAGGACTTATGATGCTCAATATTGTATCTTTGTAACAACTTAGCGGTTTCTGCCTAAAACTGAATTCCATTGTCTATCACAACATGGTGTGGGATCCCATACCTGCAAATGAGGTTTTTCTTAATGAACTTTGCCATCTGTCTGGCTTTTAAGGTGCCAAAGGATTCTGCTTTTATCCATCTTGAAAAGTAGTAAATTACAACTACTATATATTTATGCCTGTTTGAAGCAGTTGATTTTACTTGCCCTATTATATCTATTCCCCAGCCTACAAAGGGCCATCTGTTTAGAACTGTAGGGGGAAGGTGGTTGAGATTCTCATGTATTTGACATTAATGGCATTCTCTCACTATTTAGATACAGTCCTTTTTCATACTCCCACAATAGTACCCTTACCGAGTAATCTTCCTTGCTAGAATTATCCCATTTATGTGTGGTCCACAAACTCTTGCATGTTCCTCTCTCATTGCTTGTTTTACTTCATCCTTCTTGAGACATCTCAACTGTATTCCATTCGGCATCCTTTTGTATAGTATCCTATTATGACTTACATAATGGCATGCAAGAACATGAAGAGCATATCTATCTTTGGAAGTTGCTTCGTGTGGATATCTTCTTTCCTCAATAAATCTCTAGATGTCATAAAACTATGGCTTTTCCTCTGGCCCTATCTGAATATTCATGACATGTTCTTTGCCATAACGTGGAGCTTTCGTCTTCATTATCACCAAAGGTTTTATCATCGATCCCGTTGGTTTATCCCATATTAAAGAAAGTGTTGCCAAAGCATCCGCCATTTGATTCTCCTCTCTTGGTAAATGCATAAAGAGACATTTGGTAAAATTCCTTATTAGTTTTCTCAGATAACGGGCATAGGGTTTCAATCTCTCTTTTTTTACTTCCTACTCTTCGTTAGCCTGGCTGATGACTAATATGGAATCTCCATAGACCAATAGGTTTTTAACTCTAACTGCCAATGCTGCTTCCATGCCATAGATTCATTCCTTGTACTCAGCCAAATTGTTTGTAACCCTGAAGTATAATTTCTTGGCCATTGGGATGGTTTCTCCTTCTGATGTGATAAGAATTACTCCCAGCCCTACTCCCCTATTATTCACGGCTCCATCAAAGTAAACTTTCCATTCTTGTTGTTCTAATACTGCTAGGTCCTCATTTGGAAACTCCAGGTTCCACTACTCATTTCCTTCGACTGCATTGTCACGACCCAAAACAAGGGCCATGACCGGCGCTAGGGAATGAGATTCTTTCAAATCCGGAACCCGTAGCAAGCTTAAAAATAAAAAAAACATGCAATAATAATAATAGCAATATTATATTTATAGAGAAAATAAAAATCATAAATATTACAATATCATTTCATCACTGGATTTAAATCAATTCTCAACTCATCACATATATATCTTTAAATACAAATCCAATTTCAATATAATACATCTCTTAAAATAAAATACATGAAATCCCACATTTTAATTCACAACTACTGCAGTGTCTAGATTATAAAAATAAGACTCAAGTAAATAATTTACACAAAGAAGCCGGGGCGGAAGAAATCCGGTGTACAGGCCTGCTACTGAGGTCTGAAGATGTTGACTCTCTTGAAAAATAGTCAACGGAGGGGAGTCAGACCTCACTGAGTGAATTACTATAATATATATACATGCATACTAAATGACAATGCATACAGTCGATAATACATATCTAATATGTATATATACAGGCAAATTCACACAGATGTAGTAAAATCATTTTTATATATTTTATTGAAAATCACAGTTTATGAAGGATCACATAGAACCCTAGAATATCGTAACCTCGGAAATAGTATTAGACAACACTCTAGCCATACAGGCTCACTTATTCCAAAATATATCCACTTAATCCATTTAGAAAGTAGATTGGCCCCGAGACACTAAGTCAACCGAGCTCCAGCAGTCTGACTGCCAGTGTGATTGGCCCCGAGACACTTGGTCAACCGAGCTCCAGCAATCACACCCAAATCACATCTCACACATCAATAATCCCATTCAATCAATATCCACAAATAGGTTAGTAATATAGCCTAAATACTATAGGCGTACCGGTACGTACTCGGTCCTAGTGCTGCCCACTAGGTAGCACGTTCTATCGATATCCTTCATTAATAAATATAAAACATTCATTCACAATTAAATGATGCATGAATTTAATTGAAATAACAATATAAACCATATATATACCGGAAATATACCAAAAGTAAACCAGGTATATTTCGAGTATATATATGTCAAATGAATTCAATCAAATTATAAATTAAGTTGGAAATATATTTAAAAATATTTTAAATATAATTTATTAACAAAACATGTATATACCAAAAATATACTTAAATACAAATCACATTATTTATGCATTTTAATCAAAATAAAACATATATTTCTAAATCATGCATCCTAAGCATATATATATAGTATAGTAACTCACCTAGTGCGCTCCACGAGACAGGTCCGACGGGCCTGGTCCACTAGCCCTCGGTCTCGGCACAACTAAACAAATAAATAACGACAGACATTAGAATAAACCTAACAGAAATCCTAGAATTCGATCTAGAGTATTAAACATAGAATTAGAATTAGGGTTCGATCGGATATCACATTTTACGAGAATTCTACTGAAAATCCGGCAGAACCTCCCTTGTAAAACGGACATCTCTCTACTCAAAAGAGTAAAGCCGACCCTGCAAAGAAATACACTTCGAAAAACAAGCTCAACACAAATCCATAACCCCTCGGTCGGACTTCAGACTACAATCTACCGACCGGGGTCCATAAACACAGAACAATACTGAAAATACCAAAAATACCCTTATAACATAGAAATTCATTTTATAAATAGAAATTACATAATTAACCTTAAAACACTGTAAAAACCGATAAAAACTCATTTTATTAGAAAAACCGTGTATTATATATATAATTGAAAATAATTCACGAAAAATAGTTTTAATTAGTTAAAAATACCAAATAATTTATAGAAATCATTTTTATACCTTAAATAACTATTAAAACCAATTAAATTACATTTTTAGCCAATTTAGGGTAAAATTACCAAAATACCCCTATATATAAATATACTTAAATTACTTCAAAAATTCACCAAAAATAGTATAATTATCCAAAATTAATTTTCTCAACATATTTATCAATAATATCAATAATTAAACCCAATTATCCAATTAAATTCAATTAAAAACATAATTAACCCTAATTTCCCAAAATTACATAAACTTTAATAATTCAAAATAAATACTTAGAAATTCATAAAAATTCCAAATAAATTCCTA
Organism: Mallotus nudiflorus; assembly: GCA_947683625.1. Taxonomy (NCBI): domain Eukaryota; kingdom Viridiplantae; phylum Streptophyta; class Magnoliopsida; order Malpighiales; family Euphorbiaceae; genus Mallotus; species Mallotus nudiflorus. The sequence goes on along the minus strand of CANTUR010000104.1, from coordinate 32,428 downwards.
TAATTCATTTCAACACCTAATTTAACCATAAAACATAATTTCATAATTTAAATAATTAATTTCCGAAAATTAGAAAATAATATTAAAATATTCAAAAATACCCAAAAATCCAAAAAATCTCCAAAAATTCCACAAAAATTCATACATGTAGATTAAGCTACTAGGATTAACATTTGTGAAGGGATTTTTCATGAATCAATCAATTTGAAGCTTAAAAAAATCAAAAATCCTAATGTGACTGAATTGGAAAAATCGAAACCTAAGCAATTCTAGACCATTTAAGCTCAAACCAAAGCTAGAATCACACTCACCAGAGCTCAAGGAGAAGAAAGAGATTGGCGGTGTTGAAAATGGTGACCGGAAGAGGAAGAAACGACAAAGGGAAGAAGTTTCGGCCAAAAGGGAAAACGGGGGCTAACCGACGCCGGGGAAGGAGCTGGGGGTGGCGGAGTGGCTGGCTGGGGAAGGCGGATCTCCTGGCGGCACACCGACGGCTGGGAATCAGGAGTTGCAGCGGTGAGGGATGGGTGGTCGGGCACACGGGGAAGAAGGAAGAAGAAGAAGAAGAAGAAAAAGAAAAAAGAAAGAAAAGAAAAAGAAAGAAAAAGAAAAAGAAAAAGAAAAAAAAAGAAAAAAAGAAAAAAAAAGAAAAAAAAATAATAATAAAAAATAATTTTAATAAAATATTTAGAAAAATTTACATCCACACACTTAATATTTTAATAATTTAATAATAAATAAAATAATTAAATAACAATAAATTAATAAACAAATAATAAAATATTAGGGTAATATATATTAAACCCTAATTAAATAAATATTTACACACATAGGCTTTATTTAGTATTTTGAAAATACGTATCAGTTCATGCAAGTCCGAAAATATATATAAAATAATTAATAATAAATTATTTACGTGAAAATTTCCCCGAAAATGAAAGTCCCGGAAAAATTTTACGTAAAGCACTGTAAATAAGACACAGTAATTAAAATAGGTTTTAAATACATAACAACTCATAAAAATATCATATAATATACAGAAATTATTAACACTACATATCCCGATACAGTGTAAAAATATTGTAAAAACACGGGATATTACATGCATTTTGGGCTAGAAACTCTACTACAGCTCTACCTTTGATGACCTTCGTAGTGACATATTCTATATCGAACTTAGTTAGAAGTACCAACCATCTAGACATCTTTCTAGTCAAAGCTGGTGTTTGGAACAAGTATTTTAAAGGATCTATTCTTGAAACAGATTGTACTTTGTAGGACTGGAAATAATGCCTTAACTTCTTTGTAGCCTAGATCATTATCAAACATGTCTTTTCTATAAGATCGTACTTTTCTTCACATGGTAGGAACTTTTTACTAAGGTAATATATAGCGTACTCCACCCTTTCGGGCCCTTCTTATGCTAGCATTGCTCCCATTGCCTTTTCTTCTAAAGCCAAATATAAGTTTAAAGGCTTACCTTATTTTGGTGGCCTCAATACAGGCGGGTTAGTAAGGTATTCCTTAATCTTATCAAAGGCAATCTGACATTCTTCATTCCACTCCACGGGCTGATTCTTCCTTAAGAGCTTGAAGATCAGATTATAAACCATGGTAAGTCTCGCAATAAGCCTGCTGATGTATTGCAGTTTTTCGATAAACCCTTATGCTTCCTTCTCTGTTCTTAGTGCTGGCATCTCCTGGATGGCTTTGATCTTATCTGGATTGACTTCTATTCCTCTATTGCTGATTATATGCCCTAATAACTTTCCTAAAGTTACCCTAAAGATGCATTTCTTCGGATTAAGCCTTAGGTTATATTTTTCTATTCTTGCTAGGAATTTATCCAAAGCCTTAAAGTGTCCCCCTCTTGTTTCAGACTTAACCATCATGTCATCAACATAAACTTCCACTTCCTTATGCATCATGTCATGAAATAAGGCAGTGGCTACTCTTTAATAAGTTGCTCCTATGTTCTTTAATCCGAAAGGCATCACCTTGTAGTAGTATGTTCCCCATTTTATGATGAAAGTAGTTTTGATCCTATCCATAACTGCTATCATTATCTGATTATAACCTGAGAACCAATCCATAAAAGAGTACATTGCACTAGATGCTACACTATCCACAATCACATCAATATGGGGTAAAGGAAAATCATCCTTTGGACATGCCTTATTCAGGTCCCTGAAGTCTACACACATTCGAACTTTTCCATCTTTCTTGGGAACTAGTACTATATTTTTCAACCATTGAGGGTATTCCACAACTTCTAGAAAACCAGCTTGTATTTGCTTAGTGACTTCTTCCTTTATCTTTTATGTTAACTCGGGCCTTAACCTATGAAGTTTCTGCTTAACAGGTTTAGCGTTAGGTAGTAATGCTCTACAATTCCCCTATCTAACCTTAGCATATCCTCATAGGACCAAGCAAATACTACCTTTCTTTTTATTAATATTCTCTCAAAATTTTCCCTCTCTTTAGGAGTTAAGTCATGTGATGTAGACATGTGTTTTGGTTGTTCATTCATGCCCATGTTTAATGAATCTAATAGAATAGAATTAATGTATTACATGCATGAATGATCATTATGAAAATGCATAAGACCATCAGAATCAACATCATACAAGTAAGCCAAACTAGAATTTATATCATTGACTATAAAGGAAACAAAGTTTTCATCCTCAAATAGACCGGACATTATTACATCAGTTTCTTTATGAAAAAACATCAATAAAACTATTATTAATGATACTAACTAATTCCTGTGATGGTTCTTTGTTAGGTGGCAGAAAAAGCAGTTCTTCAATGTCTTTGGTTTTCATCTTTTTGGTAACTGTCTTCATCACCTTGTCCTTGTTGTCTTGCACTAGCTTTTCAACTATCTGTTCCTTAAAAATCTCAAATCTAGGGACATCCACACCAGCTACTTGGACAGGCTCCTTTTCACCCTGGTAGAACTTCTCCTTCCCTTGCTTGATAAAGTTTCCTTTCAGGGGTCCCAAATTCCCTTGGCCATTCTGGTTAAAAAACTTTCTTCGTGCCCTTTTGTTGCTGAACCCAGCTCCAGTATATCCTAATCCTCTTGTGTCATCTTGGTTTTTAAAATATGGCAGTTCTGGGCTTCCTTGCTCATTTTTCCCTAGTCCTTGTCCTGGTTGGTAATTCATCTTCTTGATCATGGACAGGCTCCTTTTCACCCTGGTAGAACTTCTCCTTCCCTTGCTTGATAAAGTTTCCTTTCAGGGGTCCCAAATTCCCTTGGCCATTCTGGTTAAAAAACTTTCTTCGTGCCCTTTTGTTGCTGAACCCAGCTCCAGTATATCCTAATCCTCTTGTGTCATCTTGGTTTTTAAAATATGGCAGTTCTGGGCTTCCTTGCTCATTTTTCCCTAGTCCTTGTCCTGGTTGGTAATTCATCTTCTTGATCATGTTCATAACCCTTGGATCCATTGTGACTCCCTCTGAAATCATGGCTACCTAGTAACCTAGGGGAGTGACTACCTATTTCTAACTATCAATAACTGTGGACACCGTCTTGCCCATACTAGTATTTAAAGTTACCACTTCCCCATTAAGTAAGAATTTCACTTTTTGATTCACGATCGAAGGCACTCCTCCCAAAATATGATACCAAGGTCTTCCTAAAAGAAGAGTATAGGTGACAGGAATGTCTAGCATAGTGAATTCCACCATTGCTTCTATAGGTCCATTCTTCATAGAAGCCATAAATGCTCCCTCTACACTCCTCGTGTTATCATCATAAGCCCTTATCACAAGGTCTGATTTTTCCAAATCCTCCACCTTCACTCCTAAATTGGGTAGGATCTGTAGTGGGCAAACATTAATCACGAACCCATCATCCACCATCACATAATTGGTCCTCTTCCCTCTTACTTCAGCTGGGATGAATAATGCTTTATTATGGTTCCTTCCTTCCACCGGTAAATCATCATCGGACAAAGTAATGACCCCATGCTTTTTCTCAATAACCTTGGCCACCATTGCTTCAGGAGTTGCTGTAGTTTCAATATTCATTTTAGTCAAGGCTTTAACAAGAGCTTTTCTGTGGCTACTTGAATGCATCAAGAGCTCCTAAATGCTTATGTTGGACTTTGCTTTCTTGAGCTGTTCAAGAATCAAGTCATTGCTATGTTCATTTGAGTCTTATCCTTCAACAGCTTTTTCTCTCTCTATAGCTTTCTCTGTTGGCTTATAACCCTTCCCGCTTCTGGTAACATGGCTAACTTCGGGATTATGTACCCATACATCATACCCTTCAGTGCCTTCCTTATCAGAACTACACCAAATATCAATCATCCTTATAGTCCGATCTTTCTTCCCTTCTTTCCATACCTTGACCATACATTTTTGCTTCTTGACTAGCAACTTTTCATCATCGAACTCCTCACCCCATCCTATAGGCTCGATTGTATTAATGGATATGTCAAAAGAAGGTGGTTTAAAGTAAAACACCTTATAATCGAACTTGCTTGAGGGCTGACCCAACAAGTCTTCTGCCTCTTCCACACCTTTGGGAGCATTAGGAGATTTCTTAGTAGTTTTAAGGCTTAGATCCTCAAAAGAGTTTAGCACTTATTCTTTGCTTACTCCTAAGTTAATCATCATGGTGGTTAAGGGTGTGACATTTTGGTAATTTGGGAAAGGATTATTTCGGGTGTCTGGGTTTGGCCTTGACTTTTCAGGGTCTATGATCTTTCTAGAGTCTATGAGGTTTTAGATTTCGTTTTTAAGACAAGAGTCAATAGAATGGCTAGCAACTTGATGAAACTTGCAATAACTTGATCAAAACTAGGGAGGTTTGGGTTTGGTGGTCTAGAAGGGGTTAAAGGTCTAAGGAGGCCTTTTTGAATGAGATGGTCTAGGACTTTGGATAAGAGTTGGTCAAAATTTGAGAATCTCCTAGGTTGTTGGATGGCATGAACTCCTATAACTCGGTGGTATTTCCTTGTTGTGTGCCCCCAGTTGGGTAATTTCTCACTCCAGTGTTCCTAGTGGCCTTCTTTTTCTTATTTTCGATCTCTTCAGCCTATAACCCATCATCCTAAAGGTCCACGAACATCTTGGGGTTCATCATTTGCAACCTCTCCACTAGGATAGGTGACACATTTCGAACTATCATCCTAACCTAATCCTTCTTTGCCAATTTGTTCTGAAAATCTGAAAATGATTCATTAGGCTTTTACTTGGTTAGTTCTAGATCTCTTATAGACACCTCAAGCCTAGTATTATAGTCATATTACTTTAGAAAAGTAGTGCACAACTCCTTCGAATATGCTCAGATAGACTTCTCTAACCCATGATACTAGTTAACGGCCATACCCTCTAAGGACAGTATGAACAGCTTAGTAGCCACGACCATAGGAGCCTTAGTGGTACTCATAGTAGTTGTGTATTGACTAAGATGAATCCTCAGGTCCCCAGTACCATCAAACTTCTGCAACTGTGGCATTTTGAATTTGTCAGGTAGCCTGTCTTCCTCAAATTGCATCACATCATCAAAGTCAAACTGGTACCTTAAGCCTTGTCCCCTCATCAACTCCTCTATCTTAGACATCTTATGAGTTAATGCCTTCATCTGTCTGGATTCCAGCTCTTGAACTTGCTCAAGTGATTCTTTTTTTGCTTTTCAATCATATAACTCTCAACATCATCCAGCTTCCTTTCCCTAGTATCGTCATTGTTAATAGGTGGTGGACCCATAGCAGGTGGGTTGACTGCAGCAGGTGGTGCAACAGCAGTAGGTGGTGGCATCAATCCTGCTAGAGCTTGTCTTAACTCGTCTTGCATCATTGCTCTCATATCATCCATCAGTGCTCCTTTGACATCTTCTAAGGTCCAGCCTCCTCCCTGTTGTTGTTCCATTCTTTTGGTTTGTTTAGGTTGTCTAGCTTCTAAATAAAGCAAATTAATGGGGCTCTTTTCCATTATGCTAAGGATCTCTTTAGCGATCGATTGGGGGCTTGAATCAGTTCTCACCAGTCTGCCACCTTTTCGACTCCAAACACAGGAAGACCCTGATGAATCTATGATGGTTGAAAGAAAAATTATTAGCATGACGCATGAGATGCATGTATGCATGATGCACGTGCTATACAACAATTAGCAAGTAACAAGTTAGGTATACATACATCCATCCAACCTTATTCCTCCTGCACATGTATTCAATAGTGAGTCTATTTTTCTAGGATTTTTGGTCTTGGCCTTAATATCAATAGGGGATATCAGGGACCGACGCGCATGCCAAATATCTCAATCCAATAAAAGCACATAAACATCATTTCTAGGTATAAAAGATTGACCCAATCTTTATTAACCTAAACGGGTTTCTAAAGCATGGGCTTAGGCCTTTACAGATAGGAATACCCCATGGCAACATTCACAGGAAATTCGGGTAGATCCTAGGGGAAATAACTAAGCCATTATATATGGTTAGGGTCCAGTAAAAAGGTCAAAGTTCCTTTAGCAAGATGCCCTCCTTTATGGACTTTAAGATATAGGCCAAGGTCAGAGGGGCCCGACATCCTTTGCAAACTTGAGAGAAGACTACCCCCTTAAGGACTTAGGTTACAGGCTCTGGTCAGATGAGCTCAATAATCTCTCTTGGACCGAGTTAAGGCTAAGAGTGATGGTTAGCCAATTTACAACTCTATAAAGCTAGTGGAATCATGGAATCATAAACCAACGCCATAAGTTAATAGGGACATGTAGGATGAATGCAAGAATAAAATAATAATTAATAAAATAATTCTAAAGAACACAAGTAGAATCAGTATCTCTTATCCCCAATGGAGTCGCCACTGTAGACGACGGGGTTTAGTGCGCATCCAAGATTTTAGCAACCGCGACACTGTTTGAGCTCAGGGCTCTAGAGAACACACTAACCAATGTTACAAAGACATGGCATATATATGAGGAGTCACCACCCAAGGTAATAACTGGGACAAATCGAAAAGGTGGTACTTGATTCGCTAAAAGAAAGCTAGCACCATAACCAGGAGATTTTGGATACTGAATACTAATGTCTTTTAGTCTTGTATTAATTTAGAATTACTTTATGAATTATTATCTTATTCTCTATTTACATGCAATTTCATATAAATCCTAAAACAATAAACTCCAAGGTAAACTAGTCATGAAATATACACGTAAATAATGCATTCCATAAATCATATAATCCCTAAGTTAGTTTAATCTACATGGATTTTAAATAAATGAGCTAAAGTCTACATATTATGGAATATTTAAATTAATGGGCCTAATTCTACATGTTTTAATTAAATGGTGAGCTTAAATCTACAAATTATGAAGAAAAGGGCTTAAATTAAATGGGCTAAGTCTAAATTAATTAAATTAAATTAGGTGGGCCTATGTCTAATTGACTAGATGGGCCTAAGGATATTTCTAACCTAAAATCTAATTAATTATGAGCCTAAAAAATATATTTTAATTAATTAAACCTAATTAATTATTAAATGAGATGGGCAGAAAGAATTACCTAAACTTAAATAAATAAATCAAAGCCTAAAATGGGTTCAAGGCCCCAAAACACATAAAAATAATAAATAAGCCCAAAAATAAATAAAAATATAAAAAATAATTAAATAAGATTAAACGAATAATTAAATTAATCCTTACTAAAACCCTAATTTTATTATCAAGCAACCTAAATTAATCTACTTCCCTCCATTGATTTTAAGTAATTACCTAATTAAAACCTAATTTTACTAACCAATTAAATAAAAAAAATAAACAAACAACCATAAATATAATTTTACTATTCTCACAATTAGGGCTATTACATTAATTCATAAAATAGTTAATAAAATAAAAATAAAGACAATAAAAATAAGAATAAAACCCTAGAAATTAAGTCTCTACGAGGCTTTATCTATAGTCTTCCACGGACTTCTCATGAATTCATCCCTCCCACATGATCACCATGCATTTGCCTCCATAATCACCACAAAAAATAAGATAAAATAATGATTAATGAATAAATTATGATAATAACTTGAAAAAATATTAATAATATGAAAAAAAAAACAAATAAATAAATATAAAAAGAATAAGAAGAAGATGATATGATTATGAATGATTTAGGGCACTCCTCAGATTGGTAGTTCACCGTTCTTGATAAATCTTCAAATCTTGCCCTTCAAAAATTCTCCACGAATCTTGAATTAATTGTTAAATTAAAAGGAATTTTTTTTAGAAAAAAACAACTCAAAAGAAAATCATGTTTTCTTCCTCTTCTTTCTCTTCTTTTTCTCTTTTCCTTCTCTCTTTTTCCCTCTTCACCGTTTCCTTTTTTTCTTTTTCTTCCCTCCCATTCGTTATATAGTGGAATTAGGAAGTCTAACCCCAATCCTAATATGATTCTAATTCCTAAAGTATAAGATTAATACTTAAAATTATATTTAGGAACTTTAAACCAGTTAGGACTGAGTTGATTAGGAATTTTAAATCAATTAAAACTAAATTAAAAATAGAAAAAAAGAGACAGAAGAATTCAATTCCGACCGGGATTGTGTAATTATGATCAGAATTGCACAATCCCGATCAGAATTGGTGTAATTCCGATCGGAATTACATAATTCTGATCAAAATTATGAAATTCTAACATATTATTATTATTATTATTATCATTTAACATTTAATTATAAAAAGGCCCCTGGAAGAATTTAAATTTTGCAATTAGGTCCTAAAAAAACCTTGCAATTTAGTCCCTGAAAACATTAAATCCTTCCTTTAAAAGCTGCATTTAAGCCCGTTGAATTTTAAAGATGAAGTATTGAAGACATCTTCATCATTGGAGTCCTTTGCTGCATCTATAACACATCATCCTGAAATTGGGTGTCTACACTATCATTTACACATAACATCACTACATCAAGCCATGGCTATCATTTTCATCACACAAGCAATCATCCAACATCTCTTTATTCTATTTTATCTACTCGATTATTATTTCCTCATACAAATATTGACTTAATCTTTAGAGTGTTTGTAGGGGAAACCCCACCATTCATCTCTTCTCGTCAATGCAGGTTCTATAGCAAGAGATTTAATTCAGAGTTATCAAGTGGCGCCATTTGTGGGGAAACCTAGATTTTCTTATTTGTTTCAAAATAAGAGAATCAAGAGCTAGGCATAACCAAATTGAATTTTTAGTTGTTAGCACTTGCTTGGAACCCAGATGGATGACTCAAACATACAATTAAGTCTCACCTTCTCTAAGCATGATCATTGTAGAGAATCTGATTTTGTCATTACCCTCATATGATGATTTTAAATGTTTAATACTTGCCCCAAGAGTCGAAGGAAAGGACATTGTATTAGCTTTAGATTTGCACTCTTGGCAATAAAACTTGATTTTGGCCTTGAAGAAGATAAAAATTCATTTTGGGCCAAGAAAAAAATATATATTTCAAGTTTTCTCTTTCACGTATGTCTAAAATGTTCAAGTCAATCCCTTTTTACAAATACATATCCCATGAAAGTTGATGTAGTTGTTCATAATACAAGCTTTGTTATGTGTAAGCCACTTAATTATAAAGGATTTATTTAACCAAATTAGAGAATTAAGATGACCGAGCTACTTTTCATAAACCCAAAAGCCTTTGAAGATATAAATTCAAACTCGAGCCAATAATACCAAAGCTACAACAAAATCAGAGGTACCCGAAATAGTAATACCATAACATACACTTTAAACAAAAATACCTAAAGCAGCTCTTTATAAAAAAATACTTATATAATCAACAAGTTAACAATATGAAGAAAGAAGGATAAGGTTTCAGGAGATGTAGCAAGTCAAAGCGCCTAATTGACCGATGGAATTTAGAGTGCTACAAGTTGCTAATTACATAATATGAGAAGCTCAAAAGTAGAGTAAACATGAAGTGGCAACATAGTTTACCAATTTTCTGCTATTAACATCAATTAAATCTTATGCGTGTTCTGATTATAAGAAGCCCCTTATAAGCACCGATATCTATGCTTTCCTATTATTGTTTAATCTTTCTATCCCCTGTTAGAGTCATAATGTTGATTCATAGTCCTCATAATATTCAAGACACTTGTAATGTATCTAAAAAAGAGAAGTCTAAGAGTAAATAGCGAATTCAAGTAATGTAAATAAGCTTATCAAGTTATCAGGTAATAAGTTAAAAAAATAAAGAAGACAATATCAGTGAAACTCGAATATTTGAGCTAATCGCAAACTCAAGCACCAAAATGTAAAAATAGATAGACATCTGGGTCTAACTCTTAATTATTAAGTTATAGACACCTGGGTCTAAGGTAAAGTTTTGATTTTATTCTAGATAAAGAGAGCACCAAGCTCCAATCATTTGTTGAACCATGAACATTGATCATCTGTGAAGCCTCAAGTACCAATTTCATAAGCTTTGAGTACCGAACATCCATCAAATACTAGACATTAAATTCATAAGCACTCATACTCCAAGCAACAAACAACGAATCCTGAGTTAATCAACCAACCAAAGCCATTGTGGCACTAAGTTTGATAGTCAAACAAGTTGCACTAAGTCCATTAAAAAACTGCTCTTCTTCATTAATCCATTGTAGTTGAGAGTCTTTACCTAGTCACTTGATTTTAAAGTGACTTGAAATAGTGAGCTAATGAATACACAATGAGATTATCCTCAAATTTGACATCAGACTAAGAATCAAATCATTTGGTTTTGTGCCAAGCAGGTCATATATGTTTTGGTAGAGTCAATAACAGTTCTATTCGGAATCACTCGAGCAACAGATAAAGTCAAGACCAGTTACTTAACTTCCAATGACAACATTAGTTCTTTATATGATTACGATATGTCTATTTGGAAACTTAAAGACATACATGTTTTGACAAGCTTGGATTACAGTATTCGGCTAAAGGCCACTATGATAATATCAAGCATGAGATATTAAGAAGCAATAACTACAGGAGGCCATAGTGTCACATTTGACAAACCAAGATCAAGACCTAAAAGTTAAAAAAAAGGTGTTATTCCTTGCATGGGAATCAGATAAGGTCACTTTGAGGTTCAGTGTTCAACAAAAAAGAAAATATACCATTATAATGAAAAGACTTTAATGCCTCAACCATATTCAACTCTGTATTAGTTTTAATAAGTGGAGATTACCTCACTTCAATGACATATTAAAGGTAGTCGAACTGGACTATTAACTTCAACTTGGAGTCCTTGATTTTCTATGGAGCAATTATGAATATAAATATTCATTAATTGATTAAAGGCAGGACAAGAGCACACTAGGAGATAAGTTTTCTTTCTCAAATATTTATTTTTTAGTATTTATTTGCACATCTTGTTCTCATAGAATAACTGCAGCTTATCATACAAGCACACTTACATATCTATACACAGATGTTCATTCATGAATACATAGTCATTATCCATGCAAAACAAGCATTAATCATATTAATATATTTTTTACATTAAGGACTGACAATCAATTGCGATGAATCAAAACGATCCCAAAAATTTTCTCCTTTGACTATTGTAATAGATAAAGGACACACTTTGACAAAGATCAATGCATGCAAGAGCCTTAGAAAATTTAAAAATTCATAAGATGTGAATTTGGCAAAGAACTTGCTATACATTGTCAAATTTGCAAAATATTTGCGGAGAATTCAATGACAACTAGAAGTAAGAGCATATCTTTGTGGAAATTTTAGAGAAAATTTAAAAAAGGAAAATTCAAGAATGGGGTCAAGTATATCCACTACACAACCTACTAAATCAAAGTGCAATTGCAAGATATCCGAGCCAACATCACATAATATCCTTTATTTTAGAAGCGGCATAACCTTGGCCTTTCACCTAAACTACAATGCTCATCTCACAACTTAGATTGGGTAAGCCCAAATTTAGTCCTTCAAAGCCCACGTTCCATCATTTCAAAGTCCTTACTAAAATTACTAGCCTATATTATTGATCTTAGCTAAGATTAAAAGGACTTAGACTCACTACCAGGATCATAAAATTCTTTCCCTTTGCTATAATAGTAATCTTTGGCAAAATAAATATCAACATCAGCAATAATGTCCTAACTTGACATAATTCAATATTTTAGCCAGGTAGTTGCCACCAATAGAGTTATCAAAATTTAAGACTGAGCAACATCCTTGTTAGCCTAAATTGTGATTCGGGTCATTTCATAACACCGAGCACCAAAGTCTAATGACTAAAGTTGGCCCCTACAGGTCATTTCATAATATTGAGGTTAAGCCTAGAGTCATTTCATAACACCAAGCACCAAAGTCCAGTCATTGAAGCTGGCCCCCTTAGGTTGCTCATAACACTGAGGTTAAGACTCGGGTCATTTAATAATACCAAGCATCAAAACTCTAGCAATTGAAGCTAGTCCCCTTAGGTTATTTCATAACACTGATGGGTTAATGACTTATGGTCATTTTATAACACTGAGATAAAAAACTCAAATCATTTTATAACATTGAGCATCCATAATCCAAGGATTGAGGCTGGCCACCTCAGTTCATCTCTCGATATCACGTATCACCTCAATCAAATAATCATCTCTGAGCATCTTATTATCAAGTGATAGATTATCTTATCAGCATAAGGCATTGCTCAAAATATCACTTCATTAGAAACTCGGACATAAATATCCGAACGTACTTTCAGGGGGGTCTCTTGATACTTTAGATGGAGAACTAAATCCTTAAAGAGGAAGGAGATCTATTTTTTTCCTAATTATAGGGATCATTCTATAGAGGACATCTATTCTCTCCTAAATAAGGCAATCCTACAAGTGCAAGGAATCCTATTCCTCTCAGGTTTATGTATAACATTTCCCTATATATATCTCATTTCATCTTATATCATTCATTCCATTATTCCATCATCTACACATAACATCACTACATCAAGCCATGGCTATCATTCTCATCACATAAGTAATCATCCAACATCTATTTATTTTACTCTATTATTATTTTCTCATACAAATAATGACTTAATCTCATATTGTTTGTGAGGGAAACCCCACCCATTCACCCATCTCTTCTTATCAATGCAGGTTCTATAGCAAGAGATTCGATTTGGAGTTATCAATTATATTTTCTTGATCATTTACTAAGAATTATAAGGATTTTTTTGAAATTGCTTTATTCTTTCTCTCTATGCAAAAAAAAAAAAAAATTGTAGGGAGTAAGTTTGAGACATTTGGACATTATTATCCTTTAACCAATTTTTTTAACTAAAATAATTGTCGAAACAACAAAAAAAAACCACTATAAGACAACCTCACAAAATTGAAAATGAAAAAATCAAAACAACAAAAAAAGGGCCAAAACAACAAAAAACAACGTTATAAAACTAAAAATGAACTAACTAAAACAACAAAAAACAACCAAAAAAAATCAAAAAACAACTAGAAAAATAATCTCATAAAACTAAAAATGAACTAACTAGACAACCAAAAATAACTGTCAAAAAAAAAAAAAAACTAGAAAAACAACCTCATAAAACTGAAAATGAATGAACCAAAACAATAAAAAATAACCTCCAAAACAACCAAAAAATAACAAGAATAACAATATCATAAAACCAAAAATGAACTAACCAAAACAACCATAAAACAACCAGAAAAATAACCATAATAAAACAACCTCATAAAACATAAAGCTGAAGCAACAAAAAACTAAAAATAACCGCTAAAAAATTACAAAAACACTATAAAAATGAAAAAAAGAATAAAAATAAAAATAAATAAAAAAATAAAAAAATAAATAAAAAGAAAGAAAGGAGTTACTTAAAATAATAATAAAAAAATAAAATAAAAACCACATGCTTGAAAAAGAAGACGTTAAACTTGAAAACAATTTGGTTAAATATAGAGTGTACAATGTAATTTCGCAAGTGATATCATAGACCCTTGTCCATATTGCAATATGGACCAGGGGTCCATCATATATGTGAAAATATGTCTTTTTTTTAACGCTTATTATCTTGTAGTCCTAACCTTTTCCTCTTCTTCGGTACTTTCTCTCTCACAGCAAACCAACCTTACCGTGCCTCTCTTCTCTTTAATATATTTTTTTTGCACTTTATTTATTTATTTATTTTTTGGATCAGTGGCTTCTTCTTCTTATTATTAAGAGAAGGGTGTCTCTCAAGTGCTTCAAGATCTGGAATCATGACTTGAGCCAAAGAGGGAGGATTCGCAAAAGTTATATATCACTTCTTCTAAAATTCAATAGCTTTTTCTTCTTCTTCTTCTTCTTTTTGAATTTTTTTAGATTGGATTTTGACTATAAATTATTTTGTTGTATTTATTTATACACACACACACATATATATTATTAGTTGTAACATAAAGGTTCATGTGTTATTGATTGGAGGTTCATTTGTTATTAATTAAAAAATACTTTTTAATTTTTTAATGAGATTAAAAGTGAACCTGCAGGTGAAGGTCAATGAGCCTACAGGTGAAGGTCAATGAACATGTAGATGAAGGTCAATGTATCTATAGTAGGCTCATTGATATTCACTTGCAGGTTCATTGATCTTTAATGAATATTCAGGTGAAGATCATTGAACTTGCATGTTAAAAAAGGCCAACGAATATGTAGTTGAAGGCTAATAAAACTGCTAGTAAAGACCAATGATTATACATGTGAAGGTCAATGAACCTAACTTATGGATAGACAAAAACAATATCAACTAATTTCTTTTAGTTCAAACCATGAGATGAGAACCCGCACCACTTATATTTAATGTGGAAAAAAAGGACGTTTGATATGAAATAAGGAAGACATGCATTTTCATCTTGCACATGTGTTGTCTATATTATAATATGAAGAAGGGTGAATGATATAAAAATCCGTATAATTTTTCCAAAAGTAAATTATTAAAGGTTCAAATAGAAAGCAAGCCCAAAAGGAAATCTAGTGAGTCAATAAACATCACCTCAATCTCAATTGATAAATAAAGGAATTCATTTGTAAAATTAAATTTAATATATTGAAAAATAAATAAAATTTATAGAATATTATTTTATTAAATTCATCAAATTGATTAAAATTAAATTAAGTTTATCATAATAAACATTTCATATGCATTTTAAACTTACGAAAAATTCTTTTGTTATGATAAAAATATGAAGGAATTTTTTTAATTATATATATATATATATATATATATATATATATATAACAAATCAAACATACAAATAAATTACTTACAAATAAATTCCATTAAAAAATAGAAAGTCCATTTGTAAATGACATAATTAATATAAGATTTCAATCAAACTTATTATGTAGAAATGGCATAGATAAAACATTTTAATAATAAAATTACTTATATTAATTAATGCATTGTTGCACAATATATATGATGACAGGTCATTAAAGACCATCTAGTGAGCTTGGTCCTGCAAGGTTGAGAAGAGAGGCGCTAGGTGGTCACCGGTGGTGCCACTCTAATGCTCAAGTTAGTTGGAGATTCATAGTAGAGAAGATGGTGAAGAGATTTATGTGTTTAGGTTGACTTACAGTTCTCTTCTTTTTTCTCACCTATTTATGCAAGTGTAATGGCTTGTCTTCCAAGCCTTCCTTAAGAGATCATTCCTTTGGTTAGCCTACTATAGATTGGTAAGGCATCTTTTACTATCCATGGCATCACCTATAACATGCTCTCTGAATCATTTAATGCCTCTGAGGCTATTTTTGATGGTTTTGCCCAATGTTCCTGCCTAAAGGTGTATCGGGTTGACTCAGTTGATCGGGTAAAGACCATATTGGTCTTCTGCCCCAGATTTCGATTTGGTCTTCTAGTTGTATGATCAACGAGTCATGGTAGTCCACCGGTTCTATTGGTCTATTATGTTATCATAGTCCCTCCCTAAAAAAAGTTGGACATTTATGTCCAAAGAGTCATCAGTTTTTCAAAGTGGTATTTTTTGGAGAATGTGGCGAGACTTCTCATTTTCCTAAGATAGTGGGTAGTTTAATTAAAATATGAAATGACATCTTTTAGG
Organism: Mallotus nudiflorus; assembly: GCA_947683625.1. Taxonomy (NCBI): domain Eukaryota; kingdom Viridiplantae; phylum Streptophyta; class Magnoliopsida; order Malpighiales; family Euphorbiaceae; genus Mallotus; species Mallotus nudiflorus. The sequence goes on along the minus strand of CANTUR010000104.1, from coordinate 16,366 downwards.
GGCACGTGTGAGTAGTAGTTGTGTGTATTTAATTGGTGGTTTTTCCTTTCTACCAAAACTGAAGTTTCATGTGTGCCTTAAACTTGGTTTTCTATGATTTTTTGCCATTTTCATGTAAGTTATTCTTTTGGCATTGCTTTTCTTTTTGGCTGGTGATCATTTTAGGACTGTTCCTTCAACATCATATCATAAAAAAGTAAGTGGTTCCCCTCTTTTTTTTTTTGAATTTTTCTTGGGCTCCTTCTTCCTTATTTTTTATCTCATTTGTTTTGCTAGTGTGGTAGCATTGGGTTTTTATTTTTTCATTTTGTGTTTTTTTTTGGTTGTTAGCTCCACCATGTGTTTATTTTGAATTATAGGTTTTTTAGTTTTGGGGTTTTAGGCTTAAGTGTTATTGAGATTTCTAGTTCTTCTACCATTAGTGGTAATGGCTCTATTTACTGTTATGATAGGGTGGAGATGTCATCTGGCAATAGTGAAAAGATATTTTCTGGCAGTGAGCAGGAAGAGTCTTCCACATGGTAGTCGGTCGGTTCTGGGGTGGGTGGCAGATCTGACTAAATTGGTGTTTTTAGGGTTTTCGATGTTATGCTTGTGTCATCTGGTCTTTCTGTCACCTTTCCATTAGAATCCCATGTCATTCATGTTAAATCTAAGGGGGTCATTAGATCTTCCTCTCAGCCTATTCTATTAGTATGGCAACCTCTAAAATCAAGTTTACATTGAGTCGAGATTAATTGGTTTTAATAAAGAAAGAATTCTTGATACCCAAAAGTTATGAGTTGTACCAAGGGATCATAGGGTGACTGATACCTTGGTTAATTCTGACATAATGGTGTATGTGGATGCTTTGAAAGCTGGTCTATGCTTCCCTTTGATCCTATTCCATGTGAAGTTGCTTAATTTTTATGGTTTGCCAGTTAGCTAATTGACGCCTAACGATTGGATGCTTGTCTGCAGTTTTACCAAGGCTTGCTATGATTTGTATATTGAGTCTGATATGTTTATGTTTCAATATTTATTCTTGCTTACCCAAAAAGAGGAACATTATTATTTTTTGGGTCATTCTAGTAATGTGATGTTCGAGGGGTTATCCAAGTCGTGGAGGACCTGGAAACCTAAGTTTTTTTTTTTTTTTAAGGAATCTTGAGGGGTGGGGGGTGTTACCTAGGATTTAAATTTGGAAACCCCGTAAGTGTGGTAGGAGTGTGGCATTGACTGAGGATCAGGCTTACAAGGTTGATTGATTCTATACTATAGCCTATGGTGAAGAATTTAATTATGGTAAGCTAATAAAGGGGATGGAGGGTTAATCATCTTATGGAGGTGGGCATATTAATATATTTTATTTTGCGTATCAGTGTTTGTTCGTGTGTTGATTAGTTATGGTTATTAGGCATTATTTGTTTAACTTTAGGGTTCTTTGTGTTTTATAGAGGTCGACCGGACATTTCCAACGCTGCAAGTCTGCCACTCCTGCTTTATGCCACCCAAAGGAGTCTCTTGACAATTGCAAGCATGAGTCCATAGGTCATGTTTTGGTAATGGTGCCTCCCCTATCAAAATGGTCTCGATAAGAGGGGTCCATCAAGGGCAAGAGTTCTTTTTCATTGAGGGTCACTATAAAAGATTTCCATACTACTTTGCACGTGAAGTATGGCTCTGCAAGGTCGATCTTTCTTTACTCTAGGCCTGTATGCACTGACTTTGCCCTCATCTGTGCACTTCCTGATGACCAGGACATAAGAGACTAGGTTAAGGATTATGACAACTTGGTCTCCTGCACTTAGTCTGCCTCTCTATAGGTTCAGTTTATCTTTTATTGGTTTTCGCATTACTTTTTCTTTTTGTTGCTCCTTAGTTATTTTACTTGTGTGGCCACTTATAAATGTGCACTTAGTATCCCTACTTAATGAGCATAATGCTAGTATGGAGAGGGAGTCTGCACTAAAATATAGGAATGTTCGTGCTGATCTTGAGCTTAAAAGAGTAGAGGTAGACAACCTGACCTCTAAAATCTCAGAGGATGAGAAAAAGGCTACTGATGCAACTCTCGGTGCCAAGGCATTGGACAACCAACTAACCCTTGCATAGAATAAGGTGAGCCAACTAGAGAAAGAGATTGAGGAACTAAAAGAGGCTCATTGATTGGAGCAAGAGGATTTGGTAGAGCAGTCCTTTGTTGTTCATGGTAGTATGAAGGACGTTGTATCCAAACTTGGAAATCTCCTTTATAGAGCGTGTTGTGCCTGGCGCTGAATTGTACTATATTCTCAGTCACACTACACCAGATGAGATGCTCAGGCTCACAAGTCCACTCCTCCACGGCAATCGATGGGTTGACCGAGGGTACTGAGGCATTTCCTTTTGATTACCTTACTAAAGAGGTTGACCTATGACCTCTTCCTGCTATGCCTAAGAGTTGTTATTTTCTTCCCACTTTGAACAATTTAATCTTTATTTTCCCTTTAGATTTTTGGGAGTTTTTGAACATCTATGTCCTTCTTTTACCCCTTGCGGTGTCGGGGTTATGGTTAATTATTAACTTTATTTGTGTTGTTAATGTTATTGATAATTGTTCATTTGCCCTTTAACTATTTGTTCTTCTTTTTCCACTTGAGTAGAGTTTGTCAAGTCATGGTTCCTAAATGAACAAAATTGCGGTCTGCGTAAGTGGTTATTACTTGCGTATATAGAAGGGACATGTCTCGACAAGGTGCCATTCTCGGGCTGCGTTAGTCTTTGGTTACGATATGGTACTTTGCTTGACCCATATGTGCTCTATTCAAGGGGTTTGTATGGGTCAGAATTGCTTAAGTATTAAAAGACTACCCCATTGGTCAAGGACTGTTCAATCTACTATTAGAGTTAGTCTTAATTTCTAGCACATTGGCTTACGCTTATGAGATTTTATTAGAGACTCAAAAAAATTTATATTATGTAGACCAAGTGGGTCTTTATCGTTTAGCGTGACTCATACACATGTAAATTTTGAAATTTATTTTCTAGTGATCAAGTGGGTCTTTATTGCTTCACGACTCATACACCTGTATAAAATTTAAAATTTATTTTCTAGAGACCAAGTAGGTCTTCATCGCTCAATGCAACTCATGCAGTTGTATAAATTTTGAAATTTATTTTTTAGAGACCAAGTGGGCCTTCATCTGTAAGCACTCAATTTTAAGATGCACTGTACACAATTGCAACATAAATCCCTATGATGAAATTTATTCAAAAATTGAATTTGATTTTGTTTTTTTTTGGACTTTAGGGACTAAATTATAACATTTTTTAGGATTTGATTGTAAATAAGTCATTTTTCAGGAGTCTTTTGGTAATTAAAAGATAAAAAATTTAAGATCGGCATTAGTGTAATTCCAACCGGCATTAGACAATGTTGATCAGCATTACACAGTTCCGATGCACAATAATTCTATTTTTTATTTTTTTCATGTATTTTTCCTTATTTTTATCGATTTTTCAGTGTTTTGATTGGTTGAAAAATTCAAATTTTATATGATAAAGTTTTTTTAAATAAATGCAGAAAATATTTTTTTCTAAAATCAAAACAAACGCTATCTGATCTAATAAGTTAGGTCCGTTCCTCCTTTGGAGGAAGTTCAGTATGCGCAGACTCTGCATTTAAAAGCAGAGTCTGCATGCATGCGAGGAGGGAGGTTTTTTGGCTAGAGAGGCAGGGGGTTGGAGGATTTTTTATAGACGGAAGATAGAAAAAAGCTTTGATTTTCTCTATTCTTTAAAAAACCCTAATTCTTGCAGTTCATTTGAGGAACACGATACAGCGAGTTTTTTAGTCTCAGTCCATAATCAAATCAACATTGAGTCAATTTTATCAATGAAAATCCTAATCTGAGGGGCCAAAAAAGGGCATATGCATAACATTTATTTTTTCTTTCTTCTCTTATGTGATTTTTATTCATTTCGTTAATTATTTTATTACTTAATTTCACTACTAATTTGATTGCTTTTTTTTGTTTTGATGTCCGTATGTGGATTGAGGAGGAAGATACTGCTTGTGTTTAATTGAACAGAAGATCCATGGAATGCCATGCATGAACCTATACTGTTTTAATAATAGTTCTTAGGATTTTAATTTTTGTTCCGCATTTTGGTATCTTGTGTAGTTTATTTTAATTTCTGGGTGTATAATTATTTAATTGTAACTATGTACGTAGTTTGTAATAGCCCCAGTAGTAGGAATAGTGAAAGATTTAAATTTCTGTATTTTAAAATTGATTAGTAATTAGGTTCAATTAGGTAAAAAAAATCAATTAAAATCAGTAGTGGCATTAGCTTAAATTAGGGTTTGCATGTAATTAATTTAGGTTTTTTTTAGAAAATCACTGTAATGTTTGGTTGATCTATTTTTTGTGTTTTATTTATTTTGGGCTTATTTTTTTATGTTTTTGGGCCCCAAGCCCACTTTTAGGTCTAACCCACTTAATAAATAGGCATAAAAAAATGATTTAGGTTTTTTAAATAATTAAAATCAACTTAGGCCCATTAGATTAATTAGAATTTAGGCTCGTTTAGTTAATTAAAAATTGTTTAGACTTAGCTCAACCCACTTAATTTCATTTCTTTTAAAATAAATAGACCTAGGCTCACATTTCACTAAAAATAAAACCAAGTTAGATTTAGGTCCACTAATTCAATTTTCCTTTAAAATTGAATAGACTTAAGCCCATATCTTAGAAAGACTAAAATAAATAGATTTAAGCTCACTAATTAATAAAAATGTAGGCTCACCTTTAGTCCATTTTTCACTTGTAAATAAAATATAAATTTAGCTAACCTTTTTAATAAAATTAAGATCGTTTAGACTTAGGGACAACGTGATCTTGAGTGCATTTTTTACTTGTAATTTTATTGACTTGTTGCCTTTTTGGGTAGATGGATGTTAATTAGGGTTTAATAAGATTGCATGTAATTAGAGGATGAAATAATTATTTATAAAATTATTCTAAATAAACACGAGACTAAGAGAAGTCAGTATTCTGTATCCAGAATCTCCTGGTTGTGGTGTTAATTTTTTTTTTAGAGAATTGAGTACCACCAATCAAATTGTTTCAGTTATTACCCTGGGTGGCGACTCCTCATCTCCATGCCATGTCTTTGTGACAGTGGTTAGTGTGTTCTCTAAGGCCATGAGCCTAAACAGTGTCGTGGTTGCTAAAATCTTGGACGTGCACTAAACCCCGCTGTCTACAGTGGTGACTCCACTGGGGATAAGAGATACTGATTCTACTCATGTTCTTTAGAATTATTTTATTGATTATTATTTCATTCTTGCATTCATTCTGCATGTCCCTACTAAACCGACAGCATTAGTTTATGATTCCATGATTCCACTAGCTTTATGGGGTTATAGATTGGCTAACCATCACTTTTAGCCTTAACTCAGTTCAAGAGAGATTACCGGGCTCATCTGACCAGAGTCTGTAACCCAAGTCTCTAAGGGGGGTAATCTTCTCTCGAGTTGGTAAAGGATGCTGGGCCCCTCTGACCTTAGCTTGTAACTCAAAGTCCATAATGGGAAGCATCTTGCTAAGGGAACCTTAACTTTTCACCGGACCCTAACCACATATAATGGCCTAGTTACTTCCCCTAGGATTTTCACCTAAAGTGCTTGTTTGTTTGAATTGCCATGAGGTATTGCTATTTATAAAAGCCCAGGCCTATACCTTTGAAGCTCATTCAGGCTAATAAGGATTAGGCTATACCTTTATATTTAGAAATGTTGCTTCTGTGCTTTTTCTTTTAAAAGAGATTTGGCATGCACGTCGACTCTTAATATCCCCTGTTGATAAGAAGGCCAAGACCAAAAATCCTAGGAAAAGAAACTTTCTATTGAACACGTGTGTGGGAGAAATAAGGTTGGAAGGCTTATGGTTGCATGTTTCTTATTGATTGCTTCTTGATACTTGCTACTTGTTAAGTGTTTGCCTGCTACTTGTTGCATAAACACATGCATCATGCATACATATAGTCCATGCATCATATTAATACCTTGTTTTGCAGCCATCATAGATTCATCCAGATCTTCTCGTGTTTGGGGATGAAGAGGTGGCAGATTGACCAGAGTTGATTTAAGTCCGGAGTCTATAGCTCAAGGCATTCTTAACAGACTGGAGAGATTAGAGGGGAGTCCAATTAACCCACTATTCCTAGAAGCTGAATCAACTCAGACTGAACAGACTAAAATGGAACAACAACCAGAGATGTGGACCTTAGAATACATTAAGGGAGCTTTGATGGATGACATGAGAGCTATGATGCAAGATGAACTGAGACAAACTTTGGCTGAACTAGTGTAACCTGTTGTTGGACAACCACCTGCTGCTGTTATTGAACAACCACCTACTGCTACTGTTGAACAACCACCTATTACTTGGACAACCACTTGTTGCTGTTATTGAATAACCACCTGCTGCTATTGTTGAACAGCCACCTGTTGTAGGAGCTCCATTTATTGCTCCTCCACCTGCTGCTAACAATGCTGAGGGGCAACCTGCTCCTAGAAATGTGCCTACTACTGATGTAAGAATGGAAGGCATTGAAAACTACATAGTGGAAAAGGCAAAGAGAGAATCACTTGAATTGGTTCAAGACCTTGAGTCCAAGAAGATGCAAGCATTGGCTCAAAAAATGTCCAAAATGGAAGAGCTTATTAGAGGACAAGGAATGGGATATTCTTTTAACTTTGATGACATGCTACAAATGGAGGGAGATAAGCTGCCTGAAAATTCAAAATGCCTTAACTACAGAAGTTTGATGGGAGAGGAGATCCAAGGATTCATTTGAGTCAATACACCATAACCATGAGCACTACTAAAGCACCATTGTCAGTAGTTGCTAGGCTATTTGTGTTATCCTTGGAAGGAATGGCTATGAATTGGTACTATGGGTTAGAAAAATCTCGTAGGGCTGACTAGAAAGAACTATGTACTGCGTTCTTGAAATAATATGATTATAATACTCAATTGGAAGTGTCAACTAGGGATTTGGAGTTGACTAAGAAAAAACCAAATGAGTCCTTTTCTAATTTCTTAACTCATTTCATGAATAAAGCAGGGAAGATGAAAAACAAGTTTGCCAAGAAGGGTCAAGTTAGAATGATAGTTTGTAATGTGTCACCTAATTTGGTTGAGAGGTTACAGATGATGAATCCCAAAACCTTTGTGGATTTGTATGATGATGGGTTACAAGCTGAGGAAAATGAGAGTGAGAAAAAGAAAATTATTAGAGGCACAAGAACTCGAAACTACCCAACTGGGGGTATACAACAAGGAAGTACTAGCCGAGCTATAGAGGTGCGTGCAGTTCAGCAACCCCGAAGGTTCTCCAACTTCAACCAACCACTCTCCAAAGTCCTAGAGAGGCTAATCCAAAAAGGCCTACTCCGACCCTTAACCTTTTCCAAACCCCTAAATCCAAATCTCCTTGGCTATGATCCAAACAGTTACTGCAAGTTTCATCAAGTAGTTGGCCATTCCAAAGATACATGTATCCACCTAAAACATGAGATCCAAAACCTGATAGACTCCGAAAAAATCACCAACCCTAAGAAATCCAATTCCAACCCAAACACCAGAAATAACCTTTTCCCAGATTACTGAAATGTTCCACCACCAGCCACTATAATGATCAACTCAGGGGTTAGCGAAGAAGAAGTGCTAAGCTCCTTTGAGGACCTAAACCCTATACCTAATGGAGAACCTTTTGGACAGTCACAGAGAGGAGTAGAAGACTTATTGGGCCAGCCCTTAGGCAAGTTTGATTACAGAGTATTCTACTCAAAACCACCCTCTGCTGATATCCCTATTGAATCAATTGAGCCCTTAGGTTAGGGAGATGAGTTTGATGATAAGCCAATAAAAGAAGAGCTTGAAATTCCTAAGCAGTCGCTAAGAGGAGTTGAAGATCTGTTGGGACAACCTTCGAGCAAGTTTGATTACAGAGTGTTATATTCTAAATCCACTTCTGCTGACATACCCATTAAATCAATTGTGCCGACACGATGGGGTGATGAGTTTGAGGAAGATGAATTCCTAACCCTAGAACTGTCCCAAGAAGGGGTTGAAGAGCTGCTAAGCCAACATATGGACAAGCTGAGGGAGTTGAAGGGAAAAAAAACATACACAGTGGAAGTTTGGAAAAATGGGAAAAGGGAATGGATCGTTGGGGACATGGACATCTGGTATGATTTTGATGAAGAAAAACCCACTAGAGTCGATGTATGGAGTGATACTCCAAATGTAAATCATGTTACCAGAAGTGGGAGAAATTACTGGATAGTAGAAAAGCAAAATGAAAGGGTTGTAGAAAGGGAAGAAATAGAAGACGTAGAAGTAAAGGAAGGACAAAAAGAGGATTTGATCCTGGAACAACTCAAGAAGGCTAAAGCGAGTGTGAGCATCTGGGAATTACTGATGCATTCAGGCAGCCACAAAAGGGCTCTAGTTAAAGCTTTGTCGAACATGAGCATTGAAACAACTGCTACTCCAGAGGCTATGGTAGTAAAGATGATAGAAAAGTAATATGGGTTGAGAATATTCTCAAATGATGACTTGCCTTTGGAGGGAAGAAATCATAACAAGGCATTATTTATCCCAGCTAAAGTAAAAAGGAAGAGAACCAACTTTGTAATGGTGGATGATGGTTCAGTTATAAATGTATGCCCACTAAAGATCCTACCTAATATGGGTCTAAAAGTATATGACTTGACAGCTTCAAACCTTATAATCAGAGCTTACGACAACAATACCAGGAATGTGGAGGGAACATTTCAGGCTTTGGTTAAAATAAGACCTGTGGAATCAACCATTGAGTTCATCATATTAGACATCCCTATTACTTATGCCCTGTTATTGGGATTGCCATAGTTCTATGCCTTGGGAGGGGTACCTTCAACTGTTCATCAAAAGATAAAATTCCCTTATGAAGGAGAAGTTATGACCATAGAAGTTAGGACCAATGCTGTTGTGGCATCCATATTGGATAAACAGAAACAAGTGTGTTCACCCCCTGGTTTCCAGATTATTGGGATATTTGATAGGACTGAATTGGATCCGAGAGTAGCAAAAATGATGGAGAGCATGAATTGTTGGCTTGGACAAGGACTGGGGAAGAATGAACAAGGAGAATTCCTAGGATTCAAAAATCAAGATGACACAACAAGATTAGGATTTACAGGGGAAGCAAAGCCAAAAGGTAGAAGGGCAAGGAAGAGATTCAATGTAGAAAAGAGGAAGCTTTATGCAAAATTTGGTCCTTTGAGTCAGAACTTCATCAGGCCAGGGGAAGGCAAATACTATCTGAGAGCTAAAAAATCAATCAGTGTTGCTAGAGCAGATGTCCCTAGGTTTGAGATCTTTAAGGAGCAAATTATGGAGAATCTAATGAAGGACAATAAAGAGGAAGTGATGAAGCTGACAGCTGAGTAGATGGGTAGTACTGCTGTTAAAGAGTTGTTATGTTAACCACCTCAAGGACAACCACTATGAGACTCAGCATCGCTAGCATCTAGAATAGGAAATAAAATTTCTCATTGTCTCATTGAATAAAGTTTTAGTTTCTAGTGATTGATGATATAAATTATGACCATGCTTACTTATGTAATGTACATCCTAATGGTACTGTGCATTATGGTATTGATTACATCTACTTGTTTGACATAAATTTAATTCAGTTAGATTCATTCAGCATGGGCACAAATGCAAATTTAAAGAACATCCATATATCACATAATGTAACTTTTGAAGATAGAAAATGTGAGAAAAAAATAATAAAAAAGGAAAGAACAAAGAGAGAATAAAAAAGAGGAAAAAAAAGAAAAAAAAAGAGAACAGTAAGGTAAAAATTAGAGAGGAAAATTCATGACTGACTGAAAACAGGAGTTATATCATGTGATGTAATGAATGTTCTCATTTTTCCCCTAATGAATGATTAAAATTGAATTTTAAATTTTTGTTCAAACATCACATATTGGTCTTTATCATACTGCATAAGTATTTGAATGGAAAAATAATACATGATGAAAGCTAAATTAGAGCTATGAGATCACTATTTTAGTTACGTTTTCTTTTTGCCACCTTTTTTGTAATTTTTCTTGTAAGCCTAGCATCCCCTTATACCTTGAGAATTTAGGTGGCTCAGTAACTTGCTTTTCAATCCATACATTGTGACTATCATCAATTATTGCATCAGCATCAAGTCTTATATTTTGCTCAAGAATTCTTTGAAGTGCAAGTCCAGTTGATTTCATCATCCAGAATTTGCTTCAATCAGTTTGCCCACTCCTATGCATCTTCAATACATGAGATTGCAGCTAATAGGGTTAGTAAGATAAAGGGTCAACAATAATAAATTACCAAACTGAGTCTCTTGTGCACATGAAGAAAGTGATTGCTAGGATGAATTTAAAATGAAGCTGGGGGCAAAATGTAACTCCGGGACAAGTTAGGGGCAAAACAGTAAATACAATAGTAGAACTTCAAAGTTAGTGAAAACAATCTCAAGGCAGAAAGGAGTATACTATAAGTATATAGATATAACAGTTATCATACAGCAAAAGCAGTAACAAAAAGAAAATTTTAATAGTGCATCGGTCAATCATGAGCTCCAGTGTAAAGCCATGGACCCCACTCACTAACCTGATTATTTGTTTGATAGACTATATCAGAAGCTCAAACATCATAAGTACTAATAATGAAGCATCAACTACTTGAACCTACAAGCTACTGATGAGGCACCTCATTCTCACACTCCAAGCTGCGAACATAGCTTTGTCCCTAACAGAAGACTTGTTAAGATCATGCATAACATGCATACACTTGCATACATTTGTTGTGAAATACTTGTCTTTGAGCCTAGGCAAGATTGTCCAAACACTTTGCTACTAACGTTCAAGATTAGTGCTGTAAAAGTGCAGGAAAGTAGTTAGAGTATTCACAGGTAAAGCATCTTAAGGAATGAAAATAAAAGGAGTAACATTACTAAGAAGCATCATCCTGGTGACCTCAAGAGGCTAGATAAGACTTTCAAGCTCCTCAAACTTAGTATCCATCTCTATAGTCTAATTGAGAGCATCATTTAAAATATCTCTCCACAACAGTTAGACCATTATAGGGTGTGGAATATGGTAACGAGAAGGTCGAACATGTCAGTAATACATGTGCTTGGCCCTAAAAGGGAAGAATGCACTCAAAACTTAAGAGACGAATGCACTTTGAAGACTTCTTTAATGGTGAAATAAAAACCTCTAACTTCAAAATCTTTTCTTTAGCAGGAAATGTTAGGAAGAGGAATGAGGCCCTTTACCATAGCATCAATATTCAGCCTAAAGCCACAACCTTAATGGTAGAATATCACGACCCTGTGATCAGAGACATCATGATTAAAAGGGAAGAATCCACTCAAAACTTATGATAAATGCACTCTGAAAAATTCTTTGATTATGAAATAAAAATCTCTAAATCATAAATCTTCTCTTTTGTAGGAAATGTTAGGAAGAGGAATGATGGAGCCCTCTACTATAGCATTAACAGAAGAAAGCCACAACTTCGATGGCAGAACATCGCGACCCTGCAACTAGAGACATCAACACCAATAAAAAAGAGAAGAATGCAAAAGAATAACATTAAATTTTGACAAAATCTCTTCACTTATAAATAAACCATACTAACTTATGGTATTTTGTGCAGGGAAAATTAAAAAGAATGAACAAAAGGAAAGGAACTGATACATCAATAAGAATGACCAGGATAGCAAATGCCAATCACTTATCAAAATCTCACTCTGTGTGACAAATACCCTAACAAATACCAAAGGGAAGTAGGATAACTCTATCTATTTTGATTCTATAGTAAAGTACAAAGAAAATTTATAAAATTGAGAATAAATTCATCCACTTCGTGATATCATGTGCAAAAACTTATCTCATGACCTTTGATTTTAGTGGCTTTCTTTTATTAGCCTCGTAGAATTCAAATGTCTTGTTGACAGTTCTATGCTGAGAGTTTCTAAAACTTTAATCAATGTAATGCTTACTTTACACCTAAACAAGGGGAAGAATATTCAAAGACAAAATCTATGGATTTGTAGTATAAATTGGTTGACTTTTAAAGTGTCATTTTAGTCGTTTGAATAATAAATGTGCATATAATCTACTCCAATTCTCAAAAATGAGTATGAGTACAAATCCCTCAACGGTATCCACGCTGAGTAATACGAGAAAGGTGGGGGAACACTAAGACGAGAATCAAAATAAGAGTAAGCATAATATACTCCAATGCCCAAAAATGAGCAAGAGTATCAACATGAACCTTTGGCAGTATCCATGCTGAGTAATACAAGAAAGGTGGAGGAATACTATAAGAGGACCCATGTAAAAATAAAAAATAAAAAATAAAAAATAAAAAATAAAAATAATAATAAAAAAAACTTGCTCTATTTACTCTAATGCTCTATAAGAGTATGAGTATCCAAAGGACCTTTTCAGAAGTATCCACGTTGAGTAATATGAGAAAGGCAGGGGAATACTTGGATACGGAAGAAAAGCACAAAAAATAATTCAAAGACTGTTTTAATACTCTGAATTCAATATTTTTATGCTTAATTTCCACAAATTTTATTTAGCAAATTCTCCCTAAAATTAGGTGTGGAAGTAAGCTCTTCACTTGGTAAATGCTATACTCTCAGCATAAGATGGTTAACAATGCCTCTGACCTTTACGAATGGCAAATAAGTGACAGTCATGAAAATAAAAAATAATGAGATTTGTTAAGTACATGCTAAATTTTCAACATTATAATATACTTTTATACATTCATCATGGTTGAAACTAACTTTAACAAGTATGTAGGAATTGTAATTCCAGAAAGAAGTGCATCCAACTTGTAGAGTTAGTTAACACAACAGTATGATAGAAAAATCTAGTAGCCTAAATCAGTCATCCTGAGCTCTAGAATCTGGCCATCGGCTCCATCCTTTAGTAGAGTCATCGTAGTGAAAGATGTTCGGAGGTTTGACAGAAGAAGTCCTAGCACTGTAAGGATCAATGCCCAAAACTGCAAGTTATTGGTGAAGCATCTCAATCTCATGCTCCGGATGGCTCGAGTAGCTCTGTACATATAGAAAACACATCATGTACCTTTTATGCATAGTGTGCATACATTTGCATCTTTATTATACATATACTTACCCGCCAACTGTCTGTAATCTGCATCATAAATAATCTCTGAGATGAGTCAAGTCCATATAGATACTCTGCCAGTGTCAGGGGAATCTGTTTTGTAAAATTTTGTTAATATCAACGTCAAGTGTATAGGTTTATATAAGAAATAAAGTAAATAAACTCACATGAGAAGCATATGGTGGATAAAAGTTAGGAAGTTGAGCATCACTAAACTGCATCTACTACTTAACTGGAGCCTGAACAGTAGAAGCCCAATAGAACATAAACTTGTCTGGAAGAGAGACATCACCAAGCATAGCACCGATAAAGGCCCCATCATGACTAGACCCAACGTGTTGAGCATGATGACCAGGACTAGGTCTGGGCTCAGGGCTCTTAATCTTTGGAGCAATCTTTGTCTCCTTATCGGCATCAACGGGAGAGCGAACCTCCTTAAACTGTAAAGAGAAGCAGTGATTCATAAGTTCCAGAAACAGAAGCTAAAATAATGAGAAATTACCTCATCATCGTCAATGGGAACATGCTCTAAAAGGCTCTCACGGATAAACTTTTGATAATGTCGAGAACGTTTAAAGAAATCTAAGGCAATATATCCCTGTAGTGCATCCCTCGGCTCTGAACCTATAAGATGCAAGCTGCGGAGCATAGAGAAAGGGACATCAGAGGGAATGTGACATCGAGAAGGGCCAGAAGACCAGCGATATACTTGCTCCCCTAAATACCACATCAGACAGCCATAACCAGAGAGTAGGATCCTCATAGGCTCCAAGCGGGCTGCAGCCACCATGAAATCATATCGCTAGATGTCCTCAGCACTCTCTAACCAATCAGAGCTTATATGAAATTTATGTAAATTAAGTCTAATCTTTATTAAATTATAACATACTAATGATTTTATTTTTATTTTTTTCCTTACCAGGTGCGACTCGATAGTGTTCAACTGATCATGGTACGTCTATAAAGTGTTCCTGTTGCTAGCATGGCAAGAGGAACCCCATCTCATCATCAGAGGAAAGGTCCTATCATAACTGATAGCATTAAAGCCTCGAATTAGCCTAATCTCTATGCTCAAGATTTGGAAAAAAGAACATATCAGAAAAGGAAAAGAAGAGTAAAACTATAAGATCAAATGAAGGAGAACATACATGCAAGACATGCCAAAAGCCACAAATCATGACAACACCTCTATAGACAGTGTCCAATCTGTAATAAATATAAGCGAGTGCAGTAGATCCCCAATCTAATGTGACAACTCGATCCAAGTCACGAAGAGGACCTAACAGAGCAATACTAACCTCATAACTGGTCTCGCAAAAGAGGGTCATGCCTAATAATATCAAGAGGAAACACCTCGCCTTATGAATAATCTGACAAGGAGTCAAAGTAGGAAGGCATCTGAATCCCTTAACTAATGATGAAAGAAGAACGTTTTTTCGATTCTTCCATGCTGGGAAAAACCTGATCAAGTTGTGCATATATTGACTCTGTGCATGCTCTAGAAGACTATAATAGCAGATGTCAAATGGATTAGGGATCCTCCAAAGGTAATCCCGGTGATAGTAGAGAAGCTTATAGGTGAATCGGTCAGCTCACCCACACGAGTATGAAAAGTGTGGGTAGTATCCATCCATCGCTCGATTAAAGTAAATAAAGAATAATGATCAGACCGACCTCAAATAGTCATAAGTACAATAATGAAATGCCTATATGTGGAAGCCCAAATCAGACTATACGACCGAGTGTAGTCGGCATTGTACGACCGAGTGCAATGTATCCTTAATCGATTATACGATCGAGTATAATCAACATAATACGACCGAGTGTGATGTTCCTTTCCAAAATAGACTATACGATCGAGTGTAGTCAGCATTGTATGACTGAGTGCAATGTATCCTCAATTGATTATACGATCGAGTATAATCAACATCATATGATCGAGTGTGATGTTCCTTTTCAAAATAGACTATACGGCCGAGTGTAGTCAGCATTGTATGATCGAGTGCAATGTATCCTCAATCGATTATACGATCGAGTATAATCGGCATCATATGACAAGTATGATGTAATTTTTTCAATTCAATTACACTAGACGTCCCATAGGGAAATTCAATTCAATTACACTAGATGTCCCATAGGGAATATAGTGTGCATCATTAGACATCCCACAAGGAATATAACGAAATTCCATTCAATTACACCAGACGTCCCATAGGGAATATAGTGTGCATCGTTAAACATCTCATAGGGAATATAATGAAATTCAATTCAATTACACTAGATGTCCTACAGGGAATATAGTGTGCATCGTTAGACATCCCACAAGGAATATAACGAAATTCAATTCATCTACACTAGACGTCCCACAGGGAATATAGTGTGCATTGTTAGATGTCCCACAGGGAATATAACGAAATTCAATTAATCTACATTAGATGTCCCATAGGGAATATAACAAAATTTCAATTCAACTACACTAAACGTCCCACAGGGAATATAGTGTGCATCGTTAGACATCCCATAGGGAATTTAATGAAATTCATCATTGCTAGACGTTCCACAGGAACTATAGTAAATTTCAATTCATCTACACTGGACATCCCACAGGGAATATAGTGTACATCGTTAGACGTCCCACAGGGAATATAATGAAATTCATTATTGCTAGACGTTCCACAAGAACTATAGCAAGTTTTTAACTTATCATCGCTAAACGTCCCATAGGGAATATAGTGAAACTCATTTGCATAAAGTACACTAGAAGTTCCACATGAAATATAGTGTGACTTATCAAACACTACACCTTGCTCAACAATTTGAGCATCAATCCATCACTTAGGATACAATCGAGTGTCCTAACTTTTTTCTTTCAAAATTTTATGCTTCTATTGCTTTGCCTTAATTTGTTAAGCAAACAGCAACAAAGGGGGCCAACTGTAAGCACCCAATTTTAGGATGCAATTGTGCACAATTGTGACATAAGCCCCTATGATGAAATTTATTAAAAAATTGAACTTGGTTGTTGATTTTCTAAATTTTAGGGACTAAATTATAACATTTTTTAGGATTTGATTACAAATAAGTCATTTTTTCAGGGGTCTTTTGGTAATTAAAAGTTAAAAAAAGTAGGATTGGCATTGGTGTAATGCC